>CM035142.1:66226498-67426498 GCA_020205605.1 Panax ginseng | reverse complement strand
ATGAAGGAGGCGGAGTTTATCAAGTTGGAGCAAAACAATATGACCGTGTAGCAATACGAGGCTAAATTTGTGGAGTTATCCCGGTTTTCATCCCATTTGGTTGATAATGAGGCGCGAATGACGCGAATGTTTTTAAAAGGTTTGAAACCGGAGATACGTCAATATCTTATTTCTCATAAATTGTGTTTGTATTCAGATGTTGTAAATAGGGCTCAGTTATTGGAGCGCGATAACGGGTCAATGCAACCAAGAGAAAGTAGCCAGCAGGATGAAAATACCAGTGGTAACAGTCATCGAAGCGGTGACAACAAACGTGGAGGGAATCAACATGCTAGAAATGGTAACCACTTGATTGGTAATCATGGCCAAGATAATAAAAAGGGAGTTTCAAGAAGAGGAGATTTAGTAATGATAGAAGGACGTCATCACCTTTTTGTTGTTAAGGAAAGAGAACGATCACGGTCGTGGTGTTACAAATGGAGGGAGGACACATCACCCAAAGCTGTGACGCAGATAGTCCAAAGCATGTTACAATTATGGAAGAGAAGGTCACCTAGCCCGATTTTGTCATGCACCGAAGTCAAGTCCAGCTGGGATGGAGGCATCAAAGTCTGTTCCAGATAAGATAAAACCGGTAGTTCAAGGGAGAGCGTTTGTTGTAACCTCCCAGAAAGCAAGGAACCCGAACGAGGTCATTACGGGTAAGCTTATCATAAACTCTAGTGAAGTATATACCTTATTTGATACCGGCTCTACCCATTCTTTTATTTCTCCTACTTACGCTCAACGTTTAAATTTGACTCCGGAGAAATTTGACTTTGACTTATCGGTTGAAACTCCGTTGGGAGAAACCTTCATTACATCCACGGTTTATAAGTCTTGTTTGATTCAAATTGGTAACTGCACATTACCTGTCGATCTTCTTTCTTTAAAAATACTTGCGTTTGACGTAATTCTAGGGATTGATTGGTTAACTACTCATCATGCAAAAATTGATTGTTTTCGTAAGGTTGTTAGTTTTCATATTCCTAATCAACCTATTATGCGAATTCAAGCGACCAAACCATTAAAATCAATCACGGTCATTTCAAGCCATAAAGTTATTCGTTTATTGAAAAACGGATGTCAAGCTTTCTTAGCTCATGTCACAGATTTAAACAAAAATACGTCAGTTTTGAATGATATTTCTGTTGTTAATAAATTTCTTGACGTATTCCATGAAGAACTTCCTGGCCTACCCCCACAGCGTGAAATTGAATTTTGTATCGACCTTGAACCTGGTACAAAACCCATTTCCAAATCCCCATATCGAATGGCTCCTATTGAACTTCAGGAGTTAAAGACCCAATTACAGGAATTGTTAGACATTGGTTTCATTCGTCCTACTACGTCTCCTTGGGGTGCTCTTGTTCTATTCGTGAAGAAGAAAGATGGGAGTATGCGAATTTGTATTGACTACCGAGAATGGAACCATGTCACCATCAAGAATAGGTATCCGTTACTTCGCATTGATGACCTGTTTGACCAGTTACAAGGAGCACAATTCTTTTTAAAGATCGATTTTCGTTCTGGATATCATCAGCAGAAGATTAAAACTGAGGATATTCCAAAGACTGCCTTCAGAACTCGGTACGGGCATTATGAATTCTTGGTCATGTCTTTTGGATTGACTAATGTTCCTGCTGCCTTCATGGATATGATGAACCGAGTATTCAAGGAATATTTGGATCACTTTATGGTTGTCTTTATTGATGACATTCTCATATATTCCAAAAGCCGTGAAGATCATGAGCAACACTTGAGGCTGATACTCCAAAAGCTTCGTGAAAACAAGCTTTATGCCAAGTTGAAGAAATGTGAGTTCTGGCTTGAGGAAGTTACATTCCTTGGGCATGTGATATCAAATCATGGAATATCTGTTGACCCAACGAAGATTGAAGCAATTCAAAGCTGGGAGCAACTAAAGTCGCGATCGGAAGTACGTAGCTTTTTCGCTTTACAAGTTATTATCGGAGATTCGTGGAAGGATTTTCTCAAATCGCTACTCCATTAACTCAGCTGACTCAAAAAGATACAAAGTTTGGTTGGAGCGAGGAATGTAAGAAGAGTTTTCAAGAACTCAAGGGAAGACTCATTTCAGCACCTGTTCTGATAATACCATCTGGCTTAGAGGGATTTGTCATCTACAGTGATGCTTCGGGAAAAGGGCTAGGATGTGTTCTCATGCAACATGGGAAAGTCATAGCATATGCCTCTCGGCAACTCAAAGAATATGAGAGGAATTATCCTACTCATGATCTAGAGTTGGCAGCTGTTGTCTTCGCGCTCAAGATTTGGAGGCATTACCTATATGGAGAGAAGGTGGAGATCTATACGGATCATAAAAGCCACAAATATTTCTTCACCCAAAAGGAACTCAACATGCGAAAACGACGTTGGCTTGAACTGTTGAAAGATTATGATCATACCATTCAATACCATCCTGGTAAAGCGAACGTAGTAGCTGACACATTGAGTAGAAGATCATATGCGGGTACGAGTGCAATATTGTCAACACAAAGGCCCATTTTGTATGACTTACAAAGGATGGAGATAGAGTTAAAGACTCTAGGGACCCATGTGATAATGGCGAATATACTGAGTAGAACCAATTTTAATCGATAAAGTTAAAGTTGCTCAAGCTATGGACCGAGCCGATCACATTATGAGGAAGAAAGTGCAAGAAGGTGCTATTAGGAAGCAAGAATCGATGAAGAAGGAATACTTCGAGTCAACTCCAGACTTTGTGTTCCTAACGACCCTGATTTAAAGTATAAATTCATGATGGAGGCACACAACACACCATTTGCAATCCATCCTGGGAGTACCAAAATGTGTCATGATCTTCGTCATACATTTTGGTTGAGAAATATTAAGAGAGAGATAGCCCTGTTTATCTCAAGGTGTCTTACTTGTCAACGAGTTAAAGCAGAACATCAAGTACAAAAAGGTCCATTGCAACCACTTGAAATTCCAGAAGGGAAGTGGGAGCACATTACCATAGATTTCATTACTGGTCTTCCCAAGGTTTCTCAAGGCATAGATGCAATTTGGGTCATTGTTGATAGATTGACCAAGTCTGCTCACTTCTTACCTATACGAGAAACTTATACACTTGAATGTCTTGCTCGTATGTACATAAATGAGATTGTAAGACTGCATGGTATGCCAGTATCCATAGTTTCTGATCGAGACCCAAGATTCACTTCACAATTTTTTGTTAGTTTACAAAAAGCTATGGGCACGGATTTACGATTTAGCTCGGCATATCATCCTCAGACGAATGGGCAGTTGGAGAGGACTATTCAAACTCTTGAAGATCTATTAAGACTCTGTGTCCTTGACTTCAAAGGAAGTTGGGACAAGTTCTTACCTTTGGTGGAGTTTTCCTACAACAACAGTTATCAAGCAAGTATTGACATGGCTCCATTTGAGGCGTTGTATGGGAGAAAGTGTCATTCTCCAGTATGCTGGGATGAGGTGGGTGAAGCAACGTTGTTGGGACCAGAGTTGGTACGTATGACTACAGAAAAGATTCAAATGATCCGACAACGTATAAAAACTTCACAAGATCGACAAAAGAGTTATGATGATCTTCATCGAAAGGACGTAGAATTCGATATTGGAGATCATGTGTTGTTACGTGTTGCTCCATGGAAAGGAGTTACGAGATTTGGAAAGAGAGGAAAGCTCAATCCTCGATTTATTGGCCCATTTTTAATTCTCGAGCGAGTAAGAATTGTGGCCTATAGACTCGCCTTACCACCAAGTATGTCTCGTGTTCATAACGTTTTTCACATATCTATGTTACGTAAATATGTGAAAGACCCGAACCATATTATTGAGTTAGAACCAGACGAGATAGAGGAAGATTTAATGTATGAAGAGTTGCCTGTTAAAATCTTGGATAAGAAGGATCATATTCTACGCTCCAAGGTTATACCTCAAGTTAAAGTTTTGTGGAGAAACCATGATGTGGAGGTAATGACTTGGGAGTTAGAATTTGAGATGAAGTTAAGGTATCATCATCTCTTCGACATACCAGGTATATTCCCTAATTTCGAGGGCAAAATTTCATAAGAAGGGGAGGTTGTAAGACCCCAACTTTTATGAATAATGAATAATTTTCTTGAAATATATTTTTGAATATTATGGTGTGGATTTGATATAATGTTATAGTTGTGGGTAATATTTACAAATTTTGCAAAGTAAGAAAGTGGTTATATAATATTCGATTGGTTGGGGAATATTTGTTTTAACAGGGAATATTCGTACGACGACACAATAATTAGTGGACCCCACAACGGAAGTATTGTCGTAGTTAGAAAATGACAAAATTATTTTTTATAAAAATAACGGCGGAGGTGTTACCGTTAAAACTGTTGAACTACCCGGTAGTAAAAGTACAGTAATACGCGTTGTTGCATAGTAGCACACGGTATTGATTATTGATGCTTACGTGAGAAGTCATTCAGTTATACTCAATTATTGCTACAGTAATTGCTACATCATATCTCTCATATTATTGATTCAATTATTGTTATAGTATCATCTACATAATATGATATATTATTAAATCAATAATTGAGACGACAAAGTTATTCATATTATTATTTGCAATATTGACAATGTCTAGAAGTTCTGTCAAGGAGAGGTTTGGTCACCTAATTGCGCGTTAATAAGGAGAAATCCTTATCGGAAAGCCCCCTCTTTCCTGGAAATGACCTGGTTGTTAAATATTGTGAATTATAATATTAATGATGAATAAGTTCGTGTTGATTAAAGATGAATTTTATAGTCCCATTGTGTTGGACTTATTTGTGTTAGTATAATTGATGTCTGGAGGTTATATTGTTTAATTGGGTATTCGGGACACATTTTGTGTCGGAGTACTATTCACAAGTTACTATTCATGAGTTACTATTCACAAGTTACTATTCACGAGTTACTATTCATGAGTTACTATTCACGAGTTACTATTCACGAGTTACTATTCATGGGATACTATTCACCCGTAAGATATATTTCTGTTCGGTCTAAATCATTTTTGGGTACAATATTATTCCATGAGGAGATGTGCTAATTTTTCAGACCGTTGGTTGAAGATATAATAGTAAATCAATATGGATCGCTGATTTAAAGTTTTAATAGTAAATCAGTATGGACCGTTGCTTTAAGTTTTAATAGTAAACCAATATGGACCATCCGTTTAAAAGTAAATCAATCTGGACCGTTCATGAATTAGTTACTATGCTATTGATGTCTGGAGGTTATATTATTCAATTGGGTATTCGGGACACTTTTCGTGTTGGAGTACTATTCACGAGTTACTATTCACGAGTTACTATTTATGAGTTACTATTCAGGAGTTACTATTCATGAGTTACTATTCATGCATTACTATTCACGAGTTACTATTCACGAGTTACTATTTATGGGGTACTATTCACCCGTAAGATATATTTCTGTTCGATCCACATCATTTTTGGGTACAATATTATTATTCAATGAGGAGATGTACTAATTTTTCAGACCGTTGGTTGAAGATATAATAGTAAATCAATATGGATCGCTGATTTAAAGTTTTAATAGTAAATCAGTATGGACCGTTGCTTTAAGTTTTAATAGTAAACTAATATGGACCATCCGTTTAAAAGTAAATCAATCTGGACCGTTCATGAATTAGTTACTATGCTATTGATGTCTGGAGGTTATATTGTTCAATTGGGTATTCGGGACACTTTTTGTGTTGGAGTACTATTCACGAGTTACTATTCATGAGTTACTATTCATGAATTACTATTCATGAGTTACTATTCACGAGTTACTATTCACAAGTTACTATTTATGGGGTACTATTCACCCGTAAGATATATTTCTGTTCGATCCACATCATTTTTGGGTACAATATTATTCAATGAGGAGATGTGCTAATTTTGAATCGTTGGTTGAAGATATATAATAAATCAATATGGACACCGGTGGAAAGTATAATAGTAAATCAATATGGATTCTTTGGTTTAAAGTTTTAATAGTAAATCAAGATAGACTGTTGCTTTAAGTTTTTTAATAGTAAACCAATATGGACCGTCTAGCTTAAAAGTAAATTAATCTGGACCGTTTATGAATTAGTTACTATTCAGTCCATTTTCCTATAAATAGAAGCTCATTCCTTCATTATTTCTTACGAATTCACTGAAACTCTAGAGAGAGAAAGAAGAAAAGTATTCTGCTACTTTACTACTTTAGTATTCAGTTTTTCTAAGGTAGGAAATATTATTTGTTGTACTTATAAGGGGTATTCTCTCTTTCTTATTAATGAAGAGAACTTCTGTTATTCTATTCTTTATTATTTTGTTGGAATAACCTGTATACGCGGGATACCCTATACTTGGTGAAATTCTTCTGTTATTCCATTCTTATTATTATGTGGGAATAACCTGTTTATGCGAAGTACCGCATACATGGTGAAATTCTTCTAATATTCTGTTCTTTATTATTTTGTCGGAATATCCTGTCTGTGCGTTTACGTCGGACCTAGTTCCATTATTTATTATTCTGTCGGAATATCCTGTTTGTGCGTTTATGCCGGACCTGGTTCCATTATTTATTATTCTGTCGGAATATCATGTATGTGCGTTTACGCCGGACCTGGTTCCATTATTTATTATTTTGTTGGGAATAACTCGCTTGCAGATGCGATCTATCGCATTACATGGTGAATCCTTCTGTTATTCCATTCTTTATTATTCTGTTGGAATAACCTGTCTATGTGGATTACCACATGCATGGTGAATGATCTTGTGTATTCATTCCTTATTAAATTATGGAAATGACCTGAATACGTGGATTACCGCATGGCGGGTGAAAATCCATTTGCAGTTTCATATATTATATTATATTCAGTTAGTTAAAGCTTTGGCTTCTATACTCCATGAAATTAGTGGAATATCCTTGATATTTGCGCTTCATCCAAAGATCTTTTCATGGAAATATTCTTCGAGTATTCTTGAATTTTCTTTGCACAAAGCGAAGATCATGTTGACAATTTGGACGTTATTGAGTTCAGGATAAATTAACTTATAAATCTTTAAAATTTATTCTTGAACTTGTTTTATTGAATTGTCATCATCCTCATGCTTATATTATGTTGAAAGTCATCTTTGGCTTACGTGCATAGATGGACTTGGTATGATTATGACCAGGGATTATTCGGTATAATCATGACCGTAATGTGACGAATGATGTGATAAAAGTCCTCATTGGCCTGTAGTTCATTGGTGGACGATTGTTGGTATGATTATGACCGAGGATTATCTTAAGATAGTCATGACCATTGATGATTATATGAATATCCTTGGCCGTGGGAGCGAGGATGATTCGATTTTATTTATTAAGTCGAGTCTCGTGATAAAGTTGATGAAAAACTTTATAAATCATAGAAGGCGATGAGATTTTATATTTTACTTGACTCTTCTAATGGATTGCTTATTCTACCGCAGCTTTTGATCTAAAACTTGTTGTCTATTATATTCTATCGGTTGTTATCTTCGTTGAAGGCTATTGATAATTTATTATGCATTATCTTAGTCATAATATTTCTTATCGGGCTAGTTGAGCTCACCCTTTCTTTCACTTTATTCTCTTCGTGAAATGAGAACGTAAAATGGGGACTAGTCAGAAAGCAGAGTGATGGTCCTAGATGGTGCATTAGTAGTCATCACTATTCGTGAAATAGTGTGATAATAAATGTAATGAGGACTCCATTGAGTGTGGATATTGTCTAGATGACAATATTTGTATTAAAACTCATGGCCTATGTTTTGTCGTATTTTACACGACTGTTGTATAATTAAGTTGTATTTGTATTCTGTACCTTGTATCTGGTGACCCAAGATGGGTGATGTATACCTGTTTTGGGGGCGTCACACACACACACACACACACACACACACATATATATATATAGTGTCCATTCTATTTTACAAACAAAAGTGGAAAATTTAATTATGAATTAATTCCATAATCAAGTGGAATGATTTTATATATATTATTATTGATATATTTTAACAATAATTAATTTCTAGCCGTTTGCATACTCATTTGGATATTAAATTATTTTACCGTTTGAGTATTAATAATATTTCCGTTTGATTTCAGCACATTTGTGTACTTAATGATAGTACCGTTGCTATTTGTATAGTACCGTTGCTATTTCTTTTATATATAAATAGGATTGAGCACTGTTTCTGAGGAGTAGGCTTATCTGCCATTTTAGAAAAACTTTACTGGAAAAAAAAACAAAATACTTTTGATAGCTTTCAAGTTCTGCTGCTAATATTATATACATAAGCTAAGTTATCAAAGAGATATATATATAGTCTGAGCATATGATAGTAGTATATATATTAATCATGTTATCGAGTGAGTTCTGTAAACTCACATTAGCGGATATATATATATATATATATATATATATATATATATATATATATATATATTATTGTTTATATACGATTTCTTTTGAGTTCGAGTAAAGAAAATTAGAAGTTGTTCGGTCATTCAACTATTTCAAGTGTCAAGTTAGTTGGGTGAATACCGTTGAATCTGGAGTAGGATTTCGTCAGTGACCTTAGCACCGAGAAAAGTTCTCCGAGGGGCGAAATTTCTACTTAAGGACAGTGCACTGCACGCCTCTGCTCAAAATTATTCGCTCTAAATCTATAAGTTTATTTCTGCCTTCTTTTATTTGATAGTTGAATCCTATATTTTGTTCAATTTATCCAACAAACTTAAGTAGAAATCTATGGATTCTGCTATGCTTACCGCCACTAAATATGTCCCTGACTTGACCAAAGTCGAGCCTTTTAATGGAACAAATTTTAAATGTTGGCAAACCAAATTACTTTTGATTATGGACATTGCTAAATTTGACCATGTCTTAACCAAACCAAAACAAGTTGAACCCCCTTCTGATGCTACCGATGAACAAAAGAAAGAATATGAATCTTCTGTTAGTACTTGGTCTTCTGCTAATAAAATTTGCAAGGTTATCATTCTCAACTCTTTGTCAAATGAACTTTTTGATATTTATTGTCTACATAAACATGCTACTGAAATTTGGGATGCTTTAGTTTTGAAATATGTTGTGGAAGATGCTGGTGTCAAAAAGTATGCAATTGGGAATTTTCTTAATTTTTACATGACCAATGAAAAAGATGTCTCTTCTCAAATTCATGGCTTTCATCATGTCATAGCCGAACTTAATAATGAAGGCATGAACTTACCCGCTCCTTTTATTGTTGGCTCCCTTATAGAGAAATGGCCCGATTCTTGGAAAGATTACAAGAATACTATGAAACATAAAAGGAAAGACATGACCTTAGAGGAGTTAATTGTTCATATTCGTATTGAGGAAAAGAACTGAAATTTAGATAAAACTGCCAAAGCCAAAGTGATGTCTTCCAAAGAAAATTTGGTTGATGATCGCAAACCTCGTCACCCGTTCAACAAACATCCTAAACATGGGCATAAGTATAACCCCGGTCCGAAGGCAAAACTGAATCAGTTCAAACCCAAAACCTCAAAACCTAAAGGTGATTGTTTGGGTGTGTGGAAGGCCAGTCATTATGTCGCTCAATGCAAGTTCAAAAAGGAAACAACCAAATTGTTCCTCCGAGAGCTAACTTAATGAGGCGCATAATAATAATATTGGCGATTATCTCCGAGGTGAACATGGTGACTGACAAAGAGGCATGGGTAGTGGATTCTGGTGCTACCAAACACATTTGTACGAATCGTGGTGTATTCATCTCTTACACTCCTCTTAAGGGAAAAGATGAACATGTATACATGGGCGATTCGAGGCCTGCACCAGTGTTGGGTAAAGGGAAAGTAAATTTAAAATTGACTTCTGGGAAGATCCTTTCTCTTACCAATGTGCTTCATATTCACGAGATTCGCTACAATCTCAGATTCATTGGGATACTTGGGAAAGTTAAGTTAAGGTTATGTTTGAATCTGATATGGTAGTATTAACCAAAAAATGGGGTGTTTGTGGGAAAAGGGTATCTTAATGCTGGATTATTTCATTTGAATGTACTTGAACTCATGAATAATAATGCTAGTACTTCTTTTGCTTACTTGGTTGAGTGTGATGATATTTGGCATGCTAGATTAGGCCATGTGAATTATTCTTATATAAAAATAATGAAAAGTTTGGGAATTTTAAAAGATGTTAAAATTTCAAAGGGAGAAGGTCCAAAATTTCCCCTGACGTTTACTGCGATGTCTACCGAGCACCCTATACTTTTTTTTTGTCCAAAAATACACTTAACGTTATAATTTTTGGGTCATCCGTGCCCCTGCCGTTAAAAAAAGACAAACGGGGTTAAAATTTCGCTGACATGGCAGAAACATAGAGACTTAAAGGGAGAAGGTTCAAAAATGCCCCTGACACATGTAAATATATCATTTAATCAAAACAAAAAATAAAAAAATTCAAAATAAAAAAAACATAACATATTTATATCATTTAATCAAAATACTAAAATTCAAATTATTTTGTTAACTAATTAAATTATTTTTTAAAAAAAACGTTAATTTTTTGATATTAAAAAACGTTAATATTTTATAATATTAATAAACGTTAATATTTTATTAATATTTTTGATATTAAAAACGTTAATATTTTTTTAATATTAGTTGATATGTTAAAAACGTTAATATTTTTTGATGATGCAATTAGTTGAATTTTAAAATATTCAAAATATAACTAATTCAAAATAATTAATGTTATTTAACTAATTCAAAATAATTAATATTATTCAAAATAATATTATTTTAATAAATAACGTTAATTATTTTGAACAAATTAGTTAATAATTAGGATAATAAATAACGTTAATATTATTCAAATTAGTTATCCTATTTTGTGAATTTGTTGAAAATTAGTTATCCTAATTAATATAACTAATTCAAAATAATTAACGTTATTTAACTAATTCAAAATAATTAATATTATTCAAAATAATATTACTTTACTAAATAACGTTAATTATTTTGAATTAGTTATATTTTTGAATATTTTTAAAATTCAACTAAATAATATTTTTAAAATTCAACTAATTACATCATCCAAAATATTAACATTTTTAACATATCAACTAATATTAAAAAATATTAACGCTTTTTTAATATCAAAAATATTAATAAAATATTAACGTTTATTAATATTATAAAATATTAACGTTTTATAATATCAAAAAATTAACGTTTTTTAAAAAAAATTAATTTAATTAGTTGTTTTAATTAGTTAACAAAATAATTTGAATTTTAGTAAATGATGTAAGTATGTTATGTTTTTTTTAATTTGAATTTTTTTATTTTTTGTTTTGATTAAATGACATATTTACATGTGTCGGGGGCTTTTTTGAATATTCTTCCTTTAAGCATCCATGTTTCTGCCACGTCAGCGAAATTTTAACCCCGTTTGTCTTTTTTTAACTGCAGGGGCACGGATGACCAAAAAAGTGTAACGTTAAGGGTATTTTTGGATAAAAAAAAAGTATAGGGTGCTCGATAAACATCGCGGTAAACGTCAGGGGCAATTTTGAACCTTCTCCCAAATTTCAAATACCAATAAATGTCAAGTGTGTATAGAAGCCAAAACTACTAAAAAGACATGTAAACCAGTACTAGTTAGAGAATCTGAACCTCTCAGTTTAATTCATTTAGACTTAGGTGATATGTCTAGAAATACTTCTAGAGTTGGAAAAAAAATAATATGTGACTTTTATAGATGATTATCCTAGATATACTAAAGTTTATCTTCTTAGAAATAAAAATGAAACTGAAGATAAATTTCTAATTTATAAGGCCGAAGTTGAAAATAAATTAGAAAAGAAGATTAAAAGACTCAGGTCCGATAGAGGTGGAGAATATGACTCTGGACCCCTTTGTAAATATTGTGAAGAACAATGAATTATACATGAGGTATCACCTCCCTATTCTTCATAATCTAATAGGGTTGCTGAAAGAAAGAATGGAACACTAAAAGAAAGGGTAAAATGCAAAGTCGACCACTGAACTTTAGGAGTTTTTGGGTATTGAGCCCTTTTCTTTTGGTCAATGCAAATTGAGCCCCTTTCTATTAAAAAATTTGGACTTTGAGCTTCAGGCGCCACATGTGCGTTGACCTGCATACGTGGCAGATCTGATGTAGAAATTTTTTATTTTATTTTACACGTGGACATGATGACGTGGCGAAAATTTAACTTAATCTCAAAAATTATGCTACTGCCAAGATTTGAATTTGAGACCTCTCACTTAAAATTTAGGCCCAATGACCACTTGAGCAAACATGCCTAATTGTTATTATTTTACAAGGATTAATATTTATAACTGAACAAATCATTTCCCCCAATAATAATAACAATAATAAAAACAACAACAACAATAATAATAATAATTATAATAATAACAATAATAACAATAATAACAATAATAATAAAAATAAAAATAATAAAATAATAATAATAATAATAATAACCTAGATTCACTAGATTAGGTCGACCTTGTCCCTGCATTTTTTTTCCTTGTTTCCTTTTCTCTTTCTCTTACTAATTATTTTTGTGTTTAAATATAGGAAAATTCAATATAACTAACTTCACCTTCTGAAATCTAATCAAAACCACTGATTTTTTGTCTTTAAGTTGAGTTTTTTTTATCACAGAAATACACCTAAATACCATTTTACACCTAAACCTCATTACCTTTTTATCATAATATTACTCATGTTTATTATTGTGAATCAATTAAAATTTTTAAAATATCATTCTTCATTTTTATTAAGAAAGATATTATGTAAATGATTACTTTTATTATTTCTCAAATCATGTTGAAAAATGATAAATATACTCTAAACTTCACCTAATAACTAAATTTTGTATTAATTTAACCTTAATTGTATTCCAAATGGTGAAAGACCCGTGTTGGGTTGTTTCATGTGCATCTATCAATATATAATTATTTTAATTGTTAAATTTAGTTGTTTATGAATGCAAAAAATGGTAATTACTTTTACATTTGAATTGATTTTTTAAATTAAAAAGTTGGCATTTTTTTTTTGCTTTTTTCCCCATAATGACGACCTTTCTGATATATTCCGTATTTCAATCAAAGGCCAATGGAAAAAAAAGAAGAAAAAAGAAGAATTATTTTGCCATCTTTTTCCTAACAATACCAACAAATATAGGACAAATATAACTCAAGAAATTCTTAGGACAAAACCGATACACAATAGTTTAGAGAATCAGATACATAAATTCTGCTATACTATTATTGTTATTATTATTGTTATTATTATTACTATTATTATTATTATTATTGTTGTTGTTGTTGTTGTTGTTGTTATTATTATTATTATTATTATTATTATTATTATTATTATTATTATTATTATTATTATTATTATTATTTTAGTTATGTACATAACATATCTAAAAAAAAGGGATCTGTTTTAATTTGAGAGAAATGAATTATTTAGTTATAAATATTAATTCTTGCAAAATTATACCAACTAAGCTTGTTTGCTTAGGTGGTCATTGCATCTAAGTTTCAAGCGAAAGGTCTCAAGTTCAAATCTTAGTAGCAGCACAATTTTTGAGATTAAGTTAAATATTCACCACGTCATCATGTCCACGTGTAAAATAAAATAAAAATGTCCACATCAGATCTGCCACGTATACAGGTCAACGCACATGTGGCGTCTGGGACTTAAAGTCAAATTTTTTTTAATAGAAAGGGGCTCAATTTGCGTTGACCAAAAGAAAAGGGCTCAATACCCAAAAATCCCTAAAGTTCAGTGGTCGACTTTGCATTTTACCCCTAAAAAAAATGATGAATGCTATGTTAGTAAGTTCTGGAGCTCCACCGAATTTGTGGGGGGAAGCTCTTCTTTCAGCTTGTCACTTGCAAAATAGAATCATTTATAAGAAAACTGGAAAAACACCTTATGAGCTTTGGGAAAATCATTTACCTAACTTGAAATACCTTAAAGTGTGGGGGTGTCTTGCTAAGGTAATGTTACCCGACCCTAAAAAACGGAAAATTGGTTCTAAAATCGCTGATTGTTTATTTATTGGTTATGCTGAACATAGTGTTGCTTATAGATTTCTTGTTTTAAAAAGTGATGTATTAGATCATAATATAATCATTGAGTCAAAAAATGCTGATTTCTTTGAAAATATTTTTCCTTTGAAATCTAAAGTGGATCGACCAGTAGCAGAGCTTCATACGAGCTCTTATATTGTTCCAATTGAGGAATCTGAATTTGAACCAAGGAGGAGTAAGCGTACTAGAAAACTCACTAATCTGGGAGACAACTTTTTTACGTTTCTCTTAGATAATGACCCAATAACTTTTAAAGATGCAGTTTCTTCTCTCGATGCTCCTTTTTGGAGAAAAGCCATAAATAGTGAGATTGAGTCTATTATGGCTAATCACACTTGGAAAAAGTGGACCTTCCTCCTGGTTCTAAATCTATTGGTTGTAAATGGATTTTTAAAAGGAAATTAAAACCTGACGGATCAATTGATAAATTTAAGGCTACGCTTGTTGCTAAAGGTTATAAACAAAAGCAAGATCTTGACTTTTTTGAGACTTATTCACCTGTTGCAAGAACATCATCCATTAGAGTTTTAATTGCTCTAGCCGCTATTAAAAATTTAATAATTCATCAAATGGATGTTAAAACTACGTTTCTTAATGGAGATTTAGAAGAGGAGATTTATATGGACCAACCTGAGGGATTTATTTCCTTAGGCAATGAGTATAAAGTTTGTAAATTAGTCAAATCTTTATATGGTCTTAAACAAGCTCCTAAACAATGGAATGATAAATTTGATAGTGTGATGACTTCTAATAGATATATAATAAATGATGGAGATAGATGTATATATACCAAATTTAATAATGAGAATTGTGGTGTTATTGTATGTCTTTCTGTGGATGACTTGCTTATTTTTGGAACCAATATTGATGTTATATATGAGACTAAAAATATGTTATCTACTAAATTTGATATGAAAGACTTGGGAGAAGAAAATGTTATTCTCGGAATTAATTTGAGAAAAGTGTGTAATGGGAATATGATTTCTCAAGATCATTATGTGGAGAAAATGCTTAAGAGATTTGGACATTATAATATTAATCCTGTTAGTACTCCGTATGATTCTTGTTTACATTTAAAGAAACACGAGGGACCTAGTCTATCTCAATCTGAGTATTCCCAAATCATAAGTTGCTTAATGTATCTTACTAATTGCACAAGACCTGATATATCTTATGCAGTTAATAGACTCAGCAGATATACTCATAATCCAAATAAGGATAATTGGACTGCTTTATGTAGAGTACTCAAGTATCTGCAAGGTACTATTGGATTTGTCTTGTATTACTGCGGTAATCCTGCAGTTCTTGAGGGCTATAGTGATGCCAACTGGATCTCTGATTTAGATGAAATCAAATCCACGAGTGGCTACATATTTACCTTAGGAGGAGGAACAGTTTCTTGGAAGTCTTCTAAACAGACTTGTATAGCTCGCTCTACTATGGAGTCTGAGTTTATTGCCTTAGAGAAGGCAGGTTCTGAAGCAGAGTGGCTCAGAAATCTTTTGGGAAATATTTCTTTGTGGACGAGATCGGTTCCATCTGTGTATCTACATTGTGATTGCCAAGCTGTTATAGGCAGAGCTAAGAACAAGAGCTATAATGGCAAGAATAGGCATATATGCCTAAGACATAATATTGTGAGACAACTGTTGTGTGACGGGATTATATCCCTTAACTTTGTTAGGTCAGAGTTAAATCTTACGGATCCTCTGACAAAGTCACTAAGCAAGAGGCTAGTGAGCAATACATCGAGGGGATGGGACACTGCTCATTACGTAAATCAGCAAGTGATGGTAACCCAACCTATATGAATGGTAATCCCGGGAAATAGGTTCATAAGGGTAACAACAAGTCATTGGTTGATTGGTTGAGACACTATCCATTTTATAAATATTTGAGTTCATCCCTATTGTGTAGGATAGTGTAAGTCTACAGTGTTAGAGGTTGAGTTATATACTCTTAATGTTTTCCATAGTCCTATTGGGTGATGTGTTTAACTGTAGAACACATTTGATAGAAACACCTATATGAGTGTAGAGGTGGGGCCGCCTCTTATGAAAATAAGGCAAATTTTCTAGAGCGCTTATGAATTCCAGGTATGACGCAAGGCCAAAATGTGCCAAATCGTGTAGAACATCTTCAATTAAAGTTTGTAGTGTGAGTAATATGATTACTGATTCATAATAAGGAAGAAAGTTCATAGAAATATTTTATTTCACCAAATTTCTGTGAATCAAGTCCTATTTACTCTATACATTGGTTCATAGTCCAAAAGACACCAGTGTTAATGCACTGCACTCTTATATTCCTTACTCGATTTGTTTTATTACTTTTATTCTTATTATTGAAATTGTGGGGGATTGTTGATATATTTCAACAATAATTAATTTCTAGTCGTTTGCATATTCATTTGGATATTAAATTATTTTACCGTTTGAGTATTAATAATATTTCCGTTTGATTTCAGCACATTTGTGTACTTAATGATAGTACCGTTGCTATTTGTTTAGTACCGTTGTTATTTCTTTTACATATAAATAGGATTGAGCATTGTTTGTGAGGAGTAGGCTTATCTGCCATTTTAGAAAAACTTTACTGTAAAAAAAACAAAATACTATTCATAGCTTTCAAGTTCTGCTGCTAATATTATATACATAAGCTAAGTTATCGATATATATATATATATATATATATATATATATATATATATATATATATATATATATATAAATCAAAGTTATCGATTGAGTTATCGAACACATTAATGTATATATATATCTCTATATTTTATTGTTTATACACGATTTCTTTTGAGTTCGAGTAAAGAAAATTAGAAGTTGTTCCTGGGTCATTCAACTATTTCAAGTGTTGGTTAGTTGGGTGAAGAGCCGTTGAATCCTGGAGTAGGATTTTAAATCGATGACCTTAGCACCGAGAAAAGTTCTCGAGGGGCTTAAATTTTTACTTAAGATGTGTGCAACTCGCATTCCCGCTCAAAATTATTCATTCTAAATCGATAAATTTATTTCTTCCTTCTTTTATTTGATAGTTGAATCCTATATTTTGTTCATATTTATCCAACAATTATAAATGTATAATATTAGTATGAATATAATTTAATACATGTATAAAATAATTTAATTACATGTATTAATGAGAATATATAAATATGGTATATATTATGGAGATTAATGTATGTACATAACATACGTTTGTATTTATGGACAATGCATATATACTGATCAATTGGTAATTGGAATGTCAAGTATTTGATTAAGAGCATGAGATGTGAAGTTTTTAACTAAACATAGTCACCAAGTCTTAACTTAGTGACACTAAGCTACTTGCTTAGCTTGGTGTGGGTGGAGTTATACTCCACTTAAGTTATTTTTACGTACATAAATACTCATCCTTCATATATTCAAAGTTCAGAAAATTTACTCTCTAAGCTTAATATACGTGTCCATAAAATCTACTCAAAATCTCTACCAAAATCTATACAAATTGAAGGCAAGTCAAGAGAAGAAGAGTTCTAACTAGGGAATTTAAGGAATTTTAGATCAAATTCATGGAAGAAAGAGTTCAATTCAGATTATGCATATAATCAATTAATCAAATTTCCAAACAATTGGGTGAAACACTTTTCTCATCTAATTCATAGAAATTGTTTAAGTGTTAGTTTTTATTTACTGAAATTGGTTGTGGTAGGTTGTAATTGAATAAGAATCAAATGGATTTCGAAGATATAATGATGGATTGGTTGGAAAATATGTGATTAAACATGTTCAATATCATATGAATCTTGAGTTTTTTTTAAACCATGCAAAAGATGTGTTTGATAAAATGTCTCTATGAGGTTATTTTGCTAAAAACATGATAATTGATTGGTGATTTTGATAAATTAGTAGGCAACCAACTTATGTAAGTAATCTATGGTTGTATGTACCATTATGCTGGGAAAGGTACTTAGTAGTTTATGTTTTGTTGTCAAGAGAAATAAATTGACTTGGATAGGACTGAAGTGAGATTAATGAAGAAATAGCTCTGCAGTCGAGTAAACATTGATGGGAAAATGTGAACCATCTGCTTTCGACGGACTTATCCTTGATGGACTAGATTCCGTCGATATTAACCTATTTTTGACGGACTAATCCGTCGATGATAAGTCCCTCGAAAATATTATAATTTCGACGGAATTCCGTCGGAATTATTAGGCCCTCCTTGGCGCCAGCTTTTCTGCCAGCGTGAAACCTAATTTCGACGGAGTAATAGTTATTTCTGAGGGAATTTTCGTCGAACTTAACTTAATTCTGAGGGACTTATTTCCAATAGAAAGTCCGTTGGAAATAACTTATTAATCCTAATCAAATGTCTTCTTCTCAACCGCCTGCCTCATATTTTTCATTTCTCTCTTTCCTCAAACCAGACTGTCAGTGTTTCTCTCTCTCTCTCTCTCTTTGCATCTCGGCCACGAGCCAACTCCGTTTCTTTTTTGGGCAACGTCGATGCGGTGGCGCAACACAACACACGAGACAAAGAAGGTGATGCATACAGAAGAACCGAGAATTTTATGAATAAATATTATTTTGTTAAAATAAGAAAATGAATGTTTTTTGAATACAAATATTGATATGTTGTGAAATGAATAATTCAACTAATTTAAATTGAATTTATAAGAATGTGGAATTGATGATGATAATTGTGAAAATGCCTTATGTGACATGAGAATGGAGATTTAAGGAATTTATTTAATTAAGAAGTGAAGGATTAATTAATAGTATATTATTAATTAATTATTATTATGAACAAAGTAATTTACATAATTAGAATTTCCTTATTCATTTACTTGATGCGTGTAAGACATGTGATATTATATAGTTCTTACCTTAAAAAGAATGTGTAGTGTGACACCTTGTGGTAACTATATTATATATAGAAACTATATAGTAAAATGAAAAGAATTATAAGTTATATAAGCAATTGCATGTGTGACAGTAAGGAAGTGTGGAAACATTAAAAGATGTACTATGTTTAAGAATTATAAATTATTTCAATAAGTGAGTCCAATTAGAATAATAGAGTTATAAGGAGATATTAAATTATTAGTGACCAATTAAATTGAGTCCATACATGTTATAAACAATAATTAGACTGGACTAATTTACATGGATTATATGATGTGGATACATAAATAATCCCTAACCTTCCATTATGTAGTAGCATTAACACATTAAAATTTTATTTTGGGAGTATAAAAGAACAAACTAAACATTATAAACACATTGCTGGGATTTAAAAGTATGTGTCCCATATTAAGAGTCCCAAACAGTGATGCACAATAGCCTATCTTCTTCATTGCGTAAAACTCCAGCTTCATAACATTAGCAGTGATGATGGCTATGAATGGGCAGTTGGCCAACTCTTCTTTACCCAACATTTCTTCCCAATTTCCATTGAATCAAACCAAAGTGTACGAAAAATGTCTGGACAATGATGTGACACCCCCAAAATAGGTATACATCACCCATTCTGAGTCGCCAAATACATGGTACAGAAATAAATACACATTCAGTAATACAATTGTCGTGCAAAATACGACAACACATATAATGTGAATTTAAATACAAATATTATCTAATAGACAGTATACAAACTCAAAATGAGTCCTCATTATAATTATTGATACACTATTTTACAAATTAGTGAGGACGACTAAAACAACTATCCTGAACCATCACTCCATACCCCGGCTAGTTCCTGCTATGTTCTCACCTCCTCAGAAGAAAAATGGAGCAAAAAGGAAAAGGGTGAGCTCAACTAGCCCAGTAAAGAATATTATGACTAAGATAATATACAAAAAATTATCATTAGTCTTCAACAGGGAAAAATCTGATAGAATATAATAGACAACAAGTTTTAGATCAACAACTGTAGTGGAAACATCAATCCATTAGAAGAGTCAAGTAGAGAATGAATTCTACTATCTTCTAAGATTTAAAAATTCATCATCAATATTTTATCCGTGTAACATCAATCAATATACATCTTGAATCAAATATTCATCTTTGCACTACATGCCAAAGATATTCATTTGTATCACCAGTTGGTTATGTTCATCTCAACACCTGTTCATCTTTGCACTACGGGCCAAAGATATTCATCAGTTAATCATTCATCTTTGCATTACTTGCCAAAGATATTCAGTACTATCATCATTTAGGACTGAGGATGATGAAAAATATCTTAAAGAAAATGAATCCAGTGAGATAAAAGATCAAAGATTAGGGATTCGTGTTTTAGTTTATCCAAGTTCAAAAATACCTTAGAATAATTAATTGTGGAGAAAAATTCAAGAATGAAGATCAAAATATGGATACAATCAAAGATAGTAACCATAATAGACAACTTGGACAAAGAAAAGAAAATTTCATTTTTTCTGTGAATAGTGCCGTATTCGTGAATAGTGTCATATACGTGAATAGTGCCTGTTCGGGAGTGTTTTACCGACCCACATGTTGGCTGTATGCCTGGGCTAGAATTGAGGGAGTTGGGCCGGTATGGCCGAAGACATACAGGAGGCCCAAGCCCAATAGGCCGGGATCCGGTGGTGATCATAGAGGTCGGGGTCGGGTCTTCACATTCTCTGGACCGAGGCCAAGACCGGTGTTTATGAGGCTTGATGGGTTGGGCCTATACAGTCGGACGGCCCACACGCAGAGTTGGGCGTAATAAGGGGTCTACGTGGTTAAGGGTCCTAACCCTAATCATATGTCAACAAGGCAACTCCAAAGGTAGTGTTGGAAAGGGATTCCACTTGCACCTTTTAAGGAGATTGTGTTGGACCCAAATATGGGTAACTACCATATTTAGGAGTCCTATTCCAACTCGGACAAGGAGGCTAAGGCAGTGAGAGTACTATAAATACCAAGCCAAGGTTACAATTAAAAGGTAATACATCTTTGAGCACTAAACACTTAAGCCTCCATTGTTAAACCTTGTGAACGACCTGTACTTATTCTCACATCGGAGCTATCCCCAGGCGGCATGGCCGTCAATCTTCTGTGTGATATGTTATTGTGCAGGTTTCAGCGCGTGAATTCTGTGATTGGACGCGTGGACAAAACTTGGCGTTAACATTGGCGCTAGAAGGAGGGCCTTAGTGCTTTTCTGGCAATCACAAACATTTTTTCGGCGGCAGGCTATGGCGAGTAAAGAAAATAACATCTCCGTACTGGAAAAGGCGAAGACCCAGCAGTCACACCAGACCACACAGGTGCGGGGGTTGGTGAAGGATCGACTGGGGTCTAAAATTCCAGAGGTTGAAGAGATACCGGCTCCTGATCTTTGGTGAAAGCTCTTCCACGGTAGTCAACACATGCCTCATCAAGCGAGTCAGGCTGACGAGAGTCACTCTCGGGCCCTCGTGAGGCAAGAAAGAGGGGAGGGTAACCGAGACCAGCGAGAGTTTCTCCTGAAGAAGAAAATGGAACAGAACAAAGATGCCATGTTGGCACTTCGGCTGCAGCAGGAAGAACTCGAGAAATAGATGGCCAACATGGCCGGGGACCAAGAAGCGTGTTCTAAAAGGCGTAGGAATCGGAGCCGATCCCGGTCACCTCGACGGGGAGAGGCAAGAAGAGAACAAAGCAGGCACATGAGTCACTCTCGGAACGACAGGGGCAGAAGAAGAAGTAGTTCGACAAAGCACAGATCAGAACATCCAGGCAGATCTAGCCAGACGAAGAGGGACGCGTCTCCGGACTACGGGAGGGACAAACCCTGATCGTCCCCCCGGAAGGAAGGATCCGACCCCCTCTCTTGAAGAGTGACAGAACTGGAAAAATTGCTGGGGGCAAAGAACTCAATGGGGACGTCTTCGGCCTGCCTAGGATCCCCCTTTTCGCTTGAAATCAATCAGGAGACGGCCGATCCAAAAAAGAAGATGCCCCCGATGGAGACATATGACGGACTAGGAGACCCTTATGACCATTCAGATGGATATGACCGTTTGATGTCATACTATGGACATTCGAATGCAGCCAAATGTCACATGTTTGCTACAACACTAAAAAAGAGCGCCCGAGAATGGATGGGGACCTTGGCAGTAGGATCAATTAGGTCATGGAATGATCTTCGAGAAAAGTTCCATGCTCGGTTTGGAAGCAACCGAAGACGAGGAAAGATCACGGTGTCCCTCATGCAGGTCCGACAAAAGTCAGATGAGACCCTAGGCCAATATGTAAAGAGGTTTTGGGAGGCGGTGGGGTCGGTAGCAGAGCTAAACTCTCCACAAGCCCTGGGATTGTTCACCACGGGACTGGACATCGGGAGGTCAAAGAAGCTGGTAAAGGATTTGGTGATCAACCCTCCGGCGGATCTGACCGAGGCCTTCCATCGGGCAGAAGGGTTTATCGCGATAGAAGAAGCTTTGGGTAATTTCAAACCGCACTCTCAGTCTTACGAGAAATCAAAGGATCGAGACAAACCAAGTTATCAGCGTTCGGACAATAGTCAGTGGAGATCGAACCGACCAGAAAAGAAAAACTACAACGGAGGAGGGTCAGGAAGTAACCGACCTCCACTACCCAATCATAACGTCAGCACGGTCTACACCCCTCTTACTGCAGATCGGTCAAAGATTTTGGAGGAGATGAAGAACCAACCCTTCTACGAGCCATGCACAAGACGAACCAAACCTGGAAGGAGAGGTCGGGATAAGTTTTGTGAGTATCATCAGAGTACCGGACATTCGACTGAAGCGTTCACCCACGTGATGGACATGATAGAGAAGAATGTTCAGAATGGGCAGTTGATACAATATGTGGCCGGTTGGGGTAACGCAGTGGCACCTAGAGATGAAAGCAGAGATCAAGATCAAGACACCCAGCCTCCACAGAACCCCCCCAGCCCGAGGCGTGATTGATGTTATCTCGGGAGGTTCTGTCGGACGGGTGACGAAAAGGAAGAGAAGCGGGCATCTCGAGGCAGTGTTATCGGTTTCGGGGTCGACTACTAGGAAGGATCGAGCATATCCAGGAACATCTATATCCTTCTCGGATGAGGATTACCCGACAGACCTCATCGAGCCGCATGATAGAGCATTGGTGATAATTGCCCAAGTCGGGACTGTAGACATGAAATGGATGATGATAGACAACGGATCCTTGGTCGATATCCTGTACACTCACGCCTACCAGAGGATGGATCTACAAGGGAAGAAGATGGACCTGGGCGGTGAAGGACCTTTGTACGGGTTCAGTGGAGATCCGGTGTATGTGTCTGGTACCATCGAATTGCCAGTCAAGTTCGACACGACACCCAACCAGGTCAAAATAATGGTCAGATTCTTCACCGTCCAGGTGGATTCGGCGTACAATGCGATCCTCAGGAGACCAACCTTGGTAGCCCTATAAGCAGTAACGTCCATACCCCACTTCAAAATCAAGTTTCCAACACCAAACAGGATCGGGGAGGTAAAAGGTGATTTAGATATAGCCCAAAGGTGCTATCGGAATAGCTTGATTTCTTCAGGGGTCGGGGTCAGTAAGCAGAAACAGACAATGGCCATTGAGATCGAGCCATTCACTGAGGGTAGTACAGAACCGCTCGCCCTTCCTGCCAAAGAAACCGAGGATATAAAGCTGGTACCAGGGAAGAAAGAAAAATTGATCAAGATTGGGTCAGGGTTAGCAGAACCTTTCAGGACCGGATTGATAGAATTACTCCAAGTCTACGCCGACATCTTCGCATGGGAGCCAAGTGATATGCCTAGAATAAGTGAATCGGTGGCCCTACACAGACTACACGTAGACCCGAGCAAGAAACCAGTTATACAAAAGCGAAGAATTTTTGCCCCAGAAAGGCAAAAAATAATCGATGAAGAGATTGCCAAACTTCTTGAGGCCGAATTCATCTTCGAAATTGATTACCCGGAGTGGTTGGCCAATGTGGTATTGGTCCGAAGCGAGCGGAAGTGGAGGTTTGCATCGATCGCGACGGATTTGAAGCAGGCATGTCCGAAGGATTTCTACCCTTTGCCCAACATAGATCAATTGATCGACGCCACTTCGGGATACGGTATGTTGAGTTTCATGGATGCATTCTCAGGATACCACCAGATTTTAATGAGTAAGGAAGATATCCCGAAGACCAGTTTCATCACACATCGGGCAATGTACGCGTACAGGAAAATGACCTTCGGGCTATTGAATGCCGAGGCGAGTTATCAGCGGATGATGAATTTTGTGTTCACGAAACAATTAGGGAGGAGTATGGAGGTCTACGTAGACGACATGATCGTAAAAAGCATGTCAGTCCGTGATCATCTCGAAGACCTAGAGAACTGTTTCGAGATAGTCAGAAGACGCAAGCTGAAGTTGAACCTGACTAAGTGTACGTTCAGATTGGGTTCGGGAAAATTCCTCGGGTATTTGGTCAGTAAAAGGGGAATAGAAGCAAACCCAGAGAAAATCCAAGTAGTCCTGGATATGAGATCTCTGAAGTCTTACAAGGATGTGCAGAGACTGATAGGCCGGATCGCGGCCCTTCGAAGGTTCATCTCCAAATCGGTTGAGAGATGCCTTCCATTTTTCGACACCTTAAAAGGGCCCAAGAACGAGAAAAGCTTTCAGTGGACTTCGGAATGCGAAGACGCGTTCAAAGGGATCAAACAATATTTGTCTTCGGCACCACTGCTGATGAAACCGATCCCTTTGGAACCTTTATATCTGTATTTGGCAGCAAGTTCAATGGCAGTGGGAGCAGCATTGGTTCGAGACAAAGGGGGAAATCAGTTCCTAGTATACTACGTCAGCCATGTGCTTCGAGACGCGGAAATTCGATACCCGAACCTAGAAAAATTTACCTATGCTTTGATCATAGCAAGCAGGAAACTTCGGCATTATTTCCAGGGTCGGGTGGTGGTGGTATACACGGATCAGCTGTTGAAGAAGATTCTACATCGACCAGAGGTTTTGGGAAGATTAGCAGCATGGGCAATGGAATCCATACGATTTGCGTTGGAGTATCAACCCTAACAAAGAATCAAAGGCGTGCATTAGCAAACTTCGTCGTGGAATGTTCGTTCTCAGAACCGGATGTGGGATCGGTGACCGAAATGCAACACATAAGGGCTTCATGGATACTATATGTCGATGGCTCATCAACATCGGACATTAGTGGCGCCGGGGTCATACTGACAAGCCCTGAAGGGTTCAAAGTCCAACAAGCAATTTAGTTTCAGTTCAAAGCGACCAACAACAAAGCAAAATACGAGGCCATTCTAGCCGGGTTGAAGTTGGCCCGAAGCCTAGAAGTACAAAATCTGGTCATCTATAGTGATTCATCGTTGGTCATTAAACAGATATCGGGGGAGTACGAGGCCCGGGGGACAAGAATGACGAAGTATTTAGCCGAAACAAAAAATAAACTGACATACTTCAGCTCGGTCAGCTGTCAGGGAGTGGATCGATCCGACAACACAGTAGCAGATGCCTTGGCTCGACTGGAAATGACTGAAGCAAGTTCCTTTAGCGGCTCGGTGTATCTGGAAATATTGGAGCAGCCAAGTGTTCCGAAAGAGGAGGCACTATGCGTGGATCGGCTGGACTGCTGGCTCACACCTTACATCTTTAACTTGGCAGATGGGGTACTGCCTTCGGATCGCATTCTAGCAAGGAAGATCAAGCACAAAAGTTTAAACTTTGTACTCATCGATGGAGATCTGTACCGAAGGGCCTTCAGCTCTCCATTACTCAAGTGTTTAACACCATCAGAAACGAATTATGCACTTCGGGAGGTACACGAAGGGATTTGCGGGGATCACATAGGGGCCAAGTCACTGGTACATAAAATTCTGAGGCAGGGGTATTACTGGCCGACCATCTACACAGAGGCCAAGAAACTCGTCAGAAGATGTCCCAAGTGTCAGCTGAACAGCAATATCCCACATTAACCACCCAAAGAGCTCTACTCAGTCCTATCCTTGATTCCCTTCGCAGTGTGGGGAATCAACATCCTGGGGCCTCTGCCGAAGGCCAAGGGGCAAGTCAGTTTTATAATAGTGGCTATTGACTACATGACGAAGTGGGTAGAAGCCAAACCACTACAAAAGATCACCGAACAAGAATGCCTGAAATTTATGAAAGAAGGAGTAGTATATCGGTTCCGCATTCTGATGGCAGTAGTCTCGGATAATGGCAGACAGTTCGTGGGATCAAAATTCGAAGGTTTTCTGAAAGAATTGGGAATTCAACACCGGAAGACTTCAGTTGCCCACCCTCAATCAAACGGTCAAGTAGAAGTGACCAACCGAACCCTACTCAACGGAATAAAAATAAGATTGGATGAGTTGAAGGGTCGATGGCCTGAGGAACTACTCAGTGTTTTGTGGGCATATCGGACAACTCCGAGGACAACCACTGGAGACTCTCCTTTCCGACTGGCTTACGGAACCGATGCACTTATATCAGTCGAGATTGGGTTCCCCACTCTTCGGGTCAGTCAGTACAAGGAACTATACAACGATGAAGGTCTGAAAACAAATTTGGATCTGCTAGATGAAGCTCGAGACTCCGCTATATTGAGGTTGGCCATTTACCAACAGAGAACAGCCTGACACTACAATCAGAAGGTGAAGCTGAGGAGGTTTGAGGTAGGAGACATGGTGCTTCGGGAGTCGGAGGCATCAACCCCCTAGAACACATGCAAGCTAATGCCTAACTGGGAGGGGCCTTACGAAGTAGTGGAGGTGCCGAAGCCAGGGACTTACCGGCTTCGGGCTATGGACGGATCGTAGGTAAAGAATACATGGCACGCCGAAAGACTTAGAAATATTACCAGTAGATGCATGTCTATTATCCCCTTCACTTATGTAATCTACGCAATTTATCAATGAAATAAAAATTTCTCTTCGAGAAATACTTATGATTCATTTAAATTCGCACTACTTTACCAACCAGACACACTTCGAACGTAAACTGATCAGACAGTCAGGAAGGACCTAACTGTTCAGTAAAGGTCACAAGTATAATTGGTTGACAAAAACTGCTTTACCAGTCAGGCACACTTCAGACGTAAAGCTGATCAGACGGATCGAAAAGACCTAACTGATTGGTAAAAGTCACAAGTACAACTGATTGACAAAGCCTCAAACCCGATCAGGTAAGCTTCGAGCGTAAAGTGATCGGATAGTCCGAAAAGACCTAACTGATCAATAGACGATGCAAGCATAACTGATCGATAAAGTTATACATTCGATCATGTAAGCTTCGGACACAAATTGACTAGACAGTCAGAAATGACCTGGCTGTTCGATAAAAGTCCAAGCGAAACTAATCAAGATAACAACTTAGAAAAACTCTTCATTCATATTCAAAATGTTTTACAATTACCGATCAGACAGGCTTCGGGTACATACACCACCGGCCTAACTGATCGGACATATTACAAAACTAAGAAAAGAAAAAATTACAAGTATGAAATCCTACACTAAGGCAAATCATCCCCAGCTTCGGCCTTGGATTCCTCATCAGAAGAATCAAGGATCGAGACATCCAATCCAGTCTCGACCAGCTTCGTCCGAGCCTTCTCTCGATAAGCTTCGACCCCCTCAGCAAACTGGGCCATATTCTTATCGGTCAAGGCAGGCGACTCTTCATATTCCTTGATGGCCGATTTCTTGATGATGACCTGCTCCTCTAATAATGCGTTGTTCAACTGGATTAACGTTCTCATGTTGTTGTGCATTGTATTGAATTGGTCTTCGATAGTGTGAAGGTTCCCCACCAAGACCTTGTTCTCCTCGGCCAGAAGCTCCTTGTCCTGTACAAGCTTCTTGGCGTGACCGTCGAGACCGATGAACTCTTGTTGAAGTAAAGAATATTGCTCTTCGAGTTCGGCGATCCGACGATCAGCCTTCGTCACCTTGTTTCGGGTATCGGTGTGCAGATCCCTCTCCCTCTTCAGTTCTGAATCACGACCTCCCAACTCGGCTTCGAGAAGCAACACATCGTGTTTCAGCTGATTTTCTTTCTTAGTGGATCGGGCGAGAGAGGGGATAGCCCGAGCAAGGATGGCTTTGGCCTAAACACAAAGGAAACATCAGATATGAAAAATACGAAATAGCGACAAAGGAAAAATCTTTAAGGCTGATCGGGGATACCTGAGTTTGAGCTCTGATGTAGGTAACCAAATACTCTTCCGACGAATAGCTCTTGAACCGCTCGTCATCGCCAGGAAGCTTGAAGTGGTCGAACAGGTTGAAGGGGAATATGTCCCCAGGACTCTTCGGCCAACAGGTAGTTGGTGACCCTTGGGAAGAACTAGCCTTGGAGGTAGGAGTGGATTCAGGGATCGGCACTGCGACCGCACCAACGGGGGCAGGGCCTTTGGATAGTCGAGGCTTCTTAAGGGGAGGTTCGAGGGGTCGATCCTCGGTATCTTCCGAATCCTCGACCACTGTAATTATTGCAGGGGGTGGGGGCATCAGTTTCGGCTGAGCTGACGGAACGATCTTGGATGGGGCCTTGGCAGATGGCTTCTTTGCCTTCTTTAGCAGAGCCATCTTATCGGACTTATTCATCTTCAGTGCCGACTTGACAGGAGCCTCAGCTCCAGAAGCTGGGTTAGTGGGACCCGAAGAGGAACCAATGGAGAGTTCGGCCAGGAGAATGGCATCCTCTTCGGGAGCCTCATCGGTGATGGGCATTCGGATGGGCTCGACCGCAATAGGAAAAGGAGTCAATGATTCAGCGGCACCATCGGGCTTGAAAATTATCACTACACAAACAACAATGAGTGGGAAAGGTCAGGGGACATGTCCAGGGTTTCGGCAGTCAGAGGAAATATAAAAGAGTTAGGAAAAAGAGACTTACATCCGTGGGTAAACAACCAAGCTTTGTTGGACAAAACCGGCAGTGACCATTCGGTCTTATTCCATTTCTTATAGAAGACCTTGAATGCGCTAGCCCGATCCTTCAAGAATTTGGACACCTTGGCTATGATAGCTGCAGGTTGGGCCCATCGAGGTAGGAGCTGGAGGTCGATTCCTCTGGCGAAGAACCACTTGTCATGCCAACCCTTGTTACTTGAAGGGGTCTTAACAGGAGCGGTTTGGGTACTTCTCTTCGCTCTTTGTCTGGCCATGGTCAATCAAATTAGAAATCTTGTCTTCTAAAAAAGGGGTACTGTCTTTCTTCATTTCCTCCTTGGATAGAGTGCTTCCTAAAACGATTACTGCAAACTTTCTTTCAACAGGGAAGGCTAGGGGATTCTCCTAAAGACAAAATTTTATTTAATTGCTTCAAGCATGGCTCCTTCGAAGCGGTGACAGTAAAAAGGGCGAAGAAGAAGTCAAGGCCAGGCGTGATCCCGAGCTCCTGGCATACAATGATGAAGGCAACAAGGTGGATGTACGAATTGGGCACGAGCTGTGCGAACCCGATGCCCGCGAAACAGAGGAAGGAAGAAATGAACTCGTGAAGTAGAAACCGAACCCCATATTTCAGAAGGTATTGGGGAACAACCACCCATTCGCCTTCGGGCCTCCAGAACATTTTCTCATCAGGATTTGGAGCCCGAAGCTTGTATTCTTGGGAGATGTTGAATAGGGTTCAGATATCAGAGATTTGAGCAGGCGTGATGGAGGATGGGGTATTGATATGGGTAAACTCGGTTTCAGAGTGATAGACATTACGGATTTTGGCCTCGGTACTGATAGGGGTAGGGAGAATCGAAGAAGAAGGGCTATCGGTGTGAGTCACCGGCAAGTCGATAGGAATCAGGTCGCCGACGGTAACAGAGGGGGGATTTAATTCACCGGCCGGGGTTGGAGTGCTTAAATCAGCCATTTGGGATGTTTTAGAGGGGGATGAGGCATAGCTGTGAGTTGTTAGGAAGGAAACGGACAAGGATGAAGCTCAAAATCTAACAGGATAATGAAAATCAAAGGATCTGTGGAAAGGGGATACTCGCCGAAAATCGCCCTTGCCAGAAAAAGTTGCAGAAAGATTTGAAATGGATAAAGGTTCGAAAAAGTGACAGTGATGGGTGTTAAGAGACTTATATAGTACATCTAGCACGATTTCCAAGGGCGACTATTTATGGCAAGTGGAGCCCCGTCTTAGAAAAACGTGTACCGGCTCATGAGTCGAAAAGAAACCGTTTGGGTTCCCAAGATAGCTCATCATTACGGGGCGTGACTATTCAAATTCGTGTCCTTTCAAGTCTCATGTCATAAATATCTTATAACAAGAGACTGGGGGGCAATGTTCGGGAGTGTTTTACCGACCCTCATATTGGCTATATGCCTGGGCTGGAATCGAAGGAGTTGGGCCGATATGGCCGAAGATATACAGGAGGTCGAGGACGTTCGGGTTCGGATACCCGAGCCCAATAGGCCGGGATCCGGTGGTGATCATAGAGGTCGGGGTCGGGTCTTCGCATTCTTTGGACCGAGGCCCAGACCGGTGTTTATGAGGCTTGATGGGTTGGGCCTATGCAGTCGGACAGTCTATACGCATAGTTGGGCGTAATAAGGGGTCTACGTGGTTAAGGGTCCTAACCCTAATCATATGTCAACAAGGCAACTCCAAAGGTAGTGTTGAAAAGGGATTCCACTTGCACCTTTTAAGGAGATTGTGTTGGACCCAAATATGGGTAACTACCATATTTAGGAGTCCTATTCCAACTCGGAGAAGGAGGCTTAGGCAGTGAGAGTACTATAAATACCAAGCCAAGGTTACAGTTAAAAGGTAATACATCTTTGAGCACTAAACACTTAAGCCTCCATTGTTAAACCTTGTGAACGGCCTGTACTTATTCTCACACCGGAGCTATCCCGTGACAAGACGGTACCGTCAAGCTTCGTGTGATCTTATTATATGTGAGGTTTCGGTAGCGTGAATTACGTGATTGGATGGCGTGGGACGAAACTTAAGCGTTAATAAAGTCGTCAAGTATCGTGAATAGTAACCCCGACAGGAAAAAGGTAGAAATTCCATAATAAAATCCATACCAATGTTTTGGTATAATGATATTGAAAGAATAACATCATTATGAAGAAAATAACATCCCTTACCTCAAAAGAGCAGTGCTGATTTGAAATATCGGTGTATAAGGTCAAGAAAACTTGCACTGAATAGCAATTCAAAAAGTATCTAAATACTCACAAAATATGCTCGATAACATAGAGAGAGAAAGCTTATGATTCTGGTGTGATTTTCAATTCTAACTAATCACCCTATTTATAAGAAAATGCTTAGAACGCCATAGTAGACTAACCTGCTACCTGATGGCTTTACCTGCTACTATTCACACCCACCATTTTTGAAATAAAATTTCAGCACATTTTTTCACCAACCAAAAGTGGGGCCCACCCATGTTTTTAATAAAAAAACATTTATTTTCTAAACTTCAATAATTCATAATAAATAGCCCTTTTATCATAAAAATACGAATTTAATGTCCAATCCATAGGAAATCGAATTCTCTACAACTTTGCAGAAGAAAGTTTTTCCAAATTCCAAACAAAAAATGCCCAAAATCCATATACGGACGATTTTTGATACCTTTCATTCCGACAAAATACTAATAAAACACCTCAACATTAATTCCATCATTTATAACCATAATAAATATATCAATCATTTATATCCACATAAAATAAATATTTCCTTATCATATAAATCAATAATTAATTATTCACAAATAATATTACAGAATCACGATAATAACAACCAGGTCGTTTTCAGGAAAGAGGGGGCTTTCCGACAAGGATTTTTCCTTACTGGCATACAATTAAGTGACCAAACCCCTTTCCTAAACATAACTTCTTTAGACATTGCCAATAATGCTATCTAATAATATTATTCAAATAATATGAATTATTGATCTGATAATGGGAAATACTATGCAGTGACAATTATTGAAACAATAATAATATAAAATATCAACATAGCAATTATTAAATCAATAAAATAAAATATTGAACAGTAATTACTGTAACAATTATTGAGTAGTGACTTCTTACGTACGAATCAATAATTCAAAAATAGTGTGTAATACCGTGTGTCTTCTTTATGCGACCCACGCCAGACATCGTATTTTAACCACCGGGTATTCCAACAATGTTAACAGTAACAACTACGCCGTTATTTATAAAAACTCAAACTTGTCATTTTCTTTATCTGACCGTTTTCTATTATGGGGCCCACAAATGGCTGCGCCGTCGTACGAATATTCCCCGACAATAAGAATATTCCACGACCAAACGAATATTCCCCGAAAACAATGAATGATTTAAAACCACTTGCTTATTTTGCAAAATTTGCACATTTCACCCATAACCAAAGCATTATATCAAATTAACACCTTATTATTCACAGTAATAAATAGAGGAAATTTGATTTTATTTATAAAAAGTTGGGGTCTTACAACCTCCACTCCTTATGAAATTTCGTCCTCAAAATTGACGTATGTACCTGGTGTTTTGAAAAGGTGAGGATACCTCGTTTTCATTTCGGATTCTAACTCCCAGGTCATTTCTTCAATAGTATGGTTCCTCCACAAAACCTTAACTTGTGGTATAACCTTGGTGCGTAGGACATGCTCTTTCCTATCCAAGATCTTAACAGGTACCTCCTCGTACGTTAAATCTTCGGCTATCTTGTCTGGTTCTAACTCAATAATATGGTTCGGGTCTTTCACATATTTACAAAGCATAGATATGTGAAAAACATTATGAATACGAGACATGCTTGGAGGTAATGCAAGTCTATATGCCATATTTCCTATTCGGTCAAGAATCTCAAATGGACCAATAAATCTTGGATTGAGATTTCCTCTCTTCCCAAATCTTATAACTCCCTTTCCATGGAGCAATACGTAACAATACATGATCCCCAATATTAAATTTCACGTCCTTTCGATGAAGATCCGCATAACTCTTTTGTTGATCCTGTGCTGTTTGTATAATTGTTGAATCGTTTGAATCTTTTCTGTAGTTATGCGTACCAATTCTGGTCCCAAAAATGTTGATTCACCCACCTCGTCCCAATATACTGGAGAACGACATTTTCTTCCATACAACGCCTCGAATGGAGCCACACCTATACTCGCCTGATAACTGTTATTGTAGGAGAATTCCACCCATGGTAGGTACTTATCCCAACTCCCTTTGAAATCTAGGAGACAGAGTCTTAATAGATCTTCAAGAGTTTGAATAGTCCTTTTCGATTGTCCGTCCGTTTGAGGATGGTATGCCAAACTGAATCGTAAATCCGTGCCTATAGCTTTCTGCAAGCTAACCCAAAATCGTTAAGTGAATCTTGGGTCACGATCCAAAACTATGGATACTGGCATGCCATGCAATCTCTCAATCTCATTCATGTACATACGAGCAAGACGTTCAAGGGAATAAGTCTCCCGTATAGGCAAGAAAAGAGCAGACTTGGTTAATCTATCAATAATAACCCAAATCGCATCTATGCCTTGAGAAACCTTGGGAAGACCCGTAACGAAATCCATAGTAAAGTGTTCCCACTTCCATTTCAGAATCTCAAGTGGTTGCAATGGACCCTTTGGCACTTGATGCTCCGCCTTTACACGTTGACAAGTTAAACACCTCGAGATAAACTCTGCGATCTCTCTCTTCATATTGCTCCACCAAAATGTATGTTGAAGATCATGATACATTTTGGTACTACCAGGATGGATTGCAAACGATGTGTTGTGTGCCTCCATCATGATTCTATGTTTCAAGTCAGAATAGTTAGGAACACAAAATCTGGAGTTGACTCGAAGTATTCCTTCTTCATCGATTCTTCCTTTTGGAATAACACCTTCTTGCACTTTCTTCTTCATACGCATCAGCTCCATGTCCGTAGCTTGAGCAGCTTTAACTTTATCAATTAAAGTTGGTTCTACTCGTATGTTTGATATCATCACGTGGATACTTGGAGCCTTTACCTTTATCTCCATCCTTGGCAAGTCATACAAAATGGGCCTTTGTGTTAACAACATTGCACTCGTACCCGCATATGATCTTCTATTCAATGAGTCAGCTACCACGTTTGCTTTTCCAGGATGGTATTGGATGGTCTGGTCGTAATCTTTCAACAGCTCGAGCCAACGTCATTGCCACATGTTGAGTTCCTTTTGGGTGAAGATATATTTGAGGCTTTTATAATCTGTATAAATCTCCACTTTCTCCCCATACAGGTAGTGTCTAGATCTTCAACCCGAAAACGACTGCTGCCAACTCCAAATCATGAGTAGGATAATTCCTCTCATATTCTTTGAGTTGTCGCGAGGCATAGGCTACGACTTTCCCATGTTACATGAGAACACATCCTAACCCTTTGCCTGAAGCATCAATGTTGATAACAAATCCATCCGAACCAGATGGTATTGTCAGAACAGGTGCCGAAATAAGTCTCCTCTTGAGCTCTTGGAAACTCTTCTCGCATTCCTAGCTCCATACAAATTTTGTATCTTTCCAAGTCAGCTTAGTTAACGGAGTAGCGATTCGAGAAAACCCTTCCACGAATCTCTGATAGTAACCAGCTAAGCCCAGAAAGCTACGTACTTCGGTCATGAACTTCGGTTGCGCCCAACTTTGTACTACTTAAATCTTCGCTGGGTCAACAGATACTCCATGTTTTGACACCACGTACCCAAGGAATGCTACTTCCTCAAGCCAGAACTCGCATTTCTTCAGCTTGGCATATAGCTTGTTATCACGAAGTGTTTGAAGTACCAGCTTCAAATGGCGCTCATGATCTTCACGGCTTTTGAAATAGATGAGGATGTCATCAATAAAGACAACAACGAACTGATCCAAATATTCTTTGAACATATGATTCATCATATCCATGAAAGCAACATGAGCATTAGTCATTCCAAAAGACATGACTAAGAATTCATAATGCCCATACCGAGTTCAGAAGGCAGTCTTTGGAATATCCTCAGTTTTAATCATCAGCTGACGATATCCAGAACGAAGATCGATCTTTAAAAAGAATTGTGCTCCTTAATTGCAACTGGTCGAAAAAGTCATCAATGCGAGGTAGCGGATACCTATTCTTGATGGTGACATGATTTAATTCTCGGTAGTCAATACAAAGTCGCATACTCCCGTCTTTCTTCTTTACGAATAAAACAGGAGCACCCCAAGGAGATGTACTAGGACGAATGAAATTGATGTCTAACAACTCCGGTAGTTGAACTTTTAATTCCTGAAGTTCAATAGGAGCCATTCGATATGGGGTTTAAGAAATGGGATTTGTACCAGGTTCAAAGTCAATAAAGAATTTAATTTCACGTTCTAGGGTAGACCGATAAGTTCTTCAGGAAATACGTCAGGAAATTCACTAACAACAAAAATATTATTCAAATCTGACGTATTTTTGTTCAAGTCCGTGACATGGGCTAAGAAATCTTGACATCTATTTTTTAATAAACGAATAACTTTATGGCTTGATATGACAGTGATTGACTTTAGTGGTTTGGTTGTTTGAATTCGCATAACAGGTTGGTTAGGAATATGAAAACTAACAACCTTACGAAAATAATCAATTTTAGCATTATGAGTGGTTAACCAATCAATCCCTAAAATCACATCAAATGCTAGTATTTTCAACGAAATAAGATCGACAGTTAATGTGATGGTTCCAACTTGAATCAAACAAGATTTATAAACAGTAGATGTAATGAAAGTTTCTTCTAACGGAGTCTCAACAGATAAGTCAATGTCTAATTTCTCCGGAGTCAAGTTTAAACGTTGAGCACAAGAAGGAGAGATAAAAGAATGGATAGAACCGGTATCTAATAAGGTATAAACTTTGCAAGCATTTATGATTAGCTTATCCGTGATCACCTCGTTCGGGTTCCTCGCATTTTGGACAGTCACGACAAACGCCCTTCCAGGAAAAATCGACTTTGACTTGTCCGGGACAGCTTTTGGAGTCACCATCCCCGTTGGACTTGGTTTTGCAACAAGACAATCTCTAGCTATATGACCTTCCTTACCACGGTTATAACACACCTTGGATTGTTGTGGACAGTTTGGGCTGATGTGTCCCTCTTTCCTGTATTTATAACAAACGACTGGTGCTCGTTCTCCTCCCCTAGAAATAACTGATGTTTGTGCTGACGTCTTCCCGTTATCATTGTTGTACCTTCTCTTTTTGAAATCTCCCCCCTGACTCGCTTCTTCTACCATCATGGTAGACCTGGAAAACGGGATGGCCGGGCTGGGCCAAAAAGGCCCCAGGTTTTGGTGGGCTAGAAACATGAGGCCCGTGGCCCGTGGCGGGCCGGTTCGGCCCGCAGGCCCTTTAATATTTTTTTTTGGCAAACTCTTTGCTACACCAGAAATAGTAATAAAAATAAATATTCAAAATAATAAAATAATTAATAATAAACAATAATACAAACAAACCCGATTAATTAATTACCTACATTATCTACATATCTCAATCAATTAAAATTTTAATAGTATTATAAATTAGTATTATTAATTAATTACCTATATTAACTACATATCTTAATTATAGTTTTTAATTATAGTTAAAATATATTGAAGATTGCATTAAAAACAAATAGTTGTTGTAGCTCAGTTGGTTTGAACTCTTATTTATTTACTTACAAGTCTTGTGTTCAAGCCTCAGAACCCACAAGTAGTAACATTTTATTTTTTAAAAAAGTCATGTGGGCTACTTAGTCGCCACATGTCAGCCAAAAATGGCATGGGTTTTCATGGGCTTAAAAATGCCTAAAGCTTAGGGTTTTTTAAGCGGAGCGGACCCGGTGAGCTTTGGGCCTGCTTTGCAGTCTACATCATGGCTACGATTACCACCAGAGTAGTTACCGCTTTTGTCCGAATGTTTTCCTCCCGTCATTGTTCAGATGATATTCACGCCATTTGCAGATGATTGATACAGTTGTGGTCCCTCGGTTGAACATACTCATTATCTCGCTCTAATAATTGAGCCCTGTTTACAACATCTGAATGTAAAGAAAATTTATGAGAGATAAGATATTACCGAATCTCGAGTTTTAGACCTCTCAGAAACATCCGCGTCATTCGTTCCTCATTCTCTACCAAATGAGGTGCAAACCTGGATAACTCTGCGAAATTCGCCTCGTACTGGGACACCGTCATGTTGGTTTGTTCTAGTCTAATAAACTCTACCTCCTCTATATGATGAATACTTTCAGGAAAGTACTTGTCATTAAACTGTTTCTGAAAAGTTTCCCAAGACATTTTGAGTGCGGCAGGCTGGGTACGCTTCATAGATTGCCACCAGTAATCTGCCTCACCACGAAACATAAAGGTTGCGAATGGAACCTTATGTTCCTTCGTGCATCCCAAGACATCGAATATCTTGGTAATTTGCTTGACCCACATTTCCGCCTTAATCGGATCCGACTTTCCCATAAATTCTGGTGGTCCCAACTCTTTGAACTGCTTGGCTGTGATAAGCCGCGCGTTGCTATCATTTCCACCCGTATTTTGTACATGAGTCTTCCTCGTCTGGTTTTGCATGAACTGCAAAAAGCTTCTAAACATCCCATCATTCATCATTTGTTCGGTAGTGTTGTTTACAGGAGGAATATTGTCTTCCTATTGCACGTTCCCCTGGGTGATGATTAAAGGTGTCTCCACGGTCTCATTTACTCCATTGTTAATATTTCCAGCTGCCATTCTCAAATACTGCCACAAAACAAGGGTTAATTAACAAATTAACATATCACATATTAACCATATGCTCCGACTGACTAACCAAATAAGCTTAGGTATGACACACTAGCGAAGGATTCCTCGTCTCTCCCCTCCTAGTTCTATTCCCCGATCTCCGCCAGAGACCATATCCCTAAGCTCTGATACCAACTATAACGTCCTCAAAATAGGTGTACATCACTCATTCTGAGTCGCCAAATACATAGTACAGAAATAAATACAATTTTAGTAATACAATTGTCGTGCAAAATATAACAACACATATACTGTGAGTTTTAAATACAAATATTGTCTAATAGACAGTATACAAACTCAAAAGGAGTCCTCATTACAATTATTGATACACTATTTTACAAAGTAGTGAAGACTACTAAAACAACTATCCTGAACCATCACTCCATACCCCGACTAGTTCCTGCTATGTTCTCACCTCTTGAGAAGAAAAATGGTACAAAAAAGAAAAGGGTGAGCTCAACTAGCCCAGTAAAGAATATTATGACTAAGATAATATAGAACAAATTATCATTAGTCTTTAATAGGGAAAAATCTGATAGAATATAATAGACAACAAGTTTTAGATCAACAACTGCAGCAGAAACAACAATCCATTAGAAGAGTCAAGTAGATAATGAATTCTACTATCTTCTAAGATTTAAAATTCCATCATCAATATTTTATCCCTGTAACATCAATCCATATACATCTTGAATCAAATATTCATCTTTGCACTATAGGCCAAAGATATTCATTTGTATCACCAGTTGGTCATGTTCATCTCAACACATGTTCATCTTTGCACTAGGGGTCAAAGATATTCATTCGTTAATCATTCATCTTTGCACTATAGGCCAAAGATATTCAACACTCTCATCATTTAGGACTGAGGATGATGAAAAATATCTTAAAGAAAATAAATCTAGTGAGATAAAAGATCAAAGATTAGGGATTCGTACTTTAGTTTATCCAAGTTCAAAAACACCTTATAATAATCAATTGTGGAGCAAAATTAAAGAATGAAGATCAAAATATGGATTCAATCAAAGATAGTGACCATAATAGACAACTTGGACAAAGAAAAGAAAATTTTATTTTTTCTGTGAATAGTGCCGTATTTGTTAATAGTGTCGTATACGAGAATAGTAACCCCGACATGAAAAATGAAGAAATTCCATAATAAAATCTATACCAATATTTCGGTATAATGATATTGAAAGAATAACATCATTATGAAGAAAATAACATCCCTTATCTCAAAAGAACATTACTTCTGGCTGAAATATCAGGTATAAGGCTGAAGGAAACTTGCAGTGAATAGCAACTCACAAAGTATCTAAATACTCACAAAATACGCTCGATAACATAGAGAGAGAAAGCTTATGATTCTGGTGTGATTTTCAATTCTAACTAAGCACCATATTTATAAGAAAATGCTTAAAACACCGTAGCAGTCTAACTTACTACCTGATGGCTTTACCTGCTACTATTCACGCCCACCATTTTTGAAATAAAATTTCAGCATTTTTTTTACCAACCAAAAGTGGGGCCCACCCATGTTTTTAATAAAAATCATTTATTTCCGAAACTTTAATAATTCATAATAAATAGCCCTTTTATAACAAAAATATGAATTTAATGTCAATTCCATAGGAAATCGAATTCTCTACAACTTTGTAGAAGAATGTTTTTCTAAATTCCAAACAGAAAATGCCCGAAATCCACATACGGACGATTTTTAATACCTTCATTCCGACAAAATACTGATAAAACACCTCAACATTAATTCCATCATTTATAACCATAATAAATATATCCATCATTTATATCCACATAAAATAAATATTTCCTTATCATATAAATCAATAATTAATTATTCACAAATAATATTACAGAATCACAATAATGACAACCAGGTTGTTCCCAGAAAAGAGGGGGCTTACTGATAAGGATTTACCCTTACTAGCGCGCAATTAGGTGACCAAACATCTTTCCTAGACAGAACTTCCTTAGACATTGCCAATAATGCTATCTAATAATATTATTCAAATAATATGAATTATTGATCTGATAATGGAAAATATTGTGCAGTGACAATTATTGAAACAACAATAATATAAATATCAAAATAGCAATTATTGAATCAATAAAATAAAATATTGAACAGTAATTACTGTAATAATTATTGAGTAGTGACTTCTTACGTAAGAATCAATAATTCAAAAATAATGTGCAATACCGTGTGCTACTGTGCAACCACACTTATTACTGTATTTTAACCACCGGGTATTCCAACAGGGTTAACGGTAACAACTACGCCGTTATTTATAAAAACTCAAACTTGTCATTTTCTTCATTCGACCGTTTTCCGTTATAGGGCCCACAAATGGCTGCACCGTCGTACGAATATTCCCCGACAGCAAGAATATTCCACGACCAAACGAATATTCCCCGACAACAATGAATATTTTAAAATCACTTGCTTATTTTACAAAATTTGCACATTTCACCCATAACCTAAGCATTATATCAAATTAACACCTTATCATTCATAATAATAAATAGAGGAAATTCGATTTTATTTATAAAAAGTTGAGGTCTTACAAATGAGTTCTCTATGTATAGCCCCCTCCTTCTCAATTCTCAGTTGCTTGAAAATTTATCTGATAAGTGTAGTTGAGAGTGAGAGCCACTGAGCATTAAGGGAAGTATAATTAGAGTAGTAAGGAAGTTCAATTCATGCTTCAAGGAGGTATAATTTCTATTTTGTTCTTAGTTTAAGTTTTGTCAAATTCTTGTAATTCTCGTGAAATCTCTGTTAATTGATGTAGAATAGCATTCCATTATGTTATCTGGGTTTGTGTGCATGTCTAGGAACTGTATAGTGGGTTTGAACTCAGGTTTGATGTAGGTTATGTTGGGTCTCTGCAGAAGCAGAGCCGTATTTTTTGCCTCTGGACGAAGTGGCGCGGCCGCGCCACCTCCCTAGTCTTTCACCGCACGGGTAGTATATCACAATTACTCATGTTAGCTTCTTAAGATGTGCTGAGAATGCTATGAAAGTTAGAATATGTCTATAACTAATCTGCACATGTGGATTGAGATTGTTGTGTATTTAGTAAGCCATGATTAGTTGTTTTAGTTTAAATATTCAAAGAAAACTTAAAATTTGGAAACTAGTTGATAAACATGGTGTAAAGCATATTCTGATTTTATGTGCCAATGTATTAAGTTCTGATATACATTAAAATGTGACCAATATGTTAGTTACCTTGTTGGTAAGGGTATGTTGTAGTCAAGCATGTATTAAAAGGAAAATTCAAGTAAAAGACCATGATAGCTATGTGTAAATGAACTATGTGTATACCAAGTTTCGAACTCGAAAACATGCTATTATAAAGTGGTTTCATATATCTATGAACATGAAAGCATGACTTAAACTAGTATACTTATTCTGACGCCCCAAAAATAGGTATACATCACCTATTCTGAGTCGCCATTTACATGATACATAATTTAAATACAATCTTCCTTATACAATACGACGAAAAATGTAGCTGAAAGTTTATACACGAATATCGTCTAATACACAGTATTCAAACTCAAATGAAGTCTTCATTACAATTATTATCACACTATTTTATAAAATAGTGAGAACCACTACAGCCACCATCTCGGACCATCACTCCATTCCCCGACTAGTCCCAGCTACGTTCTCATTTCCTGAAGAAAACAATGAAAGCAAAAGGGTGAGCTCAACTAGCCCAGTAAGAAATATTATGACTAAGATAATGCAGAATAAATTATCGTTAGCCTTCAAAAGTGTTAAACTGATAAAATACAATAGACCTCAAGTTTAACTACAGCGGAACAAGCAATCCATTAGAAGAGTCAAGTAGAGCATGATATCTACTATCTTCTATGATTTAAAAAGTTTATCATCAATTTTATTGCTGAGGCTTAGCTTAATAAATAATACATATCATTGAATCATCCCTGCACTACGACCAAGGATATTCATTAGTATCACGACCACGAATTGTCCATGCACTACGGGCCAAGGATATTCGTGTTTTCATCAATGGTCATGATCATGCCAACAACTGTCCATCAATGCACTATGGACCAATGAGGACTTTTACCACATCATTTGTAACATTACGATCATGATTATACCGAATAATCTCTGGTCATAATCATACCAAGTCCATCTATGCACTACGGGCCACATATGACTTTCATCATAATATAAACATGAGGATGATGACAATGATATAAGAATTTAATTAAAAGAAAGTAAATGATAAATTTTTAAAGATTTATAATTTAATTTATCCAGAATTCAATAAAGTCCAAATTATCAACATGATACTGCTTTGTGGAGAAAATTCAAGAATAATATTGTATCAAAATTTATTTTGGACAAAAAAGAAATCAATTTTTGTCATGAATAGTACCCCGGGTGAATAGTAACCGAGTGAATATTACTTCAGGAATAGTAACCCCGTGAATAGTACTCTGGCATAAAAAAGTTAAAACTTATCAAGAATGCTCATAATAATATTTCCATGAAGAGATACTAGATGAAGCGCAAATATCAAGGATATTCTACTAATTTCATGGAGTATCGAAGCCAAAACTTTAACAAAATGTGTGTAGAATTCAAAATCTGAAACGAAATAATATTACTTAAATACTACATAGTATGAAAGAAAATATTATTTCATATGAATACTAAACAAAAATAATATCCCTTACCTTAAAAAGAAGAGGATTCTGACTGGTAGGGCGGGGATATTCTTGAAGAAAACTTTTACTATTTTCTACGCTCAAAGCTTTCTAAAACTCAAAAGAAATACGCTTAATATTATACAAAAAGAATTCTCTAATTCTGGTGTGATTTTTAATTCTAACTAAGCATCTTATTTATAGGAGAATAGAAGGATACTATTTAGAATATTTCACGGACCATCTTATTTAATTGTGCTGATTATCAGACGCCCATCTTTCAAAATTTTCAAATAAAACGAATATATATATATATATATAACCTTTGCCTTACGAGAAAGGCAAACTCATACACACACATTTCTTTTTATACACACACACACATCATACTCAACATATCACTCTCACCATACACAAATTTTCCTCCACCACTTTTCTTCTACCTATCATTTTCACTCCTTTTCCACCACTTTCCATTCACACACATGTCAATATATATATATATATATATATATATATATATATATATATACACACATACACACACATTATAACTTTCTTTCGATTATTTAGAAAAATAAGTAAGTGGGGGTCCAAATAATACGCCAAACTTACAACAAATACTTTATAAAAATCCCCTCAATATTATCATCATTATTATAATTCGCAATATTTAACAACCAGATTGTTCCCAGGAAAGAGGGGGCTTTCCGATAAGGATTTTTCCTTATTGGCACGCAATTAGGTGACCTAACCTCTCATCGACAGAACTTTCTAGACATCGTCAATATTGCAAATAATAATATGAATAACTTTGTCGTCTCAATTATTTATTTAATAATATATAAAATATTGACAATAATTGAATCAAATAACGTGAGATACTATGCAATAATTACTGTAGCAATAATTGAAATAAACTGAGTGACTTCTCACGTAAGCATCACTAACCAATACTGTGTGCTACTATGCAACCACACGTATTTATGTACCTTTTTCACCGGGTATTTCAACAGTTAACGGTAAAACCGCCGTTATTTTTATAAAAAGATATTTATGTCATTTTCTAACTCCGATAATAATTTCGTTGTGGGGTCCACCAATGATTGTGTCATCGTATGAATATTTCCTGTTAAAACAAATATTCCCCGACCAATCGAATATTTTATGACAACTTGCATACTTTGCAAAATTTATAAATACTACCCATAACTATAACATTATATTAAATCCACACCATAATATTCAAAATATATATCGAGAAAATTTTAATCTTTATTTATAAAAATTGGGGTCTTACAACCTCCCCTTCTTATAAAATTTTGTCCTTGAAATTAGGGTACGTACTTGGTATATCGAAGAGGTGAGGATAACTTGATTTCATTTCATATTCTAACTCCCAGGTCATTTCCTCAACATCGTGGTTTCTCCACAAAACTTTGACTTGAGGTATAACCTTGGAGCGTAGAATATGTTCCTTCTTATCCAAGATTTTAACAGGAACCTCTTCATACGTTAAATCTTCCTCTATTTCGTTCGGTTCTAACTCAATAATGTGGTTCGGGTCTTCCACATATTTACGTAACATGGATATGTGAAAAATGTTATGAACACAAGATATACTAGGCGGTAAAACGAGTCTATAGGCCACAGTTCTTACTCGATCAAGGATTTCAAATGGGCCAATGAATCGAGGATTGAGCTTTCCTCTCTTTCCAAATCTCGTAACTCCCTTCCATGGAGCAACACGTAACAACACATGTTCTCCAACATTGAATTCCACGTCTTTCCGATGAAGATCAACATAACTCTTTTGACGATCTTGTGAGGTTTTTATACGTTGCCGGATCATTTGAATCTTTTTCATAGTTATGCGTACCAATTTCGGTCCCAACAATGTTGCTTCACCCACCTCGTCCCAGCATACTGGAGAACGACACTTTCTTCCATACAACGCCTCAAATGAAGCCATGCCAATACTTGCTTGATAACTGTTGTTGTAGGAGAATTCCACCAATGGCAAGAATTTGTCCCAACTTCCTTTGAAGTCAAGGATACAGAGTCTTAATAGATCCTCAAGAGTTTGAATAGTCCTCTCTGACTGCCCTTCCATCTGAGGGTGATATGCCGAACAAAATCGTAAATATGTGCCCATAGCTTTTTGCAAACTAACCCAAAACCGTGAAGTGAATCTTGGGTCTCGATCAGAAACTATGGATACTGGCATACCATGCAGTCTTACAATCTCATTTATGTATATACGAGAAAGACATTCAAGTGTATAAGTTTCTCGTATAGGTAAGAAATGAGCAGACTTGGTCAATCTATCAACAATGACCCAAATTGCATCAATTCCTTGAGAGACCTTGGGAAGACCAGTAACGAAATCCATGGTAATGTGCTCCCACTTCCATTCTAAAATTTCAAGTGGTTGCAATAGACCTTTTGGCACTTGATGCTCCGCCTTGACTCGTTGACAAGTTAGACACCTTGAGATAAACTCTGCGATCTTTCTCTTCATATTGCTCCACCAAAATATATGTCGAAGATCACGATATATTTTGGTACTTCCAGGATGGATTGCAAACGGTGTGTTGTGCGCCTCTATCATGATTTTATACTTTAAATCAGGGTCGTTAGGAACACAAAGTCTAGAGTTGACTCGTAGTATTCCTTTTTCATCGATTCTTTCTCTCGGGATAACACATTCTTGTACTTTCTTCTTCATACGCATTAGCTCCAGGTCTGTAGCTTGAATAGCTTTAACTTTATCAATTAAAGTCGGTTCTACTCATATATTGGCCATCATCACGTGGGTCCCTAGAGTCTTTAACTCTATCTCCATCCTTTGCAAGTCATACAAAATGGGCCTTTGCGTTGACAATATCACACTCATACCCGCATATGATCTTCTACTCAACGCTTCAGCTACCACATTCACTTTTCCAGGATGGTATTGAATGGTATGATCATAATCTTTCAACAGTTCAAACCAACGTCATTGCCGCATGTTGAGTTCCTTTAGGGTGAAGAAATATTTGAGGCTTTTATGATCCGTAAATATCTCCACTTTCTCCTTAAACATGTAATGCCTCCATATTTTTAGTGCGAAAACGACTGCTACCAACTCTAGATCATGAGTAAGATAATTCCTCTCATATTCTTTGAGTTGTAGTGAGGCATATGCTATGAATTTCTCATGTTACATGAGAACACATCCTAACCCTCTGCTTGAAGCATCACTATAGATGATAAATCCCTCCGAGCCAGATGGTATTGTCAGAACAGGTGCTGAAATGAGTCTCCTCTTGAGTTCTTGAAAACTCTTCTCACATTCCTCGCTCCAACCAAATTTTGTATCTTTCTGAGTCAGCTGAGTTAATGGAGTAGCGATTCGAGAAAACCCTTCTATGAATCTCCAATAATAACCAGCTAAGCCAAGAAAGCTACGTACTTCGGTCACTGATTTAGGTTGCTCTCAACTTTAAATTGCTTCAATCTTTGTCGGGTCAACAGATATTCTGTGATTTGATATCACGTGCCTAAGGAATGTTACTTCTTCAAGCTAAAACTCGCATTTCTTCAACTTGGCATACAAATTGTTTTCACGAAGCTTTTGGAGTATTAGCCTCAAGTGTTGCTCATGATCTTCACGGCTTTTGGAGTAAATGAGGATGTCATCAATAAAGACGACCACAAAGTGATCCAAATATTCCTTGAATACTCGGTTCATCATATCCATGAAGGCAGCAGGAGCATTAGTCAATCCAAAAGACATAACTAGGAATTCAAAATGTCTGTACCGAGTTCTGAAAGTAGACTTTGGAATGTCGTCAGTTTTAATCTTTAACTGATGATATCCAGAACGAAAATCGATCTTTAAAAAGAATTTAGCTCCTTGCAACTGGTAAAACATGTCATCAATGCGTGGCAATGGGTACCTATTTTTGATGGTGACATGATTTAACTCCTGATAATCAATACAAAGTTGCATACTCCCATCTTTCTTCTTTACGAATAGAATAGGAGCACCCCAAGGAGACGTACTAGGACAAATTAAACCGATGTCTAACAACTCATGCAGTTGGGTTTTTAACTCCTGAAGTTCAATATGAGCCATTCGATATGGGGCTTTGGAAATGGGTTTTGTACCGGGTTCAAGGTCGATACAAAATTCAATTTCACGCTCTGGGGGTAGGCCATGAAGTTCTTCAGGGAATACGTTAGGAAATTTATTAACAATAGAAATATCATTCAAATCTGACATATTTTTGTTTAGATCCGTGACATGGGTTAAGAAAGCTTGACATCCATTTTTTAATAAACGAATAGTTTTATGGCTTGAGATGACAGTGATTGATTTTAATGGTTTGGTTGCTTGAATTCGCATAATAGGTTGGTTAGGAATATGAAAGCTAACAACCTTACGAAAATAATCAATTTTTGCATGATGAGTAGTTAACCAATCAATCCCTAGAATTACGTCAAATGCATGTATTTTCAATGAAATAAGATCGACAAGTAATGTGAGGGTACAGATTTGAACCAAACAAGACTTATAAACAGTAGATGTAATGAAGGTTTCTCCCAATGGAGTTTCAACAGATAAGTCAAAGTCTAATTTCTCCAGAGTCAAATTTAAACGTTGAGCGCAATTAGGAGAAATAAAAGAATGGGTAGAACCGGTATCAAATAAGGTATAGACTTCACTAGAGTTTATGATTAGCTTACCCATGATAACCTCGTTCGGGTTCCTTGCTTTCTGTGAGGTTACGACAAACGCTCTCCCTTGAACTACTGGTTTTGACTTTTCTAGAAATACATTTGGTGCCTCCATCCCAGCTGGACTTGGCTTCCCTACACGATAAAATTGAGCTAGGTGACCCTCTCTTCCACAATTGTAACACATTTTAGACTGCTGTGCACAGTTTGGACTGATATGTCCCTCCCCTCTACATTTGAAGCATATGATAGGTGGTCATTCTCCTTCCTTAACGACGGGTGTTGGTGCTGACATCTTTCCATCATTGTTGAATCTCCTTTTCTTGAAATGTTAACTTTTATTATCTTGGCCATGATTACCACCGAAGTGGTTACCATTTCTGGCATATTGATTCCCTCCATGTTTGTTGTCACTGCTTCGATGACTGCTACCACTAATATTATCATTTTGTCGGCTGCTCTCTCTTGGTTGGGTTGACTCATTATCGCGCTCCAATAACTGAGCCTTATTTACAACATCTAAATACAAACACAGTTTGTGAGAAATTAGGTATTGACGTATCTCAGGTTTCAAACCTCATAGAAACATTCACATCATTCTCTCCTCATTGTCAACCAGATGTGACGCAAACCGGGATAACTCGGCAAATTTAGCCTCGTACTGCGACACGGTCATATTATTTTGCTCCAGTTTGATAAACTCCACCTCTTTCATGTGACGAATACTTTCAGGAAAGTACTTATCGTTGAATAGTTCTTGGAACTTCTCCTAAGACATCTTCAGTGCGGCAGGTTGGGTACATTTTACAAATTCCCACCAATAATCTGCCTCTCCTCGCAACATGAAGGTGGCAAAGGGAACTTTTTGCTCCTTAGAACATCCCAATACATCAAATATCTTGGTGATTTGCTTTATCCACGCCTCCGCCTTAAGTGGTTTTAGCTCTCCCAAAAACTCCGGTGGTCCTAACTCCTTGAACTGCTTAGCGGTGACCATCCGAGAGTTGTCAGTGTTTCCATCTGCATTTTGAACAAGAGTCGCTCTCGCCTGATGTTGCATGAATTGCATAAAGCCTCTGAACATCCCATCGTTCATCATTTGGTTAGTGTTGTTGTTTTCTTGAGGATTATTGCCTTCCTGATGCACATTATCCTAGGTATTGATCGTTGGAGACTCAACGGTCTCATATGCTCCATTGCTTATCTACACATTCTCGGATGTCATTTTCAAACACTGCCACAAAAAAGGGTTAATTGACATGCCACATATTATCCCTATATTCTGACCGACCGACCGATTAAATAATCAAATAAGCTTAAGTAGGTCATATTAGCGAAGGATTTTCCCGTCTCTCTCCCCTAGTTCTAGTCTCACATCTTAGCCAGAGATCATATCCCTAAGCTTTGATACCAACTATGACGCCCCCAAAATAGGTATACATCACCTATTCTGAGTCGCCAAATACATGGTACATAATTTAAATACAATCTTCCTTATACAATACGACAAAAAATGTAGTTGAAAGTTTATACACGAATATTGTATAATAGACAGTATTCAAACTCAAATGAAGTCCTCATTATAATTATTATCACACTATTTTATAAAATAGAAAGGACCACTACAACACCATCTCGAACCATCACTCCGTTCCCCGACTAGTCCCGGCTACGTTCTCATTTCCTGAAGAGAACAATGAAAGCAAAAGGGTGAGCTCAACTAGCCCAGTAAGAAATATTATGACTAAGATAATGAAGAATAAATAATCGTTAGCCTTCAAAAGTGTTAAACTGATAAAATACAATAAACATCAAGTTTAACTGCAACGGAACAAGCAATCCATTAGAAGAGTCAAGTAGAGCATGATATCTACTATCTTCTATGATTTAAAAAGTTTATCATCAATTTTATCGTTGAGACTCAGCTTAATAAATAATCTACATCATCGAATCATCCCTACACTACGGCCAAAGATATTCATTAGTATCACGACCACGAATTATCCATGCACTCCGGGCCTAGGATATTCATGTTTTCATCAATGGTCATGATCATGCCAACAACTATCCATCAATGTAATATGGGCCAATGAGAACTTTTACCACATGATTTGTAACATTACGGTCATGATTATACCAAATAATCCCTAGTCATAAGCATACCAAGTCCATTTATGCACTACGCGCCACATATGACTTTCATCATAATATAAACATGAGGATGATGACAATGATATAAGAATTCAATTAAAAGAAAGCAAAGGATAAATTTTTAAAGATTTATAATTTAATTTATCCAGAATTCAATAACGTCCAAATTATCAACATGATACTGATTTGTGGAGTAAAATTCAAGAATAATATTGTATCAAAATTTATTTTGGACAAAAAAGAAATCAATTTTTGTCATGAATAGTACCCCGGGTGAATAGTAACCAAGTGAATAGTACCTCATGAATAGTACTTCGGGAATAGTAACCCCGTGAATAGTACTCCGGCATGAAAAAGTTAAAACTTATCAAGAATGCTCATAATAATATTTCCATGAAGAGATATTGGATGAAGAGCAAATATCAAGGATATTCTACTAATTTCATGAAGTATCGAAGCCAAAACTTTAACAAAATGTGTGTAGAATTCGAAATCTGAAACGAAATAATATTACTTACATACTACAGAGTTTGAAAGAAAATATTATTTCATATAAATACAGAACAAAAATAATATCCCTTACCTTAAAAAGAAGAGTATTCCGACTGGTAGGGCAGCGATATTCTTGAAGAAAACTTATACTGTTTTCTACGCTCAAAACTTTCTAAAACTCGAAAGAAATACACTCAATATTATAGAAGAAGAATTATCTGATTCTGATGTGATTTTCAATTCTAACTAAGCATCCTATTTATAGGAGAATGGAAGGATACTACTTAAAATATTTCACGGACCAACAATTGAAGGATTCACGGGCTGAATTCTGCTGATTATCAGACGCCCATCTTTCAAAATTTTCAAATAAAACAAATTTATAATATATATATATAACCTTTGCCTTACGGCAAAGGCAAACTCACACACCCACATTTCTTTTTATACACACACACAAACACACACACATCATACTCAAACATATCACTCTCACCATACACACATTATCCTCCACCACCACTTTTCTTCTACCTATCACTTTCACTCCTTTTCCACCACTTTCCACTCACACACACATGTCATATATATATATATATATATATATATATATATATATATATAATTCGTATATATATACATTATAACTTTCTTTCGATTATTTAAAAAAATAAGTAAGTGGGGGTCCAAATAATACGCCAAACTTACCACAAATACTTCATAAAAATCCCCTCAATATTTTTAACAACATTTATCATCATTATTATAATTCGCAATATTTAACAACCAGATTGTTCCCAGGAAAGAGTGGGCTTTCCAATAAGGATTCTCCCTATTGGCGCGCAATTAGGTGACCAAACCTCTCCTCGACAGAACTTTCTAGACATCGTCAATATTGCAAATAATAATATTAATAACTTTGTTGTCTCAATTATTGATTTAATAATATATAAAATATTGACAATAATTGAATCAAATAACGTGAGATACTATGCAACAATTACTGTAGCAATAATTAAAATAAACTGAGTGACTTCTCACGTAAACATCAATAACCAATACCGTGTACTACTATGCAACCACGCGTATTCCTGCACCTGTATCACCGGGTATTTCCACAGTTAACGGTAAAACTTTCACCGTTATTTTTATAAAAAGATATTTATGTCGTTTTCTAACTCCGAAAATAATTCCGTTGTGAGGTCCACCAATGATTGTGTCGTCGTACAAATATTTCTTGTTAAAATGAATATTCCCCGAATAATCGAATATTTTATGACAACTTGCATACTTTGCAAAATTTACAAATATTACTCACAACTATAATATTATATTAAATCCACACCATAATATTCAAAATATATGTGACGCCCCCAAAATAGGTATACATCACCCATCTTGAGTCACCAAATACATGGTTCAGAATTTAAATACAAACTTCTTTTATACAGTACGACAAAATGTAGCTCAGAGTTTCAACACGGATAATGTCTCGTAGAGAGTATCCAAACTCAAATAAAGTCCTCATTACAATTATTATAACACTATTTCACTGAATAGTGAGGACTACTAATGCAGACATCTGGACCGTCACTCCGTTCCTCGACTAGTCCAAGCTATATTCTCATTTCCTGAAGAGAACAATGAAAACAAAGGGTGAGCTCAACTAGCCCAGTAAGAAATATTATGACTAAGATAAAGAAGAATAAATTATCATTAGCCTTTAACAGTGTTAAACTGATAAAATATAATAAACATCAAGTTTAACTACAGCGGAACAAGCAATCCATTAGAAGAGTCAAGTAGATCATGATATCTACTATCTTCTATGATTTAAAAAGTTTATCATCAATTTTATCGCTGAGACTCAGCTTAATAAATAAACCACATCATCGAATCATCCCTGCACTATGGGCAAATGATATTCATGTAATCATCAATGGTCATGATTATATCGAATAATCACTAGTCATAATCATACCAACAACTTTTCATCAATGCACTATATGACAATGAGGATTGTTACCACATCATTTGTAACATTACAGTCATGATTATACCGAAAAGTCCCTGTTCATAATCATACCAATCAATAGTACATCTATGCACGTAAGCCACATATGACTTTTATCACAGTATAATCATGAGGATGATGACAATGATATAATAATTCAATTAAAAGAAAGCAAAGGATAAATTTTTAAAGATTTATAACTTAATTTATCCAGAATTCAATAATGTCCAAATTGTCAACATGATACTGCTTTGTGGAGTAAAATTCAAGAATAATATTGTATCAAAAATGATTTGGATAGTAAAGAAATTAATTTTTGTCATGAATAATTCCCAGGGTGAATAGTACCTGAGTGAATAGTACCCCGTGAATAGTACTTTGTGAATAGTACTCGTGAATAGTACTTTATGAATAGTACTTTGTGAATAGTACCCTGTGAATAGTACTTTATGAATAGTACCCCATAAATAGTACTTTGTGAATAGTACCGTAAAAATGAATACTACTCATGGACAGGTGTCCGGCATGAAAAGCTTAAAATTTAACAAGAATGTGTAAAAAATATCCTTGTGAAACGATACTAGATGAAGCGCAAATTTCAAGAATATTCTACTAATTTCATAGAGTATAGAAGCAATTCTTTAACAAAATGAGGGTATAATCAGGAATACGAGACGAAATAATATTACTCACATACTACAGAGTATGGAAGAAAATATTATTCCTATGAATACTGAACAAAATAATATTCGTTACCTCAAAAGAAGACTGGATACTGGAATAGTAAAGTAGCAGACTTCTCTTATTCTTTCTCTCTATAGCTTCTCTCTCTATAATTGCTCTTGTGAGTCTTGGTGAATTGGTGAGAATGAAAGAAGAATGAGCTTCGATAATTGCACGTTTTGGGGCTCGAAATATTATAGTATAATATCTTCATCTTTTCCTTCATTTTTAATTTAGTCCTGCAAGTATTATCAAACTTGCACCACCTCCCCTAATAGTACATCTTGTGAATCAATAGTACAATCATGTGAATCAATAGTACAATCATGTGAAAAAATAATTACAGTATAGTACCTTCATCTATACCTCTATTTTTAATTCAGTCATGCAAGTATTATCAATCTTGCACCACCTCCCTTAATAGTACATGCATGTGAATCAATAGTACACACATGTGAACAAATAGTTATAGGCGTGTGATTTAATAGCAATTAATTGCTCATTTTTCCGATTAATTACCTGAATGGTCAATATAACCTCCAGACATCAATTATTATTGAAATAGATGTCCATTTCCATTAACACTAATAATCCCAACACAATGAAAATATCAATTTCATCTTTAATCAATACGAACTTATTCATCATTAATATTATAACTCACAATATTTAACAAATAGATCATTCCCAGAAAAGAGGGGGCATTCCGATAAGGATTTCTCCCTATTGGCGCGCAATTAGGTGACCAAACCTCTCATCGACAGAACTTTCTAGACATTGTCAATATTACAAATAATAATATGAATAACTTTGTCGTCTCAATTATTGATTTAATAATAATAAATATTATGCAAATGATACTGTGATAATAATTGAATCAATAATATGAGAGATATTATGCAATAATTACTGTAGCAATAATTGTTTATAACTGAGTGACTTCTCATGTAAGAATCAATAATCAATACTGTGTGCTACTATGCAACCACACGTATTACTGTACTTTTACCACCAGGTAGTTCAACAGTTTAATAGTAAAACTTTCGCCGTTATTTTTATAAAAAGATAATTCTGTCATTTTCTAACTACGACAATACTTCCATTGTGGGGTCCACCAATGATTATGCCATTGTACGAATATTCCCTGTTAAAATGAATATTCCCCGACCAATCGAATATTATATAACCACTTGCTTACTTTGCAAAATTTATAAATAATACCCACAACTATAACATTATATCAAATCCACACCATAATATTCAAAAATATATTTCGAGAAAAATTAATCTTTATTCATAAAAGTTGGGGTCTTACAATATATATCGAGAAAAATTTAATCTTTATTTATGAAAGTTTGGGTCTTACACTTATTTTGCATGCTTAATGGTTTAACATGAGGTTTTCAATAAAAATGTTGAAGTTGAAACCCAACTTTGTTGGGGGGAATACCCTATAAGTATTCTGAACCTATGGATCATCATGATAGAACACTTTATGCATCTAGATATGATTGATATATGCATCCATCTAATTAAACATGGTCAAATCCAGCGCGGTCGCGCCTGTAAATAAATAAAGCATGTTTTCAATAAATAAAGCATGTTTGCAATATATTATTATTATACTAGATTATTAACCCCATTGTTATATATAATATGTATCCGATCATTGTTTATCAATATGGTATTATTATATAATTCAGATATATTTATTCTGTTCGTTAATTTCTAAATATGGTTATACAAGTGACTATCGATCGTATGTTACAAATGCGGAGGGGAAGGGCACATCAGTCCAAACTGTACGTAGCAGTCCAAAGCATGTTATAATTATGGAAGAGAAGGTCACCTAGCCTAATTTTTTTGTGCACCGAAGTCAAGTCCAGCTGGGATGGAGGCATCAAAGGTCAGCCCTGCACAAACACAAAACCTAGTAGTTCAAGGAGGCGTTTGTCGTAACCTCCCAAAAAGCGAGGAATCCAAAAGAGGTGATCACGGGTAAGATAATCATAAACTCTAGCGAATTCTATACCTTATTTGATACCGGTTCTACCCATTCTTTTATTTTTCCTACTTGCGCTCAACGTTTAAATTTAACTCGGAAGAAATTAAACTTTGATTTATCTGTTAAAACTCCGTTGGGAGAAACCTTCATTACATCCACTGTTTATAAGTCTTGTTCGATTCAAATCGGTAACCACACGTTACCTGTCGATCTTATCTCTTTGAAAATAGTTGCATTTGATGTGATTTTAGGGATTGATTGGTTAACTACTCATCATGCTAAAATCGATTGTTTTCGTAAGGTTATTAGCTTTCATATTCCTAACCAACCTATTATGCGAATTCAAGTAACCAAACCACTAAAGTCAATCACTGTCATATCAAGTCATAAAACTTTTCATTTATTGAAAAACAGATGTCAAGCTTTCTTAGCACATGTCACGGATTTAAACAAAAATACGTCAGATTTGAATGATATTTCAATTGTTAATAAATTTCCCGACGTATTCCCTGAAGAACTTCCTGGCCTACCCCCAGAGCGTGAAATTGAATTTTGTATCAACCTTGAATCCGGTACAAAACCCATTTTCAAAGCCCCATATCGAATGGCTCCTATTGAACTTCAGGAGTTAAAAACCCAACTACATAAATTGTTAGACATTGGTTTCATTCGTCTTAATACATCTCCGTGGGGTGCTCCTGTTCTATTCGTGAAAAAGAAAGATGGAGGTATGCGACTTTATATTGATTATCAGGAGTTAAATCATGTCACTATCAAAAATAGGTACCCATTACCTCGTATTGATGATCTGTTTGACCAGTTGCAAGGCACCAAATTCTTTTCAAAGATCGATCTTCGTTCCGAATATCATCAATTAAAGATTAAAACTGATGACATTCCAAAGACTGCTTTCAGAACTCGGTATGGGCATTACGAATTCCTAGTCATGTCTTTTGGATTGACTAATACTCTTGCTGCCTTCATGGATATGATGAACCGAGTATTCAAGGAATATTTAGATCACTTTGTGGTCATCTTTATTGATGACATCCTCATTTACTCTAAAAGTCGTGAAGATCATGAGCAACACTTGAGGCTGATACTCCAAAAGCTTCGTGAAAACAAGTTATATGCCAAGTTGAAGAAATGCGAGTTCTGGCTTGAGGAAGTAGCATTCCTTGGGCACGTGATATCAAATCACGGAATATCTGTTGACTCGACAGATTGAAAAAATTCAAAGCTGTGAGAAACCTAAGTCAGTGACCAAAGTACACAGATTTTTGGGCTTAGCTGGTTATTATCGGAGGTTCGTGGAAGGATTTTCTCGAATCGCTACTCCATTAACTTAGCTGACTCAAAAAGATACAAAATTCGATTAGAGCGAGGAATGTGAGAAGAGTTTTCAAGAACTCAAGAGGAGGCTCATTTCAGCACTTGTTCTGACAATACCAGTTGGTTCGGAGGGATTTGTCATATACAACGATGCTTCAGGCAAAGGTTTAGGATGTGTTCTCATGCAACATGGGAAAGTCATAGCCTATGCCTCACAACAACTCAAAGAATATGAGAGGAATTATCCTACTCATGATCAAGAGTTGGCAGCTATCGTTTTTGCACTTAAGATTTGGAGGCATTACCTGTATGGAGAGAAGGTGGAGATCTATACAGATCATAAAAGCCTCAAATATTTCTTCACTCAAAAGGAACTCAACATGCAACAACGATGATGGCTTGAGCTATTGAAAGATTACAATCATACCATTCAATACCATCTTGGAAAATGTAATGTCAGTAGGTAGCGATGAGTAGAAGATCATATCTTGAACGAAAAGCGATATTATCAACATAAAGGCCCATTTTGTATAACTTACAAAGGATGGAGATAGAGTTAAAGACTCCAGGGACCCACGCGATGATGGAAAATATACGGGTAGAACCGACTTTAATCGATAAAGTTAAAGCTGCTCAAACTACATACCTGGAGCTGATGCGTATGAGGAAGAAAATGCAAGAATGTGCTATTCTGAAAGTAAGAATCGATGAAGAAGAAATACTTCGAGTCAACTCCAGACTTTGTGTTCATAATGATTCTGACTTGAAGTATAAAATCATGATGGAGGCGCACAACACATCGTTTGCAATCCATCCCGGGAGTACCAAAATGTATCGTGATCTTCGACATACATTTTGGTGGAGCAATATGAAGAGAGAGATAGCGGAGTTTATCTCAAGGTGTCTAACTTGTCAACGAGTCAAGGCGGAGCACATTACCATGGATTTCATTATATGTCTTCCCAAGGTTCCTCAAGGCATAGATGCGATTTGGGTCATTGTTGATAGATTGACCAAGTCTGCTCATTTCTTATCGATACGAGAAACTTATACACTTGAACGTCTTACTCGTATGTACATAAACGAGATTGTAAGATTGCATGGTATGTCAGTATCCATAGTTTCTGATCGAGACCCAAGATTCACTTCACAATTTTTGGGTTAGTTTGGAAAAAAGTTATGGGCACGGATTTACGATTTAGTTCAGTATATTATCCTCAAATGGACGGGCAGTCAGAGAGGACTATTCAAACTCTTAAAGATTTATTAAGATTATGTGTCCTTGACTTCAAAAGAAGTTGGGACAAGTTCTTACCATTGGTGGAGTTTTCCTATAACAACAATTATCAAGCAAGTATTGGCATGGCTCCATTTGAGGCGTTGTATGGAAGAAAGTGTCATTCTCCAGTATGTTGGGATGAGGTGGGTGAAGCAACGTTGTTGGGACCGGAGTTGGTACGTATGACTACGAAAAAGATTCAAACGATCCGATAACGTATAAAAACCTCATAAGATCGACAAAAGAGTTATGCTGATCTTCATCGGAAAGAAGTGGAATTCAATATTGAGATCATGTGTTGTTACGTGTTGCTCCATGGAAAGGAGTTATGAGATTTGGAAAGAGAGGAAAGCTCAATCCTCGATTCATTGGCCCATTTTTAATCCTCGATCAAGTAAGAACTATGGCCTATAGACTCGCCTTACTGCTAAGTATGTCTCGTGTTCATAACATTTTTCACATATCTATGTTACGTAAATATGTTAAAGACCCGAACTATGTTATTGAATTAGAATCGGACGCGATAGCGGAAGATTTAACGTATGAGGAGGTACCTGTTAAAATCTTGGATAAGAAGGATTATATTATACGCTCCAAGGTTATACCTCAAGTCAAAGTTTTGTGGAGAAACCACGATGTTGAGGAAATGACCTGGGAGTTATAATCTAAAATGAAGTCAAGTTATCCTCACCTCTTCGACATACCAGGTACGCACCCTAATTTCGAGGACAAAATTTCATAAGAATGGGAGGTTGTAAGACCCCAACTTTTATGAATAAAGATTAATTTTTCTCGAAATATATTTTTAAATATTATGGTGTGGATTTGATATAATGTTATAGTTGTGGGTATTATTTATAAATTTTGCAAAGTAAGCAAGTGGTTATATAATATTCGATTGGTTGGGGAATATTCATTTTAACAAGGAATATTCGTACGACGGCACAATCATTGGTGGACCCCACAACGGAAATATTGTCGTAGTTAGAAAACGACAGAATTATCTTTTTATAAAAATAATGGCGAAAGTTTTACCGTTAAGCTGTTGAACTACCCGATGGTAAAAGTACAGTAATATGCATGGTTGCATAGTAGTACACGACATTGATTATTGATGCTTACGTGAGAAGTCACTCAGTTATACTCAATTATTGCTATAGTAATTGTTGCATAGTATCTCTCATATTATTGATTCAATTATTGTCACAGTATCATCTGCATATATTTATTATTATTAAATCAATAATTGAGACATAAACGTTATTAATATTATTATGTGCAATATTGACAATGTCTAGAAAGTTCTGTCAAGGAGAGGTTTGGTCACCTAATTGCGCGCCAATAGGGAGAAATCCTTATCGGAAAGCCCCCTCTCCTTCCTGGGAATGATCTGGTTGTTAAATATTGTGAGTTATAATATTAATGATGAATAAGTTCGTGTTGATTAAAGATGAAATTTATATTTCCATTGTGTGGGGATTATTAGTGTTAGTGGAAATCTACATCTATTCCGATAATAATTGAGTAATTAATCGGATAAATGAGCAATTAATTGCTATTAATTCACATGCTTATAACTATTTGTTCACATGTGTGTACTATTAATTCATATGCATGTACTATTAGGGGAGGTGGTGCAAGATTGATAATACTTGCATGACTAAATTTAAAATGGAGGTATAGATGAAGGTACTATACTGTAATTAATTTTTTCACATGTATAGAACTATTGATTCACATGAATGTACTATTGATTCACATGATGTACTATTAGGGGAGGTGGTGAAAGTTTGATTATACTTGCAGGACTAAATTTAAAATGAAGAAAAAGATGAAGGTACTATACTGTAATATTTTAAGCCCCAAAACGTGCAATTATCGAAACTATATCTTCCTATAAATAGAAGCTCATTCTTCTTTCATCTTCACCAATTCACTAAGACTCACAAGAGCAATTATAGAAAAAGAAGCTATAGAGAGAGAAGCTTTATAGAGAAAGTAGAAGAGAAGTCTGCTACCTCACTATTCCAGTATCCAGTCTTCTTGTGAGGTAAGGGATACTATTTTGTTTAGTATTCATAGGAATAATATTTTCTTCTATACTCTGTAGTATGTGAGTAATATTATTTCGTCACGTATTCCTGATTATACCCTCATTTTGTTAAAGTGTTGCTTATATACTCCGTGAAATTAGTGGAATATCCTTGAAATTTGCACTTCATCTAGTATCATTTCACAAGGATATTTTCTGCACATTCTTGTTAAATTTTAAGCTTTTCATGCTGGACACCTGTCCATGAGTACTATTCATTTATACGGTACTATTCACAAAGTACTTTTCACGCAGTACTATTCACAAAGTACTATTCACGGGTACTATTCACAGAGTACTATTCATAAAGTACTATTCCCGAGGTACTATTCTTGAAGTACTATTCACGGGGTACTATTCACTTGGGTACTATTAACCCAGGGAATTAATCATGTCAAAATTTGATTTCTTTGCTGTCCAAATCATTTTTGATGTAATATTATTCTTGAATTTTACTCGACAAAGCAATATCATGTTGACAATTTGAACATTATTGAATTCAGGATAAATTAAATTATAAATCTTTAAAAATTTATCCTTTGCTTTCTTTTAATTGAATTCTTATATCATTGTTACCATCCTCATGTTTATATTGTGATAAAAGTCATCTGTAGCTTACGTGCATAGATGTACTATTGGTTGGTATGATTATGACCAGGAATTATTCGGTATAATCATGACCGTAATGTTACAAATGATGTGGTAAAAGTTCTCATTGGCCCGTAGTGCATTGATGGACAGTTGTTGATATGATCACGACAATTGATGATTACATGAATATCCTTGGCCCGTAGTGCAGGGATTATTCGATGATGTGGTTTATTTAATAAGCTGAGTCTCAGCGATAAAGTTGATGAAAAACTTTTTAAATCATAGAAGATAGTAGATATTATGCTCTACTTGACTCTTCTAATGGATTGCTTGTTCCGTTGCAGTTAAACTTGATGTTTATTATATTTTATCAGTTTAACACTATTGAAGGCTAACGATAATTTATTCTGCATTATCTTAGTCATAATATTTCTTACTGGGCTAGTTGAGCTCACCCTTTGTTTTCATTGTTCTCTTCATGAAATGAGAATATAGCTGGGATTAGTCGGGGAACGGAGTGACGGTCCAGATGTTTGCATTAGTAGTCCTCACTATTTAGTGAAATAGTGTGATAATAAATGTAATAAGGACTCCATTTGAGTTTGAATACTGTCTAGAAGACAATTTTCGTATTAAAACTCTCAGCTTATGTTTTGTCGTATTTTACACGATAGTTGTATAATTAAGTTATATTTAAATTTTTGTACCATGTATTTGGCGACTCAGAATGAGTGATGTATACCTATTTTGGGGGCGTTACACTAAGAGTTAGGAAAAGTGAGTTCAGAGAATTTAATGGCTACGTGTAATGATTAGGGTTATTATACGTGAGAAATACGAGAATGATACTTGTTATGATATGAGTATAGTATGAGGATTATTACGACGTATAATACGAATATCGTACGAACTATATACGAAGAGAATACGAGTAGAATACGATTAGTTCTTATTGGACTTTGAGTTTATGGACTTTGTAGAATCCAATTGGACTTGGATTATGTCAAGCCCAATGCATTGTTAAGGCAAGCCCAAGATAGGCCCAAATTGGATTTATTCTAAGGCCCAAACCAAGAAAATAAACTACGGACCGAATCGATGGGTCACTGGATGGGTAAAACCCATGGGGGGACCCACAAGGCCATGTGGGTTGGCCACTTGGTCACCAAGTAAAGTGGTTACTTGGTGGCAAAGCCATGAATAGTAAGGAGGTGGGATGGATGACCATTATGCCCTCCATTAGATTTTTCTATAAATATGAAGCTTGGGGTTGGTTTATTTGTTGTTCACCAACTCTAGACAATTATATTGAGAGAGAGAGAGAGAAGTGCTTTAACAAGTAATCAAGAGCAAACCAAGCAAAGTATATAAGTTTATTCAAGAACGCGGAGAACGTTAAGGTAATATTTCGTAAACATTAGTCTTCGATCTTTTTCAATTTCTTCTTCGTAGAGAAGTATAAATTGGTGGAACATATCTCTTCAGGAGTAATAAGGATGGCTATTAGTGGATTAAACCATTATAAGTCATGTATTATTAGGAATCATAGGCGTTTAAGTAAGTTTTAAATCAAAGGAAACCGTTAAGCATTTATTTGGTTGTTGATGGAAAAATTGAAAACCATCATAGGGTATGTACATCTTGTTTGGTTAGGATGTAGATAATGAATCAATGGAGTTGTTCCATTTGATTTGGCATATAAAACTCGAGTAACGAAGTTATGACGAAATTTACGAGATTAGGCATTAAACATTGAAAACATAGAATTTTTGGATTAGTAGTCGAAAGTTGCCATTTAACTTGGAAACCTTGGTTTTTGACTTAGAACGAAGAAACGAGCTATGAACTCTCATGAACGTAAAACAAACGTGTAATAGGACGTTAAATAGTGAATTCATTATTAAAGAATTTAAAAACTATATTTATCCAAATGAAATCGAAGTACATGAGATATGCGAGATAACAATTTTTTAACGAGTCAATTCCGACTTATAATGACCAAGTTAGGAGTCCGGAAAGAATTGAACTGAGAAAAAGACATAGAATTCTAGGGCTCAGGGTCGGCGCCGCAGAGCCGCCCCAAGATATAATACTCGCGCCGCAGCTCCGGGTAGGGATGTTAGCTACTGTTAGTTGGCTCCGCAACGCCACTTATGTATAGTAAGTCTCGCACCGCAGCGCCAAGACGAGGTGTCAGACATTGCCTAATGGCACCGCAGTGCCAATGGTAAGCCTGAGGATGGTGCCGCAGCGCCGAGACAGGGGAAAATAATAATGAGTTATATTTTTGAACTCAATGTTGACAATTATGGGGCAAGTGTATATACTTCATATGCATGTTAAGACCATTCCTATATCACATATATAGTGATGAACTTAGGATTTGAACGTGGTTTACTAGTAACGAAACGATGAACGATAGATAATAAGCCATAAGGGCGGATAAGTACTTAAAACGAGTTTTATTAATGAAATAAATTCGATTAAGTTATAGAAGAGAAAGAAGTTGGTAAAAACAATGTGATTAGATTGTTTGGTAGCTAATTACAGTGTGCTATGTGAATATATCATGTAGAGACTGTAAAGACCAAGAATTGTTCAATATTTATTTGAAGACGCTTGAAGGCAAGTTTTCTTAACGCTTGTCTAACCTTCGTGTTAGCCAAGTTTTCTATGATTCATGTTATGAGATGCATGAATTGTTTTACGAAAGGGTCGATGCTAGTTTGAACTCGGCTAGACTAATCTTAAGAATTTTATTGATTTGTTTACAAGTCTTTCGATATAGAATTGATAACACTATCCTATGCCAATTGTTTGGTACGGGTTAAAATTTAAGCCTGAGTATGAATAAACAAATGTATTTTACATCGAATATTCGATGGGCACGTGAGTTTGCCAAAACTTAAACGTAAATACGTTTAATGGATGAGTGTTGATCAATATAGAGTACTATAGGCTGATCACCTAGAAGTGCTCATAAGATATATCGGACTTACGGACTTAGTGTCGAGTTGTACTTTTTCATGAATGAAAACTAAAGAGAATGTTCATGGTCTTTTGACCTACTCAGAATTCCTAAGTTACTATATGTACTTCAGAATTGTTTTAAGAGAATGAAAAGTGATATTCAATGTTTAATAGTACTTCATAGCTATTTGTTCAATTATTGAAGAATAATCATATGATTCTCGACGTGGTATTTATATAATATGTTGCTACTCTTGCTAAGCTAGTTATGCTTACTTCTTGCTTGAATTATATGATTGCAGCTAAGGCCGAGCGAACTGAGGGTTCTAAGAAAGATAAAGGCAAGGCTAAGATGGATATTTAGTTATCATGTAATAGACTAGTATGTTTGTATGTATTATACTTATGAACAATGAAGAATGTATTCGGTTTCCAAACTTGGAAAAGGATTTATTATTATTGTAATAAGAATGTATCGTTATGAGTACCATGTAGCACCATCTGTCGGGTTGGAAGATACCCAAATTTGGGAGCATCACAGGTTGGTATCAAAGCATTAGGTTATAAAACTTAAGGGGGGAAGAACCTTAGGCTAATAACCTCGTTAGTAGATAAGAAGTAGAAGTGAATGAACTCTAGTAGAATGAGTAACTTTAGAGAATTTAAAAGCATAGGTCCGCCGGAGTTCAAAGGAACCACGAACCCAATAGAAGCCCAAACATGGGTAAACGAAATAGAGAAGGCGTTTGTTATTACAAATGTAGGAGAGACGCAAAAGACTTCTTTTCCGACCTATATGATGAAAGGGGAAGCTAACGTTTGGTGGGAGGCTCACCAAGGTGGAGCTAGGACTGATGCTGTCACGTGGGAATAATTTAATAAGGTTTTCTTCGAGAACTACTTTCCTACCAGCATGCAAGAGAGAATGGAGATTAAGTTCCTAATACTTAAGCAAGGGGATATGATGGTTCCCCAGTATGTGGCCAAATTCAATGAATTGGCAAGATTCGCTCTACATCAAGTGGACACTGAGGAGAGAATGGCTCGTAGGTTTGAGTAGGGATTGAAACCCTAGCTTTAAAGTAGAATTTTTGTGTTCTAGAGTGCTTCCTATGGGACCAATCTGGAGAAAACAATTATTGCTGAAGGTGGTAGTGAGGCTTTGAGCTAATACCACAAGGAGAGAAAGAATAAGTACAAAGGAGAGGGAGGATCCACGGCAGAAGGAGCCAGTTTTAACTCTGGGAATACTGGAGTAAAACAAGGGGATCCTATGTGACACCCCCAAATCTGGGTACTTCATTCCCACAAGATTTGGTGTTCACTTGATAAAAACATTCATTTCTAACTACCCACATATAATAAATTTGAACAATAAACCTTCCTATTAAAAGATTACATCAATAATTTCCAATAAAATCTCCCAGGTCATCTAACCTTTAAATACAAATATCAAGTACGGAAAAATAAATAACTTCATCATAATAACTAAAAATAAAGTCTGACAATATTAAAAGTCAACATGTTTACAAGTCTTCAATACTTGTTCATCTTTCCTTTCCCTTTACTGGTGCTAGGTACATCGACCTTCTCAACTTTAGTTGTAATAGTTATATAAGCAAGAGTGAGCAAACAATGCTCACTTGAATGACAATGAATAAAACTTTATAATAACTGCCAAATAATAGGCTCAATAGAACTGAACAATATGCTCTATCAATGATAATCAAAATCTGAAATATATATCTGAGGGTCATAAGACCATGAAATATGTCCATAGTTATAAGTAATCTTTCAACTTAAACTTTAACAGTCATAACAATATGGGGACTCCTCGTACTTAGGGGGTTCATCCCTTCGTACAATGTATTGTGCACAAACATTTCAACGCTATGTATAAATTATCCCCTATAACAGGGTTGTTCATCTCAGCATTTAGAATACAAGTTTGCCCCAAAGTAATTTTGGTTTGGATACCTTTCAAGGTAATTTGGAATTCAACGAACATCAACTAAGGATTAGTTGAATAAAATACAATAACAATATGCTATGGAACAAGTCATAGATGAATACAAAATTTGTAGTTTAGGGTCATGCTTTAGAAATGAACTAAAAGCATAAACATTAAATAACATAACATACCTTGCTTAGACAATAATAAGCTACGGTCAAAATGTTGTTTAGAATTGAATTATCAAGCATGCATAATAAATAGTGATTTAGAACGATAAACTTGAATGCTAGTAAACAAGTTAAAATAAGGAACCTTCTCAAAGTAAGAGTTAGGTTAAATGGCTTTGCACAAATATACTTAAATTGTATAAATAGGATTATGAATAACTTGCTCAATAATAAACAAGGTAGAGTAAAGAAACTTTCACAATCGTAACAATAGAGTTAAAGATAAGAAAACTTGTTCAATATCAAGAGATAAGGTTTAGAAACTTGCTCAACGAAAGTTTAGAGTTAGAAAACTTGCCTTGCGTGTAAGCTAAACCGTAATATTCTATTCACAATATCTTATACATATATCATTATAACATAATTACTTACTACATACACTCTATATACAATTAAGTATCTACATCATGTATGGATCGGTTTTAATCACATAGTCAAGACATATTAGTAATGTAATAACAAAACTCGTTAATTGTTAATAATATTTTCATTCTTAGTATAGTAATACCAAAATCACATCCTAACAGTCATACTATTTCACCTTAACAACTTTTTCAGACTTTGTGTAACTAAAATACACTGTCTGACCATTCTCATTAAAGGCAAGCGCTATACGCTACGCCACATTTAGGGGGGGGGACTTTGCACATGGCACATGGTGTTAAGGTCATTCTTCATGAGTCACATGCCTATACATGGCGCCAAGAAGATGGCGCTTAGCGCTATGGTAGAGACTTGTAGATCATGAGGCCGTAGTGTTCAAGACACCGAATTATAGTCTCCGGCGACCAACTTCGGCAACAACATAAACAAAGCCAATTTGGCCTACAAGTTAGTTTCTAACAACTAAATTAACACGCAATATATATATATATATATATATATATATATATATATATATATATAGACTTCACACAAACATAATTTAATGTCTCTTAACATGATTTTCCCCTATAACAATATAAACATCGAATTTAAGACCTCTAATTTCACTGTTCTTGCGAAAACTTCACTTTTTTGACATTCTTAGTGAAAATCATCACTGTGACTTTGTTTTTCAACCAAAATAGTTAATTTAAAATACTTTGTTTTTGTTTCTTCATCTACTTCCAAAATCAATAGTCAATTTATACATTCTACAATGAATTAAACATTGATTTTTACTTTAAACTAAGCCATATTCATATATATTCATACCAATTCACTATAATATAATTTCTTTTATAAATAAATACATTACATGAATCAAGTTACTATAACTCATCTATAAACTTATGAAAGAAATTTTATATCAACCAACTATCATATAAAACTATATATAACAAATAATTCAACCCTCACAAAGTTTTACACAGGATTTTTGAATAGAATAAAACTACAACTTTTGAAAAATAGAAGAGTAAGATGATACCTTTGTTTTCTAGAAGATGATAGCTACCCTTTGATTATCAAGACTCCTTCCCATAATTCCTCTCTCAAAATCTCTCTAGAATTCTCCCAGTTCTCTCCCAACTTTTATCTGCAAACTTTCTTCTTCTCTTTCTTCTTTTTTTCTTATTATGTGTTCTTTCTAACTTACGTACTTAAAAGTATAACGTATATAATATAATAGGTATTAATTATATAATATAAATATATGAAAACTGATATCAATTATTTTGTTTTTGAAAATCAAAAGCCATAAGGCTTGTTTGGCTAAACTACTTTAAAATTAACAAATTAAAATCCTTAGACCTTGTTTAGGTAAAACCTATTTAATTAAAGACTTAACATTCATTAAGCCTTGTTTACTGAATTAACCTCGTTTAACTTATTTTAATAACTCCTTTATAGTATAGTTTATTGTCACACTTTATTTAATTAAGTTTTAATACTTAATTTAATTAATTTTAATAATAATTTATTAAATAAATTTACCACATAAATCAATAAACAAAATTATAATTTTCTTTATAATTATAATTTTATTTAATAAATTAACACATCATTTTAATTAGAAAATCAAATTAAAATATCATTATAATAATTCATTTAATCATTATAAACTCTCTAACTTAATTTATTAATTTAAATTAAAATATTATCTCATGATGATCAATTTCATTAACTCATAAATTATTTATTTAACAAATAAATAATCAAATAAACTCACCTTAATAAATATTTATTCAACAATAAACATATCAATTAAATATTTATATAACTCAATAAATATTTTGAATTACGATTTAAAATAAAATTCTGAATTGTTACATCATTCCCTCCTTACAAGGATTCTGTCCCCAGAATCACAACTCAAACAAATCATTCGTCACATTCTTCTCTATTTACAAAAATTTTGTCCTCAGAATCGAAGACACAGATTAAACAAATAACTTAGGAGAAACTTTCATCATTTTATCTTCGAGTTCCCACGTAGCTTCTTCGGTATTGTGGTTCCTCCATATCACCTTCACAGAAGGTATTACTTTATTCCTGAGCACTTGTTCTTTCCTGTTAACTATCTGGATACGAACTTCCTCATAAGACAAGTCCTTATCAAACTGCAATGGTTCGTACTCGATTACGTGCTTGTAATCGAGTTTATACGGTTGTAACACCGAAACATGAAAAACATTGTGAACGTTTTCCAACTCTGGAGGTAGAGCTACCTCGTAAGCCACTTCTCTTACTCTTTGCAGCACTTTGAAGGGTCCAATAAACGTCGGGCTTAGCTTTCCCTTTTTACAAAAACAAATTTTCCCCTTCCAAGGAAAAACTTTTAAGAACACATAATTTCCTATATCGAACTCACGATCTTGTCTGTGTTGATCAGCATACTTCGTCTGTCAGTCTTGAGCACCTACCAATCTTTTCTTGATGAGTTTAACAACCTCAGCAGTTTGTTATACCAGTCTCGGTCCTAACAGTTGGCGTTCACCGACTTCATCCCAGCATAGTGGAGTTCTGCACTTCCTGCCGTATAATGCTTTGTACGGCGGCATGCTGATGCTTGCATGGTAACTGTTATTGTAAGCAAATTCCACCAATGGTAAATGTTCATCCCAGCTTCCATTTAAATCAATGATGCAAGCTTTAAGCATATCTTCCAACGTCTGGATTATTTGTTCGCTTTAGCCATCTGTTTGCGGATGATATGCCGTACTCATTCTCAACTGTGTTCCCATGCATTCTTGTAGTCTCTTCCAAAAATTTGACGTGAATAGCGGATCTTTATCTGATACAATTGACATTGGAACTCCTTGTCTCGAAATGATTTCTTTAACTTACAACTTTGCCAAGTGATCAAAATTGAATCTAATCTTTATTGGCAAAAAGTGTACTGATTTTGTCAGTCTGTCCACTATCACCCAAATTGCATCGCATCCTCTCTGAGTAGTTGGAAGACCCACGACAAAATCCATTGTGATGTGTTCCCACTTCCATTCTGGTATTTCGAACGATTGAAGTAATCCGCTTGCCTTTGATGCTCGGCCTTAACTCTTTGACATGTCAAACATTTTTCGACACATTCTACGACATCTCTTTTCATATTTGGCCACCAAAAATGACATCGTAAATCTTGATACATCTTCGTACTTCCCAGATGAATCGAGTATCTTGAGTTATGAGCTTCGGCCAAGATTTCTTCCTTAATATCTGGTACTGCTGGAACCCAAATTCTTCCCTCGAATCTTATTAGTCCTTCGATATCGATCTTGTATTTCACATCATTACCCTCAACCACTTTCTCTTTGATTTTCCCACATTCTTCATCTTGTAGTTGAGCATTCTTAACTTTGTCCACCAAAGTTGGGCTAACTTCTATCTGGAATAGTCGTTCATCAGATTCTTTTGGAAATTTTATTTCCATCTCTAGCTTTGTCATTGCTGAAATAAGCTCCTCTTGAGTGGTTATTAACATCAACTTTTCCCGACCTTTCCTGCTTAAAGCATATGCAACTACATTCGCTTTGCCTGAATGATAAAAGATCTCACAATCGTAATCTTTTATCAATTCCATCCATCTTCTTTGACGCATGTTCAGATCCTTCTGAGTGAAAATATACTTCAGACTCTTATGGTCCGTATAGATCTCACAATTTTCTCAATAGAGATAGTGTCTCCATATCTTTAGTAAGTCGGATATCCTTTCTCATAGTCCTTCAGTTGTCTTGATGCATATACAATAACTTTGTCGTTCTGCCTAAGAACACAACCCAATCCTTTATGTGAGGCATCACTATACACCACAAAGTTTCCTGTATTATCTGGTAATGACAACACAGGTGCCACACATAACTTCTTTTTCAAGTCTTGAAAACTCTCTTCACACTTCTCCGTCCAAACAAATTTTACAGATTTCCTTGTCAAATTTGTTAACGGAGTGGCTATCTTGGAAAAATCTTGACTAAACCGTCTATAATAATCGGTCAGTTCCAAGAAACTCCACACCTCCGATGGTGTCCTTGGTTGTTCCCAATTGATTACGGCTTCAACTTTTGATGGATCCATTGAAATTCCGTCTTTGTCAATCACATGTCCCAAAAATTGTACACGATCTAGCCAAAATTCACACTTAGAGAATTTCACGTACAATTTTTCCTTTCTTAGTATCTCCAACGTCAAACGTAAATGTTCCACGTGTTCTTCTTGAGATTTGGAGTACACCAGAATATCGTTGATAAATACCACCACAAACTTGTCCAAGAATGTTTCAAACACCCTGTTCATCAAATCCATGAATGCATCAAGGGCATTGGTCAAACCAAAAGACATCACCAGAAACTCGTAATGTCCATACCGAGTTCTGAATGCCGTTCTAGGTAAATCCTCCTTCCTTACCTTTAATTGATGATACACACTTCTCAAATCTATTTTCGAGAAGTATCTAGCACCCTTCAATTGATCAAACAAGTCATCTATTCTTGGCAACATATATTTATTCTTAATAGTGACTTTGTTTAATTCCCTATAATCAATGCAAAGTCGCATTGACCCATCTTTCTTTTTTTCACGAATAACACAGGTGCTCCCCACGGTGACATACTTGGCTGAATGTATTTCTTATCTAACAGCTCCTGCAGTTGTACCATCAGCTCCTTCATCTCTACCGGAGCCATTATGTACGGGGCCTTCAATATCGGGGCTGTTCCTGGCGCTAAGTCGATCACGAACTCAATTTCTCTGTCAGGCAGAAGTCCTGGCAAATCATCCGGAAACACATCTACAAATTCCCTAACCACTGGTATCTCTTCCAGTTTCACCCCCTTACTCTGAGTATCAACTGTGTAGGCTAAATAACCTACACAGCCTTGACTTAATAACTTCTTGGCCTACATAATCATCAGGCATCTCGCATGTCTAGGCGATTTGCTACCATAGAAAACTACCTTTGACGGAGTCATAAGGTTTACACATTTCTTTTGACAATCAATTATTGCTCCATAATTAAATAGCCAATCCATTCCCAATATAACATCAAACTCTCCAAGTTTAATCGGGATTAAATCTACCATCATGATATTGCCTTTAATATTCACCGTATAATTCTTGTATACGAACCTAACATGAATTACTTTCTTATTCGCAATTACTATGTTTAAAGGGAAATTCAATTCTTCACTAGGCAATCCTAACCTCTTAGCAAATTCATTAGATATAAACGAGCAAGTAGCACCCGAATCAAATAATACATAAGCATCTATATCATTGATTGGGATAATACCTGACACAACATCCTTTGATTGCATAACATCTTGCACAGTCATGTTGAAGGTTCTGGAAGTGGGACTGTTTGATGACGTTGGTCCAGCAATGGTCCATGTACCTCCACTGTTACCTCCCTTGCTTCCTGTTGTCTCTCCAGCTTTCATCTTAGGGCATTCACGAGCAAAATGATCCTCCGCACGTGAAGCAAACGTTCTTCTTGGGTTGATTGCAATTTGGGACGATGTGACCTTCCTGGCCACAATTAAAGCATACACATTTCCCACTTAAGCATATACCCTTGTGAAACTTCCCGCATGTAGCACATGCTTCAAACTTCATATTCTGCTGGTTACCCTGCTGGTTTCCAGCACCCACATTTCCATTCCATTTTCTCTTCAAGTTATTGTTACCATTTCCACAACCACCGCCACCATTCTTAACCTCGCCTTCATTCTTCTTCTTTCTTTGTTCTTGATTAAACTTTGTTACAGTCTCGCCTCCACCTTCAGCGAGAATTGCCTTCTCCATTACAACTGTAAATGACTTCAGCTGAAACATGGAGACCCTACTATACAACCAGGGTTTCAGTCCCTGCTCAAACCTCTTAGCCTTACATTCATCTATGTTAACTTTATATGGCGCAAACCTCGCCAACTCGTTAAATTTTGCGGCATACTCCGATACAGTCATTGTTCCCTGCTTCAGTTCTAAAAACTGCATCTCCATCTGATTCTTCGAACTCTCCGGGAAATAAGTCTCGAAGAATATCTTCTTAAACCTATCCCAAGTCATCACCCCTTGTCCTCCTCGAGTTTTATTGGCTTGCCACCAATAACTAGCCTCTGTTTTCAACATAAATGTTGCAAAAGCAGTCTTTTGATTCTCACCAACCCTAGGTACCTCTAACAGTTTCTCTATCTCCGTGATCCAGGTCAGTGCCTCAACTGGATTCATGGACCCATGGAATTTTGGTGGTCCAACCGCCTTGATATATGGTACTGAATACAAATACAACTTAATTATACAACTGTCGTGTAAAGTACGACAAAACATAAGCTGTGAGTTTTAATACAAATATTGTCGTCTTGACAATATACAAACTCAAATTCAATATTATTACATTCATTTTCCACTATTTCACTGAATAGTGAGGACTACTACTGCTATCATCTGGTCCGTCACTCCATTCCCCGACTAGCCCCTGCTACGTTCTCATTTCCTGAAGAGAACAATGAAAGTAAAAGGGTGAGCTCAACTAGCCGAGTAGGAAATATTATGACTAAGATAATGCAGAATAAATTATCATTAGCCTTAAACAGTGTTAAACTGATACAATATAACAAACATCAAGTTTAACTACAGCGGAACAAGCAATCCATTAAAAGAGTCAAGTAGTGAATAAAATCTACTATCTTTTATGATTTAAAAGGTTTTTCATCACTTTTATCGCTGGGACTCAGCTTAATAAATAATCCACATCATCGAATCACCCCTGCACTGCGGCCAAGGATATTCTTTAGTATCACGACCACAATTATACATGCACTACGGGCCAAGAATATTTGTGTATTCATTAACGGTTATAATCATGCCAACAACTGTCCATCAATGCACTACGGACCAATGAGGACTTTTACCACATCATTTGTAACATTACGGTCATGATTATACCGAATAATCCCTGGTCATAATCATACTAAGTCCATCTATGCACTACAGGCCACAGATGACTTTCAACATAATATAAACATGAGCATGATGACAATGATATAAGAATTCAATAAAACAAGTTCAAGAATTAATTTATCTAGGAACCAATAATGTCCAAATTGTCAACATGATACTGTTTTATAGAGTTAAATTCAAGAATGCTCAGAAGAATATTTCAATGAAAAGATACTGGATGAAGCGCAAATATCAAGGATATTCCACTAATTTCATGGAGTATAGAAGTCAACACTTTAACCAACTGAGTATAATAAAGAATGGAATAATAAAAGAAATCACCAGGCATGCGATAGACCGTACAGGCAGGTTATTCCAATAGCATAATAAATAACGAAATCAGGTCCGGCGTAAAACGCACAAACAGGATATTCCAATAGAATAATAAAGACGGAATCAGTAAATTGTAAAACGCATGAACATGATATTCCAACAGAATAATAAAGACGGAACCAGGTCGGCGTAAAACGCACAGAAAGGATGTTCGAATAGAATGATAAATAATGGAACCAGGTCCGGCATAAACGCACAGACAGGATGTTCCAGCAGAATAATAAAGAATGGAACAACAGAAGAATTTCACCAAGTATAGGGTAGCAGCACAGACACTGAGTTATTCAACAAAATAAAAAGAATGGAATAACAGAAGTTCTCTTCATGGATAAGAAAGAAATAATACTCCCTACCTTCGAAAATTTGGATACTGGAATAGTGAGGTAGCAGACTTCTCTTCTTCTTTCTCTCTATAATTTCTCTCTATAATAATCGCTCTAAAGCTTTTGTGAATTGGTGAGAAATGAAGGAAGAATGAGCTTCTATTTATAGGAAAATATAGTTTCGATAATTGCATGTTTTGGGGCTCGAAAAATTACAGTACAATACCTCCAACTTTTCTTTCATTTTTTAATTTAGTCCTGCAAGTATTATCAAACTTGCACCACCTCCCTTAATAGTAAATAATGTGAATCAATAGTACACACATGTGAACAAATAGTTATATAAGCATGTGAATTAGTAGCAATTAATTGCTCATTTATCCGATAAATTACCCGATTTATCAATATAACCTCCAGACATCAATTATCATCGAAATAATTGTCGATTTTCATTAACACAAATAATTCCAACACAATGAAACCATTTTTATCAAAAATATAAATTTTAAAATTTTGAAGTTTGACTTTTCCCGAAAAAGTCAATTGTTGACTTTTTGACCAAATAGTGAATTCCGGAAAATTTTGTGTTTATAGACTATTTTTACTAATTTCATTGTTCCAGACTCAAAATATCACGTCCGCGTATCCAAATTCAACTCCGAACACAACTTCAATTTTAATAACATTCATCATTAATATTATAACTCACAATATTTAACAAACCAGTAGTTCCGAGAAAGAGGGGCTTTCAATAAGGATTTCTCCTTATTGGCGCGCAATTAGGTGACCAAACCTCTCATTGACAGAACTTCTGGACATTGTCAATATTGCAAATAATAATATGAATAACTTTGTCATCTTAATTATTGATTTAATAAAATAACATATTATGCGGATGATCTTTGTGACAATAATCGAATCAATAATATGAGAGAGATATGATCACGGACAATTCTTGTAGCAATAATTGACTATAACTGAGTGACTTCTCACGTAAGCATCAATAATCAATACCGTGTGCTACTATGCAACCACGCATATTACTGTACTTTTACTACCGAGTAGTTCAACGGTTAACGGTAAAACTTCCGCCGTTATTTTCATAAAGTATTTTTGTCATTTTCTCAATCCGACAATAATTCCGTTGTGGGGGTCCACCAATGATTTTGCCGTTGTACGAATATTCCCTGTTAAAACGAATATTCTATAACAACTTGCGTACTTCGCAAAATTTATAAATATTACCCACAACTATAACATTATATCAAATCCACACCATAATATTCAAAAATATATTTCGAGAAAATTAAATATTTATTCATAAAATATGGGGTCTCACAATCTCCCCTCCTTATGGAATTTCGCCCTCAAAATTTACGTGCGTACCTGGAATGCCGAAGAGATGAGGATACCCTGACTTCATTTCAGATTCTAACTCTTGAGGTATAACCTTTGAGTGTTGAATTCGATCCTTCTTATCCAAGATTTTAAAATGTATCTAATCATACGTTAAATCATCCGCTATCTCATCCGGTTCTAAATTATTAATGTGGTTCGGGTCGTCCACATATTTACGTAACATCGATATGTTATGAACACGCGACATACTTGACGGTAAAACGAGTCTATAAGCCACAGTTCCTACTCGACCAAGGATTTCAAATGGGCCAATAAAATTGAGGGTTGAGATTTTCTCTCTTCATCGATTCTTGCTTCTAGAATAACGCCCTCTTGAACCTTCTTCATTCATCAGCTCTGAGTATGTAGCTTGAGCGGCTTTAACTTTATCCATTAAAGTCAATTCTAATCGTATATTCGTTATCTTCACGTGGGTTCGTATATTCACACTCGTAAACGCATACAAAATTCTACTCAACGCGTCAGCTACCACGTTCGCTTTTCCAGGATGGTATTAAATGATATGATCGTAATCTTCAACAGCTCAAGCCAACGTCTTTGGCGCATTATACATTCATTTTGGTTGAAGAAATATTTAAGGGTTTTTAGAAATGGGTTTTGTACTGGGGTCAATACAAAATTCAATTTCACGCTCTAGGGGTAGGCTAAGAAGTCTTAAAGAATACGTAAGGAAATTTATTAACAATAGAAATATCATTCAAAACTGTGACTCTCATCCAAGACTTGGGTAACACGTCACATTGATATCTATCAACTTGCCATCGTCATTCACAACGTCGCCTACAGAAAGTCTGGCTTCGGTGCATTCCATACAAGGAAGTCAACAACGAAAGGATCGGGACACTTTACTTATGGCTTGATATAACAATGATTGACTTTAGTGGTTTGATTGCTTGAATTCGCATAACAGGTTTGTTAGGAATATGAAAGCTAACAACCTTACGAAAAGCATGATGAGTAGTTAACCAATCGATTCCTAAAATCACATCAAAGGCAAGTATTTTCAAAGAGATAAGATCGACAGGTAACGTGAAATTGTCGATTTGAATCAACAAGATTTATAAACAGTGGAGGTAACGAAGGTTTCTACTAACTGAGTTTCAACAGATAAATCAAAATCTAACTTCTCCAGAGTTCAATTCAAACATTGAACACAACTAGGTGAAATAAAAGAGTGAGTAGAACCGGTATCTAACACGTTATAAACTTCGCAAAAGTTTATGATTAACTTACCCGTGATAATTTTATTCAGGTTCCTCGTTACGAAAAAAAATGCTCTCTCTTAAACTACCAGTTTTGGCTTGTCTGGGACATCCTTTGGCATCACTATCCCAGCTAGACTTGACTTCACCATATGACAAAATCGAGTTAGGTGACCTTCTCTTCCGCAATTGAAACACGCTTTGGATTGCTGTGTACAATTTGGACAGATGTGTCCCTCCTGTCCGCATTTGAAATATACGACCGATGATCGTTCTTCTTCCTTTGAAACAGGTGCTGGTGTTGCTGTCTTTCCATCATTATTGAACCTTCTCTTCTTGAAATTTCCATTTCTATTATTTTGGCCATGATTACAACAGAAGTGGTTATCATTCTTGGCATGATAATTTCCCCCACGATGGTTATCATTGTTCCGATGACCGTTGCCACTGGTACGATTATTATCATTTTGTTGGTCGTTGCCTTTTAGTTATGCTGACTCATTATCGCGCTCCAATAACTGAGCCCTATTCACAACATCTGAATATAAACAAAGTTTGTGAGAAATAAGATATTGACGTATCTCAGGTTTCAAACCTCTTAGAAACATTCGCGTCATTTGCTCCTCATTATCGACCAAATGGGATGCAAACTGGGACAACTCTGCAAATTTAGCCTCATACTGCGACACGGTCATATTATTTTGCTCCATCTTGATAAAATCCACCTCCTTCATGTGACGAATACTTTCAGGAAAGTACTTGTCGTTGAACAGCTCTTGGAACTTCTCCCAAGACATCTTGAGTGCGTCAGTCTGGGTACGTTTTATAGATTCCCACCAATGATCTGCTTCTTCACGCAACATAAAGGTGGCAAAAGAAACCTTTTGCTCCTGAGCATCCCAAGACCTCAAATATCTTCTTCGATCCGCTTTAACCACATCTCGCTTTAAGTGGTTCGGCTTTCCCAAAAACTCCGGTGGTCCCGGCTCCTTGAACTGCTTAGCGGTGACCAACCGTGCGTTGCCATTGTTTCCTCCTGCATTATGAATAGGAGCCGCCTTCACACGATGTTGCATGAATTCTAAAAAGATCCTAAACGCGTCGTCGTTCAATCAATTGATTAGTGTTGTTGTTTACGGAGGATTATCGACATCCTGTTGCACATTGTCCCGATTATTGATCCGTGGAGACTCAACGGTCTCCTGTGCTCCATTGCTATTCTCAACATTCTCGGATGTCATTTTCAAACACTGCCACAAAACAAGGGTTAATTAACATATCACATGTTATCCCTATACTCTGACCGACCAATTAAATACCAAATAAACTTAGGTAGGTCATACTAGCGAAGGAATTCCCCGTCTCTCCCCTCCTAGTTCTTGTCTCACATCTTAGCCAGGGATCATATCCCTAAGCTTTGATACCAACTATGACGCCCCCAAAACAGGTATACATCACCCATCTTGGGTCGCCAGATACATGGTACTGAATACAAATACAACTTAATTATACAACTGTCGTGTAAAGTACGACAAAACATAAGCTGTGAGTTTTAATACAAATATTGTCGTCTCGACAATATACAAACTCAAATTCAATATTATTACATTTATTTTCCATTATTTCACTGAATAGTGAGGACTACTAATGCTATCATCTGGTCCATCACTCCATTCCCCGACAAGTCCCTGCTACGTTCTCATTTTCTGAAGAGAACAATGAAAGTAAAAGGGTGAGCTCAACTAGCCCAGTAGGAAATATTATGACTAAGATAATGCAGAATAAATTATCATTAGCCTTAAACAATGTTAAACCGATACAATATAACAAACATCAAGTTTAACTGCAGCGGAACATGCAATCCATTAAAAGAGTCAAGTAGAGAATAAAATCTACTATCTTTTATGATTTAAAAGATTTTTCATCACTTTTATCATTTGGGACTCAGCTTAATAAATAATCCACATCATCGAATCACCCCTGCACTACGACCAAGGATATTCTTTAGTATCACGACCACAATTATCCATGCACTACGGGCCAAGAATATTTGTGTATTCATTAACGGTCATGATCATGCCAACAACTGTCCATCAATGCACTACGGGCCAATGAGGACTTTTACCACATCATTTGTAACATTACGGTCATGATTATACCGAATAATCCCTGGTCATAATCATACCAAGTCCATCTATGCACTACAGGCCACAGATGACTTTCAACATAATATAAACATGAGCATGATGACAATGATATAAGAATTCAATAAAACAAGTTCAAGAATTAATTTATCTAGGAACCAATAAAGTCCAAATTGTCAACATGATACTGCTTTGTAGAGTAAAATTCAATAATGCTCAGAAGAATATTTCAATGAAAAGATACTGGATGAAGTGCAAATATCAAGGATATTCCATTAATTTCATGGAGTATAGAAGTCAAAACTTTAACCAACTGAGTATAATAAAGAATGGAATAACAAAAGAAATCACCAGACATGCGATAGACCGCACAGGCAGGTTATTCCAAGAAAATAATAAATAACGGAATCAGGTCCGGCGTAAAACGCACAGACAGGATATTCCAACAGAATAATAAAGACGGAATCAGGTCCGGTGTAAAACGCACAGACATGATATTCCAACAGAATAATAAAGAGCGGAACCCGGTCCCGTAAAAGCGCATGAAAGGATGTTCCAATAGAATGATAAATAATGGAACCAGGTCCCAGATAACGTTGCGCACAGGATGTTCCAGTGAATAATAATAAAGAATGGAACAACATAAGAATTTCACTAAGTATAGGGTAGCAGCAGATCACTGAGTTATTCCAACAGAATAAAAAGAATGGAATAATAGAAGTTCTCTTCATGGATAAGAAAGAAATAATACTCCTACCTTGAAAAAGCTGGATCTTTGGAATAGTGAGGTAGCAGACTTCTTCTCTTTTCTCTCTATAATTTCTCTCTATAATAATCGCTCTAAAGCTTTTGTGAATTGGTGAGAAATGAAGGAAGAATGAGCTTCTATTTATAGAAAAATATAGTTTCGATAATTGCACGTTTTGGGGCTCGAAAAATTATAGTACAATACCTCCAACTTTTCTTTTATTTTTTAATTTAGTGCTGCAAGTATTATTAAACTTGCACCACCTCCCCTAATAGTAAATAATGTGAATCAATAGTACACACATGTGAACAAATAGTTATATAAGTATGTGAATTAATAGCAATTAATTGCTCATTTATCCGATAAATTACCCGATTTATCAATATAACCCCCAGACATCAATTATCATCGAAATAATTGTCGATTTTCACTAACACAAATAATTCCAACACAATGAAACCATTTTTATCAAAAATATAAATTTTGAAATTTTGAAGTTTGATTTTTCCCGAAAAAGTCAACTGTTGACTTTTTGACCAAATAGTGAATTCCGGAAAATCTTGTGTTTATTGACTATTTTTACTAATTTCATCGTTCCAGACTCAAATATCACGTCCGCGTATCCAAATTGAACTCCAAACACAACTTCAATTTTAATAACATTCATCATTAATATTATAACTCACAATATTTAACAACCAGGTCGTTCCCAGGAAAGAGGGGGCTTTCCAATAAGGATTTCTCCTTATTAGCGCGCAATTAGGTGACCAAACCTCTCCTTGACAAAACTTCTAGACATTGTCAATATTGAAAATAATAATATGAATAACTTTGTCGTCTTAATTATTGATTTAATAAAATAACATATTATGCAGATGATACTGTGAGAATAATCGAATCAATAATATGAGAGATATGATGCATCAATTATTGTAGCAATAATTGAGTATAACTGAGTGACTTCTCACGTAAGCATCAATAATCAATACTAGTGTGCTACTATGCAACCACGCCGTACATCTTATTTTTTACTAGGGTAGTTCAACAGCTTAGCAGTAAAACTTCATGCCGTTATTTACATAAAGTATTTTTGTCGTTTTCTCAATCTGACAATAATTCCGTTATGGGGGTCCACCAATGATTGTGCCGTTGTACGAATATTCCCTGTTAAAACGAATATTCTATAACAACTTGCGTACTTTGAAAAATTTATAAATATTACCCACAACTATAACATTATATCAAATCCACACCATAATATTTAAAAATATATTTCGAAAAAATTAAATATTTATTCATAAAATCTGGGGTCTCACACCTTAAATGTCACAACTTGATTCTGCGGTTGATTCTGCAGTGCACCCATCAGTAACGTCACTAGCTGCTGATCTAGGTTAGCCTCAGCATTGTTATTATTGGTAGATCCCTAAGGGGTTCTTTGTCGGGGTTTACGTCTTGGAGGCATTTTTTGTTAAAATATACTCATTAGATTATTACTCAATTCCTTTAAGTATTTTCTACTTAACTTGCACCCCATAAAAAAAATCATCACATAACAAATAACACTTTGAATAAAATAAAATAATAACTTTTATTCATTCATAATGTTTTAGAAAACATAAGAACAATAGTATCACTGCTATTTACATTACTTTCCTGAACTACTAAAGTTTCAGGATAACATCAACATCATATCCCATTGATTACATATCACGTGGGATTTACATATTATTTATCATATTAATAATCGCATATCAGGTACATTCCCTATGATGCCCAAGTAAGATGTTGCGTAGCCTTACGACGCTCTTCCTCCATAATCCAGAACATTGTTCTGCGATCTAATATGTATGGCGGCAGTGTCTCGAACTGAATCGGATAATTAATACATAACTCGATCTTGAGCTCGATTAATCACGATGTTGAATACGTTATTCATCTCTTCCATCTTAATCTTCTTTGTGTGTGCCTCTCTCTTTGCTATCCCGACTCATTGATAAGATTCCTCATACGCGTCTTCGGCTCTTGCCCTCTTAGTAGATTCTTTTTTCAACTTGTTCTTCAGCTCTGCAATCTCCTCTGTTATTTGTTCATTATCTCCTTCAGTGTGGATCAGCTTCCCTTCGACATTATTCAGACGTTCATCTTGATCTCGGATCTTATCGTCCTTCTGTGCCATCGAGGTCTGTTGTTCAGCTACTATCTCTTCCAACTCCTCGACGGTATCTTGAAGTTCAACATTGCGGTCGTATACTTCATCATACATACGAGCAACGATCGAGTTTAGTGGAATCTCTTCCTCCTCGTCCTCCTCATCCTCATTCGATTGTGGAAGCTAAAAGGGGTCCTCCTCGTCCATCTCAATCTCATCATTCTCATCAGGTAAACCCTCCTGCTCAACCACTGTGACCAAAGGAGATGACTCCCGTGGAAGTAGTTGTTCCCAAACCACCTGAATGTCACGAAGCTCCTCCTCTCTAGGCATCTAGGGTTCTTCCTCCCTAACCTGACTGGATTCTCCTACATTAGCCATCTTGACAACAAAATTTTTAAGTTTTAATTACTAATCATTACTACTCGACACTCACGAGCACATAAGTTGTAATCACATAAGCATATAAGTGTTTTATTACTTCTTCCTTAAAACTCGATAAGAGTTTATCACCACTTTCTTTTCAAAGGTTACTTCCTAAGGCTTTTCCCACACCTAAGGTTCATAACCTAAAGCTTTGATACCAACTTGTGACACCCCCAAATCTGGGTTCTTCATTCCCACAAGATTTGGTGTTCATTTTATAAAAACATTCATTTCTAACTACCCAAATATAATAAATTTGAACAATAAACCTTCCCATTAAAGGATTACATCAATAATTTCCAATAAAATCTCCCAGGTCATCTAACCTTTAAATACAAATATCAAGTGCGGAAAAATAAATAACTTCATTATAATAACTAAAAACAAAGTCTGACAATATACTTCTTCTGTCAGTCTTGAGCAGCTACCAATCTTGTCTTGATGAGTTTAACAACCTCAGCAGTTTGTTGTACCGATTACGGTCCTAACGATTTGGCGTTCACCGACTTCGTCCACAAAGACAATGGAGTTCGCACTTCTTCCGCCATATAATGCTTTGTAAGGCGGCATGCCGATGCTTGCATGGTAACTATTGTTGTAGGCAAATTCCAACAATGGTAAATGTTCATCCCAGCTTCCATTGAAATCCATGATGCATGCTCTAAGCATATCTTCCAACGTCTGGATTGTTCGTTCGCTTTGGCCATCTATTTGCGGATGATATGCCGTACTCATTCTCAACTATGTTCCCATGCCTTCCTGTAGTCTCTTCTAAAAATTTGACGTGAATCGCGGATCTTTATCTGATACAATTGACATTGGAACTCCATGTCTCGAAACGATTTCTTTAACTTACAACTTTGCCAACTGATCAAGATTGAATCTAATCTTTATTAGCAAAAAGTGTACTGATTTTGTCAGTCTGTCCACTATCACCTAAATTGCATCGCATCCTCTCTGAGTAGTTGGAAGACCCGCGACAAAATCCATTGTGATGTGTTCCCACTTCCATTCTGGTATTTCCAACGATTGAAGTAATCCGCTTGGCCTTTGATGCTCGGCCTTGACTCTTTGACATGTCAAACATTTCGTGACATATTCTGCGACATCTCTTTTCATGTTTGGCCACCAAAAATGACATCGTAAATATTGATACATCTTCGTACTTCCCGGATGAATCGAGTATCTTGAGTTATGAGCTTCGGTCAAGATTTCTTCCTTAATATATGGTACTGTTGGAACCCAAATTCTTCCCTCGAATCTTATTTAGTCCTTCGATAGCGATCTTGTATTTCACATCATTATCCTCAACCACTTTCTCTTTGATTTTCCACCATTCTTCATCTTGTAGTTGAGCATTCTTAACTTTGTCCACAAAAGTTGGACTAACTTCTATCTGGAATAGTCATTCATCAGATTCTTTTGGAAATTTTATTTCCATCTCTAGCTTTGTCATTGCTGAAATAAGCTCCTCCTGAGTGGTTATTAACATCAACTTTTCCCGACCTTTCCTGCTTAAAGCATCTGCAACTACATTCGCTTTGCCTGAATGATAAAAGATCTCACAATTATAATCTTTTATCAATTCTATCCATCTTCTTTGATGCATGTTCATATCCTTCTGAGTGAAAATATACTTCAGACTCTTATGGTCCGTATAGATCTCACAATTTTCTCTATAGAGATAGTGTCTCCATATCTTTAGAGCAAATACCACCGTAGCCAACTCTAAATCATAAGTCGGATATCCTTTCTCATAGTCCTTCAGTTGTCTTGATGCATATGCAATAACTTTGCCGTTCTGCATAAGAACACAACTCAATCCTTTATGTGAGGCATCACTATACACCACAAAGTTTCATATATTATCTAGTAATGACAACACAGGTGCCACACATAACTTCTTTTTCAAGTCTTGAAAACTTTCTTCACACTTCTCCGTCCAAATAAATTTTACAGCTTTCCTTGTCAAATTTGTTAACGGAGTGGCTATCTTGGAAAAATCTTGACTAAACCGTCTATAATAACAGGTCGGTTCCAAGAAACTCCATACCTCCGATGGTGTCCTTGGTTGTTCCCAATTGATTACGGCTTCAACTTTTGATGGATCCACTGAAATTCCGTCTTTGTCAATCACATGTCCCAAATATTCTACACGATCTAGCCAAAATTCACACTTAGAGAATTTCACGTACAATATTTCCTTTCTTAGTGTCTCCAACGTCAAACGTAAATGTTCCACGTGTTCTTCTTGAGATTTGTATTACACTAGAATATCGTCGATAAATAACACCACAAACTGGTCTAAGAATGGTTTAAACACCCTGTTCATCAAATCCATGAATGCATCAAGGGCATTGGTCAAACCAAAAGACATCACCAGAAACTCGTAATGTCCATACCGAGTTCTGAATGTCGTTTTAGGTAAATCCTCCTTCCTTACCTTTAATTATCCTCCGAGCTTTATTCATAGGGCACTCACGAGCAAAATTATCCTCCGCACATGAAGCAAATGTTCTTCTTGGGTTGATTACAATTTGGGGCGATGTGACCTTCCTGGCTACAATTAAGGCATACACGTTTCCCACTTAAGAATATACCCTTGTGAAACTTCCCGCATGTAGCACATGCTTCAAACTTCCTATTTTGCTGGTTACCCTGCTGGTTTTCAGCACCCACATTTCCATTCCATTTTCTCTTCAAGTTATTGTTACCATTTCCACAACCACTACCACCATTCTTAACCTCGCCTTCATTCTTTGTTCTTGATTAAACTTTGTTACAGCCTCGCTTCCACCTTCAGCGAGAATTGCCTTCTCCATTACTACTGTAAATAACTTCAGATGAAACATGGAGACCCTACTGTACAACCAAGGTTTCAGTCCCTGCTCAAACCTCTTAGCCTTACGTTCATCTGTGTTAACTTGATATGGCGCAAACCTCGCCAACTTGTTAAAATTACTACAGATACTCCGTCACGATCATTGTTCCTCGCTTGATTCTAAAAGCGCATCTCCATCTGATTCTTCGAACTCTCCGGGAAATAAGTATCGAAGAATATCTTCTTAAACCTATCCCAAGTCATCACCCCTTGTCCTCCTCGAGTTTTATTAGCTTGCCACCAATAACTAGCCTCTGCTTTCAACATAAATGTTGCAAAAGCAGTCTTTTGATTCTCACCAACCCTAGCTACCTCTAACACTTTCTCTATCTCCATAATCCAGGTCAGTGCCTCAACTGGATTCATGGACCCACGAAATTCTGGTGGTCCAACCGCCTTAAAGTCCTTAAATGTCACAACTTGATTCTGCAGTTGATTCTGTAGTGCACCCATCAGTAACGTCACTAGCTGTTGAACTGGGTTACCCTCAGCATTGTCATTATTGGTCGATCCCTAAGGGGTTCTTTGTCGGGGTTTACGTCTTGGAGGCATTTTTTGTTAAAATATACTCATTAGATTATTACTCAATTTCTTTAAGTATTTTCTACTTAACTTGCACCCCATAAAAAATCATCACATAACACATAACACTTTGAATAAAATAAAATAATAACTTTTATTCATTCATAATCTTTTAGGAAACATAAGAACAATTGTATCACTGCTATTTACATTACTTTCCTGAACTACTAAAGTTTCAGGATAACATCAACATCATATCCCTTTGATTACATATCACCTAGGATTTACATATTATTTATCATATTAATAATCGCATATCAGGTACATTCCCTATGATGTCCAACTAAGATGTTGCGTAGCCTTACGACGCTCTTCCTCCATAATCCAGAACATTGTTCTGCGATCTATTATGTATGGCGGTAGTGTCTCAAACTGAATCGGATAATTAATACATAACTCGATCTTGAGCTCGATTAATCACGGTGTTGAATACGTTATTCATCTCTTCCATCTCAATCTTCTTTGCGTGTGCCTCTCTCTTTGCTATCCCGGCTCGTTGATAAGCTTCCTCGTACGCGTCTTCGGCTATTGCCCTCTTAGTTGATTCTTCTTTCAACTTGTTCTTCAGCTCTGCAATCTCCTCTGTCATTTGTTCATTCTCTCCCTCAGTGTGGATCAGCTTCCCTTTGACATTATTCAGACGCTCATCTCACTCTCAGATCTCATCGTCCTTCTATGCCATCGAGATCTGTTGTTTAGCTACTATCTCTTCCAACTCCTCGACGGTATCTTGAAGTTCCACATTGCGGTCGTATACTTCATCGTACATACGAGCAGTGATCGAGTTTAGTGGAATCTCTTCCTCCTCGTCCTCCTCATCCTCATTCGACTGTGGCAGCTAAAAGGGTTCCTCCTCGTCCGTCTCTATCTCATCATCCTCATTAGGTAAACCCTCCTGCTCAACCATGTGCCAAAGGAGATGTCTCCCATGGAAGTAGTTGTTTCTAAACCACCTGAATGTCACGAGGCTCCTCCTCTCTAGGCACCTGGGGTTCTTCCTCTCTAGCCTGACTGGATTCTCCTACATTAGCCATCTTCACAACAAAATTTTTAAGTTTTAATTACTAATCATTATTACTCGACACTCACGAGCACATAAGTTGTAATCACATAAGTGTTTTATTACTTCTTCCTTAAAACTCGATAAGAGTTTATCACCACTATCTTTTCAAAGGTTAGTTCCTAAGGCTTTTCCCACACCTAAGGTTCATAACCTAAAGTTTTGATACCAACTTGTGACACACCCAAATCCGGGTACTTCATTCCCACAAGATTTGGTGTTCACTTGAATAAAACATTCATTTCTAACTACCCAAATATAATAAATTTGAACAATAAACCTTCCCATTAAAGGATTACATCAATAATTTCCAATAAAATCGCCCAGGTCATCTAACCTTTAAATACAAATATCAAGTACGAAAAATTAAATAACTTCATCATAATAACTAAAAACAAAGTCTGACAATATTTAAAGTCAACATGTTTACAAGCCTTCAATACTTGTTTATCTTTCCTTTCCCTTTACTGGTGCTAGGTACATCGACCTTCTCAACTTTAGCTGTAATAGTTATATAAGCAAGAGTGAGCAAACAATGCTCACTTGAAATGACAATGAATAAAACTTTATAACAACTGCCAAATAATAGGCTCAATAGAACAGAACAATATATATGCTCTATCAATGATAATCAAAATTCGAAATATATATCTGAGGGTCATAAGACCACGAACTATATCCATAGTTATAAGTAATCTTTCAACTTAAACTTTAATAGTCATAAGACTATAGGGACTCCTCGTACTTAGGGGCATCAACCCTTCGTACAATGTATTGTGCACAAACATTTCAACGCTATGCGTAAATTATCCCATGTAACAGGGTTGTTCATCTCAACATTTAGAATACAAGTCCGCCCCAAAGTAAGTTTGGTTTGGATACGTTTCAAGGTAATTTGGAATTCAACGAACATCAACTAAGGATTAGTTGAATAAAATACAAATGAATACAAAATTTTTAGTTTAGGGTCATGCTTTAGAAATGAACTAAAAGCATAAACATTAAATAACGTAACATACCTTGCTTGGACAATAATAAGTTACGGTCAGAATGTTGTTTAGAATTGAATTATCAAGTGTAACAACCCGATATTTTCTATATAATTAAATCAAAATATTTGCATAATTTTTTTTATATTTAATTTAAAGATGAGGATTTGTACAAGATAATGTGTATATGTATTTATGTGATAAATAAAAATATATTTATTACATGAATATTTACAAATAATTTTATTTTAGAATTATTGATTATTATAAAGTATATTCTTATAATAATTAATTTTATAATAGAAAGGTTTTTATTAATTATTTTCCATGAAAATATAATTATATATTATTTAAATAATATATAAAATGATTTTTAGAATTATTATAATAACTATTTATTTTATTATATGAATTTATGTTAGATTAATTAAGTTAATTATTGTTAACTTAATTAATAATGTTATATATGAAGAATAAATCAGATATGATCATGAAATCCAAACCCTAATTTTGGATTTTTATCAAGGAATGAGAATAGTAATATAATATTAATTATATTTTGATTTTTCAGTACTATAAATATGTAGTGTATGTATGTGGACTGACAATGGTTGGTTAATTATGGTGTATAATGTCAAAACCCTAGCACTAATTTGTTTAACCCTATTTTTAAATTCAAATGGGAAATTCAAGATTTGTTATATAACTGTGTTATATGATTTATGTTGTGTATTAAATGATTAATTAGGTAAACCCTAATTAAAATCTAGAAACCCTAATTAATCTTTAGAAAACCCTAATTATAAATTATAACCTTAGTTGACAAATTAGTAACCCTAATTTGTTAGATATGAACCCTAATCACTAACTTAGCAATCTTAATATTAATTACTGAACCTTAAACTTAATTTTCATATTTTATTTTATTAGAAATCTAAACTAATGTAGAAACCCTAAATTTGTAATTTAGGAAACTTAATTTCTAATTTAGCCTTATTGTCAAATTAAAAACCCTAAATTTGGTAATTATAGTGCTAATGATAATTGGTGAATCTATAATCTAATGTTTATGTTATATGTTATTAGGAACTAAGTATGATTAAGGAAACCCTAATTTCCATTTTAGAAACTAAATTTTCTTTATTTTTTTGTACAAACCCTAATTGGAAATCCTATAAATGATTTGCGCTAAACCTTAGGGTTAAACCCTAAGGGTTTGCCAAATGACAAGAATGCCATTAAATTGGAAAGCTAATTGACCATTTTGCCCTTTTGTAAATTATTGAAGCTAGTTTGTAGATTTTGACTATAGGTGAGTTGGTGACCTAAACCCAACTACCCCATGTGATTAAAATTGACAGCAATCAGCCACTTTGATCAGCCATACATGTATCTTACACTTATATATATAGATTGGAGAGAGAAAATGTCATTTGGTAACCTAATTTTGCACAACACTTATCCTTGAGCTTCTCTCTCTCTAACCCACGAATTTCATAAGTTTTTCAGTCCCCAAGAACAGCCCCACTAATAACCATAACCAAATCAGTGGCCTAGAAATCAAAATTGTTCATAGAAGGAATAAACCCTAACTAGAAATCTGTCCATTGATCTGTTGTTAGATGTTATTTTTTGTGTGTTAAACATGTTAGATATAATGTATAATGATGATCTGGGTTGCTAGATGTTAGATATATAACATCTAGATGCTCGGATTTGAGATTCTACAAAATCTGGAAAAAATGTTCTTGGTGGTTTGACAATGAATGTCAGGCCTTATATCTTTGTGATCTTTAATGTGTTTTGTGTTTTGGAAGTTGGTAGTTGTAGTCTGATATGTGCTCTTGGATCCGGGCTTGAAATCAGACTTAGATCTGGTCTAGGTTGCAAGTTATTGATGGTCAAAGTCGGTTGATCAACCATGACCGGACCATTTCTGGGCAGCCCAGAAACCGTGAACTAGCGTCTGACAAGTTTTTGTTGGCCTTGGATCTGTTAGTGTGTTAATTTGTTGGTTTGATTGTTGTGTCTAAGTTGTAGTCTGGTATATAAACTCCATGTTTATGCCTTAAATTTTTTTTAATATTAAACGAGTCGATAGTAGTGAATTGGTCAAAGTGGTACAGAAGATCACGATTTCGTTTTCTGGAAATTCCAGAAAACTTCAAGAACGTGTTTCTGACAGCAGTTTGACCGGATCGTTTATGCTTGATATGTTGTTGTTGTTGTTATGATTTTATGAGATAGATCTCTTGTCCTACATGTTGGCTACACACTAAAACTTTTAGATCACAAAAAAATTACATGGATTACAAGTTGTTGAAGCCCAAAATTGCATGTTGATCGTTTCTTCATTTACGGGCAACCCGAAAAATGAAGAAACGTAATATGATGACTACTTTGGACGATCTGATCTCCTTTGTTATGTATTGTATGATCATTATTGTTGTTGTATCATTTAGTGTTACATTATGTCTACAAGTTGTAATCAACAAATAGCCCAGAAACATTGCAGTTGAAGAAATAAGCTTGGTCAAACTACTTAACTCGTTCACTTTGCCTACATGAAGTTCGGGTTTGGCAAGAACACACTAATAACACTTATAGCGGCAGTTACGTCTGCTATAAAAAAATCTTTAGCGACGAACATGTTGTAATTTTAATTAATTTAATTTTCAAAAATTACAAAAATTATTTTAAAAATTATTTTAAGTTATAAAAATTAACTTTTAATAATTTGAAATATTTTTCATAAATATTAGTATTTATTTAAATATTATTGATAATTAATTTATTTATTAAATGCATTAAATAAATTAAATAAAAATTATTTTATTATATTAAAAATCATTTTAAATGATAATAAGTTATTTAAAAATATTTTAAGTTATAAAATTCAACTTTTAATATTTTAAAGCAAATTTCATTAATTATTTACTATTAATGATATTAAAGTTATTTAATAATTATATTAAATAAATTAATTTAAAAATGATTTTATATTAGAAAATTATTTTAAATGAAAATAAGGTATTTAAAAATAATTTAAGTTATAAAATATAACTTTTAATATTTAAAGGTAAATTTCATTAATTAATTATTATTAATGATATTAAGGATATTTAATAATTATATTAGATAAATTAGTTTAAAAATGATTTTATTATTATAAAATTATTTTAAATAAAAATAAAGTGTTTAAAGATATTTTAAGTTATAAAATATAACTTTTAATATTTAAAGGATAATTTCATTAATAACTTAATATTAATGATATTAATTTAATATTAATGATATTAAATAAATAGTTTAAAAATGGTTTTATTAATTTAAAATCATTTAAAAGGATATAAATGAATTAAAAATATTATTAAGTTATACTTAAAGACTTTTAATATTGTGATAAATAGTACATTAATAATTAAATATTAATGGTAATTATTTAAAATGATTTTAAATATTTTAAAAATCATTTAAGGTAATATTAATACTTTAAAATATTTTAAGTTATTATAAATAACTTTAATATTTTAGCAATGATTTCATTAATAGTTTAATATTAATTAAATATTAATGATAATAGAATTGTTTAATATTTAAATCATTTAATAATGATTCCGGTGTTTGAAAATTCATTATAAATTATAATAAATGTTTAAAATTATTATAAGTAATTGAAAAATAATATGACTGATATTAAGTTACAGGATAGAGTCTTAGACTCGATAATTACCCGACAAAGCCGTCGGTACACCGACATGTTTCAGAAATTGATCTCGACTTAGATAATTTGATTAGATATGTGTTTATTTGTGATTCAATGGTTGTTGAACATGTGTGATAATGTGATTAGGTTATGTGCTGACTGCGAAATGCAGTACTATGTGTTATAGTATATTGTTCTAATCGAACGAATGATCTGATTAATGATAGGTCGTGATATAAAAGATAAAACTAAGTTGTGAATTATAAGCAGCGCATCAGGCAAGTATCCTACCTTTGCATTTTCTTTATGCAATGGACATGAGTAAGAATGTTTCTGAATTATATTATTATTGTACATATTATTAACCCTATATTATATATGCTCATTTATTATCAACATGTTAGTATATGGTAATTTAGATATATATTATGTTCGTTAATTTCTATAAATGGTTATACAAGTGTCCCCACTTGGATAATCATTGTATTTAATCACATGTTGATACACCTTTGTTAATTACCTGTATATATATATATGTTAAATTATAGATTATTGTTGAATAAGATAAAACCTTACTATTATCCAACTGAATTGCTTTGGTTTGGAACCCAGACAAGTATGAACATCTCTTACACGGGAAAACTTTTTATGCACCCAAGGTGGAAAGAGTGAACGATACCCTCGTTCTTGCATGTAGTGTTGATCAATAAAGGGCATAACGGGTTGATCACCCCCGTGCCCGTAAGTTATGACGGTTTACAGATGAAGTTCTGTTTAACCTTTTCGAAAAGGAAAACAATGTTCATAGCATGTAACCTTAGCCCTAGTAATAGTCACTACATAGTTTCAAAATTTTGAAAAAGAGTTGTTATGTTATTATTATCGGTTCAGATTACTTCACAACTGTCAATTTATTGTAGAAGGGTAGTATAAAGAAAATATTTAAATTCTTTCAGCTTATATATATAATTGCTATTACTTGTTGGGCACTCAAATGCTCATCCTTGCTTAATTTAAATGTTTTCAGCTAAGTGTGAACAACCTGAAGGCTCTGCCAAGATTAAAGGGAAAGGGAAGGTCGCTGAATGAATAATAATGCTATCTTTTGTAATAACTAGACTTTATTAGGATAATGATGATATATATTAATTATCATGTAATGTAACGAATGTTTAATGGTTACGAACTTGGGAGCTAGACTCTGATAATTATGTAAATTAAGTTTGACATGTATATTATTGTTATTATTATTAGTATTATTCCGCTCATAGAAATGGTATTGTGAAGCACCGAGTTCGGGTTTCAAGTACCCGAATTTGGGGGCTTTACATCAAGCATGCATAATAAATAGTGATTTAGAATGATAAACTTGCATGCTAGTAAACAAGTTAAAATAAGGAACCTTCTCGAAGTAAGAGTTAGGTTAAATGGCTTTACACGAATATACTTAAATTGTATAAATAGGATTATGAATAACTTGCTCAATAATAAACAAGGTAGAGTAAAGAAACTTGCACAATCGTAACAATAGAGTTAACGATAAGAAAACTTGTTCAATATCAAGAGATAATGTTTAGAAACTTGCTCAACGAAAGTTTAGAGTTAGAAAACTTGCCTTGCGTGTAAGCTAAACTGTAATAATTCGATTCACAATATCCTATACACATCATTATAACATAATTAGTTACTACATACACTCTATATACAATTAAGTATCTACATCATGTATGGATCAATTTTAATCACATAGTCAAGACACATTAGTAATGTAATAACAAAACTCGTTAATTGTTAATAATATTTTCATTCTTAGTATAATAATACCAAAATCACATCCTAACAGTCATACTATTTCACCTTAACAACTTTTTCAGACTTTGTGTAACTAAAACACACCTGTATCGACCATTCTCGCTAACCGTATTTGCGACGCCACGATTTACTTTGGGACTGGCGATTGGCGTTGCCATGATCTTCTTACTTCTTCTGCCATGATCATGAGCCTATACACGGAGTTGATGTGTGGCTACGGCACTACTGGCGCTAGACTTGTCTTTCATGAGGCCATGACTAGGGCGTGAAAGATTTACGATCTCCGGCGACCAACTCCGGCAACAACATAAACAAAGCCAATTTGGCCTACAAGCTACTTTCTAACAACTAAATTAACACGTAATATATATATATATATATATATATATATATATATATATATATATATATATATATATATATATATATATATATATATAGACCTCACACAAAAATAATTTAATGTCTCTTAACATGATATTTCCCTATACCAATATAAATATCGAATTTAAGACCTCTAATTTCACTTTTCTTGCAAAAACTTCACTTTTTTGACATTCTTAGTGAAAATCATCACTGTGACTTTGTTTTTCAACCAAAACAGTTAATTTAGAATACTTTGTTTTTGTTTCTTCATCTACTTTCAAAATCAATAGTCAATTTATACATTCTACAATGAATTAAACATCAATTTTTACTTTAAACTAAGCCATATTCATATATATATATATATATATATATATATATTCATACCAATTCATTGTAATATGATTTCCTTCATAAATAAATACATTACATGAATCAATTTACTATAACTTATCTATAAACTTATGAAAGAAATTTTATATCAACCAACTATCATATAAAACTATATATAACAAATAATTCAACCCTGACAAAGTTTTACAGAGGATTTTTGAATAGAATAAAACTATAACTTTTGAAAAATAGAAGAGTAATATGATACCTTTGTTTTCTAGAAGATGATAACTACCCTTTGATTATCAAGACTCCTTCCCATAATTCTTCTCTCAAAATCTTTCTAGAATTCTCCCAATTCTCTCTCAACTTTTCTCTGCAAACTTTCTTCTTCTCTTTCTTCACTTCTGTGTTCTTTCTAACTTACGTACTTAAAATTATAACGTATATAATGTAATAGGTATAAATTATATAATATAAATAAATGTATAACTGATATCAATTATTTTGTTTTTGAAAATCAATAGCCATAAGGCTTGGTTGGCTAAACTACTTTAAAATTAACAACTTAAAATCCTTAGGCCTTGTTTGGGTAAAACCTATTTAATTAAAGACTTAACATTCATTAAGCCTTGTTTGGCAAAGCTGAATTAACCTTCTTTAACTTATTTTAATAACTCATTTATAGTATAGTTTATTGTTACACTTTATTTAATTAAGTTTTAATACTTAATTTAATTATTTCTAATAATAATTTATTAAATAAATTTACCACATAAATCAAGACAACAAAATTATAATTTTCTTTATAATTATAATTTTATTTAATAAATTAACACATCATTTTAATTACAAAATCAAATTAAAATATCATTATAATAATTCATTTAATCATTATAAACTCTAACTTAATTTATTAATTTAAATTAAAATATTATATCATGATGATCAATTTTCTTAACTCATAAATTATTTATTTAACAAATAAATAATCAAATCAACTCAACTTAAATAAATATTTATTCAACAATAAACACATCAATTAAATATTTATATAACTCAATAAATATTTTGAATTACAATTTAAAATAAAATGCTGGATAGTTACATCCTAAGCGTAGGATCGAAGCATGTAAAACATGCGGGAAGAATCATCTAGGAGTTTGTCTGAAGGAGAAATCAGTTTGTTATAACTATGGGCAGGAGGGGCATATACCACCCAATTGTTCTAATCCTAAGAAGAACCAGGGCTGTTTTGTGTGTGGGTCGATGGACCACATGGCAAGAAATTGCCCAAAGAAGGGGTCGGATAGTAATAAAGGTGCTAGTAGTGGTAAGTTAGCCATTACTGGACCAACACCATCGGGTAGACCCATGACCTGTAATTTTAATATGACTGTCCAAGATGCGGTTGCATCGGCGGATGTAGTAGCGGGTATCATTTCAGTAAACGAAATAAATGCTTATGTGTTGTTTGATTCGGGTGCTACTTGTTCTTTTATAGCATGTGGATTTTCAAAGCGATTAGGTTTATTCCCAGCAAGATTAGAACTACCTTTAGACGTTAAGGTAGCAAAAGAAGAGATAATTCCCATTGAACACGTTCATAGGAATTGTTTCATAGATATTAAAGGTAACAAATTATCGGTAGATCTTTTACCGATAAGATTGAGAGATTTTGATGCAATTCTCAGTATGGATTGGTTAATTAACCATAAAACAATAATAGATTGTCATAGAAAGAGTGTGAACCTTCGGCTTTGTAAGAAACCCGAGATAGTGTTTTACGGTAATAAATCACCGGGACGCTCTTGTTGTCTAACCATGACACAAGCTAGGAAAATATTGAGGAAGGGGTGTATAGGATACCTGTGCCATGTTGTGGATACCCAGAGAGTGGAAGCATCATTGGAGAAGATACCTATAGTTCAAGAGTTTGCATATGTATTTTCAGAGGAGTTACCAGGAATTCCGCCGGATAGAGAGGACAAATTTATGATTAATTTGTTACCGGGTACGACATCAGTTTCTAAGGCACCTTATAGAATGGCGCCGGTAGAAATGAACCCCTGGAAGTCAACTCAGCTCAACCCTAGAGATAACCCTGAGAAATCCAGTTTTAATCTCAGAGACAACCCCGAGATACTTAATTCCAATCGCGGAGACAACCCCGGGATACTCAGTTCCAACCTCGGAGACAACCCCAAGGGATGCAGTTCCAAATTAAGAGATAACCCCGGAAAAGTCAGTTCCAACCTCGGAGACAACCCCGAGGCACTTAGTTCCAACCCCGGAGATAACCCCAGGAGGACAAGCGCACCTTAGAGATGACCCCGAGGCCATTTAACACCGACAGTAGCCCAATCTCAGAGATAACCCTGAGCAACGACAACTATATCTGCTCAAAGATGGAGATAACCCTGGTGAGGGGAAAAATCATCATTTTGCCACCTCGATACTACATTCACGTCGTCTCAGCATCATTCAAACCCACACTGCATACAAAAGTGTCCCACAAGAACCATAGCTAGAATCCCGAGTGACTACTACACAAGACAACACACCTGATATAATTTGAAGACTTGGAGATTTGGTCATGGACCCATCTTTCTGGCTTTGTACAACCTCTAATCCCATGTCATTGTGTAGCTCTCGACAACAACATTCTGGAAAGGTACATCATGACTTTATCAGATGGTCGAATCGAAAGTTATGAAGGTTCTAGCATACAATACGTTGCCTAAGTGCACATACTTTGAGACAACAGTACCCACAGAGCCCGGGGCACCCTGGGTAGCTGCAGGTAGACTCCTTGGTCTATAAATAAGAGCTTTTGGTAGCTCATTTGAAAAAAAAAAGAGAAAAGGAGAGAAAACTCTGTCCATTTCAGTCTGTAAACACTTTTAGAGTTCTCTAAACTGAGTGATTTTTCTTTCTAAACACTTGTAAGCTCATGTTTTGTAACATACTAAAATTAATTTTCAGGCATTTAAAGCTATATGAAGTCTTCTTGGCAGCCCACTATAAGATTTTTCAGATTTTTAAGCTTTTCATTACTTCTATATATATATATATATATATATATATATATATATACTAACATTGAGAGTCGCGTTGTGGGTATGCTCAGATCGTCGATCCGTGGCTTTTTACTGCTTATATATATATATATATATATAAATACTTATGTATATATATTATTATCGAACTTTCTTTGATTGAGTCCGGATATAATATTCGTTGCATTTACTGCTTTTATATATATAAACACTTATATATATATAAGTGTTTATATATATAAGTGTAATATTCGGTCCGTTTACTTCTTTTATATATATAAACACTTATATATATATATATATATAAGTGTTTATATATATAAAAGAAGTAAACATATCAATATTATATATCGCACTCAATCGAAGTAGAGTTCGATAATAATATGTTTCCTTGATACTGCAAGGGTAAACACAAAAAGGCAATCAAAACTTGCCTATTTAGAGGAGAAACTATTCCTCTTTTCAAGCACAGTCATCAAATCCTCCTTTGCCAAAGGGTGGAGAAGTCAGACGCTCAAGAGTGTTCACACCCCTAAGGGACTCACTCGAAAATATTTTCAAACTTCTGACAGCTTAGAAGAAAATCACAGATCTCCTTCCACCAGCCAATCCAAGTGGAAAGGGCTTCAATACAAGCAAGAAGTGTGCTTATCATTCTAGAGCTCCAGGCCACGAAACTCAGGATTATTGGGCCCTTAAGTATAAGATCCAGGACTTAATAGACAGTGGGGAGGTCATGGTGACTAAACCCGAACAACCACATGTTCAAGATAACCCTCACCCTCAACACAAGGAAGAGGATGTTAACATGATCAACAAGGGCGGTGGAGAGAGCTCCAAGTTGTTAGAGTTTATGCCCTGGCCAATTATTTGATATAATTGCTTAACATTTTGATATTATATTTGATTGAATAAATGAATGATTTTATTATGGTTTTATTTACTGTGTTATATAAATGTTAACATAATAAAATTCCTTAGAATAGTGATACAATTTATATAGTTTCAAGTATGTGACTTGAACATGAGATTATATAATTACAATTAGTATCATTGCTCTTAAATGTCCCTAGTCGAGTACCATTATTGATAGGACAACAATGATGCATTAAGACTAGTATGTGGATTGACTGATGACCAAATCTCATTGGTCATAAATATATGAGATATTAAGTCAATGCATAGGTATGTGTTAGAGAACGATGTACTGGACAGACCCACCATGAGAATTCTATGTGGAGCATTATGCGAAGTGTCATTAGCAATTCTCATAGTGACAATATTACTACACGAGAATTTATGTACTTTGATATCATCAAATGTCACCTTTAATAGGGTGGACTATATAGATGATTATTGGGTACATCATGAATCGTGTGATGAATATGAGTGATCTAGATGGAATTCAACCCTCCTATATATTAGGGGTGATATCCATAGGCCTCTTGATTGAGTAGGACTATGAAATGCATGGCCATGCTCAAATAGTGATTTGTTTCATATAGTCTACTCATTGAATAAGAAAAACTCAGATTAAATTATGAAGAGTATGACACATTCCATGACTCGAGTTTAATCTAGGATATTAATGTTAAAAGGATTAAATTACATCGAAACATTGGTCACGAAAAGGTTGCATCGAATCATCGATCTTATTATTACTTGGGTAACAATGATGCATTACTAGATGCCGCTCACTGTTTATAATTTTATAATATGATTTTAAAATTATTGCCAACGTAATAATAACCTATAGGGTCACACACATAGAACGTAATTTAAAAGGGAATTAATTTAAATTTTAAGGATTTAAATATATTAATATGATTAATAGTATTTAAATCACGAATTTAAATTAAAAGGATAATTTGTATATATGTATATTAAATAAGTAAGACTTAATTAAGAGATATATATATAAATTCGGATTTTATGAAATTAGGTTTTGATTTGATTAATTCCTTTTAACTACTATATATATATATATATAATATATATAGCAGCTACTTAGGGTAATCATCATAATTGAAAAACCCTAGCCGCTCTTAGAGAGAGACTAGAGAGAAAACAGTTTCATAATCGTTCCTTTGGTGGCTAGTACCGCAAGTCCCTCTTATTGCAGAATCGTTCGACGGTTCGTGCGGCGTTCGTGTGGATACCGTAGAGGCGTGGTTCTAATTGGATTGCGTAAAGGATTCGATCGCATCGTTTAATCGTTTTCATAATCGGTATAATATCTAAACCACTGAATTAATTTCAGTTTCACTTGGATCCTGTTTTGGGTTTCGGAATTGCTTTGATTATTTTTAAATTTCCGCTGCGTTTTTGTCTTTGAAAATCCAACACAAGTACCTTAAATATATGGGGGGTTCTTCCCAAACCATCAAGGATATCTTCTTGACAAGTGAGATTATTCAGAGTTCCAGTTTATGATGGAACATGAGGTAAAGTCTCTTGACGAACAGGTCAATTAACTAGCAGAACTGGTGATACATCAACACCAAGTCACACGGAAGTTGTTTAGTCAGGAGAATGCTAGTCTCCTCTCTCTTGTCACAAAGACTACACCACTCACCCAAGAAAGTGAAACCTTGGAAGAAAAGCTTGCCAGAAAAACTAAAGCTAAAGCTCGTCGTGACTTTGCCAACAAAAACGAATTCACCTATCTAGGCCAACTGATGGATGAAATATTGCAGATGCTAATACATGAGAGAAAAATCACAGCACTGCTACCTCCAGTCAATCCACGCTCAAAAAGATTTGATACTACTAGAGTATGTCAATACCACTCCCATTCTCGCGGTCACAGCACTGAGGAATGCTGGGCACTCCACCATCTTATCCAAAACATGATTGATAGTGGTGACCTGCAAATGGCAGATGATGACGCTGTATCACTTGAGAGTAGGAACACATTTTTTCAAGGATGGAGGGAAGTCGTAGCAGTTGTATCTTCTGAGGGAGATTTGGTTGCCACATCACTTACAATTCAACCAATTCAGCTCAAAGGAGTTGAAAACCCTTTGAAAGTGGCTGCACCAAAGCCAATCATATTGCCCTTTAGACCGCAATATCTTATCATCAGCCTTAAGAAAGTCCCATGGAACTATGGAGAGGTTGAAGGATCAACATTAAACATAACTACTGCGGTATTTAAGGAAAATCCGCTTTATCTCCCTCAACGAGTGATGAAACCTGTCATCAGATCTCAAGGGAAAGTGCCCAAGGAGAAGATTTAAGAATTCCTCCACAGGATGGGACACAATGAAGCCAAGGTGGTGCAAAGCTTGAAAGAATCTCCACAATAAATCTCTATTCTGGACTTGGTTTTCTCTTCGGAAGGTCTTAATGAAGATATTAGAAGAAACCCACTTGCTAAAGACAATGGATGTTGAAAAATTCCATCATCTTGTATATCACATCTTCAAATGCAATGTGATATCCTTCGTGGATGATGACAAACCTCCCGAAGGGGCGGGTCATTGCAAAGCATTGCACATAGCGGTGATGTCTTTCGAATATGTGGTTGGAGGAGTGCTAATAGATGGAGGATCATCCCTAAACATTTTCACCTATGTCACATTGGAAAGAATGAATACTAATCTCAACATGATTCGAAGCAGTCATACAATCATCAAAGCTTTTGATGGATCTCGACAAAATGTTATTGGAGAGATTGAATTACCCGTGGAAATCGGTCCACGTACATTCTACATATCCTTTCAAGTGCTCAAAATCACTACAAGATATAACTTACTGTTTGGAAGACCTTGGATCCATATGGCGGGAGCCGTCCCATCCACTCTTCATCAATAGCTCAAGTATATCATCAACAGTAATCTAGTCATTGTCAATGCTGAGCCAGACTATCCTGTCCAAAGTGATATACCTCTCATTAGTTTTAATGAAGAAGTTTAGCATGTCAGCTTCCAAGCCCTTGAGGTGAGCAACATTCACTATCAACCCATTGGGGCTCCACCTCTGAAACCCAGAGTTTCCTCCGATGTAATGTCAGCCAGTCAAGAGATGATATCCTTGGGTTTCCAACCAGGACAAGGGTTAGGAAAAAATTAGTACGGAATCAGATGCCCAATTCAAATTCCCAACCAGACAGAGAAAGTCGGACTAGGCTACTCCTCTGGGTCCAATCACAGGAACCCTCACAAGCATACATCGACTCCTTCATCTACAAGACTGTTGCCTAAACCTACAGATGAAAATTATGTATAGTCTTTAAGGAAAATCCTTGTCTCTGTGGCGGGTATGCTGTTTCCTAAGCCGATACCTGTTAAGGGAAAAGAAGTCCTATTTCCAGACCCAAACATTGAGGAAAGAAATCAAAGGTGCAAACAAGAGATAAAGAGACATTTGTCAAACATACGCGTCTTGATCAATACATAGGGTATGAACATAGACATCCCAGATGATGATTGTCTAGAAATCATGGTCATCATTCAAGATGAGGAGGAAGATAACAGCCCCTACATCACAGCTGTCCACCAGGACTTAACCCTTGGTAATTGGAGCAGCTCTCATTGTATTTGTTAAGAACGGTAAAAAGGGTAGAAAATCCCTCTGCCATGTAGATAGAAATAACTGCTTACTTTTGTTGCATAGTATTAGCAGTTGTTTTTTTCATGTTATGCTAACACTCTGTATGATTAAACAGTTTCATATATTAAGTGAAAGAATTTTGTTTCAGGACTCTAAAGTTAGATGTGCCTAAACTTGCTGATGGAATGCCAATTCTTCACAAGGACTGCAACTTTGATGTAAAGTTGGACTCTTACTTGATGAAGATTGAACAAGAGGACTATGAGGTGCCTTAGGAGATCAAAGAATGGGTCAAAGATAAACCAAAGCCAAATCTTGATCAAACGACCTCCTATAACCTTGGAACCTAAGAAAACCCCAAACAAATCCAGATTGGTACGGACCTTACTCCAAGCCAAGGGAATGACATGGTTACTCTATTGACCCAATTCCAAGATGTGTTTGCATGGTCTCGTGAAGACATGATCGGTTTGTCCACTGACATTGTCATTCATCGCCTTCCCATCAAAGAGGGATTCAAGCCAGTCAGACAGAAACTCAGGCGATTAAAACCTGAATGGAGTTTGAAAGTCAAAGAAGAAATTGTGAAACAATTTCAAGCCAGCGTCATCATGGTATCAACATACCCTGAGTGGATATCAAATATAGTTCCCGTACCTTAACCTGGAGGGAAGGTGTGAGTTTGCGTGAATTACAGGGATCTGAACAAAGCTTGTCTCAAAGATAGCTTTCCCGTACCATTCATCCACATACTCATTGACAATACAGCTCAGTATGACATGTACTCCTTTGTTGACTGTTTTGCTGGGTATCATCAAATCATGGTTGCTGAAGAGGATCGTGAGAAAACAACATTCATCACTCATTGGGGAACCTTTTGCTATAGACGGTTGCCATTCGGCCTTATTAATGTCCGAGCTACCTATCAGCGAGACATGTTGGCTCTTTTCCATGATTTAATACACAAAGAGATAGAAGTCTATGTGGATGACATCATTGTCAAAACCCGAAGGGAAGAAGACCACCTAGATCATCTCAAAAAGTTTTTCAACCGGTTGCGTAAGTATAACTTGAAGCTAAATCTGGCCAAGTGCGCCTTTGGCGTCAAGTCAATAAGTTGCTGGGATTCCTAGTAAGCCAAAAGGCATTGAGCTGGATCCTGCAAAAATTCAGGCCATTACTGAGATGCCCATACCCCAGACAGAGAGAGAAATACAGGGATTTTTGGGAAGAATCAACTTCATCAACCGATTCATCTCCCAACTCACAACAACATGTGAACCCATCTTCAAGTTGTTAAAGAAGAACTCCTCCAAGAAATGGAACGAAGAGTGTCAAAAAGCCTTCCTTTCCATCAAAGAGCAACTATTCAAAACTCCTGTTTTGTTACCTCCCAGGGATGGTGTTCCCCTATTTATGTACCTGTAAATCAATGACCATGTCATGGGTTGCATGCTAGGACAAAAAGATGATAGAGGCCAAGAAAGAGCTATCTATTACCTCAGCAAAAGAGTCAGCATCAGTGAGCACAAGTATACCTTGATTGAAAAGACTTGTTGTGCATTAGCATGGGCTTCCATGAGATTCAACATTATCTCCATGGTCACAAAACCCATCTCATATCTCGCATAGATCCTCTCAATTACGTATTCAGCAAACCCATGTTGAATTATCGATTGTCCAAATGGCAGTTGATCCTCCAATAATTTGACATCATCTACGTGACTCAAAAGTCTATTAGAGGTCAAGGAATTATGGATCAACTGGCCGCCACACCTTCAACTGACTAAAAACCTTTAGAAACATATTTTCCTGATGAAGGGGTAATAACAACTCATCAACACCATCAGGACAATACACACCAACCATTGAGGATGTATGTTGATGTAGCTGTAAACATATAAGGTGCCAGAGGTGGAGCAGTTCTAGTGTCCATTTCAGGAGAGCAGTATCCCGTTGCCATTAAATTACAGTTTGTCAACACCAACAACACAGCTGAGTATGAAAGTTGTATCATGGGGTTGAAGCTAGCCCAATCCAAGGGCGTCAAACGGTTGACTGTCTTTGGAGATTCCGAACTAGTGATCAAACAAACCACTAGAATCTATCACACCAAAGAATTACATTTGCTGCCTTACCATCGGTAAGTTATCCAGATGGCTTCAGAGTTTGATGAATTTTCCTTCCTCCACATTCCTCAAAACAGGAATGAATTTGCAAATGCACTAGCAACTTTGGCCTCCTTGATTAACATACCTGACAAGGAAGACATGCCAAATATCACATTTGCCCGCCAAAAGGCTCTAGCCTACGAGAATTACATCAGAGAAGTATCGGATGAACTGCCTCCAATCCAACACCCTTGGTATCAAGATATCAAGGAGTATCTGTGAGATGGATCTATACCCGCTCAAGCGAGTCAAGCAGAAAAGAAGCGGATCCATCAAATGGCTATAAAATTCTACCTGAGTGGAGACGCACTCTATATAAGAGATGCAAGACTAGGATTCCTAAGATGCCTAGACAAAGACCAAGCTCAGAGGCTCATGGATGAAATTCATGATGGAGTATACGGCTCACACATGAGCGACCCTCTACTTGTCAAGAAAATCTTAAGAACAGGGCATTACTGGCTCTCTCTCAAGGATGACTGTGATGATCACGTCAAGAGATGTTACCAATGCCAAATTCATGGAAATGTTATCCATGCCCCTCCAAGGGAGCTCCATAATATGAGTTCGCTCTGGCCCTTCTCAATGTGGGGAATGCACGTGATCGGGCCTCTCGAGCCCAAAGCCAGTAATGGTCATCGGTTTATCTTCACCATGATCAACTACTTCACCAAGTGGGTAGAAGCAGCCTCCTCCCCCAGGGTTACTAAAGAGTTGATCATTGGTTTCATCAGAAACAATGTCATTTGTCGATATGGACAAGCAGAGGTGATTGTATCAGACAATGCAAAAAACCTCAACAACCAAATGATGGAGGAACTATGCAGTAAATTCCACATCAAACATCTCAACTTTGTCATCTATCGTCCAAAGATGAATGGTACAATTGAAGCGGCTAATAAGAATATCAAAAAGATCATGCAAAAGATGTCTGCCAATCACAAAGGATGGTCTGACTTATTTCCTCTAACTCTATTAGCCTACCGAACGTCAATGCTCACTTTCACTAGGGCAACCCCCTACTCATTAACCTATGGCATGGAAGCAGTGCTCCCCATAGAGGTGGAAATGGAATCCCTGAGAGTGTTGATAGACGCTCAGTTGGATGAAGACCAATGGTTACAAGTCGGTACCACCAGTTGTCTCTAATAGATGAAAGGTGGGCCACAACCATATTCCATGGTCAGTTATACCAACAGAGGATCGCTCGATCCTACAACAAGAAAGTTTGGCTATGGCAGTTCAAAGAATATGACTAGGTCTTGAAGAAGGTCCTTGACAATCAAGATCATTCTAAAGGAAAGTTCACCCTAACTTGGGAAGGCCTGTTTGTTGTCAAGGAGGTATTGACAAGAGGAGCCCTCAGATTACAGGAGGTGGATGGCGAGGAATTTCCCCAACACATCAACTCGAACACCATGAAACGGTACTATGTCTAAAGTTACCTAAAAACCAGCATCCTGGTTCTGGATCATCAGATCCATCAGTCAATTCAGGTTTTCAAAATCTTTCTCACTACATACATCTTTCAACCTTTTTACGCTAGGTTGGAAAATCTACACCTTTCACCACATTAGTTTTTCCTACCAAGGACGAACTACACAAACCTAATCTCCCCAATACACGGGAGTACGTAGGGAGCCATTTTTATGGCCCGGTCTAACTACAGAATAACAAAAAAATCTCTCCACACTTTTCACCCTTCAACATACAACTTTCAACCTTTTCACGCTAGGTTCAAACTACGCAGACCTGATCTCCCCCTTCTCAATGGGAGTACGTAGGCATCCATTCACCGTGCGGTGTCACCCCTACCAAAAACACAAAACCTTGTCAACAGTACTGGGATCATCCTTCAACTTTCAAACCAAACCATAAGAGATGGAACTACTTGATCTCCCTAATACACGGGAATACATCGGCGACCATCTGTGGGGCGGTTAAACCACATCTCATCGGCTTAGACCAAAGCGATGGAACTACCTGGTCTCCCCACACAAATGGGAGAAAAACCAGCGACAATGTAAGCTGCGATTGAATCCTCAAAGAGAAAAACCAATCCATAAAAGATGGAACTACCTGGTCTCCTCCATACACGGGAGTACTGGCAACCATCTGCGGGGCAGTCAACCTCAGAGAGGAAAGCCAAAATCCTCTCCATAACTACATTCAGAACCCAGTCCCAAGACACCAAAGGGTAAGGGAATACAAAGATCAATGATCTATTCTGAAAGATCCTGAGATATCTCAATGTCCATCCATCAAGGAGGAGTTCAAGATACATCAAGATCATAAGCCCTGGAGAACAGGCAACTATCAAGCAAGTAACAAGGCATAACTAAAAGGGCAGTGGTCAAAACATATTTCCTTACAATATAATACTGTTTGATATATACAATGTGTCATGTACATGAAAAAAATGGCTAACCTAGTCTATGCAGGAAAATCAAAGCTAATCTACAAACCAGTGGATAAGTGAGCCATCAAGTCTAATATGACATCCCTCTTTGAAGATGTAGGTAAGTCTATGAGCTCCTACCCTAGGCTATCCACACGAGCCAAGAGATCTACGACCATCTGCATAGTCATACTATGTTCATCAATGAATGTAGTCATCTCTGCAATGATGTCGACAGTATGAGATCTCAATGCAGTACTATCTGTAGTGGCAGCATCTCGGGCAGCTAGAGCACCATCCCGCTCAATAACAGCTATATCCCTAGATGATCGAGCCTCATCCCGCTCAGCAACATTGGTATCCCTGTGAGCGAGAGCAAAATAGATCTCTCTACCAAAGTGACATCTCTACCAGAAAGAGCTGTCAGCGTCAAGGGCCTAGCTTGATCCCTCTCAAATGTCATCAGATGTAAACTCTGCTCTAAATACCTTGTAGAATGTGGAGACACAGTAGAAGGAATACTGGGGGAATCAAGCGACTGATAACCCAGCAAATAGTTCATCTTTAGTGGAAGAATCAGGGTCCTCCATAGGCTCCCCACTATCAGAATCAACACCCATCTTTGAGATACAACCCTAGCTGATGCAATCTCTGCCACCAACAATGCGGAATACTCTGTAGAATGACCTAGATGGCTAGTACAGAAGTCAATCCTCTCACGCTAGGTCCAATATGCATAAATCCTGGACAAATCCTCTATTGACAGAAGTCGAGATGACAATCGCTGGCCCAATGCCCCGTCGAAAGGATGAACATCCTGAAACTGGTCAAATTGTGCCATCACAACCAATGGTTGATATGTGGTCACACCTCTTAAACTGGCCAGGGGAAGATAATATATTCCTGCTCCATGAGTGATAAAGCTGTAGGGAGAGCTGAGCCCTGAACAAAGAAATATATCAAACAGATCCTCGATCCTTGATAAGAAAGCCGACCAAGAAGTTGTGTATGTACACTTGATCCTCGATCCTTTCAACCTTTTCATGCTAAGTTCAAACTACGCAGACCTGATCTCCCCCTTCGCAATGGGAGTACGTAGGTGTCACCCCTACTAAAAACCCAAAACCTTGTCAACAGTACTGGGATCATCCTTCAACTTTCAAACCAAACCATAAGAAATGGAACTACTTGATCTCCCCAATACATGGGAATACATCAACGACCATTTGTGGGGCAGTTAAACCACACCTCATCGGCTTAGACCAAAGGGATGGAACTACCTGGTCTCCCCACACAAATGGGAGAAAAACCAGCGACCACCTAAGCTGCGATTGAATCCTCAAAGAGAGACACCAATCCATAAGAGATGGAACTACCTGGTCTCCTCCATACACGAGAGTACTGGTGACCATCTCTGGGGCGGTCAACCTCAAAGAAGAAATCTAAAATCCTCTCCATAACCACATTCAGAACCCAATCCTAACACACCAAAGGGTAGGGGAATACAAAGATCAACGATCCATTCTGAAAGATCCTGAGACATCTCAATGTCCATCCATCAAGGAGGAGTTCAGAATACATCAAGATCATAAGCCCTAGAGAAAAGGCAACTATCAAGCAAGTAACAAGGCATAAATAAAAGGGAAGTGGATCAAAACATATTTCCTTGCAATATAATACGGTTTGATATATACAATGTGTCTAGTACATGACAAAAATGGCTAACCTAGTCTATGCAGGAAAATCAAGCTAATCTATAAACCAGTGGATAAGTGAGCCATCAAGTCTAATATGACATCCCTATTAGAAGATGTAGGTAACTCTATGAGCTCCTGCCCTAGGGTATCCACACGAGCCAAGAGATCTACAACCAACTGCATGGTGATACTATGCTCATCAATCAATGTACTCATCTCTGTAATGATGTCAACAGTATGAGATCTCAATGCAGTACTATCTATAGTGACAACATCTCGGGCAACTAGAGCACCATCCCGCTCAATAACAGCTATATCCCTAGATGATCGAGCCTCATCCCGCTCAGCAACAGCGGTATCCCTGTTAGCGAGAGCATCATAGATATCTCTACCAAAGCGATATCTCTACTAGAAAGAGTTGTCAACATCAAGGCCCTATCCTGGTCCCTCTCAAATGTCATCAGATGTAAACTCTGCTCTAAATACTCTGTAGAATGTGGATTCACAATAACAGGAATCAACCAGAGCTACTGACAACCCAACAAATAGCTCGTCCTCTGTGGGAGAATCAAGGTCCTCTATAGGCTCCCCACTATCAGAATCAGCACCCGGCTCTGAGATACAACCCTAGCTGATGTAATCTCTACCTCTAATAATGCGGGATACTCTGTAGAATGACCTAGATGGCTAGTAGAGAAGTCAGTCCTCTCACGCTAGGTCCAACATGCGTAAATCCTGGATAAATCCTCTGCTGACAAAAGCTGAGATGACAATCGCTGACCCAATGCCCCGTCGAAGGGATGAACATCCTGAAACTGGTCAAATTGTGTCATCACAGCCAATGGATGATATGTGGTCACACCCCTCAAACTGACCAGGGGAAGATAATCTATGCCAGTTGCATGAGTGATAAAGCTGTAGGGAGAGCTGAGCCCTGAACAAGGCAATATATTAAACGGATCCTCGATCCTTGACAAGAAAGCCAACCAAAAAGCTGTGTCTGTACACTCTGCCAACTGTAAAGAATATGACATGGCTATCTCATGGGAAAAATAATACCCATGGCGTCGGAAACTGCCAATCGGTCGCAATTGTGTCATAAACCACACTTATAACAAGACCGAAGATCCTGTAAACACCCCCGCAGAATGGGTATGGAAATATGTGGCCGACCTCAAGATCTCTGCCAGGATCGTTGGTAAGATGGTATGTCTCGCTCGGAGAGAACACACTACCATGATCACATTGATATCCAAGTGGTCCATGGACAATGATATATACAAATAAGCCACTATACACATTAAGAGTATGTCTACTCTGGCTACACGTTAATCATCCTCCGAAGTGGTGAAATCCCCGGAGTGCCACAGATAACTATCCAATTACCCAAATATGTCGATCAGAAAACTAATGGACACTACATGCCCCGAGGAGATCTCATCCAGGGAAACTCTCCGTCTTAAACCGGTGAGGGTCATAAACTGCCAGCTCATATCACCGACAGGCATCCGGGCGCAAGGCCTATCCAATGGAAAATCTGTAAAATGCTCATACTCCTCCAAGGTAGGAGTCAACTCCTAGGTCTCAAATCGGAACACTTGCCTATTCGGTACCCAATACTCCAGCATGCCCTTTACAAAGCCCGATGGAACTTGGAATGTCAAGAGGGTCATAGGGTGATGTAACAACTGATCAATTGTCACCCGATCTAGGGAGGACAAACTGTCATACCACAATCTCAAGGAAGAGGCCACTAATGACGATGGGGTATGCTCAATCTGGCTAACTGTCGATGAAGATATCTGTAGGGCCGTATCATAAGACCATCCAGGGGTCAATGCTAAAGTCATCTCTGGAAATTCATGTCCATAAACATGATGCGTGCATAATAAATAACATATGACAATATGATGTAGGGAATGGAAATAGTATACATACATTCCTAAGTACATCATCATCTAAATATATCATCTCTATGTACAACTGAAAATACATGGAAATGGGGCACATCCACCCAATAACTAGCATAGGCATATTAAAAGATATAACGAGAATGGGGTACAGCCGCCCAATATCTAACAGAGGCCTATCAAAAGATATAGCGAGAAAGGCATCAGAAGAAGTTGATAGTGTTGATGTCCACATCATCCAACCTATCCACCTGATATAACTCCTCCTAAGTCACTGAATCTCTGCCAATAGGGATATCAGGCCGATACAATGGAGGATCTACACCGGCAAAACCATCTGAATATGGGCCACCTGAAGGACCAGCCCCAGAGGTAAAAGGATCAAATATATCCGCCTCGGAAGGATCTCTGCCCAAATGCCGGATGAAGAAATATGCCTGGTCGAATTACTGGATCAAATAATCAATCTGCACCAAATGAGTAGGCTCTTAGACGCTGGCATCTAATCCATCATCATCACGAATCAAGGTACCATATCCCCCATAAACTGTGTGACGCGGGTCTAGGCTCCAATGGTGCGAGGGAACCACCAGCAGTAGAATGCCTCCTGAGTGAACGGTCCCTCTACTAACGTAAAGCCATCAACTCCCACCAACGGGATATCAATGATCGGCGACTGCGACACAGGCCAATAGCGCATGACACGAGGACCGATCGGAATACGAATCTCTCCTGTAGTGCTCCTAATAGCACACTCTCCTAAATAAAGCTCCTAACCTCCGTCTATAAAGAGAGAAACACAACGGGTGGACAATATATACTCGATGCTAGTCGAGAAACCACTCTCAAAGCCAACTGTCAAATGGTCCTCAAAGTAAGGAACCCATATAATGACATCGACTGTCAATAGCTCCAACTGTAAGCGCGAATGGGTGAAACCCTCAGCTACAAGAACATCCACCACTGTGGACTGATTCCATCGCCATCCTCGTGTACAGACACATCCTTTCAACCTTTGTACATAAGACATGGCAGCCTCTCATAGGCCCAAAACTGCAAATACAAAATCAAAATATATGTGGTCAATCAAACTCCTAACCCGAACAAGGGAAATCAAAAGAGAAAATACTCACCAATAGGAAAGGATAAAACCCTAACCAAGCCTCTGTCAAGCCCTGTGAGTGCAGGCGTATTCCCCTGGGGAAGTAGGCAAAGGTGTAGGAACCCAAATCAAACTCTCCAATGTGGTCCACATCCTGTGCGGTGCTAACTAAAACGAATGATACTGTGGAAGAGTTATCAGCCAAAAAACAACCCCTGAGGATGATCAGGAACAATCGCCGAAGGATGCAATCTTTGACCCTCAGATCATCGGGTAATGGCTCAGTCAAAGCTCCACTCAGGACATTTACACTAAAAAGACTGAAATGCAATTTGTCACCGCCTTTTGGCGTTATAGTCGGGACTCTAGCAAGGATCGGGCGATCGGGAAATGTCAGCCATACAAGCCACTAGCGCCCTAGAAAACTCCATCATAGTGATGAACCGCCAATCCATTGATATCATTATCACCTAACAATCTAACAAATGGAGGGACTGAGACTGGTGAAACTAACGCTAAGACAAAGCCCTAAGGTAACCCCATGGACAACGGCAGGGGAGGATGAAGAAGAAAGCCTCAAAGCCCCATGCATGCACAATCTCTCGATATTCTGGATAAAGAGTTTGATACAAAGAATGTATGCTGAACCAGTTCCATCAAGGTTGTGTAAAGCTGGGAACTTGCATCATACTGTAAATCAATATCAGAACCCTTGACCCCCATAAATGGGAAAAGGAAGAACTGCACAACTTTTACCTCGTTCGCATGCAAATAGATCGAGGGGTGGCGACTCAAATCATCCAGAAGCTCTGGATTCGTCACATTTAATTTGTGGTTAGAAGCTCCATGCGGGGAATAGAAGCAGAAGGAGCAAGATCCGCAACCGGTACATCCTCCTCCTCGTACTTAACATCTGGTCTCTCAACCCGGATAGGACGAATAACTGACTCCATTAACCGACGAGGTTGTCGGGCTGGACGAGGCCGAGGCACATCAGAAGCTCTCATCTTCACACTTGTAGAGGTCCTACGTGAGCTACTCGGCTGCTCTAGATCCATATATCTGGACAAAAGTCTCCAAATCACCTCAGAAAGGGTGTGGTAAATTCTAACCTGGAGCTCATTAAATGCATTATTTTAACAAACATCTACAGTAGAGTTAAAAATGCATGATCATTCAATGCCTATACTCGTGAAAAAATTTCGCTAGAGTCTCCTTTGTAAAAAGGACTATCCACATGTGCGTAGGCATGACTAGGTGGCCATTCAGTAGCACACCAACTCACAGTCATAAACATCCTATATACATGAAAATATCAAAGTTATAATCCATAAGGGTAGCCTAATTACAAGGATTACTTTGCTTCAAAACCTTTGCTCATTTGTCCTCATATAGTATGAAAAAATAGAAGAAAAAGGTGCCAAACTAACTGTTTTAAAAGTCAATTTTTTCACATCAATACGTTCAACCTGGTAAAATACTAACATTTTCTGTGTTGAATAATTTTTATCTAGTCATATGAGCATGCATAGTCACTATTATGTGTTTAGAAGCATTTCATGTGATATCTCACTTTCCAATGGACAAAACTGGAAAAGAAGACATGTATACGTTACCAAAATAGTGCCGAACAACTGTACATTGATGAATTTTGCAGAAAGCAGCCTGAACTTAGTAGATCTAAAGAAGAAATCTCGAATTTCCTGTACAGCTTCCAATTGAAAATGACTTGTGAACAGGGAAAGGTCACTACAATATAACCCACGAATAGCTGTGAGTGTACCTGCGGCTACCCTGGGTGGTCCCCAACCTCTCCAACTCGATCAAATTTGTGTTGCAAAGGAGTTCCCATTAGCTAAAAAGTCAAATCGGGAAAAAAGACTTTACACAATTAAGCGGAAAAGCTTGAAATCCTGATTTTCAGAAACCAAACTGCGGGTCTACATATTAATCATTGGTATTCGCCCAAAACTAGGGTTTACAAGGCCGATGATTATAGCAGTCGAAAGCTACCCTTAGCAATACCTCACAAAGGTATGATGCCATCACAAGGGTGTAATTGCAATCAAACCATACATCTCTCCCAGAAATCTATCCCCAACGAAGATTTTATACATCTTTAGCCGTTGAAGAACATTTCAGCGAAGGTCAAGCAACCTTGACATTATCAACCATTGGCAAGTTAATCCAATGAAGTATCGGAGGTGGTCCGATGATGTTAACCATTAAAGCACATTTCAACGAAGATCAAGCAGGCCTGATATCATCAGCCGTTGGCAAGTAAATCCAGTGAAGCATCAGAGGTGGTCTGATGATTTTAGTCGTTGAAGGACATTTCAACGAAGATCAGGAAACCCTGATATTATCAGTCGTTGGCAAGTAAATCCAGCGAAGCATCGGAGGTGGCCCGATGATTTTTGCAGTTAAAGGAAATTATAGCGAAGGTCAAGCAACCTTGACATTATCAGTCGTTGGCAAGTAAATCCAGCGAAGCATCGAAGGTAATCCGATGATGTTATCCATTGAAGGATATTTCAACGAAGATCAGGCAGCCCTGATATCATCAGCCATTGGCAAGTGAATCCAGCAAAGCATCGGAGGTGGTTCGATGATTTTAGCCGTTAAAGGACATTTCAACGAAGGTCAGGCAGCCCTGACAGTACCAACCGTTGGCAGTAACTCCAACAAAGCGTCAAAAAGTCCTGACAAGGCAAACCGTGGAAAACCATCCTCATCGGGGAGGACCGATGATGGAATCTGTTATACAGATCCTCGGTAATCAAAGCATAATTCCTTAAGAGTCTTTCATACATGAGAAGGACATCTTCGGTAGAAAGCATGTACAAAGGATTAAGGACTTTTGTGATAGCCCCAATGTCAACATCATGTGGTCTAAATCATGGAGATTCCTGTAAGCTTTGGAAACTACCGGTCGAGTAGACATCCAAGCAGTTCATCTGGGTCATCTGTGATAACTCCATCACCCAACATAAGCGGTTGGAGCAGTCAGTTATCACATCCAGTTGGAAAACGGTCCAATAAACAACACTCAACATTGCATTTGCATCATGCTGCATTATATTGCATCATGTTTATCTTGTCAGATTTCAAGTGTCTTGTGATCTTTATCCTATTCATGCCATTACATTGCATGAATATGATAAAGAGGGGCATCTGTAGACACTCAAAATTTTGCATTCCTATTACTAACCTTGTAGGAGGGTAAAATCATCTTCCAGAGGTAACCCTGGAAGTCAACTCCGCTAAACCCTAGAGACAACCCCGGGAAATCCAGTTTTAATCTTGGAGACAACCCCGAGATACTCAGTTCCAATCCCAGAGATAATCCCGGGATACTTAGTTCCAACCTCAGAGATAACCCCGAAGGATGTAGTTCCAATTCGGGAGATAACCATGGAAAAGTCAGTTCCAACTTCGGAGACAATCCCAAGGCACTCAGTTCCAACCCCAAAGATAACCTCGGGAGGTTAAAGATACCTCAAAGATAATCCTAAGGACATTCAGCACCCATAATAGCCCAATCGCAGAGATAACCTTGAGCAACGACTGCTACATCTGCGTAAAGCCGGAGATAACCCTGGTGAAGGGCAAAACCGTCATTTTGCCACCTTGATACTACATTCACATTGTCTCAGCATCATTCAAACCCACACTGCATACATAAGTGTCCCACAAAAACCATATCTCAAATCCCGAGTGACTACTACACAAGACAGCACACCGAAAATTATCTACGGTGTTTGAATATCCTTAGATGGCTCTCATGCCCACAAGGAGTTCGACACTGCTATGCATTTTATTTTCTCAAAGATGCTTCGCATCTTAAAAGTAAAAGCAATCAAGCCAAACACATAATAAAATGGAAGTATCAAATGCCTCAATTACTATTGAGCACAAGGGTTTGAAAAACCTGTTTTACAAAACATCACTTCTATATCTTGTTAAAATTGAACTTTTATACAAAAGTCAAACCCTTTGTATATAGGTGAAAACGAGGCATAGCACTACTTCCAAACAACTGCACATATACCTAGCCCACACACACACATAAACAAATAAAAGTCTTTTTTAATGAAAAGTGGCGGTAACTATGTTATCACGGAAGTCGGGGGTGCCTAACACCTTCCCTCCGCTTAATCAAGCCGGACCCTAACAAATTTTGGTTTCCCAGACATGTTAAACAGTGTCACATCACTAGGTCTTTGTGCAAACCTTTCCTTAGTTGAGTTGGTGCAACCATTTAAAATAACCAACTGGCGACTCTCACAGTCAAATCGTCGACATATACATGTCAGACCTTTTCAAACTTGTTTTTTCAAACAAATCTCACCTAAAATGATAACACCAAAAGACAAGAACAGAAAGGGACAAATAAAAATCCCGACGTCGACATTTCATGTCCATAACTCTTATGGAGTCTTGAGGCCAGATTTTGAGGTTACCTTTTCGTAGATATGTAGCCATTTATAGGGCATTACCCCAGAAGGATACTGAAATGTCGGTAAAATCATTATGGACCGCACCATGTCCAACAAGGTATAATTTTTTCCTTTCAGATACACCAATAAATTATTGCGTATTAGGAGGCCTCCATTATGAGAAAACCATTTAAGATGATCTAGAAACTTATTGCACACGTATTTCTTCCTCGATCCGATCGAAGAATCCTAATAATTTGCCAATTAGTTTCACCCCTGAATTCTTTAAACCTTTCAAATGATTCAGACTTATATTTCATCAAATACAAATATTCAACTCTTCAAATGATCATATTATTTTCTTATACTATTTTGTTCAATTTGCAAAATAATTTTCATGTAAGTCAAGTACCCAAAGTCCATTAAGTAATATAACAATTCTATACAAAACATTATTATTATAAATAGAACAATAATTATTCTTAAATATAATACCAAAAATTTTATTGTCCAACAAAAAAATGAAAATAATGTTTCTAACGAGAACTGGAATACAATAATAACTTATTAACTTAATAGAATTGCCCATAGGCAATGCTAAACTATAAGTTCCTATGACTAATGCAACAACCTTTGCTTCATTTCCCATACATAGGATTACTTATCCTTTGTTTAGCTTTGTACTCCTGCTTGGTCCTTACATAAATCTGTATTTATAAGAACCACAATCGATACCAAATACCCAAGTGTAGACACTCAAATTTCGTTTTCCCTAGACTAACCCTTTATAGGGCAAAATCATCATTTTACTTCGGAGACAACCCTGAGGTAACGCAAAAGCATCATTTCACCTCAGTGAACCCCGAGGAGAGATCAAGGTGCGACAATGCCCAGACGTGACGTGGACCGAACAAGGATCGTAAAACTAAACATGTGGCCATAATAAGTTACCGCAGCAACCATTGAAATGCGAGCTATCAAAGACGAGCCGATTGATGACCCTCAAGAACCAAAAGATACCTTTCAACTTATTGAATCATCTTATTCCTAGACTCCGTTTCAGTCAGATTCAACTGTATTTCGTAGCCTTCTACAAGGACTTTCTGAGATTTTTGGGTACATAGCTCAACTTTCACCGGACCGAGACCAAAGGAACAAACTTTGAGGTAACGGGACCCATGGGGCCCAACCTTAGGTGTACCTACTCTATCTGTAGGTATACGTGCGTCTGGTCTCCAAAGCCTTTAAACTAGCAGCATTAGCTTATTTAGAAAAAAAGATAGAGAAGTTAGAGAGAAAAAATAATTTCTAGAGTAGGAAACCCTCGGGTTTGGTAGTATTTCACCATCTTTGAGTTTTTTGATCTTATATATCAATAATATTGAGTGTCTAGAGTGATATAAGTTGATCCCAAACCATAAGAAGCTTGTTCATGCATCCCCTAAGGTGAAAACGCTAATTTAGGCCACTTTCTTTGTAAATATTGTTCAATATACTAAATATATGTTATATATTGTTTAAATCTAGTTAAACTTGTTGCTTTACATATCTATTGTGTATTATTTAGTAGATTTAGAGTTTCTACCAGTTATATTGTTCATATATAGTTATAAATCTAGTCCGAAGACTAGATCTACCTAGATCTAAGCCGGATCTAGCCCTTTGAACGGTTATAAAGCATGGAACTCTAACCTATATGTTAGATCGATTTAGATCCATGGTAGATCTAGATGTTTTATTACTTTTGCTCAGTCTCATTCACTCCGTAGAGCCCTAGATCTATATCTAAGGGTGAGGAGGTCCTAACGGCTTGGTATAGGGATTTTAATTGATGAAATCACCAAATATCAAGTCTAAGATGTTCTACATACATATTTAAGTATAATAATGTGAGCCTAGGAATCCCGGTGTCGCAATCTAATAATCAGATCTTGACTTGATTCCCATTATAGACTTTTCCATTGCGATGTAATGTTTAAATAATGCGATATCGTTGTACATGCAATTATTGGATCTTAAAACAAGTTCGAGGGGTTCGTCCCGAGAATTCGAATTTAAGATCCCGTGATAGTGAAAATTATGATTGCGGGTGTTAGGATCTATCGAGATGGTTTTCATGCCTAATGATGATCCGACATCTTTTTGGCACTTAATTGCCTACATTCTCACCCAAAAGCGATTTTCAAATCAAAACCGCAAAGAGTTTTCCCAAATAATACAATGATTCAAGGTAGATTAATATAAATAAAAGGAAGTATCAAAGATCCTCGATTACTATTCGGACGAAGGATTTGAAAACTATGTTTTCCCAAAATATCATTTCAATATGTATATTTTGTCTAAAACGAACTTTTCACTAAATCAAATCCTTCTTACATAGGTGCAAAAGAGGAACAACACTACTTTCAAATAACACAAATAAAACCTAGAAAAGACTTTAAAATCAAAGCACTGAGCACAATAACACACACACACACACACACACTTTACGCTTAGAAAATTAATAAGATGCGGTAACCATGTTTTCACGGAAGTCGAGGGGGTGCCTAACACCTTCTCCTCACTTAAGCTAGCCCCCAAACTCTTTGTTTCTTGGGTTTCCAGACAAATCCTACGGAGTCACATATTGGTCCATATTGCGAAAACCTTCAAAATTCGGATGAGTTGGTACATCCATTTAAACAATACCAACTATCAGCTCTGTCTCATTCGGTCCAATCATTAGAATTAATTAGTAAAATCAAACTTTGTAAAATAAGTTGACTGATGTCGGTCTTTTCCTAAAACCTCACCCTTTAATCAAATCAATCGACTCATCGAAATAAAAAGGGTATAAACAAAATCAAAAAAAGGAAAAAAGGAAAAGCGAAACATAAATGAAATTTTTCTCGGCGTCGACAGGTGGCGACTCTGTTGGGGATAATAGAGGGCTTAAGTCGCATTCAATCTTTTTGATTTCCATTATGAATGTGCATCTTGTGTTAATGATCTTTTGTGTGTGATACATGTCTTAAACCTTTAAGTTCTTTGTATTAGTGCCTCACACAATATATTAGTACCTCACACAATGTTATCATTTTGAATACGGTGAGGACATAAATGTATGTTGTGTGATTCCTCTACCAGGAGGCAAACTCGTCGGTTGTTTATTACTTGACTCTATAGAGTGTTCTCTTATGAGGCTCAGGAAAGGCGCCACTCAGATCCGCTCCAATTGAAAAATGAATGTTTTCATCAAGTAAATTGCAAATATCTAGGAACCAATTTCAAAAAGCCCATGAGAGTAATCCTAAGATAGGTTAGCCTCTGATAAACCAAACACGCAAGATGTCTCTTCATGCCTTGTTACTTCCTAAATATATAAATGTCATCTGTGACGCCCCCATTCAGGTACTTAAAACCTGAACTCGGTGCTTCACGAAACATTTCTATGAGCAGAATATTACTAATAATAATAACAATAATATAGATACCAAACTTAATTTACACATCAGAGTCTAATCCCTAGGTACGCGGCCTTTAAACATTCATTACATGATAATTAATAAGTATCATCGTAATAATAAACTCTAATTATTACATAAGATAGCATATAACTTATTCAGCAACCTTTCCTTTTCCTTTGTTCCTGGCAGAGTTTTCTGGTTGATTAAACTTAACTGAAAACATTTAAATTAAGCAAGAATGAGCATTTGATTGCCCATCAAGTAATAATAAACAATAAGTGTTAGCTGAACGAAGCAAATGTTTTCTTTGAATGACACTTCTACAACGAATCAACTGTTGTGAAGTAAGCTGAACCAATAATAACAACATATCAATTCTATATCAAATTTTTGAAACTACGTACTGACTATAACTGGAGATCAATCGATAGACTATGACCATTGTTTTTAATTTTTGATAAGGTTTAACAGAACTTTATCTGCAAACCGTCATAACTTCATAGACGCAGGGGGTGATCGGCCAGTTATGCCCTCCTGATGATCGATAATATACGCAAGAAGCGAGATTATCGTTCATCTTATCCGCCTTTGGCACACAAAAGTTTTCCCATGTATGGGATGTTCATACTTAGTCGGGAATCCGAACCAAAATAATTTGATTGGATAAAAATAAAGTTCTATCTTGTTCAACAATATTGTTAAGTTTGTGTCTAGCCGGATCAATTAGCTTAGATGACTTTTAAGTCAACGTATACATACTGGAAACTAACTAGTATATATCAAACATGTGATTAAATATAATTATTATCCAAGTGAGGACAATTGTCTTACCATATTTAGAAATTAATTAACAAAATATGTGACGCCCCAGAAAACAGGTGTACATCACCCATCTTGGGTCGCCAGATACAAGGTACTGAATACAAATACAACTTAATTATACAACAGTCGTGTAAAATACAACAAAACATATTATGATTAAGATACAATATCCACGCTCAATGGAGTCCTCATTACATTTATTATCACGCTATTTTAAAGAATAGTGAGGACTACTAATGCACCATCTAGGACCATCACTCTGTTCCCCGACTAGTCCCAACTACGTTCTCATTTCCTGAAGAGAACAGTGAAAGAAAGGGTGAGCTCAACTAACCCAGTACGAAATATTATGATTAAGATAATGCAGAATAAATTATCATTAGCCTTCAACAATGTTAAACTGATAGAATATAATAGACAACAAGTTTAACTGCAGTGGAACAAACAATTCATTAGAAGAGTCAAGTAAAGTATAAAATCTACTATCTTCTATGCTTTAAAAAGTTTTTCATCAACTTTATCGTTGAGACTCAGCTTAATAAATAAAATTGAATCATCCCTGCTCCACGGCCAAGGATATTCATGTAATCATCAATGATCATGACTATACCGAATAATCTCTGGTCATAATCATACCAACAACTGTCCACCAATGAACTATAGGCCAATGAAGACTTTTACCACATCATTCGTCACATTACGGGCCATGATTATAAGAATAATCCTGGTCATAATCATACCAAGTCCATCTATGCACGTAAGCCAAAGATGACTTTCATCACAATATAAACATGAGGATGATGACAATGACATAATAATTCAATAAAACAAGTTCAAGAATAAGTTTTAAAGGTTTATAAATTAATTTATCCAAGAACCAATAACGTCCAAATTCTCAACATGATACTTCTTTGTAGAGTAAAATTCAAGAATGCTCAGAAGAATATTACCATGAAAAGATACTGGATGAAGCGCAAATATCAAGGATATTCCACTAATTTCATGGAGTATATGTGACACCCAGGATTTTTAAGAATTAATAAATAAGAATTTAATAAATAAAATTATTATTTTAAGATGTTTAAGTACGAGTATGTGTATTTGTGTTATATATTATGAAATATGTGAATTGGTGTGAAGAGAATTTAAATGTTAATTTAATATTTATTGAAGTAAATAAATATTTTATTTGAATTATTTATTGAGATTATGTGATTAATATGGAGTAATGTAATTAAGTGTATTATATTAATTAAATGATTATTTAATATTTAATTAATATGTAATGATTTTATGTTATAGTTCTAATTTAATTGAGATAATGTAGTGATGTGATAATTGTTACATGAAGTTATAATTAGCGAGTAATTATAATGTGATAATTTTATGTGATTAATTGATGTTAAACTTTAATTAATTAAATTAATGTTAAGATTTAATTAATTAAAGGATAACATTAAGAATATGTGTTAAAGGATCTATTAAAAGAGTTAAAGAGTTTTTAAAACCTGTTTTACCCAAACAAGACCTTAACTATTAAAACCTGATTTTAAAATAATATTGTTTTGCCAAACAAGCCTTAGAGCTTTTAAAATTCTAATTTTGTAACTTATATATTAATTTGATAATTAGTATATGTAATTATATTGGGAGTTACATATTCTATAATTATATGTGTTATATGTATAATTGTATATACACCAAGTTATGTTAGATTTCTAAACCTAAGTCTAAACTAAGAACAAAGAGAAGAAGAGAGAATAAGAAGAAGAAGGCTACCATTGATGGAGAAAAAGAAGAAAGGAGAAAATAAATCAAGAAGGCTTGCAAGAAGAAAAAGGTAAGAAATTGAAAATTTACAATTTTTGTATTTTTTTTTTGTTAGATCTTTATGAACCAAGCAACTTTTATTTTGGATCATTAAAAACTCATGATTTACATGAGAATTGGTATTTTATATGTGTATCAAAGTATTTTTGAAATCAAAAGTTAGATCCAAAGTGAGAAAATCAAGTTTTGTACCAAAAGGTTTAAGAAAAAGCTTTCCTTTGTATGCTATATATATTTTTATGTTAGATTCTTTGGGTTCATGTGATTAATGGTTTAAAACATGTTAGCATGCTAGATACATGAGTTAAGGCCACAACCCATTTGGAATCACTCAAATATGTTAAGAAATGGGCAAGTTATGAATTAAATCCCAAACTACCTTAACTGTTCAACACAAGCTACTGATCAGTCACTTCTGTCCATTTTTCCGGGACCAAAACAGATCCAAAATAGATGTTTAATATAGAGAAATTGTAGTTCGGGAAAGTATGAATCCAACGATACCTATTGGACCTAAATCCGATTTGTAGATTTCGTTTTATAAGCGTTCCCGTTAAGGACCCCAAATCTAAAAAATGAACCAACTGTTGAAGAAAACCTTGCTGACCAGTCACTTTGGGCCTGATTTCCGGGATCTAGACAGATGGGAATTTAGTATTTGATATCTAAAAACTGTAGTTCAAGAAGATACGGATCCAACGAGTGCGATTGGGTCCCAATCGGAGTTGTGGATCTCTAAATGTCTAAGCGTTTCGTAAAAAAGACTCCAAAAGCTGAAAATGTTTACAAGGCATGTAATGGTCAGTCGGTAGTGGCCTGTTTTCAGGGTGCTATACTGTGCCAAATGGACCGTTTCTTGAGCCTAAAACGTAGCTCGAGAAGTCAGAGTTCTAACGATAGCAAGTGGGCCTAAATCGGACTTGTAGATTACCGTCTACAAGTGTTTCTGTGGAGGACCCCAACTTTAAACGAAAATTATAGAATAAATAGAAAATAAATATTAGAAATTCATAATAAATTTGTAAAAATTATTTTTAAAGCCTAAAATGGGTTTTTAATAATTTGGAATATATTTCATTGATATTTTAATATTTTTAAATATTAATGATAGTTAATTTATTTAATAAATATATTAAATAAATTACTTAAAAACTGATTTTAATACTTTAAAAATCATTTAAAATTATATTAAAGTGTAAGGAAATATTTTAAGTTATTTTTAATGACTTTTAATATTTTGTGATAAATTTCAATAATAAATTAATATTATTGATAATGGATTTATTTAATAAATATATTAAATAAATTGTGGAAAATTAAATTAATGTTTTAAAAATCATATAAAAATGATTTAAGGGTTAGAAAAATATTTGAAGTTATAAAATATAACTTTTGATATTTTGTCATGAAAACACTAATATTTTTATATTAATGGAAATTATCGAGATAATGGATTTAATCGTTTAAAAATCATATAAATATGATTTTATGGTATTAAAAATACTTTGAAATATTATAAATATATTATAATATTATGACATGTATTTCATTAATATTTGATATGAAATAAATATTAATGATAATGTAATTAAGTAGTATTTAATTCATATTAATATGATATTAATGAATGAAAAATTATGATAAATGATAATAATTATCTAAAAATTATTATAAGTCATTGATAAATATTTTGACTGAAAATGAAATTATCTAAGGTAAATGTAAAGCATTTAGGCAAAGTCTTATGGAAATTAGACTCATGAATTATCCAACTAGACCGTCGGGATGTCAGAAGTTGTACCGAATTTAACTCGAACTGAAATAGTTTGACTTGATACCGAATTTTAGGTATTTTATAGACTGATAGGATTATGTGGTTATTTGTTAGGTTATATTATAACTGTATTTAACAGTACTATAATGTGATGATATTATTCTAATATTTAGAGATCGATATTATCTATATTAGGTCTTTAGACAAAGCGATATAGGTTGGTAACGGTAATCAATGGTACAGGCAAGTTCTCTAACTCGATCTCCAGTTGATATTTTTGAAATATGCTTGGGGTTAATCATTACTGATTATACCATGTCTATGAATTATTGATTCGCACTCTGTGCACATTGCATGTATTCACCAGGTATGAAAGGTTGATCACCTTCATTACCATTTGGTCCAGTTGATTTATTCATGTGCTTTATTCGTTCAACTATGAAAATTTATTCATGCTCTTTCACAATGTATATATTGTAGAAAGTTAGCCAGCTTATTGGTCAATTCTTTCAATCATGATATATCCTTAATTGAACTTATACTTGTTGGACAAAATTGTTGCTCACCCTTGCTATATCATGATAAACATTGCAGATTATGTCGAATACGTCGGTTACAGAAAAAGTCAAAGACAAGTCAACTTTGGATTATATGTGCAGCTAAATGTGTAACAGTAATGTATGATAATAGCTTTGTATATCTGATATGATATTGATTTAGGTGTTATGTGAAGGTTCTCGACCTTGGGGATAGTGTGTAATTTTTAATGTATAAACAGTTTATGTTTATATCTTTCGTAATAGACATAGAAATAGTATACCAGATCCTTGGTGATTAGAACCGGAATCTGGGGTTGTTACAGTATAGAAGCCAAAGCTTTAACCAACTGAGTATAATAGAATATATGAAACTGCAAATGGATTTTCGCCCGCCATGCGGTAATCCACGTAGATAGATCATTTCCACAATTTAATAAGGAATGAATAGAAGGATCATTCATCCATGCATGTGGTAATCCACATAGACATGTTATTCCAACAGAATAATAAAGAATGGAATAACAGAAGGATTCACCATCGCGTGCGATAGGCGCACAAACAAAGTTATTCCCCGAGAATAATAAATAATGGAACTAGGTCCATCGAATAAGCATACAGACATGATATTACGGCGAATAATAAATAATGGAACGAGTCCAGTAAAAGCATGCGAGCGAGGATATTACGACAAAATAATAAATAATGGAACCAGGTCCGGCGTAAACGCACAGATAGAATATTCCGACAGAATAATAAAGAACGAAATATTAGAAGTATTTCACCATGTATGCGGTACTTCGCATAAACAGGTTATTCCAACATAATAATAAGAATGGAATAACAACAGAATTCACCAGGCATGCGATATACCGCACAGACAGGTTATTCCAACAGAATAATAAAGATTAGAATAACAGAAGTTCTACGAAAAAAATAATACCCCTTACGAGTACAACAATTAATATCCCTTACCTTAGAAGAAACTGGATATTGGAGTAGTGAAGTAGCAGAATACTTTTCTTCTTTCTCTCTATAGTTTCTCTCTCTAGAGTTTCAGTGAATTCGTAAGAAATAATGAAGGAATGTACTTCTATTTATAGGAGAATGGACTGAATAGTAACTAATTCATGAACGGTCCAGATTGATTTACTTTTAAACGGACGGTCCATATTGGTTACTATTATAACATAAAGCAACGGTCCATACTGATTTACTATTAAAACTTTAAACCAGCGATCCATATTGATTTACTATTATAACTTTCCACCAGCGGTCCATATTGATTTACTATTATATCTTCAACCAACGGTCTGAAAAATTAACACATCTCCTCATTGAATAATATTGTACCCAAAAATGTTTTGGACCGAAAAGAAATATATTTTACGGGTGAATAGTACCCCATGAATAGTAACTCATAAATAGTAACTCGTGAATAGTAATTCATGAATAGTAACTCGTGAATAGTAATTCACGAAAAAGTGCCCCGAATACCCGATTGAACAATATAACCTCCAGACATCAATTATTATCGAAACAAATGTCGATTTCCACTAACACAAATAATTCCAACACAGTGGAACTATACAATTCATCTTTAATCAACACGAACTTATTCATCATTAATATTATAATTCATAATATTTAACAACCAGGTCATTCCCAGGAAAGAGGGGGCTTTCCGATAAGGATTTCTCCTTATTGGCGCGCAATTAGGTGACCAAACCTCTCCTTGACAGAACTTCTAGACATTGTCAATATTGCAAATAATAATATGAATAACTTTGTCGTCTCAATTATTGATTTAATAATATATCATATTATGCAGATGTTAGTGTAACAATAATTGAATCAATAATATGAGAGATATGATGCAGCAATTACTGTAGCAATAATTGAGTATAAGCTGGTGACTTCATCACGTAAGCATCAATAATCACTACTGGTGTGCTCTTATGCAACCAGCGTATTCTTTGTACTTTTTACTTATCGAGTAGTTCAACAGTTTTAACGGTAACACTTTTGTCGTTATATTTATAAAAATATTTTTGTCGTTTTCTCAATCCGACAATAATTCTATTGTGGGGTCCACCAATGATTGTGCCATCGTACGGATATTCCCCGATAAAAAGAATATTCCCTGACCAATCGAATATTATACAACAAGTTGCATACTTTGCAAAATTTATAAATATTACCCACAACTATAACATTATATCAAATTCACACCATAATATTAAAAAATATTCTGAGAAATTTAAATCTTTATTCATAAAATTTGGGGTCTCACAATCTCCCCTCCTTATGAAATTTTTCCCTCGAAATTTACGTACGTACCTGGTATGCCGAAGAGATGAGGATACCTTGACTTCATTTCAGATTCTAACTCTTAAGGTATAACATTTGAGTGTTGAATACGGTCCTTCTTATCCAAGATTTTAACACGTATCTCTTCATACGTTAAATCTTATGCTATCTCGTCTAGTTTTAATTCAATAATGTGGTTCAGGTTGTCCACATATTTACGTAACATCGATACGTGAAAAACGTTATGAACACGCGACATACTTGGCGGTAAAACGAGTCTATAGGCCACAGTTCCTACTCGATCAAGGATTTCAAATGGGCCAATAAAATCGAGGGTTGAGATTTCCTCTCTTCATCGATTCTTGCTTCTAGAATAACGCCCTCTTGAACCTTCTTCTTCACATTCATCAGCTCTAAGTATGTAGCTTGAGCAACTTTAACTTTATCGATTAAAGTCTATTCATTATCTTCACGTGGGTCCCTAGAGTCTTTAACTCTATCTCCATCATTTGTAAGTTATACGAAATGGGTCTTTGTGTTAACAACATCACACTCGTAAACGCATACAATCTTCTACTCAACGCGTCACCTACCACATTCATTTTTCCCACGATGATATTGAATGGTACGATCGTAATCTTCAACAGCTCGAGCCAACGTCTTTGGCACATTACACGTTCGTTTTGGGTGAAGAAAATATTTGAGGGTTTTAGAAATGGGTTTTGTACTGGGGTTAATACAAAATTCGATTTCACGCTCTAAGGGTAGGCTAAGAAGTCTTCAAGAATACGTCAGAAAAATTATTAATAATAGAAATATCATTCAAAATTGTGACTCTCATCCAAGACTTGGATAGCACGTCACATTGATACCTATCAACTTGCCACCGTTATTCACTATGTCCCCTATAGAAAGTTCGGCTTCGGTGCATTCCACATAAGGAAGTCACCAGCGAAAGGCTCAAGGCTCTTTACTTTTGACTTGACATGACAATAATTGACTTTAGTGGTTTGGTTGCTTGAATTCGCATAACAGGTTGGTTAGGAATATGAAAGCTAACGACCTTACGAAAAGCATGATGAGAAGTTAACTAATCGATTCCTAAAATCACATCAAATGCAAGTATTTTCAAAGAGATAAGATCAACAGGTAACGTGAAAGTGTAAATTTGAATCAACAAGATCTATAAACAGTGGAGGTAACGAAGGTTTCTACTATCAAAGTTTCAACCAGTAAGTCAAAGTCTAATTTCTCTAAAGTTAAATTTAAACGTTGAGCGCAAGTAAGAGATATAAGAGAATGGGTAGAACCGGTATCTAATAAGGTATAGACTTCGCAAGAATTTATAATTAACTAACCCATGCTAACTTCATTCGGTTCAGTCGCTTTTTGAGAAGTCACAAAAAATGCTCTTCCTGAAACCACCGACTTTGTTTTGTCTGTATTTGCCTTTGGTACCACCGTCCCAGCTGTACTTGACTTTGGTGCATGACAAAATCGGGCTAGGTGACCTTCTTTTCCATAATTATAACATTCTTTGGACTGCATCACACAGTTTGGACTAATATGTCCCTCCCCTCCGCATTTGAAGCATACAACCGACGGTCGTTCTCCTTCCTTAACAGGTGCTGGTGCTGTTGTCTTTCCATCATTATTGAACCTTCTCTTCTTAAAATTTCCACTTGTATTATCTTGGCCATGATTACCACCGAAGTGGTTACCATTCTTGGCATGATAATTTCCCCCATGATGGTTATCATTGTTCCGATGGCCGTTGCCACCGGTATGATTATTATTGTGTTGTTGGTCGTTGCCTTTTGGTTGTGCTGAATCATTATTGCTCTCCAATAACTGAACCATATTCACAACATCTAAATATAAACAAAGTTTGTGAGAAATGATGTATTGCCGTATATCGGGTTTCAAACCTCTTAGAAACATTCGTGTCATTTGATCCTCATTATCGACCAAATGGGATGAAAATCGGGATAACTTGGCAAACTTAGCCTCGTACTGCGACACGGTCATATTATTTTGTTCCAACTTGATAAACTCCACCTCCTTCATGTGATGAATACTTCCGGGAAAGTAGTTGTCATTGAATAGCTCTTGGAACTTCTCCCAAGACATCTTGAGTGCGTCCGGCTGGGTATATTTTACAGATTCCCACCAATAATCTGCTTCTTCACGCAACATAAAGGTGGCAAAGGGAACCTTTTGCTCCTCAGAGCATCCCAAGACTTCAAATATCTTGGTGATCTTCTTTAATCACGTCTCCGCCTTAAGTGGTTCTGGCTTTCCCAAAAACTCCGGTAGTCCCAACTCCTTGAACGTCTTAGCGGTGACCGACCGTGGGTTGCCATTGTTTCCACCTTCATTATGAACAGGAGTCTCTCTCGCCTGATGTTGCATGAATTGCATAAATCCTCTGAACATCCCATCGTTCATCATTTCATCGGTGTTATTGTTTACCTGAGGGTTATTGTCTTCCTGTTGCACATTATCCTGGATATTGATCGTTGGTGACTCAACGGTCTCATGTGCTTCATTGTTTATCCCAACATTTTCGGATGCCATTTTCAAATACTGCCACAAAATAAGGGTTAATTAAAATGTCACATATTATCCCTATACTCTGACCGACCAATTAAATACCAAATAAAATTAGGTAGGTCATACTAGCGAAAGAAATTCCGATCTCTCCCTCCTAGTTCTTATCTCACATCTCGGCCGGGGATCATATCCTAAGCTTTGATACTGTTGTGAAGCCCCCAAAAGCAGTATACATCACCCATCTTGGGTCGCCGGATATAAGGTCTTGAATACAAATACAACTTAATTATACAACAGTCGTGTAAAATATGACAAAACATAGGCTGTGAGTTTTAATGCAAATATTGTCATCTAGAAAATATCCACACTCAATGGAGTCCTCATTATATTTATTATCACACTATTTCACAGAATAGTGAGGACTGCTAATCCACCATCTAGGACCATCACTCTATTCCCCGACTAGTCCCAGCTACGTTCTCATTTCCTTAAGAGAATAGTGAAAGAAAGGGTGAGCTCAACTAGCCCAATAAGAAATATTATGACTAAGATAATGTAGAATAAATTATCATTAGCCTTCAACAATGTTAAACTGATAGAATATAATAGACAACATGTTTAACTGCAGTGGAACAAGCAATCTATTAGAAGAGTCAAGTAAAGTATAAAACCTACTATCTTCTATGCTTTAAAAAGTTTTTCATCAACTTTATCGCTGAGACTCAACTTAATAAATAAAATTGAATCATCCCTACTCCACGGCCAAGGATATTCATGTAATCATCAATGGTCATGACTATCTAGAATAATCCCACGGTCATAATCATACCAACAAGCATCCACCAATGAACTACGAGGCAAATGAGGACTTTTACCACATCATTCGTCACATTACGGTCATGATTATACCGAATAATCCCTAGTCATAATCATACCAAGTCCATCTATGCACATAAGCCAAAGATGACTTTCATCACAATATAAGCATGAGGATGATGACAATGACATAATAATTCAATAAAACAAGTTCAAGAATAAATTTTAAAGATTTATAAATTAAGTTATCCAGGAACCAATAACGTCCAAATTGTCAACATGATACTGCTTTATAAAGTAAAATTCAAGAATGCTCAGAAGAATATTTCCATGAAAATATACTGGATGGAGCGCAAATATCAAGGATAGTCCACTAATTTCATGGAGTATAGAAGCCAAAGCTTTAACCAACTGAGTATAATAGAATATATGAAACTGCAAATGGATTTTTGCCCGCCATACGGTAATCCACGTAGACATATCATTTCCATAATTTAATAAGGAATGAATACGAAGGATCATTTACCATGTATGTGGTAATCCACATAGACAGGTTATTCCAACAGAATAATAAAGAATGGAATAACAGAAGGATTCACCATGTGTACGATAGGATGCACAGACATGTTATTCCCAACAGAATAATAAATAATGGAACCGGTTAAGGCGTAAATGCATGCAGGATATTAAACGAGAATAATAAATAATAGAACCAGGTCCGGCGTAAACACACAGACAAGATATTCTAACATAATAATAAATAATGGAACTAGGTCTGGCGTAAACGCACAGATAGGATATTCCGACAAAATAATAAAGAACGGAATATTAGAAGAATTTCACCATGTATCGGTACTCACACATAAGCAAAGTTATTCAGCAAGAATAATAAGAATGGAATAACAATGAGAATTCACCGGGCATGCGATGAGACCGCATGGACATGTTATTCAACGAGAATAATAAAGAATTGAATAATGAAGTTCTCTTCATGAATCTGAAAGAAATAATACCCTTACGAGTACAACAAATAATATCCCTTACCTTAGAAGAAACTGGATATTGGAGTAGTGACGTAGCAGAATACTTTTCTTCTTTCTCTCTATAGTTTCTCTTTCTAGAGTTTCAGTTAATTCGTAAGAAATAATGAAGGAATGAACTTCTATTTATAAGAGAATGAACTGAATAGTAACTAATTCATGAACGGTCCAGATTGATTTACTTTTAAATGGACGGTCCATATTGGTTACTATTAAAACTTAAAGCAACGGTCCATACTGATTTACTATTAAAACTTTAAACCAGCGATCCATATTGATTTACTATTATAACTTTCCACCAGCGGTCCATATTGATTTACTATTATATCTTCAACTAACGGTCTGAAAAATTAGCACATCTCCTCATGGAATAATATTGTACCCAAAAATGATTTGGACCGAAAAGAAATATATTTTACGGGTGAATAGTACCCCGTGAATAGTAACTCATGAATAGTAACTCATGAATAGTAACTCAGAAATAGTAATTCGTGAATAGTAACTCGTGAATAGTACTCCAACACAAAAAAGTGCCCCGAATACCCGATTGAACAATATAACCTCCAGACATCAATTATTATCGAAACAAATGTCGATTTCCACTAACACAAATAATTCTAACATAATGGAACTATAAAATTCATCTTTAATCAACACGAACTTATTCATCATTAATATTATAATTCACAATATTTAACAACCAGGTCGTTCCCAGGAAAGAGGGGGCTTTCTGATAAGGATTTCTCCTTATTGGCGTGCAATTAGGTGACCAAACCTCTCCTTGACAGAACTTCTAGACATTGTTAATATTGTAAATAATAATATGAATAACTTTGCCGTCTTAATTATTGATTCAATAATATATCATATTATGCATATGATACTGTAACAATAATTGAATCAATAATATGAGAGATATGATGCATCAATTACTGTAGCAATAATTGAGTATAACTGAGTGATTTCTTACGTAAGCATCAATAATCAATACTGTGTGCTACTATGTAACCACGCGTATTACTGTACTTTTACTACCGAGTAGTTCAACAGTTTTAACGGTAACACTTTTGCCGTTATATTTATAAAAATATTTTTGTCGTTTTCTCAATTCGACAATAATTCTATTGTGGGGTCCACCAATGATTGTACCGTCGTACGGATATTCCCCAACAAAAAGAATATTCCCCGACCAATCGAATATTATACAACAAGTTGCATACTTTGCAAAATTTATAAATATTATCCACAACTATAACATTATATCAAATCTACACCATAATATTAAAAAATATTCTAAGAAATTTAAATCTTTATTCATAAAATTTGGGGTCTCACAGAATAAATATCTAGATTATACAATAGTACTGTATTGATAAACAATGATCAGATAATTTAAGAACTTGTATGAATACAAATGATTGGATACATAATCGATAATAATAGAGTTAATAATCTGGTACAATAATAGTATAATTATGAAACTTTCTTACTCATGTCCATTGCATAAAGGAAATGCAAATTTACGATACTTGCTTGAGCTGCTGCTTACTAGTACGCAACTTAGTTTTATCTTTTATATTGAGACCTATCATTAATAAGATCATTTGTTTGATTAGAACAACATACTATAACACATAGTACTGTTATTTGCAGTCATCACATAACCTAATCACATTGTCACATATGTTTAGCAGTTATTGAATCATAAACAAACACATATTTAGTCCAATTATCTAAGTAATTCAGATATATTTCTGAAAAAAAAAATTGGTGTACCGACGACTTTATCGGGTAAATATCGAGTCTAAGACTCTATTCTGTAGTTCAATATTCGTTTAGATATTTTAAATATCAGTCGTATTATTTTTCATAGCCTTATAATAATTTTTAAATAATTATTTTAATTTATCATGATTTTTTAAACACTGGAATCATTATTAAATGATTTAAATATTAAATAATTCTATTATCATTAATATTAAACTATTAATGAAACCATTGCCAAAATATTAAAGTTATTTATAACAACTAAAAATATTTTTAAAATATTTTTATTATCCTTAAATGATTTTTAAAACATTTAAAATCATTTTTAAATAATTATTATTAATATTTAAATATTAATGTATTAAAGTCATTTATTACTTAAAATATTTTTAATTCATTTATTTTCTTTTTAAATGATTTGAAATCAATAAAACCATTTTAAACTATTTATTTAATATAATTATTAAATATAACTAATATCATTAAAATTAAATTATTAATGAAATTTACCTTTAAATATCAAAAGTTATATTTTATAACTTAAAATATTTTAAAACTATTTATTTTTATTTAAAATGATTTTTATAATATTAAAATCATTTTTAATAAATTTATTTAAAATAATTACTAAATAAATCTAATATCATTAATATTAAATAATTAATGAAATTTGTCATAAAATATTAAAAGTTATATTTTATAACTTAAAATATTATTAAATACCTTTTTATCATTTAAAATGATTTTTAATATAATAAAATCATTTTTAATTAATTTATTTAATGTAATTATTAAATAAATAAAATATCAATAATATGCAATTAAATATTAATATTTATGAAAATTATGTCAAATTATTAAAAGTTAATTTTATAACTTAAAATAAGTTTTAAAACTATTTTGGAATTTTAATAATTAATTTCTATTTTTAAATGATTTTGGAAAATAAATTAAATAAAATTAAAAAGTGCATCATTTATAGCCTTTAGCGATGAGAATCGTCATATAGGTGTTCTTGAGTTCTCAAGAACATTCATAAGCAGATTCGAGGTAGCTAGTTTGACCAAGCACACTGATTAGATCAATGCGTTTCTGGGCAAGATAATTATTAGAGGTTGTAGTACTAATATTAGACTACATGATCCAACAACAAACATGGCCATACAACACAAAACGAAGGAGATCTGAGCTTGCAAAGTGGCTGTCAGAGTTGTTCTTCATTTGAGGTTACTAGAAATGAAGAAGAACGAGATCAATAAACCACTTTTGGGCTTCCCTGACTTCTTTGTTCTTGAAACATTTGTGTGATCTAGTGGGTGCATTGTGTATGACATGACAAGGAAGAGATCCATCACTTAAGCGACATATAACAACATTCTTTGAAGCAGAATCACGATCCGGTCGAACCATGTCGAACTCACACTCATAAGCTTTCTAGGTTACCCGAAAGCGTATGTTATGATCCTCCCACTGGTTTGGCCAATATCATCAATAATCTGTTTGATGTTTACGTGTTCTAATAGCATTATTCTACAGTTAAACTAACACACTACAACATGGTTGCAAGAACAGAATCAAAACAATAAACAACTGACAGATCATGGCTTTACAAACGTTTGTCAAACACTGATTTTGAGTTTCTGGGTCACTACACCAAAAATGGCCTCTAGTGAAGGACAAATCCTTCACTATAGGCCCTATATCACTCACAAGTGATTTATTGCGAAGAAATATTTCATTCACACGAGTGCTCGCATTAGACCTCCTCGCAATTGGGTATCATTCGCTAAGTAGTAACTAAATGTCTTTTGTGAAGGATATATTGTGAATAACTTATTCCTTCACAAATTGTATTTAGTAATGGAATATTGTTATTTAGTGAAAGATTAGTTTCCTTCACAAATAATATTTTAAGAAGGACTATTTGAAATTAGTGAATAACTTTATTCCCTCACAAATAATATATTGTGAAGAACAAATTTATTTAACGAGAGAAAATTTTCCTTCACTAATTATAAATTGAGAATGTATCTTAAAATTAGTGAGGGAAATAATCCTTCATTGATGACTAACTAATTAACTAGAAAAGATTTAGTGATGAAAATAATCCTTCATTAAAATCCATTTCTCAAGTAAAATCCTTCACAAATTATAAATTTGTAAAAAAAAAATTAATTGATAAATAATCAAAATTCATTGCAAATTATAATTAATTTTCAAATCACTAATTTCATATTATTATTATTATTATTATTATTATTATTATTATTAAATGCTATAATAAATATTAAATTTAATATTTCAAATTAATATAAATGTCATACTTGTTTCAAACTAATTGATAAACTGCATAAAGAGCCAAAAAGTAAAATTAATACTCCATATATAAATAGATAATTCTCAAGTCACAATAAGTACAAAATTTGTTATTGTGTCGATCTTGATCTCCCAAAGATCATAGTACTTACAATATTTAATAACTAACATAAGAAAACTGAAAAAATAATGAACTAGAAGGAATGAAGTGTACATCATGTATTAGGTCCACTTCATCATCATTTTCTTCAAGAAAATCAAGGTTGGGCTGTAAAGTTCCTCTGAAAAAAGAAACACCAAAATTCAATTTCAACAATATAAGGAATACGAAAAAATAAACTTAGTGAACTTAAATTAATAGATAGAGAGAGATTAATGAAGGACAAAGACAAAAATATAGTTATTAGTAAATACCTCAAGTGAATCATAGTTGGTAAATGTTTGAAGGAAGTTAGTAATCTTCTTCTCTACCAATTTAGTTACATGTTCAGTAATATCTATACCAATGGATGATTGTGGTGTACTATCATTGGTAGAAGCATCATCCATAGACTTTATACCCAATCGACGGAGGACAATCTTGTCAATCATATTCTCAATTCCTTAGGATCGGTAGATTGTTGCGGTGAAGAATAACCTATACTCGGTGACCTTTATAGGAGGAGTATTGAGCACGTCTTGTACATGCGCGATATCTGAAAACCAAGTATCCTATTTTTTTTGTTAATCCCACGGTTTTCTCAATCCAAATAGCCAAGTCATCTTCCTTTGGTGTACCGTCCTCTGCAGGACCGCCAACCTCAGTACCATATTCTGTCTAAAATCCAAAACATGTACAAGAGTTAAACACGTACATTAAATACATTTGCAAGTCACAAAAATGCACATCAATTATAAGGTATGTGTGGATGAGTTTATGGCATGCATGAACAGAAGTAGTATCTCAATCTGCATCTGTTTTTACATAAACATAATCTTATTATCTGAATATTGCAGCAATCTTGCAAGGTGTCCCAAGATACATTTCAAATACAGAAATAATTTTTATTGAACAAGTGCAGTTTCGCATAAGGGTTTTTGTTTCATGTATCGAACATGCTCTCTTCCTGCTTATTTTAACAGTATAAATTTTTAAGCAACAAGAAGTCGATCATACTATTACACATCCCTACCCTTCTCCAGATCCCTAAAAGATTTGAATGAATGAAAAACAAAATCATCATATCATATCAGAAGCTAATAAAAAAAGTAATCATTGATTTGAATGAAAAACAAAATCATGTAATCTTTTAATTTATATCAGAAGCTAATAAAAAAAGGACTTACTGCAATCTCCTTAGCACGAGAGTTTATATAAACTCCATTACCCTGTTCCTTCTTGTGGGTCCTATCCCATACCTCTATCAAAGTTGGAGCTCTTTTATTAGCCATTGTCAAATCCATCATATGCTTGGAAAATGGTGCGAGAACCACCGGTGTGACCTCACATCAATTTTGCTCGATTCTTTTTCGACGTTGCACTCCTTAATTTCCAAGCTTGCTCCTTCCACACATCAATCATCTCTATCCACACTTGTTGCGAAAGCCAACTGGGATTATATGCTTTCAAGGCATCACACATCTCATCTGTATGAGCCTTCTTATGAGCTTCACGCCTTGCAACGCTTAACCATTTTGAATAAAGTCTTTTATAATGGTTTGAAAAACCTCCCTCACTTTCTCATTTTCTCCTTGTGAACCAAAGCAAGCACGAGAAAGTATTGAAGAAAAGAAATAAAGCAATAAATATTAATGTTATAACTTGATTAATTATAATAACAATATGATAAAGTTGTTAGCTTAAACAACGCCATTTGAGCCATGGACTAGAACATAAAAAATCCTCCACAACCCAAGAACATGGATTAACAAGCATGAGGACACTTTTTTATCGGTTAGTATCTAATGCTTATCAAAATGGAACAAACCAACGAGCAGGGGTTGTTCTTTGTGGAAATGTGGTTGCACAAATATTGGGGCAATGGTTAGTGACTAAAACAATGACATGACATAAGTTTTTAATATGTTTGGACTTTAAAAAAAAACAGAGAAGAAGTTTGTAAGATGTTTTAATATTAGAATTATAGAGGTTGTCTTACGTGGCAATTGTTAACTTATAAAGTAATGTACTACCCACACCCTTAAAAAAAAGAAGAAAAAACTAAACAAAAACCTTATAAAGTAAAGTACTTCTTGGGAAAAAGATTTGAGGTCGTGGCTTAGTAAGAATGATAACAGCTTAATTGGTGACGGTGCATGGAGTTGTTCTTAGCACTTTGTATGGTAATCTTTTTTTATAATTTTTTATTGTTAATATATTTTGATAACAATTTTCTATGTCTCTTTTGGGGGAGGTCACTCCGAGAAAGTGTTATCTTTAGCTTTGGGATTTATCTGTTGGACCTTCTCGGTGGGAAACATATCCCTCAAGTCATATAAGTTTATGCATTATTACATTTCCATCTTTTTCAGTACAAGAAATTTTGCATTTCTTTATTTGATCGGCTGCATATTTTTGAGAAAAAAAAGTGTAGCAACCTGCAAGAGTCTTGGGTCCAATACGTCAACTGCTGGTCCTAGGTTTTGTAGCTAAGACTTCTATTTAATGTGCTTTATATGTTTCAATTTTTCATCTCTTGCACTACAAAACTCAATTCTCAGCCTTATGTTGGCTTAATAATTGATTTTGTTAAGGCAGTCCACTTGGGACTTTTGTCGAGCACATGGTGTGCACAGTTTCAAATTACAAGTGTCATGGATATTTGCTTGTTCTATAACTCCATTAAGCCAGCTTATAACACCACAGTCAACCTATCTCCTTGTGCCTAAACCAAGCATTAACAAAATTTAGCAAGAGTTGGTAATGCACATCGATTCTAAAGACTGACCATAACATGGCAGTCACTTAGGCCTTTAGCAGTAGCATGATTCAAAACAGAAAAAGATCCTCAATCATTTAATCACAAGGGTTATATAATTATGTACTGGTTATATACTCTACATTTAGTATATAACAATATCACAATGGCATAACAGTAGATTAAATGCTACAACAATTTATACCTATAGCAACTTAAAAAAAAATCATATAACAGTCCCTAATGTCTATACCAGCCCTTTTCGGCAAGGTTCAGTGCTAAGCCATCAAAACAGTCCTTATAATACAATGACAGTTTGTAAAGCAACACATATAGTGCTAGCAGTCAGTCAACACATATAGTGCTAGCAGTCAGTCAACATAGCAATATAGCATAGTAGTTAATTTTAATACTACAACAGTTAGTAAAGCAACGCATAACAGTTCATATAATGCAATAACAGTTAGTATAGAAACTAAAGTCTTTCTAGCAGTCATTTATGCTAATTCCAGCCACAATAACAAATATACTGTCATAGTCTATTAAGTATACCAGTTCTAGGCATGATAATATAATTTACAATCATAAATTATAACCAACCATTTTGGAAATGCTACAACAGTTTATACCTATAGCAACTTAAAAAAAATCATATAGCAGTCCCTAATGTCTATACCAGCCCTTTTAGGCAAGGTTCAGTGCTAAGCCATCAAAACAGTCCTTATAATACAATGACAGTTTGTAAAGTAACACATATAGTGCTAGCAGTCAGTCAAAACAGTCCTTATAATACAAGTCTTACATATATACAACCACATCCTTCATATTACTTGATTATTTATCTTGATAATCTGATCGCATACTTAGCTTAATCTTTTAGCATATAGCAGTCCACATATAGCAGTATAGCAGCTCCTCATATTAATAGTATAGCAGTATAGCAGTCCTCATATTAATAGTATAGCAGCTCCTCATAGAGCTTATCAGTCCAGTTAACAGTTACAGTTACACTAGCAGTTAACACTAACAATTAACACTAACAGTTACATCGGTTAACACTAACGGTTAACACTAACACTAATGATTACTGATTACACTAACGATTAACTACTAACACTAACACTAATGATTCTGATTACACTAACAGTTAGCATAATATATTTTCTGGTTTAGGTTGATTTTTAAAATCATAAGAAATTCTTGACGATGTTTTCTTGATAAAATAATCACCAAATTAGAAAGGAAAAATAAAAACTTGTACTTACTGAAAACTCCTCCCAACAACCTTTAAAAACATCTTCAGACACTTGTTTCCAAAGTACCCAAGGCTCATTTATATGGCTTTTCAAAATAGGCCCACACTTATTTCGAGCCTTCTCAGTAATGAAGCTGTAAAAGCAAAACGAACATTAGCACAATTAAATATTGTTAAAATTAATAATGTGTTTGAGCTAATTAATATTCTTAAAAGAAATACCTATTATCGCTAATCAAACATAGTGGTCGTAACTCCGGATCATTCTCAACCTGAATCCCACAGGTTACACCTCTTAAATGATGAGGTTTAACAACAACTACGGTGCGACAAACAATATTATCAGGTACAGACTCGGACTGCATCTCATACGCTACATCTCTTGAACTATGGGGCTCTATAACAGGTACCTCAAGAGGAATCACATGATGATGATGATGATGATGATGATGATGATGATGATGATGATGATGGTGGTGGTGGTGGGGAGGAGGATGAGGAGGAGGAGGAGGAGGAGGAGGAGGAGGAGGAGGGGGAGGGGGACTGCCATGGTCTACATGAACATCTGCTTGAGAAGCTGAATGAGAAATCAACTTGTCACAACCATATACTTTGCCAAAACTGCTAGCACCTCGACGGCCTATATTGGGTCTGCGAATCATCGATTGTAGTTGCCTGCAATAATATGATATAAGAGTTAACAAAAGTTAAATTAAAATAGGGACTGCCAGTCAAAGCTAAATTAGAATATTAAGCTGCCAATCAAGAAGACAATAATGGATGTATATTACCCTGGTCGGATGACTAACGACGTCTTTGAAATGGACCTTTTTTCCATGCAACCTGTTAATACCTCTCAAGTTATAGGTAACAAAATGAAAGTTATTCAACTAAAGTATAAATATAAAGCTTACTAAATAACAAAAATATAAATACCAGATAAGCAAACATTAATTATAAACAAGTAACCTAATAGGCTAATATGATAAAATCGATTAATAAAAAAAACAAAATGCGTCATTTCTAATAAAATCAATTACAATTAAGAACAAGTTAAAACAAGAAGTAGATATATCTAATATTCGTAGTCATTTTCATCTTCTTCTTTGGTATCATATTGCTCTTCTTCTTCAATTTCTTCATTTTCATCATTCAGACCCACTTCCCCAGGATCACCCGCAACATGTAGATCTATATTAAACAAATCATCTGAGTTTTGGTTAGGCACTACAGAACCATTATCATCCTCTTGATAAGCATCAATTCTTGTATTTTGAAGGATGTCATAATCCGTACGAGCCTTAGTTTTTATAATGGTGTACCAATTGGGATCTTTCTTTGTAACGCCTTTCGCAAAAAAATACTTGTGTGGCTTGTACTGCTAAGATGAATGGATCATATGAGTTTAGCCTTGACTTTATATTAACTTGTATCAATCCATTTCCAATCACGCGAAAACCCTTGTCTTTAGAGTATCAAACCAATTGCATTTAAACATTACAACTTTTTTGTAAAGTATTGCAATTCAACAATCTACGATAAGATCCCATAATAATCTTGGTAGGAGTCATTACAAAAACTACCTTTCACCATAATACCATCGCTTTGGGTTTTTCTATTATTTGATATATCACTTTGTGTGGAATCTAAAACCATTGATACTTGAATCCCTTATACACATTAAGCTTTGTTTTTTTACGGGGGCCACGAGCTAGTCTTCTTAAACTTTCGCCGGTGTTGTTATCGCCGAGTACCTATAAATCTGATGAGATCGCTATTATTATATGATATGGATAAATTTTTGTGTCAACCATATATTACATTAATACAATAAAAAGTACCATATGTTCTTACACGTTTATTAAACCATTTGATGAAATATTTGTTCTACAACTCTACCCTTTGTTTCTCGGATATATTAGGATTAGATGCCAAAAGTTTTTCATCAAACTCCCTGCGTATACATTACCATCTTAATGCAGATAATTGAAATGTGTATGCATATTTGTGTGTGTGTGTATATATATATATATATATATATATATTTCTAATACACAAATTATAAAATGCCTAACTTACTTGATGAATGGTCCGACCTCTATACAATTCATAAGAGTATATAATGTTGCAGTATGATACTCCTCGTCAGTTAAATCTCGTTGTGTACTCCCAGAGATAGCATGACCAACATTTTTGAAGATAGAAAGGTTTTCACAATCTACTTCTCCAATATCTTCATTACGACTAACACGATTATGTTTTGTTTCTTTGTCAACCTCAAAATAGAGAGAGCAAAAGTTTCTGAGCTCCTCGATGATGTATGCCTCGCAATTGAACCCTCCACATGAGCTTTATTAGTAACCTTCTTCTTTAAGCGGTAGCATACATCGATTTTTTTTATAAAAAAATAAACATATGATGTTATTTGAACAAAGTGAGTAAAATTATAAGTCTTTTGATTATCGTGAAAAAAGAAAAAGAAAAATAATACCTCTCAAATGGATACATCCATCGGTATTGCACTGGCCCACCTATCTTTGCTTCATAAGCCAAATGAATAGGTAAATACTCCATACAATCAAAGAATGATGGGGGAAAGATCTTTTCAAGCTTGCAAATTGTCAAAACAATTTTATTATCAAGTACATCCATATCACTCTCCCGTAGTACCGTTGAGCATAAGTCACGAAAGAAATGACTAAGTTCTGACAAAACATCAATGATTTTAGGAGGCAATAAATCATGGAAAGCAATTGGAATTAATCATGGCATGAATATATGACAATCATGACTCTTTAACCCATAGAATCTACCATCTTTGAGGTTACAACACCGAGATATGTTAGAGCCATATCCATCAGGGAGCTTTAATTCTTTCACCCATTGACAAACTTGTCTTACTTGTAATTTGTTCAATGTAAAGGCTGCTTTTGGCATGATCACCTTGATACCATTTTTACTTAGCACAGGATGCAAGTCATTGTGAATGCCCATTTCTTCCATATCCTTTCGTCCTTTAATGTGGTCTTTAGTCTTAGACTTCACACCCATCACCGTATTAAAGACATTATCAAACACATTTTTCACAATATGCATCACATCTAAGTTGCGTCGGAGCATGAGTGTACTCCAATACGGCAACTCAAAGAAAATACTTTGTTTGGTCCAATTATGGGATTCACCAAACCCTTCAACTCTATGATCCTTATAGACCTTTCTGGGAGGTGGAAACTTCAATTGATCTAACCACGCCTTTACCATTTCTCCAGATAATCGAATCGCTGCAACACGTTTTTCTTGGTCTCTATGAGCATTATCTTTGTGTCTTCGAAATCTGTGTTGAATCGGTAGAAACCTACGATGTGATCCAGAGAAGCTTGATTTTGCACTATAAGTTAAACGAATAGCTTTAGTTTCATCCTTACACACTGGACATGCCATCTTTCTGTGTATGCTCCATCCTTCCATCATACCATATGCAGGAAATTCGTTGATAGTCCACATGACTGCAACTCTCATTTGAAAATTATGTTTAGAAGATGCATCATAGGTGTGAACTCCCGTCTCCCACAACATTTTCAACTCATCTATCCACGGTCTCAAGTATACATCGATGTCTTTACTCGGGCTTTGAGGACCAGGAATGAGTAACGATAAAAACATGTATGCATCCTTCATACACATCCATGGTGGGAGGTTATAAGGAACAAGAATTATAGGCCAAGTAGAGTGTGGTGTGCTTGATAGGTCAAATGGAGTGAAACCATCGGTGGCTAGTCCTAGCCTTACATTTCTATCTTCTTTTTCAAAGGATGGGTGTGTAGCATCAAACTTTTTCCAGGCTTCTCCATCTACAGGGTGTCTCAATTCACCGGGAACTTTGGTTTGGGTACTATGCCATCTCATGTGTTCGGAGGTCTTTGTTGACATATATAAACTTTGAAGTCTTTGTACAATAGGAAAGTATCGCAAGACCTTCCATGGTATATCCTTCCCCTTACCTCCGTTGTTAGGCTGATACCTTGGGAGACCACAAGTCAAACACTTTTGTTTATCCTTTTTTCCCCCAATACAACATACAATCTTCTCTACATGCATCTATCTTTTTATATCCCAAACCTAGTCCTCTAACAATTTTTTTTGCCAAGTAGTAAGATCCCGGCAACTCATCATCCTCCGGCAAGAACTCTTTAATAAGTGTTAACAAGTCGTTAAAGTGTTTCTCACTACATCCACTCTCAGACTTGAAGTGCAGCAACTTAGTAACAGCAGACAATTTACTATGCTTCTCATGACCACTATATAATGGGACTTCAGTATCTTTTAGCATTTGGTAAAACTCTTTTGCACTTAAAGTAGGTTCTTCCTCGACAATATCATCATGGAGATCATTATCAATTTGTTGATCAAATCCATGACCCATAGCATCAAGTACCATATCACCACATTGATAACTTTCATTATTAGACCTGAAATCAGTTCGAACATGAGAAGTGTTGGGTTCCACAAAAAAAGATTCCCCATGGTGAGTCCATCGGCTATATCCGGCTGTAAAACCTCTCTTAAATAAATGAAAGTTAACCTCGCCTCTGCTTAACCAACAAGAGTTCATACATGATCTACATGGGCACCTAATCTTTTCCGCGTGTACACATTTTGGGTTGTCAAAGGAAAAATTAAGAAATTCTTCCACACCTTGTCGAAACTCAAAAGAAACCCCAATCCCATTATCCCCTGCCCTAAGTGTCATCCAAGTTCGATCAGCAGTCATGATTACAGTTAGCAATTACCATCTAATAACCGGAAACAAACACATTCATCGTCAAACTATTAAAACAAAATCAAACTAAGCTTTCACATACATTTGCAACTACATCAGTTATCAGGGAAAAGACTTAGTGTCACTACTACTTTTAGCTCAAACTAAGCTTTCACATACATTTGCAACTTTTTAAAGACAAAGAACAAAAGAAATCTCTGTTAAAAATCAATCTCTGGTAAAAGTAGAATTACAGGTCGTTAGCAAGATTTCAGATTAAAACAGAAAATAGGAGTTTAACTGCTGTAGGATTTTGACTTGGTGTTTAAATAATGTATTATATTGTGTAATCTATGAGAACAACAATATACTCTTAATATATAACAATAATGTACAAGAAGGGTTGGCTTTCCACCCACAGACATAGTCAAAATTATTGGAAGATTACATGTAAGGGCAACTGATCAGACAAAACAAAGTAACAATGTTATACTTGCACTAACGAATAAGCAAACCAATGTAGACCAAATTACTAAACGATCAACTTTGGCACTATAATATGCCTCAGCTAACCAATTTTCCCCTAAAATGAGCAAGCAAAACGGAGCCCAACTTAAACTCCAAATAATGAACCATCTAACATATTTTAAAAAATAGATCAAAGCTAATGGGTGATAATCTAGAACGATACAAAGACATTTTTTTATTTAAAAGAAACTATACAAAGCAAAAGCCATACAACAAAAGCAATCAAAAAGATAACTTTTTATGATTTTATCTCAAATAACAAAAATATACATCCAGACTTATCTACACAATTCAACTAGCTACAACAAAATTCCCATATACATAGCAGTTTAGCATAAAACAATACACAAATACATAGAAAAACACATAAACATTGCACTATCTGCATAAGTATCAAATCAAAAGCCCTAAGAAAAATGGATTTAATCATACATGTTTGTATATATAAATAATTTCAGCAAGTAATGGAATATTGAGGAACAAAGTTGAAAAAAAACTACCTTAGAACAAATTGACGGGTCTTTGGGTCTTCAAAGTTAGGGCTTCTGCAATTAGGACAGAAAGATCAGCGTTTCTATGCGAAGAGAGGAAAATTTTGGGATTAATGATAATCCCTTTAGCCGTAGGAAACATTATTCACACAATCAATTATAAATCTCACTAATTGAGTCAAATTTTGGCGCTAATTCATTTTCCTTTTTACCGCCTAAACAATGGCTAAGGAAAACGGGGGAAACAAAAATTGACAGAGAAAACCTAGCTAGCGATCTGGTAGAAACATCCAATTCTGGCTAAGTAAGAGTCCTAATTTGCTTTCTTCTAGCTTCAGCCGAACCACTCACGCACTCACGCACGCACGCACGCACCTACCTAGCTAGCGATCTGGTAGAAAAATTGACTCAATGTTCCACACCGACCACACGCACATGAATACTGATTAGTTCCACAAAAAAAAAGTTAATAACATTTTTTTAAAAAAAACAAATCTTTTATAAGTAATATTATAATAAGTTACTTAAACAATGTAATATTAATGTATTTATATTAAAATTTATATTCACCATAATTAATTCTAAAAAATTATTTAGAACAAAACAACGACTAATTTTATCTCTCGCAAAAAACTTGTGAACAATAATATATAGTAAATAATAATTTCTTCATTAATATATTTTTTTTCTCGCAATATTTCATCATAAATTTGCGCAAAAAAAATCCTTCCATCACCTCAATTTTGCGAGAAAATAAATAAACATTGTGAAGGATTTTTCCTTCGCTACATCCCTATATTGTCACTAAATATTTTTCTTCACTGTTCCTTCGCTAAACAACTCCTCATGTGAATGAATAAATTCCTTCACAAAATTTCCTTCGCGACATTCCTTATATTGTCACTAAATATTTTTTCTTCATTGTTCCTTCGCTAAACAACTCCTCATGTGAAGGAATAAATTCCTTCACAAAAATTCCTTCGGTACATCCCTATTTTGGTGTAGTGGGTAACCCAGAAACTCTTTGATCAAGCTCGGTCAACGGTGTTTGACCATGATTAACTGACATTCTAAGCATGATCTGGTCCTGCTACAAGTTCTAGATCATAGATCTCATAGCACACTACATGTTCAAACATTAAAAACATAAAAATCATTAACAACCAGAGATCTACAAGACCTGACATTCGATTGTCAGACAAAAATTCTAGTTTTTTCCAGATTTTGAAGAATGACAAATCCGAGCCTATAGATGTTATGGATCCAACATCTATCAACCCAGATCATCATTATACACTACATATAACATGTTTAACATAAAAAAACTAACATCTAATATAATATCAAAAGTCAGATTTAGTTTAGGGTTTATACCTCACTATGAACAAATTCTGATTTATTGGCTACTGATTTGTAATGTGTGTTAGTGGGGCTTGATTTGGGGACTGAAACACCTTAGGATTTTGTGGGTTTTAGAGAGAGAAGGTCTAGGTTTAGTATTTGTGTAAAAATGAACAAAATGAGGACCTTTCTCTCTCTTGATCTTATATATTACATGGATGTATTGAATATATCTAAACTTGCAAGGTGTCAAAGGGGATAAGATTGGATGAGATTTAGAGCATGTGCTATAATTTAGAGTGGTGACTTGACAAGATATGGCAATATTTGCAAGCAACCTATTAAAATAAATCCAAAAAATGTTATTTTAGTAAACTAACAAAACATTTTAAGGGTATTCTTGTCCATTGTACTTGAATCTAGGTTTTAATTAATAGATCTTAAACCTTAAATAATTTCTAGGGTTTGAAAAATTAAGTTTAAAGTTTAATAAAATTTTAATTAGAACTTACTAATTAAAATTAGGGGTTTTAATAGAAAATTAGGGTTTTAAATAATCAGGGTTTCTTAATATTATTAGGGTTCCCAAATTAACAATTCAATTTACTAAAATAATAATTATAATTTCTAATTTTAGTAATTAGGGTTTTTAAATATTAATTAGGGTTTTTCTAATTAACAAAAATTCTATAATATGCAACATAATTCATATAACACAATTACTACACATTCTTGAATCTCTCATTTGAGTTTCAAAATATGGTTTAATATAATTAATATTAGGGTTTTGGCATTATACACCATAATTGACTAACCATTATCAATACGTACATACAGTACATATTTATAGTACTGAAATAAAAATAATATTATAATATTATTCTCATTCCTTATTCTAAATCCAGAATTAGGGTTTAGATTCCATATCCGATTTATCTTACATATATAGCATTATTAATTAAGTTAAAAAAATTAACTTAACTAATCTAAATAAATTCACATAATAAAATAGTTATTATAATAATACTAATAATCATTTCATATATTATTTAAATAATATAATAATCATATTTTAAAGAAAATAAATAATAAAAATATTTCTACTATAAAATTAATTATTATAAGAATATACTTTATAATAATCAATAAATTTAAAATAAAATTATTTGAAATTATTCATGTAATAAATAAATTTTATTTATCACGTATATATATACACATTATCCGCACATATTCCCACTTTTTTTAAAAAAAACAAATTATATGCAAAATCTCTTATTTATTTATATAGAAAATATCAGGTTATTACATTCACTCTCCCTTATAAAGATTCCGTCCCCGGAATCACCGTTTTCAAAACTTATACCTATTAGGGTACATAGCATACATAATCATTGCAAGTAGATCTCGATCATATTCAATCGGACTGATCTTTAACTATTTATCATAAAGCTTGTCTATCTGATTAAACGGAATTTTGATTTATAAAAGAACTCAAATTCCTCCTTCAAAATTTCTTTATAAAATAGTTTACTATATATAGGAAAATCATATATATACGAAATCAAAAGTTATTAAAATAATACCTGGAGTTCCATTCCCAACTGCCACGGTATCTTGGACCATCATGTTGAAGACTCTTGCTGCTGATTTTGTTGGCTTATTTGATGAAGTTGGTCATGTGATAGCCAGAGTCCCACTGCCTTTTCCCGTGCTTACATTACCTGCCTCTATTCTCCTCTTTGAACAATCCTTCACCTTATGCTCTGCAGACCCACACAGAAAACACCCACTATTCATCCTTGGGTTGGGGCAGTTGGCAGAGATATGACCCTCCTACCCGCACTTATAACAAACAAATTTACCCTTTAGACACTCACCGCAGTGATTCTTCCCACAATTCCCACACTGAACTACCTGCTTCTTAACACCTTTTTACTCCACCTGAATATTCCTAAAATTGTTCCCCTTCCTTTTCTCACCCATATTTCCATATTTCCACTATTACTTTCCACCTTCACATCTATTACGACCTTGCCTTTGTTCCTCTTCTCCTTGTTATAGAGGCTCATGGCCTCACTCCCTTCTTTAGCTATAGTAGCTTTTTTCATGAGTGCTGCAAATGTAGAGATCTGCAACACTGCCACCTTGTTGTAGAGCCAGGGTTTTAATCCTAGCTCAAACCTTCTCGCCTTCCTAGCCTCCGTATCAACTTGATGCGGAGCGAACTTGGCCAACTCATTAAACTTTGCGGCATACTCCGCAACTGTTATGTTCTCCTGCTTTAACTCCAGAAATTTCACCTCCATCCTAGCCTACATACTAGTTGAGAAATAGTTTTCAAAAAATAAAGTCTTAAACCTAGCCCATGTGACTACACCTTTTCTTGCCCTCGCTTGATTTGTTTCCCACCAAAAATTAGCCTCCCCTTTCATCATATAGGTGGCAAAAGCGGTCTTTTGCCCCTCATCTACCCTAGCAATTATGAACGCCTTTTCTATCTCTTTAACCCATGTCTGGGCTTCTATAGGGTCAGCTGTTCCCCTGAATTCTGGTGGTCCGACCGCTTTGAAGTCTTTGAAATTCGCTAAGCGATTGTCTGGTTAGTTCCCTGCGGCTGGTATTCCCTGCTGCATATCCTGAGCCACCATGTTCGCGAAGTTCTGCATCGGATCTGGTTGTTGTCCCTCAGCGTTGTTGACGGATTCTTCTGCCCTTTGGTTTCGAGTTCGACGTCTTGGCGACATTATCTGATTAAATAGAATCATAAATTTAACTTACATTCTAAACCTTATTGTATAAATTTAACATATCAAACTTATTTCATAAATCAAACATAGATTTATATTCATTCAGCTAATTCATAGTACTTTTACATAACACATATTGCTATCCCTTAGTGACAACAAAAGTCGAGATTTACTGATACAACTTATACCAAAGTTGAGAATATTACATTACACACGCACATTATCAAACATACATAATCAACTACTAATCCTAATTATTGCCTACACCTTTTTCCTGATTCTGGACAATCTTTCACCCAATGACCTTCTAACCCACAAATAAAACATGCACATTGCTTCAAGTCGGGAAAATGAGGAGAGGTATGTCCCTCATGGCCGCAAATATAACATATCTTTTTCCCCTGGTTCTTATTGGATTTTCCTAAGTCGTGGTCTTTCATCTTTCTTTTCCCCTTATTGCTCAGAGCTGCACATGATATGTTGTTTTGGGCTCCCATCTGGTCAATTTTGATTTTAAGCTTATCTTGTTCTTCCATGGTTTCTATTAACGCCTTTCACAACTGACTATTTAATAGCTTTTCTATTTCCCAAAACTTTTCCAGAGAAGAAACCTTGTTCCTCAGATTCTGCACTTCCGTTGATGCTTGATCAGCTCCAACTTTTGTGTCTGAATCACTATCTGTTAGTTCCACCATTTCTGGATTTGGTACTACGTTTTCCAAAATAACCACCTCATCCGAGTTATTTTCATTGTGAGCCTTTATTTCAGTTATTGGCTTCGATATTTAGCTCGGGTGTATGGATTTGATCCTTCTTCATGCTATAAGCATATAATAAGTCTTTTCCACCTGACATCTACACACAAATTATCTAGATTAGTATATAATATATACACACAACAAATAATAGTTTCATATAAGTCTTTTATTTTGTTTCACGATGAATTTGTCCAATTCATCTCCTTTTAAACTCTATATGAGTTATTTGTATTTTCAATGTTTCCCTCTGTTTTAAGGTTATAGCCTAAGGTCTATCCCACCTAAGGTTTCTAACCCTAAGCTCTGATACCAACCTATAACGCCCCCAGATTCAGGTACTTGAAACATGAACTCGGTGCTCCACGATACCATTTCTATGAGCAAAATAATACTAATAATAATAACAATAATATAGATACCAAACTTAATTTACACATCAAAGTCTAATCCCCAGGTACACGACCTTTAAACAATCATTACATGATAATTAATAAGTATCATCGTCTTAATAAAGTCTAATTATTACATAAGATAACATAGAACTTATTCTGCAACCTTTCCTTTTCCTTTGTTCCTGGCAGAGCTTTCTGGTTGATCACACTTAACTATAAACATTTAAATTAAGCAAGAATGAGCATTTGATTGCCCATCAAGTAATAATAAACAATAAGGATTAGCTGAACGAAGTAATATTTTCTTTGAATGACACTTCTACAACGAATCAACTGTTGTGAAATAAACTGAACCAATAATAACAACATATTAATTCTATATCAAAATTTTGAAACTACGTACTGACTATAACTGGAGATTAGTCGACAGACTATGAACATTATTTTTAATTTTCGATAAGGTTTAACAGAACTTCATCCGCAAACCATCATAACTTACAGGCACGGGAGGTGATCAGCCCGTTATGCCCTGTATTGATCAATACTGCATGCAAGAATGAGATTATCGTTCATCTTATCGCCACCAAGACAAAAGTTTTTTCCCATGTACGGGATGTTCATACTTAGTCGGAAATCCGAACCAAAATAATTTGATTGGATAAAAATAAAGTTCTATCTTGTTCAACAATATTGTTAAGTTTGTGTCTAGCCAGATCAATTAGCTTAGATGGCTTTTAAGTCAATGTATACATACTGGAAACTAACTAGTATGTATCAAACATGTGATTAAATAAAATGATTTTCCAAGTGAGGACACTTGTCTAACCATATTTAGAAATTAATTAACAGAATAAATATCTAGATTGTACAATAGTACTGTATTAATAAACAATGATCGGATAATTTAAGAACTTGTATGAATACGAATGATTGGATACATAATCGATAATAATAGAGTTAATAATTTGGTACAATAATAGTATAATTCTGAAACATTCTTACTTATGTCCATTGCATAAAGAAAATGCAAAGTTAGGATACTTGCTTGAGCTGCTGCTTACTAGTACGCAACTTAGTTTTATCTTTTATACTGAGTCCTATCATTAATAAGATCATTTGTTTGATTAGAATAACATACTATAACACATAGTACTGCTAATTGCAGTCATCACATAACTTAATCATATTGTCACATATGGTTAGCAGTCATTGAATCATAAACAAACACATATCTAGTCCAATTATCTAAGTCCGGATCAATTTATGAAATATTTCGGTGTACCGACGACTTTATCGGGTAAATATCGAGTCTAAGACTCTACTCTGTAGTTCAATATTCGTTTAGATATTTTAAATATCAGTCGTATTATTTTTCATAACCTTATAATAATTTTTAAATAATTATTATAATTTATCATGACTTTTCAAACACTAGAATTATTATTAAATTATTTAAATATTAAATAATTCTACTATCATTAATATTAAATTATTAATGAAACCATTGCCAAAATATTAAAGTTATTTATAATAACACAAAATATTTTTAAAACATTTTATTACCCTTAAATAATTTTTAAAACATTTAAAATTATTTTTAAATAATTACTATTAATATTTAAATATTAATGTATTATTCGCCAAAATATTAAAAGTCATTTATTATTACTAAAAATATATTTAATTCATCTATTTCCTTTTTAAATGATTTTTAAATCAACAAAACAATTTTAAAACTATTTATTTAATATAATTATTAAATAAAACTAATATCATTATTATTAAATTATTAATGAAATTTACCTTTAAATATCAAAAGTTATATTTTATAACTTGCAATATTTTTAAACTATTTATTTTTATTTAAAATGATTTTTATAATATTAAAATCATTTTTAATTAATTTATTTAATATAATTACTAAATAAATCTAATATCATTAATATTAAATAATATATGAAATTTGTCTTAAAATATTAAAAGTTATATTTTATAACTTAAAAATTATTAAATACCTTTTTATCATTTAAAATGATTTTTAATACAATAAAATCATTTTTAATTAATTTATTTATTATAATTATTAAATAAATAAAATATTAATAATATGCAATTAAATATTAATATTTATGAAAATTATGTCAAATTATTAAAAGTTAATTTTTATAACTTAAAACTATTTTTGGAATTTTTAATAATTAATTTCTATTTTTAAATGATTTTTGGAAAATAAATTAAATAAAATTAAGAAGTCTGTCGCTATAGCCTTTAGCGACATAATCTGTCGTCTTAGGTGTTCTTGAGTTCTCAAGAACATTCATAAGCAGATTCGAGGTAGCTAGTTTGACCAAGCACATGGATCAGATCAATGCGCTTTTGGGTAAAATAATGATTAGAGGTTGTAGTACTAATGTCAGACTACATGATCCAACAACAAACATGGCCATACAACACAAAACGAAGGAGATCTGAGCTTGTAAAGTGGCTGGCAGAGCAGTTATTCATTTCTGGGTTACCCAGAAATGAAGAATAGTTCTAGTGACCACTTTTGGGCTTCCACAACTTGTTGTTCTTGAAACATTTGTGTGATATAGTGGGTGCAGTGTGTAGCCAGCATGACAAGGAAGAGATCCATCACTTAAACAACATATAACAACATTACTGCAAGTAGATACGATCCGGTCAAACCATGTCAGAACTCACACTCATAAGCTTTCTGGGTTACCCAGAAAGTGTATGTTCTGATCCTCCTGCCTAGTTTGACCGACCACTGTATTAATCATGTTTGATGTTTACGTGTTCTAATAGCATTGTTCTACAATTATACTAACACACTACAACATGGTTGCAAGAACATAATCAAAACAATAAACAACTGACAGCTCATGGCTTTACAAAAGCTTGTCAGGCACTGATTTTGAGTTTCTGGGTTACCCAGAAACTCTTTGGTCAAGCTCGGTCAACGGTGTTTGACCATGATTAACTGACATTCTAAGCATGATCTGGTCTTGCTACAAGTTCTATATCACAGAGATCATAGTACACTACATGTTCAAACATTAAAAACACAAAAATCATTAACAGCCAGAGATCTACAAGACCTGACATTCAGTTGTCAAACAAAAATTCCAGTTTTTTTCCAGATTTTGAAGAATGACAAATCCGAGCCTATAGATGTTATGGATCCAACATCTATCAACCCAGATCATCATTATACACTACACACAACATGTTTAACTTAAAAAACTAACATCTAACATAAGATCAAAAGTCAGATTTAGTTTAGGGTTTATACCTCACTATGAACAAATTCTGATTTCTTGGTTATTGATTTGTTATGTGTGTTAGTGGGGCTTGATTTGGGGACTGAAACACCTTAGGATTTCGTGGGTTTTAGAGAGAGAAGGTCTAGGTTGAGTATTTGTGAAAAATGAACAAAATGAGGAGCTTTCTCTCTTTGATCTTATATATTACATGGATGCATTGAATCTAAACTTCCAAGGTGTCAAAGGGGATAAGATTGGATGAGATTTAGAGCATGTCCTATAATCTAGAGTGGTGACTTGACAAGATATGGCAAGATTTGCAAGCAACCTATTAAAATAAATCCAAAAAATGTTATTTTAGTAAACTAACAAAACATTTTAAGGGTATTCTTGTCCATGGTACTTGTAATTGTGACACCCCAAAATCCCGGAACTTCATTACCTCAAGATTTGGTGTTCACGTAATCAAAACATTCATATATAACTACCCAATCATAATAAATTGAATAATAAAAACCTGCCCATATAGGATTAATTAAAAAAAAACATTATCTCCCAGGTTCTCTAACCTTTAATACAATCATTCCAGTGCAGAAATAAAATCATTACATCACATCATTATTAAAAGTCTATCATCAATGGTAAAATAAAATTACAAGTCTTCATCACTTGTACATTTTTTCCTTTCCTGTGCTAGTTGTAGGTTTATCTACCTTCTTATTCATAGCTGCAATAAATGTATAAATATGCAAGAGTGAGCAAACAAAGCTCACTTGAGATAAGAATAAATATCTTTACAACATTTGCCAAATAATAGGCTCAATAGAACTGAATAATATGTTCTATTAACATTTCAATACTTGCCAACTCATAGGCTCAATAGAACTTAATGATATGTTCTATTAACATTTCAACATTTGCCAACTCATAGGCTCAATAGAACTGAATGATTTGTTCTATTAACATTCTTAAATAAACTACTGATGGTCAAATGACCATGAACCATGTCCACAGTTATAAGTAATCTTTCAACTTTAACTTTAACAGTCATATGACTATAAGGACTCCACGTACTTAGGGGGATCAATCCTTCGTACAATGTATTATGCACAACCATTTTAATGCTAAGCGTAAACCCCTAAATATATGGTTGTTCATCTCAGTATTTAGAGTACAAGTCCGTACCAAAGAAAGTTTGGTTTGGATAAGCTTTCAAGGGTAATTGAAGTTTAATGATCATCAACTAGGGAACTAGTTGAATTCACAATGCTTGATAATACAACGGTTGTTTAATAACAACATAGCTTCTAACATTTGTGAATCATAGGTGAACTAACTATATTCTAGACTCATGCTTGAAAATAACTATAGGGCATAAGTATTGATCAAAATACAAAAATGGTAAACCTTGGCTTGAACAATAATAAGGTAGGTCTATAATCTTGTCAAATTAGAATTTTAGTTACCAAACATGCATTAGTTGATAGCAAGCTGGAAAAATCAAAAATTTCACTTCGAATTTCGGACAATGCTTACTTCACATGTAATAAAATATATGAAATGATTGAACCATTCAGCACAAGGAATTAAGGTTCAAGAACATTTATTGTAAAAGATTAAACTAAAGAAACTTGTTAAACTATAAACAAGTTAGAGTAAGTCAACAATGATTAGAATTCCAATAATTTAGAATTAAAAACATGCTCAATGTTATAGATAGATTTAGAAGCTTTCTCAACCAAAAGAATGAAGTTACACAATGTAATAATAGAACCAACTCAACGAATGTGTAGAGTTAGAAAACTTGCATAAACATAACAAACTAACTCAATGAAAGTATGAAGTTAAAAGACTTGCCTCGAGCATAAGCTATAATATCAAACTCACGTTCACCTACACATAGGTTTAGAACCACAATACCTATTAGACATGCTAACATATCATAACATGTTCATTACTATTCATATTTCAGAAACTCTAAGTGTTTTACTTCATAACACTTGTCTAACTTTCATTATGTATACTAATTATCACATAACGCATTTTCAATTTACTAATCACTTTTGCAACTTTGATCGTACTAACCATAACTCACTATGTTATGTTAACCTTAACATTACACATTTAACATGCTAACACAATTTCAGACCATGTTGTGACACTTTTCCAAGTCTGCTGAAATAGCATAAGTTAGAATCTCAAACTGTAGGGTATATGCGCAATTGCCACCATACAAAGGCTTGGGACCCAACAAGTAGTGTGCCATTTTTGCCTTGCCTTGCACAAGAATTGCTTGGCTTTGTTTAGACAGAGACGCAGAGAAAGCTTTGAACAATGAGTTTACTTTTCGCCCAACAAACATGAATTTCACCCACCAAACAGTGAAATTAACATGTAGAATAAATATAACAATATCATAAACATGATTGCTCACATTTACAACCAATTAGCACAATTTAACACTAACTAAGACTATTTTATTTTCTCAAAACTCATGTTTTTCCCAAAAACTCAATTTTTCTTGACAATGTTCTAGAAATCATCTCTGTGAACTCACTAGTTGGCCAAATCATCTCATTCAAATTACATAATGTTCATATCTCACTAAACTAACATATACAAGTTTCAATTTAGACTTTAACATAAGAATTGGCCACTAAAATTTCTACTTTTACTCAAGCCATATGAAGAACACAAACACTGTCAAAATTTCTTCTACTGTAAACCGAATTTAGCATACGATTTTCTTGATTGACATAAACACTAGCATCATAATCATGTATAATCATAATTACCAACTATATAGCAACAATTCACAAATTTTGATTTTCACAAAACATGCAATTTTTTGCCGTGAAACCCATATATGCATATATAATATCAAAGTTGTGAACATACCTTCAAGTTAGCTTGATAATCTCCACTAACACCACTAGAATTGTTTGAAAATCCTAAGCTTCTCTCAAATTCTCTCTCAACCCTTCTCTCAATTTTTTGTGAAGCTCTCTAGGCTAGCAACTAAGTTCTGTGCAAAAACTAACTGATTAATAAGCGTAAACAAAAGAAACTGCCATAAGCTTAATACGCATAATAAGTAACATTAGTTATTAGGATAAACGTATATAACATAAATATATTATATTATTTGTTTTATTTATATTATTTATCTAGAAATCTCAAAAGCCATAAGGCTTGTTTGGCAAATCATTTAAATTTAAAGAATTAATATATTAAGCCTTGTTTGGATAAAACTAAATTAAAACTACTTTAATTTATTTTAATAACTCCTTATAATATAGTTATTTGTCGCACTATATTAATCACGCTTTTATATTTATTTTAAATTAATTCAAATAACAATTAATTAAATAACTCCTTTAATCACATAACACAATACCAATAATTAATCATTTAAATTGAAATATCAATATAATAATCATTTCCTTAATTCATCAATTATTTATTTAACAAATAATTCTCCAAATAATATTAAATCAATTAAACAAATATTCATTTACCGATAATCACATCCATTAAATATTTATATAACTCAATAAATATTTAAAATTACATTTAAAAATTCTGGAATGTTACAGTAATACTCGAGAATTTTCACGTATTATTAAATGAATATATTAAGGGAAATACTATTTATGTGGATATAAGATTATTGTTTTATGAGTCGGTTAATACAATTGATTCGTATTAGATCAATGTGTATTAAGAAGTGTGAATTGACAATGAGAAGTGCGAAATGCCTTGTGTGGCATAATGCGAAACAAGAAAATCCATTAAGCGAATTAAAACAAGAATTTAGAAGATTAATCGTGCCAATCATGTGATTTCATATGTGTAATCAATACACACGTAGACTTGTAATAGCACTCATGTGGACCTTAATTCATGTCATATAAAATGAGTTTAGCGATGAAAATTGGCACGAGACGAAGCTAAACGGTCTTGCCTTTGTCGGGGCATGGCGTAGCGATTGCGCCATCCAACAATCCTAAATAGCGAAATGGCTAAGTCTTGACAATTCGATTGGAGTTGGTTACTTTCTTACAGAAGAAATTGAATTGGGGACATTAATATTATATGTGTAACATGGATGAAACCATATGATAAGAGTATATTGCAATGAAATATGTTAATGTTAATTAATTAATAATATGTGATTATTATTAATTGCAATATATGTGACGCCCCCAAAATTAGGTATACATCACCCATCTTGAGTCGCCAAATACATGGTACAAAATTCAAATACAACTTAATTATACAACTGTCGTGTAAAATACGACAAAATATATGCTGTGAGTTTGAATACAAATATTGTCATCTAGAGAGTATATAAACTCAATGGAGTCCTTATTATAAGTATTATCACACTATTTCACAGAATAGTGAGGACTACTAATGCACTATCTAGAATCATCACTCCGTTCCCGGACTAGTCCCAGCTACGTTCTCATTTCCTGAAGAGAACAATGAAAGAAAAGGTGAGCTCAACTAGCCCAAAGAAGAAATATTATGACTAAGATAATGCGTAATAAATTATCATTAGCCTTAAATAGTGTTAAAGCGATACAATATAACAAACATCAAGTTTAAGCTGCAATGAACAAGCAATCCATTAAAAGAGTCAAGTAGAGAATAAAATCTACTATCTTTTATGATTTAAAAGGTTTTTCATCACTTTTATTCTTTGGGACTCAAATTTTAATAAATAATCCACATCATCAAATCACCCCGCACTACTACTGACGAGGATATTCTTTAGTATCACGACCACAATTATCCATGCACCACGGGCCAAGAATATTTGTGTATTCATTAATGGTCATGATCATGCCAAAAATCGTCCATCAATGCACTACGGGCCAATGAGGACTTTTACCACATCATTTGTAACATTACGGTCATGATTACAATCGAATAATCCTCGGTCATAATCATACCAAGTCCATCTATGCACTACAAAAGCCACATATGACTTTCAAAAAAATATAAACATGAGGATGATGACAATGATATAAGAATTCAATAAAACAAGTTCAAGAATTAATTTATGTAGGAACTAATAATGTCCAAATTGTCAACATGATAACGCTTTATAGAGTAAAATTCAAGAATGCTCGGAAGAATATTTCCATGAAAAGATCTTTGGATGATGAAGCAATTATCAAGGATATTCCACTAATTTCATGGAGTATAAAAGTCAAAACTTTAACCAATTGAGTATAATAAAGAATGGAATAACAAAAGAAATCACCATGCATGCGGTACTCAGATGATGAGTTATTCCAACAGAATACTAAATAACGGAACTGGTCGGTAAAATTGCACCAAGTTGGGATGTTCCGTGAGAATAATAAAGAATAGAATAACAATGAAATCACCATGCATGCGGCATTTCGGCATGACAAAAGTTATTCCAATGTAATACTAATAAGGGGCGGAATCAGTCCCACAGAAAGCGCATGTACGAGGATATTCCAACAGAATAATAAAGACGGAATCAGTCCGCCAGAAACGCATGTATATGATATTCCAATGTAATAGTAAAGACGGAATCAGGTCCGGTAAAATGCACAGACAAGATATTCCAACAGAATAGTAAAGACGGAATATTAGAAGAATATCACTAAGTATAGGGTAGTCCGCGTATACTGGTTATTCCAGTAGAATAATAAAGAATGGAATAACAGAAGTTCTCTTCATGAATACAAAAGAATAACACCCCTTACGAGTACAACAAATAATATTCCCTACCTTAAGAAGAAGAGTACTGGATATATAAGTAGTGAGTAGCAGAATAATTTCTCCTTTCTCTCTATAGTTTATCTCTCTGGAGTTTCAGTGAATTCGTAAGAAATAATGAAGGAATGAGCTTCTATTTATAGAAAAATGGACTGCATAGTAACTAACTCATGAACGGTCCAGATTGATTTACTTTTAATCGGACGGTCCATATTTAAAGAAAAATCTTTTAAATAATATATTATATATATATATATATATATATATATATATAATATAACATGTGTAGACAATATCAAGACCCGGGACTTCAATTGATTTCATCGGCCAAGTTTTTCAATCTTGCATAAATTTAATAATGCAATAATGCACCATTATGTAATCTAGCCAAATTTCTCCCGCCACTTTGTCAATAAAGCTATACATATATATATATATATATATATATATATATATATATATATATAATAATAATAATAATAATAATAATAATAATAATAATAATACTTGTACTCCTCCACGTGAATAACAATTCTCCAAACCCACCCACTTGACAACTTGACAACTTATATATATATATATATATATATATATATAATATATAAATACATACTTCATATATATATAAATATATATAACTCTTATATATATATATATATATATATAAGTAATAAAATAAAACTGAGATGACTTCTCACGTAAGCCTTAATAATCAATAATGTGGTGTACTATTACATTAACCACGCGTAGACATCGTACTTTTACTAATGAAGTAGTTCAACAAGATTAACAGTAAAACTTCCGTCGTTATTTTCAATAAAATATTTTTGTCGTTTTTCGATCCAAACAATAATTACATCATGGGGTCCACTAATAATTATTATGCCGCATTTAATATTCCCTGTTAAAACGAATATTCCCCGACAATTCGAATATTATATAACAACTTGCGTACTTTGCAAAATTTATAAATATTACCCACAACTATAACATTATATCAAATTTATTCCATAATATTTAAAAATGATATTTATAGAAAATTTATTTTTATTTATAAAAGTTGGGGTCTTAGAATCTCCCCTTCTTATGAAATTTCACCCTCGAAATTAGGGTACGTACCTGGTATGTCGAAGAGGTAAGGATACCTTGATTTCATTTTAGATTCTAACTCCCAAGTCATCTCCTCAACATCGTGGTTTCTCCACAAAACTTTGACTTGAGGTATAACCTTGGAGCGTAGAATATGTTCCTTCTTATCCAAGATTTGAATAGGAACCTCTTCATACGTCAAATCTTCCGCTATTTCGTCCGTTTCTAACTCAATAATGTGGTTCGGGTCTTCCATATATTTACGTAACATGGATATGTGAAAACCGTTATGAACACAAGACATACTTGGCGGTAAAGCGAGTCTATAGGCCACAGTTCCTACTCGATCGAGGATTAAAAATGGGCCGATGAATCGAGGATTGAGCTTTCCTCTCTTTCCAAATCTCGTAACTCCTTTCCATGGAGCAATACGGAACAACACATGATCTCCAATATCGAATTCCACATCCTTTCGATGAAGATCAGCATAACTCTTTTGTCGATCTTGTGAGGTTTTTATACGTTGTCGGATCGTTTGAATCTTTGCAGTAGTCATACGCACCAACTCCGGTCCCAACAATGTTGCTTCACCTACCTCATCCCAGCATACTGGAGAACGACACTTTCTTCCATACAACGCTTCGAATGGAGCCATGTCAATACTTGCCTGATAACTGTTGTTGTAGAAAAACTCCACCAATGGTAAGAACTTGTCCCAACTTCCCTTGAAATCAAGGATACAGAGTCTTAATAGATCTTCAAGAGTTTGAATCGTCCTCTCCGACTGTCCGTCCGTCTGAGGATGATATGCCGAGCTAAATCATAAATCCGTGCCCATAGCTTTTTGCAAACTAACCCAAAATCTTGAAGTGAATCTTGGGTCTCGATCAGAAACTATGGATACTGGCATACCATGCAATCTTACAACCTCGTTTATGTACATACAAGCAAGACATTCAAGTGTATAAGTTTCTCGTATCGGTAAGAAATGAGCAGACTTGGTCAATCTATCAACAATGACCCAAATCGCATCTATGCCTTGAGAAACTTTGGGAAGACCGGTAACGAAATCCATAGTAATGTGCTCCCACTTCCATTCTGGAATTTCAAGTGGTTGCAATGGACCTTTTGGTACTTGATGCTCCGCCTTGACTCATTGACATGTTAGACACCTTGAGATAAACAACGATATCTCTCTCTTCATATTTCTCCACCAAAATGTATGACGAATATCATGATACATTTTGGTACTCCGAGATGGATTACAAAGCGGTGTTTTGTGCGCCTCCATCATGATTTTATACTTTAAATCGTGGTCGTTAGAACACAAAGTCCGGAGTTGACTCAAGTATTCCTTCCTCATCGATTCTTGCTTCCGGCATAGCACCTTCTTGCACTTTCTTCCTCATACGCATCGGCTCCCAGTGCGTAGGCTTGAGCGACTTTAACTTTATCGATTAAAGTCGGTTTACTACTCAGATATTCTCCATCATCACATGGGTCCTCAGGAGTCTTTAACTCTATCTCCATCCTTTGCAAGTCACACAAAATGGGCCTTTCGTTGAAAATATCTTTGACTCGTGCTTGCATATGATCTTCACTCAACGCGTCTCTCGCGTTTCGCTTTTCCAGGATGGTATTGGATGGTATGATCATAATCTTTCAAAAGTTCAAGCCAACGTCATTGTCGCATGTTGAGTTCCTTTTGAGTGAAGAAATATTTGAGGCTTTTATGATCCGTAAAGATCTCCACTTTATCCCCATATAAGTAATGCCTCCAAATCTTTAGTGCGAAGACAACAGCTGCCAACTCTAGATCATGAGTGGGATAATTCCTCTCATATTCTTTGAGTTGTCGTGAGGCATAGGCTATGACTTTCCCATGTTGCATGAGAACACATCCCAATCCTTTGCTGAAGCATCATCAGAGATGACAAATCCTCTCGAACCGGATGGTATTATCGAGCAGTCTTTGAAATGAGTCTCTCTTGAGTTCTTGAAAACTCTTCTCACATTCTTCGCTCCAACCGAACTTTGTATCTTTCCGAGTCAGCTGAGTTAGTGGAGTAGCAATTCGAGAAAACCCTTCTACGAATCTCCGATAATAACCAGATAAGCCGAGAAAGCTACGTACTTTGGTCACTGATTTAGGTTGCTCCCAGCTTTGAATAACTTCAATCTTTGCTGGGTCAACAGATATTCCATGACTTGATACCACGTGCCCAAGGAATGCTACTTCCTCAAGCCAGAACTCGTATTTCTTCAACTTGGCATAAAGCCTGTATTCTCGAAGCTTTTGGAGTATCAGCCTCAAGTGTTGCTCATGATCTTCACGGCTTTTGGAATAAATAAGGATGTCATCAATAAAGACGACCACAAAGTGATCCAAATATTCCTTGAATACTCGGTTCATCATATCCATAAATGCAAATAGAGCATTAGTCAATCGATCAAAGGACATGACTAGAATTCATAATGCCCGTCTTAGGAGTTTAAAGCCGTCTTTGGAATGTCATCTGGTTCTAATCTTTAATTAGTGATATCCAGAACGAAGATCAATCTTTGAAAAGAATTTGGCTCCTTTCAACTGGTCAAACAGGTCATCAATACGTGGCAATGGGTACCTATTTTTGATGGTAACATGATTCAACTTCCGATAATCAATACAAAGTCGCATACTCCCATCTTTCTTCTTCACGAATAGAACAGGAGCTCCCCAAGGAGAAGTACTAGGACGAATAAAGCCAATGTCTAACAATTCCTGCAGTTGGGTCTTTAACTCCTGAAGTTCAATAGGAGCCATTCGATATGGGGCTTTGGAAATAGGTTTTGTACCAGGTTCAAGGTCGATACAAAATTCAATTTCACGCTCTGGGGGTAGGCTAGGAAGTTCTTCAGGGAATACGTCAGGAAATTCATTAACAATAGAAATTCATTAACAATAGAAATATCATTCAAAACTTACGTATTTTTGTTTAGATCCGTGACATGAGCTAAGAAAGCTTGACATCCGTTTTTCAAGAAATGAATAGCTTTATGGCTTGAGATGACAATGATTGATTTTAATGGTTTGGTGGCTTGAATTCGCATAACAGATTGGTTAGGAATATGAAAGCTAACAACCTTACGAAAATAATCAATTTTTGCATGATGAGTAGCTAACCAATCAATCCCTAGAATCACGTCAAATGCAAGTATTTTCAATGAAATAAGATCGACAGGTAATATGAGGGTACCAATTTGAACCAAACAAGACTTATAAATAGTGGATGTAATGAAAGTTTCTCCCAATGGAGTTTCCACAGATAAGTCAAAATCTAATTTCTCCGGAGTCAAATTTAATCGTTAAGCGCAAGTAGGAGAAATAAAAGAATGGGTAGATTCGGTATCAAATAAAGTATAGACTTCGCTAGAGTTTATGATAAGCTTACCCGTGATGACCTCATTCGGGTTCCTTTCTTTCTGGGAGGTCACAATAAACGTTCTCCCTTGCACTATCGGCTTTGATTTTTCTGGGACGGCCTTTGGTGCCTCCATCCTAGTTGAATTTATCTTCGATGAACGACAAAATCGGGCTAAGTGACCTTCTCTTCCACAATTATAACATGCTTTGGACGGCATCACGCAATTTGGACTGATGTGTCCCTCCCCTCCGCATTTGAAGCATATGATAGGTGGTCTTTCTTCTTCCTTAACAACGGGTGCTGGTGCTGACGTCTTTCCATCATTGTTGAATCTCCTCTTCTTGAAATGTCCATTCTTATTATTTTGGCCTTGATTACCACCGAAGTGGTTACCATTTCTGGCCTATTGATTCCCTCCACGCTTGTTATCACCACTTCGATAACTGCTCTCACTAGTATTATCATTTTGCCTGCTGCTCTCTTTTGGTTGCGTTGACTCGTTATCGCGCTCCACCAACTGAGCATTATTTACAACATCTGAATACAAACACAGTTTATGAGAAATAAGATGTTGACGTATCTCCGGCTTCAAACCTCTTAAAAACATTCGCGTTATTCTCTCTTCATTATCCACCAAGTGGGACGCAAACCGGGATAACTTCACAAATTTTGCCTCGTATTACGACACAGTCATATTGTTTTGCTCCAATTTGATAAACTCCACCTCCTTCATGTGACGAATACTTTCGAGAAAGTATTTGTCGTTGAACAGCTCTTAGAACTTCTCCCAAGACATCTTTAGTACGGCAGGTTGAGTACGTTTTACCGATTCCCACCAGTAATCTGCCTCTCCGTGCAACATAAAGGTGGCAAAGGGAACCTTTTGCTCCTCGGAGCATCCCAAGACATCAAATATCTTGGTGATCTGCTTTATTCATGCTTGACCATAAGTGGTTTGGCTCTCCTTAAACTTGGCGGTCCCGGCTCGTTGAAGCGCTTTTTAGCGGTGACCACCGAGAGTTCTAGTGTTTCCACGCATTTTGGACGGGAGCGCGCTCACATTGCTTTGTTGCATGAATTGCATAAAGCCTCCGAACATTCCATCGTTCATCATTTGGTGGTCAAGTGTTGTTGTTTGCACGAGGAATGTCGCCTTCTTGATGCACATTATCCACGATTATTGATCTGTGGAGACTCAGCGGTCTCTGTGCTCCATTGATATTCTCAACATTCTCGGATGTCATTTTCGAGATCATCGCCACAAAACAAAGGTTAATTAACATATAACATATTATCCCTATACTTTGACCGACCAATTAAATACCAAATAATCTTAGGTAAGTCATACTAGCGAAGGAATTCCCCGTCTCTCCCCTCCTAGTTCTAGTCTCACATCTTAGCCAGGGATCATATCCCTAAGCTTTGATACCAACTGTGACGCCCCCAAAATTAGGTATACATCACCCATCTTGAGTCGCCAAATACATGGTACAAAATTCAAATACAACTTAATTATACAACAGTCGTGTAAAATACGACAAAACATATGTTGTGAGTTTGAATACAAATATTGTCATCTAGAGAGTATACAAACTCAATGGAGTCCTCATTACAATTATTATCACACTATTTCACATAATAGTGAGGACTATTAATGCACCATCTAGGACCATCACTCCGTTCCCCGACTAGCCCAGTAAGAAATATTATGACTAAGATAATGCAGAATAAATTATCATGAGCCTTAAGCATGATGTTAAACCGATACAATATAACAAACATCAAGTTTAACTACACAATGAACAAGCAATCCATTAAAAGAGTCAAGTAGAGAATAAAATCTACTATCTTTTATGATTTAAAAGGTTTTCATCACTTTTATCATTTGGGACTCATCTTAATAAATAATCCACATCATCGAATCGAACTCGCACTACTGACCAAGGATATTCTTTAGTATCACGACCACAATTATCCATGCACTACGGGCCAAGAATATTTGTGTATTCATAAATGGTCATGATCATGGCAACAAGCTGTCCATCAATGCACTACGGGCCAATGAGGACTTTTACCACATCATTTGTAACATTACGGTCATGATTACACCAGAATAGTCCACAGTCATAATCATACCAAGTCCATCTATGCACTACTGAGCCTGAGATGACTTTAAAAAAATATAAACATGAGGATGATGACAATGATATAAGAATTCAATAAAACAAGTTCAAGAATTAATTTATCCAGAACTAATAATGTCCAAATTGTCAACATGATCTTCGCTTTGTAGAGTAAAATTTAAGAATGCTCAAAAGAATATTTCCATTTAAATGATCTTTGGATGAAGCGCAATTCTCAAGGATATTCCACTAATTTCATGGAGTATAGAAGTCAAAACTTTAACCAATTGAGTATAATAAAGAATGGAATAACAAAAGAAATCACCATGCATGCGATTACTTGCCCATAGGCAGAGTTATTCCAACAGAATACTAAATAACGGAACCGGTCGGTGAATTCATGACCAAACAAAGATGTTCCAAATAGAATAATAAAGAATGGAATAACAACGAAATCATCATGCATGTGGTACTTCGTGATAGAGCAAAGTTATTCAACGAGAATACTAATAAGGACGGAATCAAGTCCAGGCGTAAAACGCATGAGATAGGATATTCAACGAGAATACTAAAAAGCGGAATCGGTTAGGCAGTAAAACGCATTGCAGGACGAGGATATTCCAACAGAATAGTAAAGACGGAATATTAGAAGAATATCACTAAGTATAAGGTAGTAGTCGCGATATCTTTGGTTATTCGGTGAGAATAATAAAGAATAGAATAATGAAGTTCTCTTCATGAATACAAAAGAATAACACCCCTTACGAGTACAACAAATAATATTCCCTACCTTAAGAAGAAGAGTACTGGATATATAAGTAGTGAAGTAGCAGAATACTTTATTCTTTCTCTCTATAGTTTATCTCTCTAGAATTTCAGTGAATTCGTAAGAAATAATGAAGGAATGAACTTCTATTTATAGAAAAATGGACTGCATAGTAACTAACTCATGAACGGTCCAGATTGATTTACTTTTAATCAGACGGTCCATATTTAAAGCAAAATCTTTTAAATAATATATTATATATATATATATATATATATATATATATAATATATAACATGTGTAGACAATATCAAGACCCGGGACTTCAATTGATTTCATCGGCCAAGTTTTTCAATCTTGCATAAATTTAATAATGCAATAATGCACCATTATGTAATCTAGCCAAATTTCTCCCCCCACTTTGTCAACAAAGCTATATATATATATATATATATATATATATATATATATATATATATATATATATATATATATATATATATATATATAATAATAATAATACTTGTACTCCTCCACGTGAATAACAATTCTCCAAACCCACCCACTGACAACTTATATATATATATATATATATATATATATATATATATATAATATATAATATATATATATACAAATACATACTTCATATATATATAAATATATATAACTCTTATATATATATATAAGTAATAAAATAAAACTTAGAGGACTTCTCACGTAAGCCTTAATAATAATCAATAGTGTGTGCTATTACGTAACCACTAATGCCAGACATTCTTGTATCTTTTACTACCGAGTAGTTCAACAAGTATTAAGTGTAAAACTTCCGCCGTTATTTTCAATAAAATATTTTTGTCGCTTTTTTCAATCAAAATAATAATTACATTAGGTCCACCAATAATTATGCCGTCATACGAATATTCCCTGTTAAAACGAATATTCCCCGACAATTCGAATATTATATAACAACTTGCGTACTCTGCAAAATTTATAAATATTACCCACAACTATAAAATTATATCAAATTTATTCCATAATATTTAAAAATGATATTTATAGAAAATTTATTTTTATTTATAAAAGTTGGGGTCTTTCAATATATCTAGAAATGTGATAAGAATATTATCGATAATTAATGGTTGTGAAAATCCATAATTTCATCAATTTGAAATGGATTAAATAATATTGGTGATAATTAATCAAGGAAGTGAATAATTTATTTAACTGATATAAATAAGTAAGTTATTAATATAATAATATTATATTGACAGTTAGGTGCATGATAGCAATAATACGACTATATTATATAGTGTAGTGTGGCACTTACGTGACTATATACTAAGTTTTATGAATAAAGAAATGTGATTATGCATATTGAAACTATATAGTATAAATATATCTTGAACTGTGTATGTAACAATATGCATGTGGGTAGACATTAACATAAATTTATATTTTGGTTATTTGAGTAGTAGAGTTGATTATGGAACTACCCGGACAATAATACCTAATTGCATTATTTGATTGCATGTATTTAATGTACATGGACTATATGATGTGAGCATAGAATTTATCATTTAATTCCTAATATGGTAACAATTGTACATTAAGATTACATTATGGGAATTAAATAAACCAAACCAAGCCTAGATAACATGAAATGCTGAGATTTTCTCTTGTCCCATAATTAGTGTCACCAAGTACAATAAACAGTAAATGGAAGCTACAATACGTATTCTCCAAAAGGCTAAATCCTAGATAATCATTTCTAGCTAAGTGGTTGGTATGGAGTTGTTGAGCCACCCTTCATGAACCATTGTTTCATTGCATTGCACCATGGATTTCCATCTTGTGTAAAACCAATGCCCAGTCCAAGCTCTCATTTAAATAGTAGACCAAAAATTTCTCAGTGTTGTTGCTTGAAGTGTCTGAGAATTTCTTAGTGTAAGATTGAGAGCATACAAGTGTTCTAGGAGCTTAAGAGTTCAATTAGTAGCAAGTTCCTTCGTATTGCAGAGGTATAATTCCATTCCATGCTTTCCAATTTCATTTTCTGTAAACAGAGTTTTAAGTTGTAGAAATTCAAATTTTTGATTTTATGGAATTGGATGCTAGTAAGGTTGGGTAATGTCCATATAGTTCTTATATGCCCATATAAGCATGTTTAAACTGTTATAAGAGTGTTTAGAAATGATTTCGTGAGTAAATTCTGTGTTTGGGCTAAACAGTTGCCGAGGTTTACTTTGGAAGATAGAATCTGACCTTTATAAACATGTTGGTGGTACTCTTAGACTCACTCATGTAGTATAAACATATATATACCATGCTTGTGTATCATGTTTCAAGAAAAACATAAACAAAGTATATTTCCAACTAAAGCGATGTTAGTTTCACATATGTGTTATGAATACTCATAAGCATGTCTAATATGAGTGTTATGACTACATTGTATGTTTAGAGAGCAAGCATGATAGACCTTGTGGTTTCATGATCTTGAATGGCCTTAAATTGTTGAAATAATCAATTTAGAATTTTATTATGAAAGAAGGAACCTAGGTTGACTTAAGAAGTATGAAAAGATCTTCAACATAACAAATATAACATGTGTGATTGTTTTGGTCAAGTCAGACAAAAACCACAAGGCATCAACTGAGTCTTGGCATAGCGAGGAGGGCAGTTGTTGCCTTGGGTCCTAAAGTTTAACCATGGCAAATTGCGCCTTGTGTTGAAGTCGAAACCTAGTCAGTTTGAAATCTGATCTTGGGTCAGTTGACTTGTATGGTACCTAAAATGCTAGAGGTGGTATAAAACCTACCGATACATGTATATAAGTGAGGCTTAGATGACATATTGGGGTTGGCCTCATAATAGGATGGTCCATGGGTAAAGAAGACTTAACCTTGAGCATTCTTAAATTATTTATGAAATGACAAGGTATTTGATTTATAATGAATCTATAATCTTATTTTATACCATATGTGCATACTTGAATCATGTCAAGCTTGATTAAAGATTTTGTTAGCTAATGAATATCTTGAACATATAATATGCTATAAATAGGATTCGAAAGTGTTGATTTCTTAACGTGGACAAACCCTTGCATTACCTTATTCGACGAATGTCGTAAGCAAACCTTATCTCTTTAAATGCAAGTTATCTTATTTACTCGTTCGATTGAGTTAGTATGGTTAGACTCTTGAGAAAAACTATTATTCATGTTGAACTTGATATTGTTCTTGAATATTGTGAAAGTGTCTATGCCATTTGCTTCGGCTAGACTATATGCATGTTTATAAAACTGTCCAAACCAATTGATTGTTGCGGAAATCTTGAAAACTGAGTTGAACAACCCTTAAGGTAAGGGGAATGTATGTTGTTGGAAACCCCGACACATGAGTATATTATTATTGTGGTGTTATGCATATCTTAGAGTACTATTGTGACAACCCGAATTTTATGGGTTATTAAAATAAGAATTTAATAAATAAAATTCTTATTATAAGATTTATCTATTTTTGATTATGTGGTTTGGTGAGTAGAAATTTATTATGCATGAGCTGTAATAGTTAATTTAACTATTGAAGAAATTAAACGAAATTGTTATGAAAAGGAAATTAACTATATTATATTACTTAATTTAATTAAGTTGAAATTATATTACGAAATAATATAATTTGATGGTTATGCCTTGTTGGCAACGGAAATGTTTTGAATTAAATTCATGAATAATGTGAGTAATTCACTTATTTAAATAGTGAATTAATATAATTATTTTAATAAACTGAGAAGGTAATATATTGCATGAAAATGTACTATTTAATGTATTACGATAGTGAATTTCGTTAATAGTAAAATATTTATTAAACAGAATAAATATTTTAGTTGAAATATTTATGGAATAAAATGGATATTCGATGAATTTTTTTGGAGAATAATTTATTTAGGTACGATAATATTGATTACATGATTTTATAATCAGTGCGTACTTTATTACGCTAATGGAATGGAAATATTCTAATTTAATTAAATAATTAAATTAGAGGATTAATGATTTATTAAACAAATTATAACTATATTAGCTAATTAAATATTGTGTTGGCTAAATAAAGATTATAATTTAATTGGGTAATGTGTGACATGAGTACTATAGGATAAGAGAATTATAAAAATTAAATAGAAAGGGTTTTAAAGTGTGTCAACCAAACAAGGTCTTATGACCTTTGGAATATTGTAACCGCTGAGACCTTAATTTATTTGAGCGTAAATTATTGTCAGTTTTTATGTTACGTAATATTTTGCTAAGTCTAAATAACAGAGAGACAGGGGAGCCTTATAGAGGGTTTGAGAGATAAAGAAATTTTTTATGGATTAAGAAGAAAAATCCTGTGAATCAAGAGGGAAGAAGATGTGTAATCAAGGTTTCCTAATCATCTTCTAACCAATCTAAAGAAGAAATCAAAGGTAACAACTTGGTTGTAAAATCTATTTTGTGTTCTTATATATACTTCTCTATAAATGGATTTTGGTAGAGGATTTGCTAATAATTGATGATATAATGTTAATAGATGTATATAATTTGTTATATGTAATCTATTACAGGTTTTCATGTAATCAAATTCGTGGAAACAAGTGTGAGAAGAAGAAATTTGGTTTATGGCTTAATATATGTATTTTGGGTCTATTTTAAGGCTTAAATTGATGGTTAGATCATGTATATAATCTGAAATTGATAATAAATGTGATTAGTAAGTGGAAAAATGAAAAGAACGCAAGTTGAATGAATCAATTTGGTTAAGAAACGAATTCGTAGTGAACGAATTGGCTAAATTGTCAAAACATGAACAGTTAGAATGAACATAAGTTGTAAATTCATATTAAGGTTAGTTAATGTTTATGTTAGTTGATGGGTATTTGCAGGTTAAGGATTGAAGGTAACACTATGTGCTACTTGAATGACGTGGATCAGAAATAATACACGAAGATTAATATTTTAGCTAAAGTTGTTATGTCTTAATACCATGATTAAAATTCATGAGATGTACTAAATGTTTTATGATGTATAGTTTTATGTTGAGTTGTAAAGCTAAAGTTAGAGTTATCTGATATGTAAAGGTTATCAAGTTGAGTTATTTGATATAATAATTGTGATGAAGTGAATCATGGATTATATATGTTTCAAAGACATGTATATGATAACGGTTTTGATTCAGGGAGTTAAAAGTAAGATGACATAAAAGTTTTAATTATTCTGCATTTTATTAAGTTTAATATTGAATAATGATATAAAATAAGAAGTTAGGCGTATTATTAATGACCGAAGTCGATAATTAAATTGTATGAATTTTGGGAATTAGATTCTGGGTTGGTATCAAAGTCATGAGGTTATAAACCTTAGGTAGGAGTACCTTAGGCTATAAACTTAGAGAAGGAAGGTGAAGATAATGAAAGCATAAGCTCAAATAGAGTTTGAACAATAAGAAGTAATTTAAGAAACATATATAGAAGGGATGAAAACATGCGTGAGAGGATTCAAAGAAGAATCTCGCAGAGTTATGGGGTTACCCAACTCCAATAATATGGATGTAAGGTGATAATAAATAGACAGTGTCTATAAGAAGAGAATGACAAAGAAGTTAAGAATAAAAGGTTATATCTAAGTATGGTACAATTGTACTCTTTAATAGTTGATGTATGGTATCTAGGCTAAACGATTCCTTCATAGAGCGGAGGTATATACGAACTAGCAACTCGGAACCTAGTTTGTTGGTTGTTTGTGGGAAACCACTCAGTGTGCCGTATTGAAACTATTATAGACTCGATGTGTACCAAGTGTAGAAAGTGGATACGTATGATGAAAATGTGGAACTCAAATGAAATGTTGAGCAATGTAACTGAAGTTGGAAATTCTTAAAGCATGAATTGTTATATAAACAAGAAGATTCAAAGAAGAATCTTGAAGAGATATGTAGATAAGGAATGGGAGTTACCTAACTCAAATAACAAAGATAACGAATAATGTCGTAAATGAAAGGAAAGAAAGAGAATCATAAAATAAAACGATCACGAGTTAAGAAAAGAATTTTAAGGAAGATGATAATAGAGTAAGATCACGACGTGATTTGAGTAAGTATAGCTTAATACTATGAAGATGGTGTACTATGAAATAGTACGAGATAACTCACGAGGAGTTATAGATGATGTGATACGAGGAATTCGTATCGAGCAAAGAGCAAGTTAAAAGTAAGATAGAGTTAGTTGGGATTTCAACTGAGGACTCATGTGATGGCTGAGTTGTACAAATCTTTGTATGAGCAAGGGTTTTGTGCTTGCACTCAGTTTATCATATTGATAATCATTGGAATGTTGGTGTCACGCTATCAATGTATATATGGCAAAAAGGTGATTCTTTTCTCATGTGTATGTTTGATAGTTAGAAACTATTAAGATTAGACAGATATTATTAGGATTAGGCGCGGTTCTTAAAACTAATGAATATGGTAAGTTCATGACTCATAATAATATGATATGTTTTAAACCGCTCAGTGAATGGATGCCTATGGTCTGACTAGGATAAGTTCTTAAACTCATATTATTGTGGCAAGTCCTGAACTTCCAATGTGCGGTAAGTTTGATGAACTGGGGTATAATTAAGTTATGAATGAAGAATTGAGGATTATGGGAATAGATATAATTCTTAAGCAATGGATCAGTATAGAAAGTGGAGACATAAGTTTTTCCAAATCTTCTAGCTATGCTAGACTTCAAAATTTTTGACATAAAGCTAAATTTGCACTATGTGGCTTTTTAAAAATGAATTTTTACTCTCAACGCATGGTAACAAATGTGTATGTGTGGACTTCGGGACACTAACACATCATTACTTGTTGAGATATGATATCACTAAAACTGATTTTCAAAGATTTTTGAACTGTTTAAAGAATAGTCTATGCTAATTATTTCAGCTAGACGAAAATGATTTGAAAATATCAAAATGTATTTTATATCATTAATGCATCATGGAACCTGGTGCAAAGATGATAAAAACGATGGAGTTATCAATGCAGAATTTCTTAGTGTTGGATGTGATCTAAGGATCGTCAGCCCACTATGGTATGATGTAGTATGACAAAGTCTAAAAATGACGGAATCCTCAAACGGACTGTAAATACAATGCGGTATCATGACGTCATAAAAAGATTTTTGAGATTTCTTTAAGATATGAGAATATATATTTATATATATGTACATGTATATTTCGATTGATGTCCGAATTGTTGTAGAAGTCTATGCTATTTGATTTAGCTAGACGAATATTGAATGATGATCATGAAATTCAAGCGTTTCTTGAGAAGTTATGCCAAACCAAATTGTTTTGGTGCGAATTTAGATGTTAAAAAGCTGAGGTGAACAATGCTGTAAATAGGGGACATGTTATCGTAGACAATGGTTCCGAAAGTAACGCATATAGTCGTTACGATGTTAAGATGTAATACGTTGTGCACGACGTAGGGGTACGATAGGCTGATCACCTAGAGTACTTGCAGAGAGTGTTTTCAGTCTATATGATTGCTAAACATTCGGTTAATGACGGTTTACAGTGGTGATGCACTGTTAAACCTGGGGAAGAATTCAAGGTCCGTATAGTCTTATGACTGTTAAAGGTTCAAGTTGAGATACTTGATAACCTAGGGACATAGTGCAAGGTCTTATGACCCCTCAGCATGATTTGAAATCTTTTAAATTCCTGTTATTCATCTCGCTTCCCAATTATTGAGTAATTGTGGAAGATTCTTATTATTCTGAAAGGTGAAAGTGGAAAGGATGAGAAAATTAAGCAAAACATAATAATTTCAAGAAAGAAATGAAATTCCAGAAGAAGAGAAAATGTGAAACTCTTAGAAGATGAAGAGGTGATGAATATGATGGTCTTAGAATGATCCTTAGAGAAAGAATTTGGTTGCAGAGCCTAATGAATAAATATATATTAACATAAAATCTATTTTGATAAATGGAATGAATGAAAATTAGTAAGTCAAAAATTTCGAGGATGAAATTCTTAGAAGAAGGGGTGAATGTAATGTCCCGAGAGTTTGAGAATATAGTATATGATAATGATCCTTAGGGAAAGATAATGAACGGGTTAAATAATATATAATACTCAAAATATAATTGAGTTCAAGTAAAGGTTATGAAATAAAACTTACAAGAATTTATTATCAAGAATGGTGGGAGTAGGAAACATAAAACCTATATTAAGGTAATGTGTTGAAGTTATTCAATGAAGAGATTTGATGAAAACCTGAGTAAGGTAGGGTTTCGGTGATTCCGAGGACGGAATCCTTATAAGGAGGGAAGGATGTGACAACCCAAATTTTATGGGTTATTAAAATAAGAATTTAATAAATAAAATTCATATTATGAGATGTATCTATTTTTGATGGAAACATGTGTTAGAAGAAGAAATTTGGTTTATGGCTTAATATATGTATTTTGGGTCTATCTTAAGGCTTAAATTGATTGTTAGATCATGTATATAATCTGAAATTGATAATAGATGTGATTAGTATGTCGAAAAATGAAAAGAACGCAAGTTGAATGAATTAATTTGGTTAAGAAACGAATTCGTAGTGAACGAATTCGCTAAATTGTCAAAACATGAACAATTAGAATGAACATGAGTTGTAAATTCATATTAAGGGTAGTTAATGTTTATGTTAGTTGATGGGTATTTGGTATGTTGTAGTTTTATGAGTTACAAACCAATAGTATCAAAAATGGACTGAATTGGATGAGTATAACTCATGTTATGATCATTGGAAGGAGTAAATATCACATGTAATCATGAAGAAACGAGCTTGAGGGCTGTTTCTGCGACTTGGGGAAGCACTGCACGCGCCCCAAAGGCCAATGAAGAACGCTTGTTTATGCGAGGCATTAATGTGATCGGATTGCTCACGACTGCTGCAGAAAATTAAGCATAACGTTTTCATACGAACTCCGATTAAGGAGATTCAAGATGATCCGGAACGAGGACGAATAGACCTACAACTTTTGTTCTTTAAGGTGTTTAGTTTGAGGTCTTTAGGAAGGGTCAAAATGATCATATTTAGGACTGTTGTGTTTTCGGAGGCAAAAAGAGGGCGTCGGGCATGTACGTATGCAAGTGTAGTTCTCTTGACGATAATAGGCGTTGTTCTAAGTTATAGAACATGAATATTATGAAGTATAATGATGCTTAACATTAATAAATGATATATTAGATAAGTTGAATATGCATACTAAGCACACACAAGAGAGACAAATTGGGCGTGTGACGAATAAACGTCAAAACGTCGTCATAAGCGATAATGAACATAAAAAGTGTTTTAAATCAAATGAAATGAATATTATAATATATTGAATAGTGTTAATATAAAACAAATAAGGATTCCTAGCAAGACTTAAGCACTTGAATAAACTTCGAATATGAAATATAGTGAGCTATAAGTCGAAAGTAACACAATAAAATTGAACATTGTGTATTGATAATAGGAAGGGTTATGAGACGTAAATTAAAGTTTACATTACAACTACTATGCGTTGCTATGTGACTAATAGTTGATGTGTATAATTATATAATTTTGTAGGGCACGTGAAGTGCAGATATATGTAAGATGTTAAACTGTTATTGGTAAACAACGATCAAGGCAAGTCTTTCAGTTCTTATTTGCTATGTGAATTTGATTGTTTTAAATCTTTATTGCAAAGAGCATGATGTGTTATATATATGTTGAATGTATGAAATGTTAAAGTCAACTTATGACTACGTTGATTGAGTAAAGCATGCTGGTTGAGTAAGGAACTCAATCTTTATACTTGTTATATGAACTATAAGATGTATGTTATGTTATTCCAATATTTATGAGATATATATTGAGCATGCTATTATGTGCTACGTGATGCATGAAAACTGTTAGATTTTCTTTTTTCAACATCGAGCTCAACCTTGCAAATAACCATTTTTGCAGGTTAAGGATTGAAGGTAACACTATGTGCTACTTGAATGACGTGGATCAGAAATAATACACGAAGATTAATATTTTAGCTAAAGTTGTTATGTCTTAATACCATGATTAAAATTCATGAGATGTACTAAATGCTTTATGATGTATAGTTTTATGTTGAGTTGTAAAGCTAAAGTTAGAAATATCTGATATGTAAAGGTTATCAGGTTGAGTTATTTGATATAATAATTGTGATGAAGTGAATCATGCATTATATATGTTTCAAAGACATATAGATGATAACGGTTTTGATTCAGGGAGTTAAAAGTAAGATGACAGAAAAGTTTTAATTATTCCGCATTTTATTAAGTTTAACATTGAATAATGATGTAAAATCAGAAGTTAGACGTATTATTAACGACCGAAGTCGATAATTAAATTGTATGAATTTTGGGGTCGTTACAACTATAGACTGATCATCTATAGTACTTGCTTTTTTTTGGGTTATCAGTTTAATTTTGGTAATTCTAATAGATGTTTAATAGTCCTTAGTGACTGCTAAGTATAAATTGTGATCCAGTCGGATACCTTGATAGCCTTTGAATTCATATATATCTGTTGATTTATATTGAATTATTGTTCTTATTCCAAGAATTGTTGATATTCATTATTCATAATATTATTCTGAACCCTGAACTATCTTAGAAATGATACTTCGATATTTTAAACTCGTATCATAAAACTCTTTACCCTTGTTGTATATTACTTGCTGGGCAATTTGTGCTCATTCTTGGTTATTTAAAACCTTTACATTAAGGTGGAGCAGGGGAGGTGTATCGAGGGGAAAAGACAAGGGCAAGGGCAAAGACTCTAAAACTAGCTTATCCTTTTATGTTTAAACAATTATGTTGTATTAAGACTGTTTCCAGACTGTTTAAACTTAAGTAGGATTATGTATTAAATCTTTATTCGATATTATTATGTAATCCATTAAGTACTATAAGTTGCGAGACTTGGGGGAATAATTATAATAAATCATTGTATATTATTCTAAATTAGTTCTTTCATTGTGAATGTGTGATTTTATTTATTATTGTAATACTTTGAGCACGTGACGAACCGAATTCGAGTGACCAAGTGGCGGTCAGAATTTGGGGGCGTCACAGGTTGGTATCAAAGCTATAGTTATAAACCTTAGGAGCGAGTGTGCTTAGATTATAACTTAAGAAAACTTAGAAGTTAGGACAGGGATAAAACTCATGTAGAGGTTTCCTTGAGAGACTTAGTGTGTTATGAAATGTAACTTCATTCAATACGATGAACTTATGTTTATTTAAACATTCTGATGGAGTTGTTGTTTGTCTTGTCTTATATTGGTGATTGTAGGATGACTGGCATGGGAAGACCTAGCCGAGTAGTAGAGGAAGAGCCACGTGATATCCACGTAGTCTATGAGGCACCCTTGATAGCAGAGCCTATATCGGTAGTTACTCCTATTGATGGTGATCATGAGGAGGAGGAGGAGGAGGAGATGGAGCCTCTACCTGAGGAGTAAGATCCGGAGGACGAGCCTATGGAGGAGGAACCCGAGCCCATGGAGGACTCCGACGAGTCTACTTTTGAGGATCGAATGTTAGGAGAGTATGAAGAACATATTTTGGAATTAGGATGTAGAGTCGAGGAGCTAGAAACTGAGACTCTTGAGAAGCAACTAGTGATGCAGGAGATGGAAGTAGAAATTGCTCACCGTAAGGAGGAAGGGATCTAGATCGCCTTGTTTCACCGATCGGTGGCGAGGAACGTTGAGTTGGCAGGAAAGTTAGAAGAAATGGAGCAGAAGATTGCAAGTGAGAGGACGGAGAAAAAGGCACTCCGAACTCAGTTAGAGATGGAGGTGATGGATAAGATCCACTTCGAGGAGAAGTGGGAGGATTCTAATGACAGAGTGGGTGATCTAAATGATGAGGTGAGATGCAAGAGGAGAAAAATGAACAAGATGGGCTATGCTCTACGCACGACCATGAAGAGGTTGATCGATGGGGTAAATCACTACCCCGCTGAGCAAGGACAGACCCGACATACCATAAGTCGGGATATGGTGGCACACATCACACAGAAGGAGTATCAGAGCGTCGTGGAGCATGGAATGTTAGATTGAGTCTAGAGGGGAAAGCTTAGAAGTGTAGTAGTTTTATTTATGTGTTGTTAATATGTTGTTGTAATCTCAATCTTTTGTGTAAGATGTGAAGTAGTGGTAAAACCCCAAACTTTTGAAAGGTGTTAGAGGGGTAGTAAGCTAAGGTTGTCCCCGTCTTTTGTGATATTAGGGGATATGTATTTTCATTTATAGCAGTATACTAGAAAAGAACGTGTATTGTAACCATTTGGCACATGAATATAAATGATCTTATTTCAGAAATGTGTTATAAACTTTTAGTTCTTTTCATTTGAGAAATGTTTAAATATGATAGTTAGATAATAAGATGAAAAATTTTGTGATGCAGAAAATGCCACCCAGACGTAGAATAACTGTCCTAGAAGAGTCACTCAATAATAAGAGAGGACCAGTAGATCCGATACAGCGACTGGTAGATTTATTGGGAGAAGCTCTAAGGGGAAGAAACGAACCCGTACCACCCGTTCCCCAAGCTGTCTTAGTAACAACCTTTAAAGACTTTAAGAGTGTAGGACCCCCAGAGTTCACGAGAATTACTGACCTGATAGTTGCGCAAACCTGGATCAAGGAGATCGAGAAGGCCTTCACTATAGCTTGCGTGGGTGAAGACTAGAAGACAGTATTCACAACATACATGATAAGGGGCGAAGTAAACTATTGGTGGGAAACTAATCAGTAGAGAGTGGGGGAAGGAACGATAACATGGGAGAGGTTTACGACGCTATTTTTTGAGAACTATTTCTAGAAGAGTGTGAAAAGTAGGATGGAAGTGAAGTTCCTAGAGTTAAAATAAGGAGACGTGATGGTGGCGCAATACGCTGCTAAGTTTAATGAACTATCGCAATTTACGGAACACCAAGTTGGGGATGAAGAAAGGAAGGCAAGACGCTTCAAGAAAAGATTGAAGTCGTGGTTGTATAATAAGGTATCAGTCTTCCAGATTGATTCCTTTACGACCTTGTTAGAAAAGGCAGTCATTACAGAAGGTGGCGATGAGGCCTTACGTCTATATCATTAGGAGAAGAAGAACAAGAACACTGGTAATGAGCATCGGGGAGGAAGCAGCAGCGGGGAAGTAATTCTGGAAAGAGGAAATGGGAAAATAACAACCACAACCACAAAAACAACAGAAACAATGACCAAGGTGGAAGCCACCAGGAAAACTTTAAGAAAATGATCGAAGCTTGCAACAAGTGTGGAAGAAGACATCAGGGGGAATGATGGAAGAGAAAGACCACTTACTATAATTGCGGCTAAGAGGGGCACATCTCGCCAAATTTCCCAAAGCCAAAGAAGATCAGATGATGTTTTGCTTGTGGATCGACAGAGCACCAGATAAAGGATTGCCCGAAGAAAGGAAACGGTGGAGCTGGCGGGGGCCAGGGAGGAGGAAGCAAGTTAATGATTTGTGGACCTGCACAACCCAATCGATCGACCACCCGAACCTTTAACATGACCATCTAAGACGCAGTGGCTGCGAAGGACGTAGTGTCAGGTATAATCCCAATCAATAATATAAATGCTTATGTATTATTTTATTCGGGTGCCACCTGTTCTTTTGTATCTGAAGAATTTGCTAATAATTTAATACACCTTGAGAACGTTTAGAAGATTCTTTGAACGTAGAAGTTGCGAATAAAGAAATAATCCCTGTAGAATACGTTTATTGAAATTATCGCGCAAACATTAGAGGACATGAATTGAGCGTAGACTTGATTCCTATTAGACTGGGAGAATTTGACGTAATATTGGGAATGGATTGGTTATATAACCATGCAACGATAATTGACTATCAGAACAAGTGTGTGAACCTTCAGACTCCAAGCAAGTCTAAGGTACTATTTCGTGGTAGCTCATCGCTTAAGCAATCGTGTTGCGTTACGATGATGCGGGCCAAGAAGTTGTTAAGGAAAGGATGTGTAGGTTATTTAGCTTACATTGTAGATACTCAGAAAAAGGGAGTAGAGATTAAAGATATACCCATAGTAAATGAATTTCAAGACGTGTTTCCGGACGATCTACCTGGTCTTCCGCCAGACAGAGAAATCGAATTCGTAATAGACTTAGCACCGGGAACGACACCAATTTCGAAAGCTCCATATCGTATGGCGCCAGTAAAAATGAAGGAATTGATGATACAACTTCAAGAGATATTAGATAAGGGTTACATTCGACCGAGTGTGTCTCCTTGGGGAGCACCAGTGTTATTCGTGAAAAAAAAAGGATGGATCGATGAGGCTCTGTATTGATTATCGAGAGTTAAACAGAGTAACAATCAAGAACATATATCCATTACCGAGGATATACGACTTGTTTGATCAACTGAAAGGAGCGAAATGTTTCTCGAAGATCGACTTACGAACAGGATATCATCACCTGAATGTGCGGGATGAAGATATACCAAAGACTGCGTTTCGAACCCGTTGTGGACATTACGAGTTTTTGGTAATGTCATTCGATTCAACTAATGCTTCGGCAACATTCATGGACTTGATGAATCGAGTTTTCAAGACATACTTGGATAAATTCATCGTAGTTTTCATCGACGACATTTTGATCTAGTCTAAGACAGAGGAAGAACACACCGAACATCTGAATATTGTTTTGGGAGCACTACGAAAGGAGGAGAAGTATGCAAAGTTTTCAAAATGTGAATTTTGGATGAAGAAGGTCAATTCTTAGGCCACGTGGTGGATGAGAATGGAATCTCAGTAGACTGAGAAAAGGTCAAAGCAGTAAGTAGTTGGGAACAACCAAGAACACCGACAGAGGTGAGAAGTTTCTTAGGGTTAGCTTGGTACTATCGAAGATTCATCCAAGATTTTTCTAAGATAGAAACCCCGTTGACTAATATGACAAGAAAGACGGTAAAATTTGTATGGACCGACAAATGTGAGGAGAGTTTTCGAGAGTTGAAGAAGAGATTAAGTGAGGCACCTGTATTATCCTTGCCAGATGATACAAGAGGATTTGTAGTGTATAGTGATGCATCACATAGAGGACTGGGTTATGTGCTGATGCAGCATGGAAAAGTTATTATGTATGCATCACGACAATTGAAGGATTACGAAAAACAATACCCTAATCATGACTTAGAGTTAGCGACAATAGTTTTTGCGTTAAAAATATGGAGGCATTATTTCTACAGAGAGAAATGTGAGATATACACGGACCACAAAAGTCTGAAATATATCTTCACATAGAAGGAGTTGAATATGCGTCAAAGAAGGTGGTTAGAATTAATCAAGGATTATGACTGTGAGATTCTTTATCACCCGGGAAAAGTAAACGTAGTTGCCGACGCTCTAAGCAGGAAGGGAAGGGAGAAATTGTTTCAACTGACAACTCAGGAGGAGTTAATAAGAGATATAGAGAAGTTGGAAATAGTAGTGAAAGAACCTGAGAGGTCTGGAGGGAAATTATTTGTAATGGAAGCTTGTCCAACATTGTTGGATAGAGTCAAGGAAGCACAAGAGAAAGATGAAGAATGTAAGAAGATCAGGAAGAGGATCACGGGAAATGAGGAAGAAAAATTTTGAATAGATAAAGACGGTATTTTAAGATTCTAATGGAGAGTGTGGGTACCGACGGTAACCTAGTTGAAAGAGGAGATTTTGCACGAGGCACATCATACGAAATATTCCGTTCATCCGGGAGGCACTAAGATGTACCGAGACTTGAGGCAACATTTTTGGTGGCCCAATTTGAAACGGGAAGTCGCAGAGTGTGTTAGTAGATGTTTGACTTGTCAACGCGTAAAAGCAGAGCATCAGCGGCCAAGTGGGTTGCTACAACCGTTGGAAATACCGGAGTGGAAATGGGAGCATATTACGATGAATTTCGTGATAGGACTTCTGGTCACGCAGAAAGGGTTGGATGTCATTTGGGTTATCGTTGCTCGACTTACAAAGACAGCACATTTTCTACCAATCAAGATCCGCTACAGTTTGAATCAGTTGGTGAGCCTATATGTAAAGGAGATTATTTCACGACATGGAGTGACGGTATCGATTATTTCTAACCGAGACCCGCGTTTCACATAAAATTCTAGAAAAGCTTGCAAGAGAGGATGGGAGCACAGTTAAGGTTAAGTACTGCCTATCATCCTCAGACAGACGGACAGTGTGAGCGAGCAATACAAATGCTAAAGGACATGCTTAGAACTTGAGTGATGGAATTCAAGGGAAATTGGGACGACCACCTCGAGTTTGCGTATAATAATAGTTACCATGCGAGTATCAGTATGCCATTGTACGAAGCTCTTTACGGGAGGAAGTGCAGAACGCCATTATGTTAGGACAAAGTCGGAGAACGACGAATACTCAGACCAGAGTTAGTGCAATAAATCGTGGATGTGGTGAAATTAATACGAGCTAGATTAGTGGCAGCTCAAGATCTCCAGAAAAAGTATGCAGATTTGCATCGGCAAGACCGAGATTTTGAAATTGGCAATTTTGTATTCCTGAAGGTATCTCCATGGAAGGGAAAGATTTGTTTCGGTAAGAAAGGGAAACTGAGCCCAAGATTCATAAGACCGTTCGAGATACTAAAGCGAGTGGGTGAAGTAGCGTACAAAGTTACACTACCACCTGAGCTGGAGCACATCCATAACGTGTTTCACATATCTGTGTTGCGTCCGTACAAGCCTGATTACAAGCACGTGATTTCTTATGAACCCATCCAAGTGGAGAAGAATTTGGCATACAAAGAAATTCTTGTCCAAATTCTTGATAGGAAAGAGAAAACCTTGACAAATAAAGTCATTTCCTCTATAAAAGTACTTTGGCGTAACCGCGATGTTGAGGAGGCTACGTGGGAGTTAGAAGATAGGATGATGAGGGATTATCCCCATCTAATTGTGTAACCTTGTAGCAATTCCGGGACGGAATTTTTATAAGGGGGGAAGATGTAATACCCAAGAATTTCCACGTATTATTAAATGAATATATTGAGGGAAATACTATTTATGTGGATATAAGTGTTATTATTTTATGAGTCGGTTAATACAATTGATTCGTATAAGATCAATGTGTATTAAGAAGTGTGAATTGACAATGAGAACTGCGAAATGCCTTGTGTGGCATAATGCGAAACGAGAAAATCCATTAAGCGAATTAAAACGAGAATTTAGAAGATTAATCGTGCCAATCATGTGATTTCATATGTGTAATCAATACACACATAGACTTGTAATAACACTCTTCTGGACCTTAATTTATTTCATATAAAATGAGTTTAGCGATGAAAATTGGCACGAGCGCAGCGGTAAGTTTCCACCTGGGGTGAACCGTAAACCCGGGCATCCTAGGATCGATTCTCGTCTGCAACAAGTGTGAGGGCCAATTAAAAACTGGTCCGTATGGCCACGGATCGCACATTTCTGGGCAGAGCCATGTCTTAGGCCGAGCCTGTGCATAAAGCCTGGTCCGGGGTGGGGAGACTTAGTCCGACTGCGGTTAGGAAACTCCACATTATCAAAAAAAAAAAATTAAAATTAGCGCGGTAGAAGCTAAACCAGATCTTTGCCTTTGTCGAGAACGCAGTCAAATTGCGTCTTCCCAATGATACAAACTAAGCAGATATATGCAATGATCGATTGGAGTTGGTTACTTTCTTCTATAGCATTGAATTGGGGACATTAATGTTATATGTGTAACATGGATGAAACCATATAATAAGAGTATATTGCAATGAAATATGTTATGTCCGACAACGGAATTGTTAAGCCATTAGTTAATGTTAATTAATTGGGGGAAAATATTGATTTCTTTGTAATAAATTAATATTATGTGATTATTATTAATTACAATATATCTAGAAATGTGATAAGAATATTATCGATAATTAATGGTTATGAAAATCCATAATTTCATTAATAAGAAATGGATTACATAATATTGGTGATAATTAATCAAGGAAGTGAATAATTTATTTAATTGACATAAATAAGTAAGTTATTAATATAATAATATTATATTGACAGTTATGTGCATGTGAGCAATAATACGACTATACTATATAGTGTAGTGTGGCACTTATTTGACTATATACTAAGTTTTATGAATAAAGCAATGTGATTATGCATATTAAAACTATATAGTATAAATATATCATGAAATGTGTATGTAACAATATGCATGCAGGTAGACATTAACATAAAGTTATATTTTGGTTATTTGAGTAGTAGAGTTGATTATGGAACTACCGGGACAATAATACCTGATTGCATTATTTGATTGCGTGTATTTAATGTACATGGACTATATGATGTGAGTATAGAATTTATCATTTAATTCCTAATATGGTAACAATTGTACATTAAGATTACATTATGCAAATTAAATAAACCAAACCAAGCCTAGATAACATGAAATGCAGAGATTTTCTCTTGTCCCATAATTAGTGTCACCAAGTACAATGAACTGTAAATGGAAGCTACAATACGTATTCTCTAAAAGGCTAAATCCTAGATGATCATTGCTAGCTAAGTGGTTGGTATGGAGTTGTTGAGCCACCGTTCATGAACCATTGTTTCATTTCTTTGCACCATGGATTTCCATCTTGTGCAACACCAATGCCCAGTCAAAACTCTCCTTTAAATAGCAGACCAAAAATTTCTCAATGTTGTTGCTTGAAGTGTTTGAAAAAATTTTTAGTGTAAGATTGAGAGCATACAAGTGTTCTAGGAGCTTAAGAGTTCAATTAGTAGAAAGTTCCTTCGTATTGCAGAGGTATAATTCCATTCCATGTTTTCCAATTTCATTTTCTGTAAACAAAGTTTTAAGTTCTTGAAATTCAAAATTTTGATTTTATGGAATTGGATGCTAGTAAGGTTGGGTAATGTCCATATAGTTGTTATATGGCTATATAATCATGTTTAAACTGTTATAAGAGTGTTTAGAAATGATTTCGTGAGTAATTTCTGTGTTTGGGCTAAGCGATTCTTCGAGGTTTCTTCATTCTCGGCTCTAACAGTCTGGTATGACTCTTATTGGATTAACATAGAAGCCTTAATAGCAATTGCTACTTACCCCGAGTTCGATTGGAGTTTACATTTTCAAATCTGAACAATGTTAGTTAATCGTTATGACTCAAGCTAGCATACAAGCATGTGTAAGGGGTATATACAAGTATATTAACTCAATGTGAGCATGTTTTACAAGATTTGCATGATTAACGAAGGTGTGTGATTTAAAATGGATTTATAACTTTAGAAGCGAACTTGACAAGTATGAATGACATATTTGTAGACTGACTTTGCAAGCATGTTGGTATGGTTTAGAAATGTATAAATAAATCATTAGCTTGTGTTTATGTGATTAGTAAGCAAGCATGAACATGTTGAACTAATTTGTAAACTTTACAAAGGGAAATACGACTTTTGAAACAAATGATAATGCACTACTTTGGAAGATAAAATCTGACCTTTATAAACATGTTGGTGGTACTCTTAGACTCACTCATGTAGTATAAACATATATATACCATGTTTGTGTATCATGTTTCAAGAAAAACATAAACAAAGTATATTTCCAACTAAAGCGGTGTTAGTTTCACTTATGTGTTATGAATACTCACAAACATGTCTAATATGAGTGTTATGACTACCTTGTATGTTTAGAGAGCAAGCATGATAAAACTTGTGGTTTCATGACCTTGAATGGCCTTAAATTGTTGAAATAATCAATTTAGAATTTTATTATGAAAGAAGGAACCTAGGTTGACTTAAGAAGCATAAAAAGATCTTTAACATAACAAATATAACATGTGTGATTGTTTTGGTCAAGCCAGACAGAAACCAGAAGGCATCAGCTGAATCTTCGCATAGCTAGAGGATGGCGTAGCTGCGCCGGTCCTAGGCTTAGCCATGTCTGAAGTCCGAACCTAGTCAGTTTGAAATCTGATCTTCGGTCAATTGACTTGTATGGTACCTAAAATGCTAGAGGTGGTATACAACCTACCGATACATGTATATAAGTGAGGCTTAGATGATATATTGGGGTTAGCCTCGTAATAGGATGGTCGATGGGTAAAGAGGACTTAACCTTGAGCATTCTTAAATTATTTATGAAATTACAAGGTATTTGATTTATAATGAATCTATAATTTGATTTTATACCATATGTGCATACTTGAATCATATCAAGCTTGATTAAAGATTTTGTTAGCTAATGAATATCTTGAACATATAATACGCTATAAATAGGATTTAAAAGTGTTGATTTCTTAACGTGGATAAACTACGCGTAAGGCAAGTTCTCTAGCCTTACTCAAATCTATATTGAGCAAGTATCCTAAACCATTGCATTACCTTATTCGACGAATGTCGTAAGCAAACCTTATCTCTTTAAATGCAAGTTATCTTATTTACTCGTTCGATTGAGTTAGTATGGTTAGACTCTTGAGAAAAACTATTATTCATGTTGAACTTAGTATTTTCCTTGAATATTGTGAAAGTGTCTATGTCATTTGCTTCGGCTAGACTATATGCATGTTTATAAAACTGTCCAAACCAATTGATTGGTGCGAAAATCTTGAAAACTGAGTTGAATAACCCTTAAGGTAAGGGGAATGTATGTTGTTGGAAACCCCGACACATGAGTATATTATTACTGTGGTGTTATGCATAACTTAGAGTACTATAGACTGATCATCTATATTACTTGTTTCTTTTGGGTTATCAGTTTAATATTGGTAATTGTAATAGATGTTCAATATTCCTTAGTGACTGCTCAGTAAAAATTGTGATCCAGTCGGATACCTTGATAGCCTTTGAATTCATATATCTGTTGATTTATATTGAATTATTGTTCTTATTCCAAGAATTGTTGATATTCATTATTCATGATATTATTTTGAACCCTGAACTATCCTAGAAATGATACTTCGATATTTCAAACTCGTATCATAAAACTCTTTACCCTTGTTGTATATTACTTGCTGGGCAATTTGTGCTCATTCTTGGTTATTTAAAACCTTTCTGTTAAGGTGGAACAGGGAGGTGTATCGGGGAAAGACAAGGGAAAGGGCAAGGCTACCGACTAGCTTATCCCTTTTATGTTTAAACTATTATGTTGTATTAAGACTGTTTCCAGACTGTTTAAACTTAAGTAGGATTATGTATTAAGTCTTTATTCGATATTATTATGTAATCCATTAAGTACTATAAGTTGAGAGACTTGGGGGAATAATTATAATAAATCATTGTATATTATTCTAAATTAGTTATTTCGTTGTGAATGTGTGATTTTATTTATTATGGTAATACTTTGAGCACGTGACGAACCGAATTCGAGTGACCAAGTTGCGATCAGAATTTAGGGGCATCACAGTACTTGAATCTAGGTTTTAATTAATAGATCTTAAACCTTAAGGTTTTTCAAATAATTTCTAGGGTTTGAAAAATTAAGTTTAAAGTTTAATAAAATTTTAATTAGAACTTACTAATTAAAATTAGGGTTTTTAATAGAAAATTAGGGTTTAAAATAATTAGGGTTCCTTAATATTATTAGGGTTCCCAAATTAACAATTCATTTTACTAAAATAATAATCAGGGTTTTTAATTTTTACAATTAGGGTTTTCAAATATTTATTAGGGTTTTTCTAATTAACAAAAATTCTATAATATGCAACATAATTCATATAACATAATTACTACACATTCTTTAATCTCTCATTTGAGTTTCAAAATAGGGTTTAATAAATTAATATTAGGGTTTTGACATTATACACCATAATTGACCAACCATTATCAATACGTACATATAGTACATATTTATAGTACTGAAATAAAAATAATATTATAATATTATTCTCATTCCTTATTCTAAATCCAGAATTAGGGTTTGGATTACATATCTGATTTATCTTGCATATATAACATTATTAATTAAGTTAAAATAATTAACTTAACTAATCTAAATAAATTCACATAATAAAATAGTTATTATAATAATACTAATAATCATTTTATATATTATTTAAAGGGTTAAGTTCAGATCACCACCTAGGGTTTGGGCATTTTCCCACTTAACCACCTGTAGTCAGTAAATTAGATACATTTAAACTCCCCACTTTTTGAGTTGAAGTAAAAACGTTACCTTTTGCATCCAACTTAATCGTGCGTGTATGTCAAACGCCAAAAGCATGTGAAAAGGGCTATAACAATTTTTAAAAACATGGTAAATGTCTGAAATACCCTTCTTCTTCCTCTCTTCTCCTCTTATTCTCCAACCCAGCTCTCTCACCTGCATCTTCTCTCTACGCTTGCCATTTTCTCTCCCCTTTCTAACATTTAGTGCAGTAATGGTTTCGAGCGGAGAGCATACGCCATTTTGGAATTTGGCTCCATCCAAATCCCTAGATTTTTCCACATGGGTCTCCGAAAATCTATACAAAATCTTCGCTATTGGGCTCCGCATCGCTACCGTCGCCGCCCTCTTCTTCCTCCGCAATGTTGGGGACTCCGCTCTCTTACGCTTTCAATCTCGGTCAAAACCCTCGAAACCATCCATTTCCCTCAAATCGATTGGAACTCAATTCCTCCCATTTCGGATAAATCCACCCCTTTTGCCAATTTTCGATCCGATAAGTGGATTGTTGTCTCTGTGTCAAATTACCCTTCTGATTCCCTGCGAAATCTTGCAAATATCAAGGCTTGGCAAATTTTGGCAATTGGGAACTCCAAGACGCCTTCACTCTGCTATGGTGAACATCCATTGTTCATACACAGTTGAAAGCAATTTTGCAGGTTGAAACTATATATTTGAGCGAGTAATTTTGGTCTAATTTCCTCTATTTCTCTCCTCCCTCTAACAAGCCCTAAATTCACAGTTCAATTTGTGCATCAATTAAATTTCTTGATATTTTTCTTGTCTTGAATTGGGGTGCTGTCAAATATTGTTGGAGTTTTAGTCTTGTGCTTGTGAATTTCTGTTAGGACTTGGGAGTAAATCTGTTGAATTGATCAGTTGAAGATATTAGTAAATTTTACAACATATATTAGGAAGAATTTATTTGCATGATGTATTGATTGGGCATAGGAGATGATATTTGGTGAGCAGCGAGCTAATTGATGTGCGTTCAAGAGTTTTTAACTGTCTAATATTTTCTTTCTATCCATGGGTTTATGTTCATTTATTGAATTCAGAATGGATTTGACTTGCCAATTCAGTTGTAATTTCAATTGCTGATCAGTGACTTCAAGGTCCTGCACAGTTATAATTTTAATTGCTAACTCAGAAGATTGTTTTCTTCTGATTGCATTTACCCTATAAATGTCTTTTAACAGATCCTTCATGATTGCTGTGTTGTTATTTTGCCATTCTGCAGCTAACTTTATTACAAGTATATACCATTGTTTTTGGATCGGTTTGGACTGGTTCAGTGGTTCCAAAGTAATAGGATTTGAGATTTATACGGCTTTTATGTGCAAAATCTTGTTTTTCCAAACTTAAGATTGAATTAAATGGAACGGAATGGAGTGTTGTTTATATAATACCACCGGCTTATGTTACAAATACAAATTTATGGAGGGTAATTAAGTCTTTAGCCAAATCATTTAACGGAGTTAAGACGGAAAGCATTTTTTTACTTCAACTCAAAAAGTCGAGAGTTTAAATGTATCTTTACTAACTACATGTGGTTAAGTGGGAAATCGCTTAAACCCCAGGTGGTCATCTGAACTTAACCCTTAATTAAATAATATAATAATCATATTTTTATAGAAAATAAATAATAAAAATATTTCTACTATAAAATTAATTATTATAAGAATATACTTTATAATAATCAATAATTCTAAAATAAAATTATATATTTGAAATTATTCATGTAATAAATAAATTTTATTTATCACATATATACATACACATTACCTGACACATATTCCCATTTTTTTAATATAAAAAAATTTATATGCAAAATCTCTTATTTATTTATATAGAAAATATCGGGTTATTACATCATCCATCTTAACAATCATTTGTATATTTTCCTAATCTTGTCATTATGTCGACTAACTCCTTTGTCTTGCAGGAAAAGATTAAAAATAAAAAACCCTAAACTGATGCATAACATATCATGCATCCATATCATCTGCCAATATCAAGACTAAACTAGATACCAGTTTTGTGTAGATTGGTCCTAAAACTCAAATTTGAACCAAAAAGGCTCAATCACCACCAGCCAAAATGGCGAAAGGCAATTCATCAGAATCTATTCCCGTATCTCGAGAGGAGTTTAAGGAGTTTAAGAATGAGATAACTGTCATGTTAAGGGAATAGTACAAAGTAACTCAGAAACCCAAATTGTAAACTCCAACTGAATTATCTACACAAGGATATATGCGAATACCGGAAAAAGGCAGTGAGATACCAGTACCCACTCCAATATCCCAAACTGATAGTGGATCCGCTAAAGCGGCTACGAGTAAAAGCTCCACAAAGGAAATTATAAACCATAGCGAAGACAAGGAAACTAGGGTCATCTAAAAGAATGTCAGACTGATGGAGGAAGCCATCCGGTCTATCAAGGGGATAGGGTCCTACTGAAGTGTTAACTACTCCGACCTCTGTATTTTTCCAAGGGCTAGATATCCTAATGAATTTCAAGTTCTGGAATTTGAGAAATACAATGGATTGGGTGACCCCTACACCCATTTAAAAGTCTACATCGGTGAGCTTGGATCATATGCCGAGGATGAGAACCTCTGAATGTAGTTGTTCCAAAAGAGCCTTACTGGTAAAGCTAGAACCTGGTATGCCCAGATTGATAACTCCAAGGAACATGGTTGGGAAGATTTAGCCCATGCATTCCTTAATCAGTATAGCTTCCAATCCTAGATGGCCCCTAATCGCTACCAAGTGACCTATGTTAAGAAACTAAGCAATAAAACGTTCAGGGAGTATGCGCAGAGGTGAGGGCACATGGCAACCCAAGTAAGCCCGCTAATGGATGAAATTGAGATGGTGATGACTTTTATTGATATCCAGGAAGCCCCATATTATGAGAGAGTTATGAAAGGGATAAGATTCTTCTCTAAGATGATAAAACACGGGGAAATGGTAGAAATGGGCCTAAAGTCCAGCAAGATCAAAGATCTCACAACCTTAGAAGCAGTAGCTAAACACCTTTAATCCGGAGATTATGGTAGTGATGCTAAAAGAAGTTAAAGGAAGAGCGATGAAGATGTATCTCTCGTTTCATAGGGGCAATCTACTAGACCCGATAATAGTCCCTCTACCTGGATAAAAGGGATGCGATATGCCACAACAAAAATAGGCCACATTCAACCAAAGTCAGGACAAACAGAGAAAATTTAAAAGAACATAAAATCGGGTGTTCACTCCACTAAGCGATTCACTCGAGAACGTATTTACGTTATTAATAGACCACAAGAAAATTACTGAATTGGCTCCACCTCTGGATCCTAAAAGAAAAAGAAATGATCTAAGCAAGAAGTGTGCTTACCATTTAGGGACTCCATGACACGATACACAAGATTGTTGGTCCTTAAAGCATAAAATCCAAAATCTGATCAAAATTGGTGATATTATGGTCGAACAACCTGACCAGCCAGATGTCGCACAAACTTTTTACCGCGACATAATATGAAAGGAGTGAACATGATCAGGTCAGGAAGCACCGGATTGGGTTCAAATTGAAATTACATACGAAAGATTGAGGAATACCCCCAAAGGAACAGAACAAATGTCCTAGAGTGGGAAAATCCGGAGGAGTGTATGACAGTAATAGAAAAATTGGAGACAATCTAGCATTAGGGCACCAACATAAGGCTATAATGTAGCTTTCCACTTAATTATCAAGAAACCAAGAGAAGGAAGAGGTTAGCCAGAATGCAAGCCTATATCCCACCAAAATTATCCATCTAACTGAAGAAGGTCAAAGTGGGCTGAAAGGGGGTGAAAAGTGGAATGATAAAGTTACTAAGAGCCCTCGCAAGCAAAATAATCGCCCGAAAAAATGCGAATTCCAGAAACCAGCAAACCCCCAAAATCCTACGGCACCGAGAGTAGAGGAGAATATGAGAAGAAGGGTATTCACACCTCTGGGGACTCGTTGGAAAATGTGTTAGCACTGTTGGTTGCGCGGAAAAAGATTATTGAGTTTGCTCCACCTGTTGATCCCAAATGAAGGCAATTTGATCCCACCAAGATATGTCTCTACCATTCTAACTCACCGGGGCATGGCATTCAAGATTGCTGGACTTTGAAGCACAAAATCCAGAATCTCAATTAAAGTGGAGATATGAAGATAGAAATCCCCATGACCAGAAATGGCGAAAGTGAAATAAAGAGCTTAATATTTCCACTTGAGATAAACAGTTCAAAAGAAGTGATGGCTATGAACACCAATCCTTGCAGAACCCAAGTTGAACTGGTCATAATACGGGGAGTAGCCGAGGAAACAAGAGAGTCCCCTAAGGAAATTCTTCCGCCTTTGTCAAACATCTTGTTGCCCAAAGTTAGCAACCACATACCTGATTTTATCATCCTAGATGATGAAGAGAAAATACTGATCATTTCCATGGAAGAAAAATCCAAAAGGGAATGTCTCTCGCAAGAAACGCGACAACAATTCGAGACAACTTTCAAAGTCGAATCGTCCCAAGCTTATGGAAAAGAAAAAAGAGGCAAGAGTGTCAAGAAAGTTAACCCATCAAGGAATTAAGAGCTCATCCTTTTTTACAACGGGTTTAGTTTGAGCGTCCCCAAAGGATGTGCCAAATCAGAAGGTGATCAAGTTATGGCAGTGATTAAAGATGTTCTAGATAAAGAAGTAACCTCTACTGCCATCATCGAAGGCAACCTAACCACTTGCAACTAGACTATCAAGCCTCAGATATCCAAGAAAGTTTAGATCTAGAGGATATGGATGCAGGTCCTAAGAAGTGTGGGGACGTTATCATTTTCTTAGCTTTATGTCTTGTTTTATTTTCCATGCATTACTATGTTATGTTTTGTTAACGTAAAAAAAAATAAAAAAACAAAAAAATTAAATTTCTTGATATCCTTAGTGTGAACTACATAAAACTTGATCTCCTTTCATAGGAGTACGTAGGCAGCCAGTAATAGAGCGGTTTAACCATTACAAAAGTCACAAAACCTCTTCGACAATTTAGCAATCACAAGATACAACTCTTCAATAACTCATTAACCCTAAAGTACGTGAAGACATGATCTCCTTTGACATATAGAAGTGCATGGGTGACCATCATGACAAAGTCTATCTCATCCCCGATGACTTGTTCCCTGAGATAAAAGCCACAAATTAAGCCTTACGGATCGAACCAAGCTTGGTTGAAACTGTCACATCAAAGAACAAGCCGAGATCTCAGGTCCAATTTAGTGGAATCCGAATGCCTCTTGACATCAATCATCAAAGCCAAACGATAACATGAAATGAAAATTACAGCGATATCTTAAGCATGATCATCAGCGAGGACAGATACAAGGCGATGTAAAATGTTAATACAGAGGATATTACAACAAATGTTAATTCAATGGTGCAAAGCAACTATCTGATGGCCCCTCTAAGGACCTTCAAAAAATTGACACCTTCAATCATAAGCCTTCATCAAATCAGAAGAAAGAGAATCATCAAACCCAAGTGCACCTAAAAGTCAGAAGCGAGGATTGGGGCACCAGAACGTCAAAGCTCACCTCTACATGTTCACAATGTGGGCCATGAGGTAAAACACTCTTGCGATCCGGGCATCTTATCAGCACATTCGTCAAACACAAAGAAGCGACTACCTTGAATAAAAACAAGTCTGGGGCAACTTTAGAAACAATGATAACTCAACACTAGGGGCATTTATTGATTATCCTAAAGAGGAAAATGCACCAGTCGGCACCATCAACATGGGTCGTCATTATCAGAGCTTCCCTCATATCATTTCACTAACGATCTGGTACGATCATTTGCTCTTTTCCAATCATAGTTTATTTAGAATACATCAATGCACATGTAAGGTACGACTATTTCAGCTCTTTATCTATTTTTGTCTCCACACATTAGCGATGATAGACATTTTAAGTATAGATAAATCTTGCATTAGAATCTTAAAAAAAGGTTTTAAAAGTAAAAATTTTGTTTAACTTGTTATTAATTAGATTAATTCTGATAAGCGTTCGTGGATCGAGAATCATGTGAACGATTAGAGAATTAAGACTATTCAACCTTTTGATTAGGCATGACATCCTAGTTCAAAGCACTTTTTGGAGTAGAATTGACCCCATACGTGATAAGTAGTTTTTATACCTACTTATCTGGCATCTGTTACTTGAATTAGTTGCTTAAACTCATGTTTCTTAGTTAATTTTCATTCATTTTGTGTTTATTTTGTAGATTATACGCTTGGGAGCTATGTGAGCGACTATTGGTATGAAATCGCAAAGAATTAGTATGAAATCGCAAAGAAAAGCAATCCGGACATCGTTTGGGCTTTCATGTTATTTCATGTTATTGGCTTTGAACTTGGATTATATTGTAGAGATTCTTATTAGCTTTCCAGAACATCTTGAATCATTCCAATCAGAGTTCGGATGCAAGTGTTATGATCTTTGTAGCAACGTACGTTGAACTTAATTGTTTTGGGTGGCCATTTGCATAACACTCACTTCCAGCCCAATTGCGACCTTCATCCGTCCGTTATTTCCCAATTCTTATTGAATGAAAGTTGTAGCGCTTGTTGATATCTTCTATTTGATAGGTGGTGGGCATCATAACTTTTCCCGGATCAAAAGTTATGGTTGTTTTACCAGAGGACACAATGATGAAAAATGATGTTCGCCATGGCGATGGCTTTTACTAAGAAAACCACGGTTGGGGTGGGGGTACCGGTGTAAAAAAACATTACCATAGCCGGTAGGTATGGTTTTAATGAAGGAAAACCAAGGAAGTGGGTTATGGGCCAGAACACGTTTTTTATGTGTTTTGGGTCGAATTTTATACCTTTTTGACTTCAAATTGGATTGGGTTTGTTCCTAAGCTAAAAATTAGACTTGTAAACTATAAGTACATGATGGGAGGCATAGAAAAAGAGGGGATTTCATTAGATTAGATTAGAGTAGAATAGGATAAAACACTAGTTCTTATAAGATTTGGAGATTGAAGCAACTTGGATACCATTGAAGATTCAAAGTAGGAGCGAGGAGGGAGCTTCAAATCTGCAGACAACAGATTTTATCTTTTTATCTTCTTCTATCTTTGTCTTTTAATGTGTATTCAAGTATGGATTCTTAGTTTTAATTCAATGAACTAATTCTTTGTTTGAGATTACAATGGATCTTATTGTGTAGTTTATTTTAATATGTTTCGCTATCAATTATTATGTTCTATTGTGAGGATTGTCTATTGTGATTTGGACTTAATTTCTTAATTGCCTAGCTATCAATTACCGTGATAATATGAACTCGAGAGATGAAGTTTAGATTTAGATCTGATCATGATAGCATGTGTTTGTGATTTCTGCATAGATGGAATTCATGATTCGTGTTTAAGATAGAGATATCCCTTTACGCCATATGTAATCTTATAGAGAACTTGTGCTTTAAATACTTTTTAATTGAAATTCACATAGAGATATAATGGATTAGTTAATTAGGGTATCTTGCTCAATTCTATCATCTGTGGATTTAAGTGAGTATGAGTATTATGTGTGACGAACGAGATTTTTTTTAATTTAATTTTAATATTTATTGAAGTAGATAAATATTTTCGATGATTTAATTATTAGATTAAATAATTAATTGATGCAGTTGTGGTAGATTAATTTAATTATATGTGTTACGTTTATTAAATTAATGTGGAGAATTTTTATTATCGAAGTATGTCATTATGTGAGCTTATTGTATTAAATGAAATATTTATTTAAACATGATGTTACTTTTATTAATTTAATTATTAATTAGAGATTTAATAATTTGATATAATTAATTAATGAGAAAATTAATTATGTGACTATGTGAATTTATAAGAAATTATTATATTTATTTTATATTAAATTAAATAATATAATTGAGTTATTGTGTATGAGTGTTACATGATTTAAACTATATTATAAAGCTTTTATTAAATTAAATGACCTTGAATCAATTAAAGCTTGCCAAACAAGGCCCTAGTAGTGGTTGATAGCAGTTACCCATGATTAGGTTAACTGACATTAGTGCGCATCAGTTCTTTCCTTTATACGTGAATATTCTCTCCTTTATTATTACTAAGTCTAAGAAATATTCAGAGAGAGGGTTTGAGAATTGTCAGAGAGAATTAAGATATTGTGAAAGAGATTGAAAGAGGAGAATTTAAGAAAACATCTGAGTCTTCTAATCTATACCTTACACTCAGGGTAATCTCCTCCTTCCCAAATTTTAAAAGTTACGTTGTTTAAGTTTTATGAAAAAAGGTTTTCAAGTTTTCTGTAAGGTCTCTGTATTTATAAAGGGTACGGATTATGTGTTGTATATGTGTTAAATGTTACCATATTGTATTTAATTATATATATTTCATAAACCATACCATCTGTTTCATTAAAATACATCGTATATGTTGATCAAAACTTATAGAGTATGGGTTTTGGCCATATGGCCCTTATACGTAACTTTAATATGTCAACCATAAATGGTTTTGTATAATTTATACTTGTATATGATTAGGCATGTTAAAACAAAGTAAATGAAACATTAATGGTTGGATTTGGCCTTATAACGAATCCGTAGTATTAAACTTTCATGTTTTATTTTCAAAACCTTCAAGAACATCAAGAACAGTGAAAATCGCATGCTTTAATTCTGTAAGTAAGTGTTTAAATTAGTTAAAATCATTCTATAGATATTGAGTAATGTTTATATACGAATTCTAACATGTGGGTATGATTAAATTCGTGTAGTAAAATTTAATTGGAGTTTTTTTGGCTGTGTTCTGCAATTTTCGTGAATTACAGAACAGTTTATGGTTTGCCACGCTGCGGCGCCAGTCTCAAGCTTATATCTGCATGATGCATTTTCCCATGCGCATGCAGTCGTCCATCCACTACGCTTTGGTCTCAAGTCAAGTATGCAATGCCTTGTTGTATAATGAACCTTATGAAATACAAAAGTGAAATGCTTTACACTCTCCGAAAAGTTTAGAAACGAAAATTTTAAAGTGTTAAGTCCATGAATGTGATGTTAACTTAATGTAATGAACATAAAATTATGTTATAAGTATAATGAGATGTTAAAATAGATACTTAGCATGTAAATAACATAATTACATGTGGATTGAATTATTGAATACATAATTAGCTTGTTATTCATGAGGTGTAAATTATGTGATAAAGTGGTAATTTGACTAAGTATAGTCAATATTCGAATTAGACAAAAGAATGAGTTATGATGATTAGTTAATTATAATTAACTGGTATTGTGAATGTGAATGGTATGTAGGATTAAATTCAAAGAACGTGCTTAGTTAAAGTGTAATCTACGCACGAGGCAAGTTTCCTAACCCTACTTGTCATTATTGTTCAAGTTTATTAGTTACCTCGAGTAAATTATCATTACTATTATTCAAGTTCAAATGTTATATTAAATATTGATTATCTTTTCAAAACATGATTTAGTTATATAATAATTGTCCTATTGTATACTTCTTGAGATTATTATTCAAATCGAATATCATTATTGTTGAACCTTATTAGACTAGTGAACTTTATTGATTCAACTAGTCCTTAGTTGATGAACGTTCTAAATTTCAGAACCCTTATTGAATTATCCAAACTAAACTTCCTTTGGTGCGGACTCGAATGTCAAACTGAGATGAACAACCCTGCAAAGGGATTTACTTATGCATTAGCGTTAAGATATTGTTCACAGTATGGTACTAAGGGTTGATCCCCCTAAGTACGAGTAGAAAGGTTCATAGTCTTATGACTGTTAAAGGTTTCAAGTATAACCCTTGATACCCTAGGACATAGTTCAAGGTCTTATGACCCTCAGAAATCTTTTCATTCTTGCTATTCATTCTTGATTCAAAAGTTGAGCTTTTATTTCAGAAGTTATTATTTCTCTCGCATGTTATTATTCATTGTTATATTGTTATACTTGTGGGCAATCGTGCTCACTCTTGCTTAATAATAACATTGCAGTTAAGAACGAAAGAACCGACGAACCTTCCACTAGTAAAGGCAAGGGAAAGGTTAACAAGTGATAAAGACTTGTTGTTTTTATTAGATGATGTATTTATGCTTAAGACTTGAGTTAATGATGTTGTTTAAGACTTATTTATTTATGATTCCACACAGATGTTTAAGGTTAGTTTAACCTGGGATTGTATTATTATTATTCGGATGTTGTAACCCTTAAGGGGAAGATTTTTATTCTATCTATTGCATCGCTTGCATTTATTATGGGTATATAGATAGATGATATTTGTACAGTGAACACCAAATCCCGTGGAATTGAAGTACCCAGATTTTGGGGTGTCACAAGTTGGTATCAAAGATGTAGGTTATGAACCTTAGGTGGGGGAACAACCTTAGGTAGTAGCCTTATAGAAAGAACATAGTGATGGAAAACTCTTATCGAGTTCTAAGAAATGAATTTTTGTAATTCATTGAAGATAATAAAAGACTTTATGTACTTATGTGTTAAATTATGTGCTCACTAGTATGACTTAGTAACTAAAACTCGAAATTTTGTTGTCAGGATGTCTGATGTTGGAGGAACTAGTCGAGCAGGGGAGGAGGAACCTCGAGTACCTATAGTACCTACAGAGGAGGAGCCTAGAGACATTCATGTCGTTAGGGAACAGTTGGTACAGAGGGAGTCATCTCCATTGATCACCGTTGTTGGTCAGGAGCATGAACCTGAGACTGATCCTGAAGAGGATCCTGAGGAGGAATTTGACGAGGAAGAGGAAGAAGAGGAGTTTCCACAGCACTCCATTGATGATGAGATGTACGACACATTATACGACCGTAACGTGGAGTTACAACATGAGGTGCGGGATCTGACTGAGCGAGCTATTATTCAGCAGATTACTCTCGAGCAGAAGGAGAGAGAGATTTTGACTCTTCACTCACGACTGGGAAATGTAGAATGGGATTTGGTCCACAAGAAGGGTCAAACCGAAGATAAGACCACATAGATAGAAAAGTTAAAGAAGGAACTGAAGGACAGCTCTGAAAGGCTGATCATAGTAGAGGAAGGCTGGGTAAGAGAGTCACGACGTGCTGATCTTGCTGAAGAGGATGGTCATGCAAAGAAGGCAAATCTGGGAGAGACATACTCTACACTTAATCATGCAATGGATGAGGCCCAAGATCGAGTTTTGAGGTACCCCATCCAGTTCGAAGGACTTCCATCGTACATGCTGGATCGCAGGACGATGTCTCGTATCATGGAAGAGGAGCGTAGCAAGGCTATTCAGCACCTTGACAGACAGTGCTATAATCTATTTAATTATGTGAAAGACTTAGTTAATTTTTATATGTAAATTCCGATATGTTTATGAACGAAGGAATATTTTAATATTTAATTCCTGTGGATTCTTTATCTCAGGATGGTGGATGTAAATAGTAGTTATGCTATCGTTTGATGTAAAACTTTTAGTTTGAATTAAATATATTAAGTTGTTTGAGACGATGTGTTAAATGATTATATTAAATTGTTGAGTTAAGTCTTAACTATTTAGAGAAATTAATAGAGATTTAATAAGCTTATATTTTAACAGAATTATGCCGCCAAGAAGAAGACAACCACGTCAACCAACTCAGGAAGAGTCAACAAATAACAACAATAATGCCAATGTTAATCCCGTGCAGCAGTTGGTTAACTTACTGGCTAGAGCAATGAATAATCAACCTCAAGCTCCACCAAATATTACATTTAAAGATTTCAAGGCGATGGGACCGCCAGAATTTAAAGGTTCCATGAACCTGATCGAGGCTCAAATGTGGGTTATGAAAATGGAGAAGGTTTTCGACGTTGCTAGGGTTAGAGAAGACCAGAAGACTGCTTTTGCAACGTTTATGCTGAAGTCTAAAGCTAGCTATTGGTGGAAAGCAAACAAAGTTCTTGGAGGTGAAGGTCTAATTATATGGGAGAGATTTAAAGAGATGTTCTTCGAGATGTACTTCCCAACCAGCTCTCAGAACCTGATGGAGGTTCAATTTCTGGAATTGAAGCAGGGAAATATGAGTGTACCTAATTATGCGGCTAGATTTAACGAATTAGCGAGGTTTGTCCCGTATCAAGTACACATGGACGAAAGAAAAGCCAGAAGATTCGAACAAGGACAAAAGCCTTGGGTATATAGTAAAGTATCAATGTTTCAGATAAACACTTTTGCTGGAGTACTGGAAAAGGCCCTCCACGCTGAAGGTTGAAGCGATGCGATGACGAAGTACAATCAAGATCAGAAGAAGAAGAAGAAGAGTGAAGGTGAGGGAAATAACAAGGTTAGTGGAAGTGGCACAGGAGGTGGAAATTTTAATCAGAAGAAAAGATGGAATGACAACTCATCATCGGGGAATCAGCAAGGTAGTCAGAAAAAAGAATCGAAGCATGCTCGACCTACGGGAAAGCCCATCTGGGAGTTTATATGAAAAGAAAAAGAGTGTGCTACAATTGTGGTCAGGAAGGCCACATAGCACCAAACTGTCCAAACCCAAAGAAGGGTGCTTGTTTTACTTATGGTTCGAAGGACCATCTAGCAAGAGACTGTCCCAAGAAGGGATCGGGAGGGTCAGGATCAAGAGGAAACCGGGGAAACAACAGTGGAAATGCCTTAACCATCAAATGAACTAACATGCAACAAAACCGGACCGAGCCTTGGGACTTTCAACATGGCGGTGCAAGATGCGATTCAATCCGTGATGTGGTGTCAGGTATCATTCTGATCAATAAAGTTAATGCTTATGTTTTATTTGATTCAGGTGCTACTTGTTCCTTTATATCCGATGACTTTGCCAAGAATTTAGATTTGCCTAAGGATGAATTGGATTACCCCATGAACATAAAAATTGTGAATAGAGAAATAATCCTTGTTAAGTACGTACATAAGAACTGTAGAGTGGATATTAAGGGTAATATCATGAACGTAGATCTTATCCCTATTCGACTTTGGGGAATTTGATGTTATATTGAGAATGGATGGTTATTCAATTCTGAGTACGTAATTGATTGCCAAAAAGCGTATTAACCTTATGACCCCGTCAAAGGTTGTGTTTTATGGTAGCAAGTCGCCTAGACAAGTGAGTTTTCTGATGATGATGCAGGCCAGGAAGTTGTTAAGATAAGGCTGTATAGGATACTTAGCTTACATAGTCGACAGTCGAAAAGAGAATCCGAAGGTAGAAGAGATACCGATTGTGAGGGACTTCGTCGACGTATTTCCAGACGATTTACCAGGACTTCCTCTAGATAGAGAGGTAGATTTCATGATCGATTTGGCGCCAGGAACTGCTCCAATATCGAAGGCACCATACCGAATGGCAGCAGTAGAGATGAAGGAATTAATGGTACAACTACAAGAATTCTTAGACAAGAAGTACATTCAACCGAGCGTATCGCCGTGGGGAGCGCCTATGTTATTTGTGAAAAAGAAGGATGGATCGATGCGACTCTACATTGACTACAGAGAACTGAATAAGGTCACGATTAAGAACAGATATCCATTACCTAGGATCGATGACCTATTTGATCAATTAAAGGGAGGAAGATACTTTTCCAAGATAGACTTTAGAAGCGGTTATCATCAACTAAAGGTGAGGCGAGGAGGATGTCAAGAAAGGAAGTAATTCGTAAGCGATATGGTCACTACGAATTTTTAGTAATGTCGTTTGGTCTTACGAATGCTCCTGCAACATTTATGGGACTAATGAATGGTGTGTTCAAGCCATTTTTGGACAAGTTCGTAGTGGTATTTATAGATGACATTTTTGTCTATTTGAAACCAAAGAAGAACACGAAGAGCATTTAAGATTAATGTTAGAGGTATTGAGAAGGGAAAAGTTGTATGCCAAGTTTTCGAAATGCGAATTTTGGATTGAACGAGTACAATTTCTTGGTCACGTGATCGATAAAAATGGAATTTCGGTAGATCCATCAAAAGTCAAAGCCGTGATTAACTGGGATCAGCCGAGAATGCCGTCGGAAGTACGAAGTTTTCTTGGATTGGTAGGATATTATAGAAGGTTCATTCAAGATTTTTCCAAGATCGCAACTCCGCTAACGAATTTAACTCGAAAAGTTGTTAAATTTGTTTGGACGGATAAGTGTGAGGAAAGTTTTCAAGAATTGAAGAAGAGGTGAAGTACGGCACCTGTGTTATCTCTTCCGGATGATACAGGAAATTTTGTTGTTTATAGTGATGCATCGCATAAAGGACTTGGCTGTGTGCTGATGCAAAATGGCAAAGTCATTGCGTATGCATCATGACAATTGAAAGATTACGAGAAGGGATATCCGACCCACGACTTGGAGTTAGTTGTAGTTGTTTTTCCTTTGAAAATTTGGAGGCACTATCTCTACGGGGAGAAGTGTGAAATATATACGGACCACAAGAGTCTGAAATATATTTTTACGAAGGATTTGAATATCGTCAAAGAAGATGGTTGGAGTTAATTAAGGATTACTGTTGTGAGATTTTATACCATCCGGGTAAAGCAAATGTAGTTCTTACGCCTTGAGAGTAGAAAGGGTCGTGAGAAATTGGCGATGTTATTTGCTTTCGGGAGGAGCTAATTGCGTAAATGGAGAAACTGGGATTGGAAGTGAAGTATCCTATGGAGATTGATGAGAAAATATTTTAGATGCAATCTGGTACAACTCTACTAGATAAAGTAAAGGAGGCTCAAACGGGACGAAGAATGTAAAAAGGTGACAAAGAAAATATAAGAAAGGAGGCTGAAGAGATTTAAGATGGATAAGGAAGGAATCCTGAGATTTGAAAGTAGAATTTGGGTTCTGCCAGTACAAGAGATTAAGGAAGAAATTTTTAGCGAGGCTCATAGTTCACGATATTCGATTCACCCTGGTAGTACCAAGATGTATCAAGATCTTCGTCAACATTTCTGGTGGCTGAATTTGAAACGTGATGTTGCTGAATGTGTTTCCAAATGTCTGACTTGTCAGAAAGTAAAAGCAGAGCATCAGAGATCGAGTGGATTGCTACAACCATTAGAAATCCCAGAATGGAAATGGGAACATATTACAATGGACTTCGTGGTTAGCCTTTCGACGACTCAAAAAAGGCTAAGACATAGTATGGGCTATCGTTATTGAATCGGCGAAATCAAGACACTTTCTTTCGATCAAAATCGATTCAATTTAGATCGATGGGCAAGGTTATCGTAAAAGAGATTGTTTTGAGGCACGCGAGTGCCATTGTCAATTGTTTCAACGAGGATCCGCTTCACATCAAATTTACGGAAACGTCTACGAGGAATGCATGGGTACGCAATTGTGAATGAGTACAGCTTACCACCCTCAAACAGACGGACAGAGCGAAAGAACGATTCAAACATTGGAAGATATGTTAAGAGCTTGTGTGATGGACTTTAAAGGAAATTGGGATGATCACCTACCGTTATTAGAGTTCGACTACAACAACAGTTACCACGCTAGTATTTGCATGCCGCCTTATGAAGCGTTATCTGGGCGAAAAAGTCTGAGAACTTTGCTTTCTTTGGGATGAAGTTGGAGAAAGGCAATTGCTAGGGCCAGAATTGGTACAACAGACAGCAGAAATAGTCAAAGTTATCTGAGCACGACTGATAGCAGCTCAAGATAGATAGAAGAAATACGCTGATCCACATCGTAAAAATATCGAGTTTGAATCAGGTAGTTACGTTTTCTTGAAGGTCTCTCCATGGAAGGGAAAGATCAGGTTCGGAAAAGAAAGGGAAATTAAGCCCAAGATTCATTGGACCCTTTGTAGTACTACGAAGAATCGGAGATGTCACGTATGAGGTAGTTTTACCTCCATCACTCGAGAATGTCCACGTCTTCTATGTTTCTGTGTTACGACCCTACAAAGTCGATTACAAGCACGTAATTGAATACGAACCCCTGCATTTTGAAAAAGACTTATCTTACGAAGAAATTCCTATTCAAATTGTCGACAGAAAAGAACAAGTTCTCAGAAATAAAGTAATACCTTCTGTTAAGGTAATTTGGAGGAACCACAATATTTGAAGAAGCTACGTGGGAACTCGAAGAGAATATGATGAAGAATACCCTCATTTATTTACTTAATTTATGTGTAGCGATTAAGGGGCTTGAGAATCTTTGTAAGGAGGGAGAATGTAGCAGGTTAAATTTATTGAGTCGTGATTCGGGGATGAGAATCCTTTTAAGGGGAAAAGATGTGACGAACGAGATTTTTGTAATTTAATTTTAATATTTATTGAAGTAGATAAATATTTTGATGATTTAATTATTAGATTAAATAATTAATTGATGCGATTGTGGTAGATTAATTTAATTATATGTGTTACATTTATTAAATTAATGTGGAGAATTTTATTATCGAAGTATGTCATTATGTGAGCTTATTGTATTAAATGAAATATTTATTTAAGCATGATGTTACTTTAATTAATTTAATTATTAATTAGAGATTTAATAATTTGATATAATTAATTAATGAGAAAATTAATTATGTGACTATGTGAATTTATGAGAAATTATTATATTTATTTTATATTAAATTAAATAATATAATTGAGTTATTGTGTATGAGTGTGACATGATTTAAACTATATTATAAAACTTTTATTAAATTAAATGACCTTGAATTAATTAAAACTTGCCAAACAAGGCCCTAGTAGTGGTTGATAGCAGTTACCCATGATTGGGTTAACTGACATTAGTGCGCATCAGTTCTTTCCTTTATACGTGAATATTCTCTCCTTTATTATTACTAAGTCTAAGAAATATTCAGAGAGAGAGTTTGAGAATTGTCAGATAGAATTAAGATATTGTGAAAGAGATTGAAAGAGGAGAATTTAAGAAAACATCTGAGTCTTCTAATCTATACCTTACACTCAGGGTAATCTCTTCCTTCCCAAATTTTTAAAGTTACGTTGTTTAAGTTTTATGAAAATGGTTTCAAGTTTTCTGTAAGGTCTCTGTATTTATAAAGGGTATGGATTATGTGTTGTATATGTGTTAAATGTTACCATATTGTATTTAATTATATATATTTCATAAACAATACCATCTGTTTCATTAAAATACATCGTATATGTTGATCAAAACTTACAGAGTATAGGTGCGGACTCGAATGTCAAACTGAGATGAACAACCCTACAAAGGGATTTACTTATGCGTTAGCGTTAAGATATTGTGCACAGTATGGTACTAAGGGTTGATCCCCCTAAGTACGAGTAGAAAGGTCCATAGTCTTATAACTGTTAAAGGTTTCAAGTATAACCCTTGATAACCTAGGACATAGTTCAAGGTCTTATGACCCTCAAAAATCTTTTGATTCTTTCTATTCATTCTTGATTCAAAAGTTGAGCTTTTATTTCAGAAGTTATTATTTCTCTCGCATGTTATTATTCATTGTTATATTGCTATACTTGTGGGAAATCGTGCTCACTCTTGCTTAATAATAACATTGCAGTTTAGAACGAAAGAACCGATGAACCTTCCACTAGTAAAGGTAAGGGCAAGGTTAACAAGTGATGAAGACCATGCCCCATAGTGATCACATACATAATGGGGAAAACACCTAGCTGTGGGATGTTCTTGATTGAGATCATACCAAATCAAAGCATGCTAGGTGACTTTGATGCATTGGCCATCACAAATGGGAACCTACCAAAAGCTATATTATTTCTGATGGATGGAGGGTTCCTCAATTATCGAAGAGGAATTAGATAACGTTAACCAGACAAAGTCAGGCTGAAAGACTGTAATTCAAGTGCTAACTGGGAGGCAACCCAGGAATTTTTATATTTATATGCTTTACTAGTTTATTTAGTAGATATGAATTAATTTGCTTATTAAGTTCTCTTACCAATCCAAGTGCTATTCCAATCCATGTTGTCTCTCTTCATTGTAGGTATTGGAGGTTCAATGGACAAGCAAAAGATTATGAAAAGGTTATTCAAGTAAAATTCAAGTGTGGTGCCCAATTTGTTCCGTGTGCCTAACCTATTCTCCAAACTTAGCGGACAAGGAGGAAGATTACTATATTTTCAGGGAAGTCATCTACTTTACTTTTTTCTATTTCAGCCATTGAGGACAATGTCTAGTTTAAGTTTGGGGGGGGCATTTTAGTGTCGTATTGCATACAGTTAATTATTTACATTGTAGTTCATATAGTTACATTTAGTTTTTGCATTCAGTTTCTTGAAATAATAATAATAATAAATTTTAAATTGAAAAATTAGTAGTTAGTTTACTATGTTTATATAGCATCTAGTACATCTTGCATGAGTCCAGCTATTTGATATATTAAAGTTTGTTTTGGCCAATGATGAGATTGGAATTGGGAAGACAAGTATTGTAAGAACCCGAATTTTCAGAAAATATTAAAATAAGAATTTAGTAAATAAAATTCTTAAAGCATGAGCTGGGTTCGAATAAGAATATAAATGTGTTTCGAGGTATGTGGTATTGTGTTACATAGGGTAATATGAGCTATAAAATAAGTGATGTTGTGTTTAATAAATATATGTCGTTATTATATATTTATTATACATTGTAGAGATGAATTAGTAAGAAGATGGATAAGATTTATCTATCAATATTAAATAATTTATGTGAAATTATTTTATCATAGTAAGTTGGTGACATTAAATATCTTTGATAATCACCAATTCGTTGAGTATATGTACGAGTAAGTATTAAGTTTAAGGCAGTGCAACCGTACCCTTTAATAGTGGATGTATAGGAGCTGGGCTAAACGATTCCTTCAGAGAACGGGGGTATATACGAATTAGTAACCGATCTAACTCACTATGAAAATAGTGTAGACGAGACGGAAACTAATTTGTTGGTTGTTTGTGGGAAACCACTTAGTGTACTATATTGAATACCATTAAAGACTCGATGTGTACTAGGTTTGAACTTGTATATATGTATGTTGTTGACGAGAGAAGAAAATTGATATATCTTTAGATAAATATTTTTAGAGATTTATTGAATAATAATGGGATATGGTTAAATGTATAGATTATAGAAAGAAGAGTTGAACTTGAAGTTTAATTTCTAAATTATTGAAGAATGTAGTCGTTGGAGAGTCATTTTGGTTAGTATAATGAGATAGCATGTATGGAGCATGTAAAGGATTTACGAGTAAAATTTTTGTTTCTGTTGAAGCAAAACATGTTATCATATGATCTCATATTTTATATTTATAGTGTCCATGAATGGATGAGAGTTAATTATGGAAATTAACTAAACAAGAATACAAATTGGTTAACTTAAATTAAGTTGAAAATTATATTATGGAATAATATAATTTGAGTATTAAAGCCTTGTGTGGTAGTGGCGTGATAGTAAATTAAATTAAAGGAGTAGTTCACTTAAGTAAAATGGTGAATTAATATATGTGTTAACATAAAGAAAATTGACTAAATATATAAATTAAAATGGAATTTTAATACATTACATAGTGTAATAATATATGAAAAGATTTGATATTTGAGATATGTTATAAGTGTCTAATAAAAGAAGGGGACCAATACATTTAATTATTGGTTAGGGATGTAATGTTAAGAATACTATTATTTTGTGAGATTAAATTATTATATGTTTGTGGACTATTAATTATTATGTTCACATAATTATGTCTTGTGTGGCATAACTAGTGAAGTTAAATCAAAGTGAGTTTTAATGGGAAGTATTAAAATAAAAGGTGAGTTATTGATATTAATTATCATTATGATAATTGAGTATATTTGTGATGATAAATTTTATGAAAAATGATGGATTGAGAATATCCAACTATTTTATAATTAGCCCAATAAAAATATTATTGGATTAATGTACATGAGGTACATGATATTATATATTTAAAATATAAGTATACTTACTATATGTGGGTAGGTACATATATATGTGTATATATGTGCCCATGGCTTAATTTAGTGTAGCAATGTTAAATCATTGTAATTGATTTAATAAGCCCAAAAAGGAATTTACCTTAGTATTTAAGATCTATTCTACTGATACATAAGAGAGTATTGTAGCATTGTCCCAATTTCTGTGACTCAAAAACTCTTCAGATGCGTATATAGGCCATTGGCCTACTCCTACTTTGCTGAAAATGAGGATGGTGATGATGGCTAGAGTTCATGTGATGATGAGTTTAGGGGAGTGGTTCACCAACTTTTTCTTACCTAATTGTTTCTCTTTCTTCCTCTTGGATTCTATCCTTGAGGCAAAGTAAATGTCTGGGCAAGAAATCCTCCATAAATGGCAGCCTCATCTTCTCAAATCTAGTTCCTAAATTGTCTGATAAGTATGAACTAGAGAGTGAGTTGCTAAAATTAGGTGAACAATATGAAGTTAAGATCAAGGAATGTCATTTTAGCTTCAAAGAAGGTAATATCCTTATGTATATTATTGTTTTCAAATTTGATAAATTCTTAGAATTCTCATGAAATTAATTGTTAATTGTTTTGGAAAGGAATGTCATGGTGTTAGCAAAGTTTTGTAGGAATATATGGAGTCAATGAAATGGTTCTGAGAATGCTATATGAAAGGGTAATGGTTGTCTGGGCTGGAATCTGCAGAAGTAGAGGCCAAGTGCAGGTTCATGTCAAAGTGGCGGCGTGCCGCTTCCCACTATAATCCCAATATGGCCATGGCCAGTATGTTTGTCATAAAATCCAAGTTCTATTTTTATGAGCATGTTAGTTTGACTTAAACAAGTATGTAATAGGACCTTACATTTGATTTTAAGTTACTTTGCAAGGATGAGTTGCATTGGCTTGGTTTATAATGATTTTTAAATGGAAACCTTGAGGTTTTGAAAAGCAAACCTTGACAAGCCTTATATCCTTTAAGTTCTAACTTTTCAAGCATGTATGCTAGGGTATTTAATGCTTCTAGACATGACAGATATGATCACCATCTAGCTAAGCATATTATAAAATTTTCAAGCATGGTTTATAATAAGTTTTCAAGTGTTAAACTATTCAACCTTGGTGTAAATGACTACTATAAATGTGAGCATGCATATATGGCTTAGTTAAATGTACAAATGAGTATAAGGTATGATTCGAAGTAACCTTGTTTATTAATTGGGTTTAGCATGAGTTTTTAAAAGAAAACATCAAGTTTTGAAAATGAAACTTGACGAACTTTGTGTATTTTAAGTTCCGACTTTGGGAATATTTGAATGTGACCTAGTTGTGTGCATGAATGGGTAAGAAAGGTAATCCTAATACATATTGCATATAAAAGGTTGTCAAGCTTGGTTTAGTATGTGTTTTAAGGGAAGATTTAAAAGTTTGAGAAACTATCTTGATGAGCATTGTACTAAATGCATTGTAACCTTATGAACAAACATGATAGTATTTGTTATGCCTTTTAAGCATGATTGCTATATGCATCCAATTAATTAAGTATGGAAGTTATTCAAGCATGTTTAAGGAAAGGACTATATTAATTGTGTGTATATGAGTTTGATACACAAAGGCATGCATATTAAGGATTGTTTAGTATCATTATGTGACTTAATGGTTAACATGGCAAGTCTTTCGTTGAATAAACCTATTTAGACTTGATTGAAGAGTTTTAAAAGGAAGTTGTATGAGTTTTATATCAAATTCTATTTTGGATACATTAGAAGATGTTCAATTTTGTTGATAACCTATTGAACATAATAATCTTAGTTGAGCAAAGGAATACAAAAGAAACTAAAAGTTTTAGAAGTTAACATCAATGTTAACAAAGTGTGGGAAACCAAATTTGCTTTAAACCATATATTTATGTGTTAATACTGTGTTCAAAAATATTAAGGTGTTAGCAAGAGAACTAGATTTTGAAAATGTCGATTACGGTTTTGGCGAGAGATGGCTTGCACGCGCCACTCCCAAGCTTATACTTCAGTGCTTGCGTCATTGCGTCATCTTTACCAGAAGTCAATAGCAGTTTGTTAACTGTCTCGAATTTAGAGCATGTCTATGTATATACTTTAAAGATTGTAAAAGATGAAGTAAGATTGTTTCGAAAGAAAAAGCAAGAGAGTATAATGAGCTAACAACATTGCTATGCTAATCGTATATTGAAGAAGTGAAATGAAACAATGAAATTTTTATTACATTGAGAATGTATGAAATATAAGACTAATGGATATGAATCCATGATTATATAACTGTGTAGGAATACACGAAGTGCACATAAGCTTTAAGAAGTTAAGTTGTAGTTGATAAACTATGAATCAGGCAAGTCTTTCAGTTCATATTTGGTATATGAATTCGATAACTGTTAGTGGAGCTATATTATGCCACGAGAATGTTGATGTATATATATGAAATGCATATGAGATATATATAAAATGTGGAAGTTGATTTGATGATATGCTTGTGAAGTAAATCTCTATGCTTGTTATGTGTGAAGTAACATGCGTAGTAAATATCAATTGATTATGAATGCATGAACTGAATATGTTTATATGTTATGTGCTGCATGAAAACTATTAGAATTGATGGGTTGTCGAGCTCACCCTTGCAAATAACCACTTTTGCAGGTTAAGGACTCACGGTAAAGATTACGTGCTACGTGATTGATAGTGTTCAATAATATCAAAGGAGATTGATTCATTTATTTAAATATATATTCTTGAACCATGTTTAGGTTCTAGGAGATGTACATGATAGTAGTTTACGATGTGTAATACATGTTAAGTTGTACTATGTGATACATAGAGAAATTTGAATCGAGATGAAAAACAATTTATACAGTAATTCGAATAGAATGAATCATAACATAATTTGATTCAAGGATATGTAATTGATTCAAGTTAAGAAATCAATAAATGATTTATTTTCGAAGGAGATTGAAAAAGTTTAAATTACTCCGCATATTTATATAACATCGAATATGATGTAAGGCAGGAATAGTAAATGACCAAGATTTAAAACTTATAAAAGTTTGGGGTCATTGTATAGATCCTAGAATTGGAAAGAAATTATATTCTAATTTGTAATAAGTAAAGTTTATTCATTAAGTTATGAATGTAAAATATAAATAGTTTGAGGATAGTAGTATCGTGACGGACCGGATTCGTGGTTCGAAGGGACCTGGATTTGGGGGCGTCACAGGTTGGTATCAAAGCTGTAGGTTATAAACTTAGGTAAGTGTACCTTAGGCTATAACCTGAGAGAGAGAAAAAGATAAAGATTAAAATATATAAGCGAAGATTCAAAGAAGAATCTAGAGAATGAGAATTCAGGAGTTTCCTAACTCTGGTAATAAAAATGTTAAGATGATGTCTATGAGATGAAGATGACAAAGATAATAAGAATGAACTCGAGTGGAGTTTGGTTGATGATAGGGAAAGGACGCTAAGATAAATTGATGATCACGACGTGATCAGATTGAGCTATGAAGTGATAAATAGTCTGTAATGACTAAGTGTGTATAGCTTGATGTTATAAGAGAATGTACTGTTAAATGGAACGATGTGAACTCATGAGGAGTTGTATGTGATGAGATGCGAAGAATTCGTATCGAACAAAAAGCAAGCAAAGTGTAAGATAGAGTTAAGTGAGATTTCAATTGAGGAGCCATGTCAGCAGCTGAGTTGTATGATTCCTTATTATGGGCGGGGAATTGTACTTGGTGTAAAAACCACTTAGTTCTGGCACTGATAATCATTGAAATATATGTGTCCTGCTATTTGCTATATACCTGTTGAGAAGGTGATTCTTTTCTCATGTGAATAATAGATAGATATGTTATAGTTAGAGAATATAAATTTAAGTTGCGAGTTATTAAAACTCATACTTATTGTAAGTTCGTGACTCGTAATCATATGAAATGTTTTTGAACTCCTCAACTAATGGACGCCTATGGTCTGACTAGGATAAGTTCTTAAACTCATATAATTGTGGCAAGTTCTTGAATTCCCAAAGTGTGGTATGTTTGATGTACTATATCGGGTATATATATGTTATGAAGTTAGAAATTTTGGTATAGTAAGCATTGATGGTGTTAGAGATTGATAGAATGAAGCAATGGAGTAAAGATTGAAGTTGATGGAGAAACATGGATTTTTTAATTCTTCTAGATTTGCTAGATTTTCAAAATTTGTTGACTTCATGTTGATGTTTGCACTTCTATTTTATTGAAAAACATTTGATCATGCGATTGAACCAATGATGTTTAAAAACAATAGCGTTATTCTTATGTCTATGCTAATTGTTTCGACTAAGATAAAAAAGATTTGAAAATTTTCAAAATGTATTTCTGACCATGTAAATCATTTGATATGGTGTAGAAAATGGTAAACGGTGGAGTCATCAATGCAGTCGAACCTAGTGTTGGTTGTGATCAAAAGATCGTCAGCTCACTATGCTGTGATGTAATATGATAAAGTCACATAATGGTGGAATCCTCAACGTACTACTAATCTGGTACGGTATCATGACATCATAAAAGAATTTTTGGTTTTCTTTTAAATTATGAAGAAGGTCAATTAAGTTAACTAAATTATTTCGATTGATGTCTGAGTTGTTGATACAAGTCTAAGCTATTTGATTCGGCTAGACTGCTGTGGAAAAATATTTATGGAATTCAAACGTTCTTGAGTATTTATGCCAAACCAGATTGCTCTAGTGCGGATTCAGATGTGAAAAAGCTGAGGTGAACAACCCTATAAGGGGACATGTTTTCAGGGACAATGGTTTTGAGCGTAACATGTGTAGTCATTACAAAACACTACGTTGCGGCCCAACGTAGTGGTACAATAGGCTGGCCACCTAGTGTACGTGTGGAGGGTGTTTGTAGTCTTTGTGATTGATAAACACTCTGGTTTGCAGTGTGAAGGATCTTGTTGAAGCACTAGTTCACGGTCTTGTGACCTCTCAGCATAATTTGGATTCTGAGTTATTCATACTACTTCCCGATTATTGAAAAATCATGGAAGATTCTTATTCTTCAAAAGGATGAATGTAGTGAGTAGAATGTTCCTTAGAAAGGAGAATGTGGTAGAACGCAAGTGAGAAAGTTATAATAAAACTTCCAAAAAGAGAATGGATAAAATTATTCAAAAGAATATGTAATATTCGGAATAGCACATAGTAGAGGAGGTTTCGGTGATTCCAAGGATAAAATCCTTATAAGGGGGAGAGGATGTAAGAACCTGAAATTTTAGAAAATATTAAAATAAGAATTTAGTAAATAAAATTCTTAAAGCATGAGCTGGGTTCGAATAAGAATAAAAATGTGTTACGAGGTATGTGGTATTGTGTTACATAGGGTAATATGAGCTATAAAATAAGTGATGTTGTGTTTAATAAATATATATCGTTATTATATATTTATTATACATTATAGAGATGAATTAGTAAGAAGATGGATAAGATTTATCTATCGATATTAAATAATTTATGTGAAATTATTTTATCATAGTAAGTTGGTGACATTAAATATCTGTGATAATCACCAATTCCTTGAGTATATATACGAGTAGGTATCAAGTCTAAGGCAGTGCAACCGTACCCTTTAATAGTGGATGTATAGGAGCTGGGCTAAACGATTCTTTTAGAGTGTGGGGGTATATAGGAATTAGTAACCAATCTAACTCACTGTGAAAACAGTGTAGACGAGACGGAAACTAATTTGTTGGTTGTTTGTGGGAAACCACTCATTTTACTATATTGAATATCATTAAAGACTCGATGTGTACTAGGTTTAGACTTGTATATATGTATGTTGTTGACGAGAGAAGAAAATTGATATATCTTTTGATAAATATTTTTAGAGATTTATTGACTAATATTGGGATATGGTTAAATGTATGGATTAAAGAAAGAAGAGTTGAACTTGATGTTTAATTTCTAAATTATTGAAGAATGTAGTCATTGGAGAGTCATTATGGTTAGTATAATGAGATAGCATGTATGGAGCATGTAAAGGATTTACGAGTAAAATTTATGTTTCAGTTGAAGCAGAGCATGTCTGCATTTGAACTTAGGTGGTAATGACCGCATACCTCTCAAGCCTAAGACTAGTCTTGGTAGCTGCTTGTGCTGCTGCAGATGATTAAGGATGAGTTTGTGTAATCTGAACTTTAAGAATTGTATGTTAGTGGCTAATATGTTATCATATGGATCATATTTGATATTTATAGTGTCCATGAATGGATGAGAGTTACTTATGGAAATTAACTAAACAAGAATACAAATTGGTTAACTTAAATTATGTTGAAAATTATATTATGGAATAATATAATTTGAGTATTAAAGCTTTGTGTGGTAGTGGCGTGATAGTAAATTAAATTAAAGGAATAGTTCACTTAAGTAAAATGGTGAATTAATATATATGTTAACATAAAGAAAATGGAATGAATATGTAAATTAAAAAGGAAGTTTAATATATTACATACTGTAATAATATATGAAAAGATTTGATAGTTGAGATATGTTATAAGTGTCTAATAAAAGAAGGGGACCAATACATTTAATTATTGGTTAGGGATGTAATGTTAAGAATACTATTATTTTGTGAGATTAAATTATTATATGTTTGTGGACTATTAATTATTAAGTTCACATAATTATGTCTTGTGTGGCATAACTAGTGAAGTTAAATCAAAGGGAGATTTAATGGGAAGTATTAAAATAAAAGGTGAGTTATTGATAGTAATTATCATTATGATAATTGGGTATATTTATGATGATAAATTTTATGAAAAATGATGGATTGAGAATATCCAACTATTTTATAATTAGCCCAATAAAAATATTATTGGATTAATGTATATGAGGTACATGATATTATATATTTAAAATATAAGTATACTTACTATATGTGGGTAGGTACATATATATGTGTATATATGTGCCCATAGCTTAATTTAGTGTAGCAATATTAAATCATTATAATTGATTTAATAAGCCCAAAAAAGAATTTACCTTAGTATTTGAGATCTATTCTACTGATACATAAGAGAGTATTGTAGCATTGTCCCAATTTATGTGTCTCAAAAACTCTTTAGACGCGTATATAGGCCATTGGCCTACTCCTACTTTGCTGAAAATGAGGATGGTGATGATGGCTAGAGTTCATGTGATGATGAGTTTAAGGGAGTGGTTCACCAACTTTTTCATACCTAATGGTTTCTCCTTCTTCCTCTTGGATTCTATCCTTGAGGAAAAGTAAATGTCTGGGCAAGAAATCCTCTATAAATGGCAGCCTCAACTTCACAAATCTAGTTGCTAAATTGTGTGATAAGTATGAACTAAAGAGTGAGTTGCTGAAATTGGGTGAACAATCTGAACTTAAGATCAAGGAGTATCATTTTAGCTTCAAAGAAGGTAATGTCCTTGTGTATATTATTGATTTCAAGTTTGATAAATTCTTAGAATTCTCATGAAATTAATTGTTAATTGTTCTGGAAAGGAATGTCATGGTGTTAGCAGAGTTTATAGGATTATATGGAGTCAACACAATGGTTCTGAGAATGCTAAATGAAAGGGTAATGGTTGTCTAGGCTGGAATCTGCAGAAGCAGAGGCCAAGTCTGGGTTAAATCTTAGAAGTCAAGGCGTGATCGCGTCACTTCTCAAAAGATAATCCTGTCTTGCTATGTACGTATGTCCAATTATGAAATCCAAGTTCTATTTTTAAGAGCATGTTAGTTTGACTTAAAAAAGTATGTAAAGGGACCTAACATTTTATTTTAAGTTGCTTTGCAAGGATGAGTTGCATTGGCTTGGTTTATAATTATTTTTAAATGGAAACCTTGATTTTTTGAAAAGGAAACCATGATAAACCTTATATCCTTTAAGTTCTGACTTTTCAAGCATGTATGCTAGGGTATTTATGCTTCTAGACATGACGGATATGATCACCATCTAGCTAAGCATATTATAGACTTTTCAAGCATGGTTTATTATAAGTTTTCAAGTGTTAAACTATTCAACCTTGGTGTAAATAACTAGTATACATGTGAGCATGCATATATGGCTTAGTTAAATGTTCAGATGAGTATAAGGTATGATTCAAAGTTACCTTATATATTAATTGGGTTTAGCATGAGTTTTTTAAAGAAAACATCAAGTTTTGAAAATGAAACTTGACGAACTTTTTGTATTTTATGTTCTGACTTTGGGAACATGTGAATGTGGCCTAGTTGTGTGCATGAATGGGTAAGGAAGGTGATCCCAATATATATTGCATATAAAAGGTTGTCAAGCTTGGTTTAGTATGTGTTTTAAGGGAAGATTTAAAAGTTTTAAAAACTATCTTGATGAGCATTGTACTAAATGCATTGTAACCTTATGAACAAGCATGATAGTACTTGTTATGCCTTTAAGCATGATTGCTATGTGCATCCAATTAATTAAGTATGGAAGTTATTCAAGCATGTTTAAGGAAAGGACTATACTAATTGTGTGTAAATGAGTTTAATGCACAAAGGCATGCGTATTAAGGATTGTTTAGTATCGTTATGTGGTTTAATGGTTAACATAGCAAGTCTTTTGTTGAATAAACCTATTTAGACTTGATTGAAGAGTTTTAAAAGGAAGTTGTATGAGTTTTATATCAAATTCTGTTTCGGATACATTAGAAGATGTTCAATTTGGTTGATAGCCTATTGAACAAAATAATCTTAGTTAAGCAAAGGAATACAAAAGAAACTAAAAGTTTTAGAAGTTAACATCAACATTATCAAAGTGTGGGAGAGCAAATTTGCTTTAAACCATATCATTATGTGTTAATACTGTGATAAAAAATATTAAGGTGTTAGCAAGAGAACAAGATTTTGAAAAGGTCGATTCTGTTTTATAGGGGAAGAGTGGCGTGGCAAGCAACTCCCAAGCTTATACTCACTCATGGCGCTAGCCGGAGTACAAGAGAAGCGATCAAGAGCAATTTGTTAACTATCTCGAATTTAGAGCATGTCTATGTATATACTTTAAAGACTGTAAAAGATGAAGTAAGATTGTTTCGAAAGAAAAAGTAAGAGAGTATAATGAGCTAACAACATTGCTATCCTAAGCGTATATTGATGAAGTGAAATGAAATAATGAAAAATTTTATTTCATTGAGAATATATGAAATATACGACTAATGGATAAGAATTCATGATTATATAACTGTGTAGGAATACACGAAGTACAAATAAGCTTTAAGCAGTTAAGTCATAGTTGATAAACTACGAATCAGGCAAGTCTTTAAGTTCCAATTTGTTATATGAATTAGATAACAATTAGTTGAGCTATATTATGCCATGAGAATGTTGATGTATATATATATGAAATGCATATGAGATATATATAAAATTTGGAAGTTGATTTGATGATATGCTTGTGAAGTAAATCTCTATGCCTGTTATGTGTAAAGTAACATGCATAGTAAATATCAATTGATTATGAATGCATAAACTGAATATGCTATTATATGCTATATGCTGCATGAAAACTTTTAGAATTGCTCAGCTGTCGAGCTCACCCTTGCAAATAACCACTTTTGCAGGTTAAGAACTCACGGTAAAGATTATGAGCTACGTGATTGATAGTGTTCAATAATATCAAAGATGATTGATTCATTTATTTAAACATATATTCTTGAATTATGTTTAGGTTCTAGGAGATGTACATGATAGTAGTTTACGATTCGTAATACATGTTAAGTTGTACTATGTTATGCATAGAGAAATTTGAATGAGATGAAAAAAAAATTATACAGTAATTTGAATAAAATGAATCATAACATAATTTGATTCAAGGATATGTAATCGATTCAAGTTAAGAAATCAATAAATGATTTATTTTCAAATGAGATTGAAAAAGTTTAAATTATTCTGCATATTTATATAACATCGAATATGATGTAAGGCAAGAATGGTAAATGACCAAGATTTGAAACTTATAAAAGTTTGGGGTCATTGTATAGATCCTGGAATTGGAAAGAAATTATATTCTAATTTATAATAAGTAAAGTTTATTCATTAAGTTATGAATGTAAAATATAAATAGTTTGACGATAGTAGTATCGTGACAGACCGGATTCGTGGTTCGAAGGGACGTAGATTTGGGGGCGTCACATGTATACTACTGACTATTAGAGCTTTGATGTGATTTCTTGTTATGAATTGAGCCTTTTTATGTTTGAAACTGGTATAATAAGGATAGCACAGTAAAAATAACTTGTTGATTGATTGAGTTTAAATTGATAGATAATGGGACTCTAAATGATAATGCTAGTTTGAATGAAAGAATGACAAGAATAAGTAGTGATGGCTAAGGTTAGACAAGAACCTAAGTTTGGGGGAATATTTGGGGTATATAAGCTATATAAAACAAGAAAAAAATGGCGTGCTTGTTTAGTTTTGTGGCCTTTGTTACTTGAGTAAGCAAGCCCGAGGGGATTGTCTTTACACCTAGCGCCCTAATGTCTTAATGGTCTGAGAGTCGTTGGTTGAAAGCTCGTTAAGGTAGAATTGAAAAGCCTAAGAAAATAAGACATTGCATAGCTATGTGTATATAAACTAAAAGAAAAAAAATGAATAAAACGGGAAATATGAGCAAAAAGCCCCCGTAGATGAAAAATGAAGCATAAGTATCCCATGTTGATCCTCGATATTGGTAATTGTTTGATTTTAGTCAGATCTAGCTCATTTGTGCATTTCTTGAGTTTACACTGTATGATGCCTTCGAAGAGATTTATTATGTGTTAAATTTGATTTTACATCAGTTAGCATTGTTGTTGAGCACACACGCACTATTAATGATAACAGTCTAAGATTTGATGATTGATTGGGAAGTTAATGATTTGTTTTGATATGATGTATTATCATGTTTACTTGATTTCTCTAAGGTCGGTTGAATAAACTTGTTTCTGTCATTACTGCTGGATTCATAGGCATGTAGATTAGTTGCATTACATAGCATTGTTGTTTTGTTTTTTTGCTAGAGAACAAGCAAAGGTTTAAGTTTGGGGGTATTTGATAAGTAGTTTTTATACCTACTTATACCGTATCTGTTACTTGAATTAGTTACATAAACTCATGTTTCTTAGTTACTTTTCATGCATTTTGTGTTCATTTTGTAGATTATATGATTGGGAGCTGTGTGAGCTACTATTGGTATGAAATCGCAAAGAATTGGTATAAAATCGCAAAGAAAAGTAATTCAGACATCATTTGGGCTTTCATGTTCTTGGCTTGGAACTTGGATTATATTTTAGAGATTCTTCTTAGCTTTCCAGAACATCTTGAATCATTCCAATAGGAGTTAGGATGCAAGAGTTATGATCTTTGTACCAACGGACGTTGAACTTCACTGTTTTGGGTGACCATTGGCATATTAGTCACTTCCAGCCCAATTTCGACCTTCATCCATCCGTTATTTCTCATCTCTTAAAAATATGAAAGTTGTAGAGGTCGTCGGTATCTTCGATTTGATAGGTGGCAGGCCTCGTAACCCATTTCAGATCAAAAGTTATTTCCGTTTTACTAGAGGACACTACAATAGAAAAATGATGCCCGTCAGGGCGGGCTTTTACTAAGGAAAACCCCTTCTGGGGGGTGGGTGTACCAATTGCAAAAAATAGTACCATGCTTGATCGGGTGGGGCCTTTAGTGAAGGAAACCCATACAAGGGGGTATGGGCAGACACGCTTGTTTTTTTTGTGCTAAATCTAGAACACATTTTTATGCGTTTTGGGTCGAATTTTGATACCTTTTTGACTCCAAATTGGATTGTGGTTTGTTCTTAAGCTAAAAATTAGACTTGTAACCTATAAATACATGATGGGAGGCATAGAAAAAGAGGGGATTCCATTAGATAAGATTAGAGTATAATAGGAGAAAACACTAGTTCTTATGAGATTTAGAGATTGAAGCAACTTGGAGACTATTGAAGGTTCAAAGTAAGAACGAGGAGGGAGCTTCAAATCTGCAAACACCATATTCTATCTTCTTTTCTTCTTCTATATTTGTCTTTTAATGTGTATTCAAGTCTGGATTCTTAGTTTTAATTCAATGAACTAATTCTTTGTTTGAGATTACACTGGATCTTATTGTGTAGTTTATTTTTATATGCTTCGCTATCAATTATTATGTTCTATTGTGAGGATTGTCTATTTTGATTTGGACTTAATTGCTTAATTGCCTAGCTAACAATTACCGTGATAATATATATAAACTTGAGTGATGAAGTTTAGATTTAGATATGATCATGATAGCATGTGTTTGTGATTTCTGCATAGATGGAATTCATGATTCGTGTTTAGGATAGAGATATGCATTTACGCCATATGTAATCTTATAGAGAACTTGTGCTTTAAATCCTTTTTAATTGTAATTCACATAGAGATATAGTGCATTAGTTAATTTGGGTGTCTTGCTTAATTCTATCATCTGTGGATTTAAGTGAGTATAAGTATTATGCATCAAGTGGTGGTTTTATCTGCTTTAGTGTTCTTGATTAACAAATCAGGATAGAAAATAATTGATGAGAAGTGTGTTTACTTAAATGAAGCAATAAGTGAAGTTGTGATCTTAAATCTCCGTAATCTGATTTTTAATTAGTGGTAATTAGAATTAGTGTAATTAAATAATTTAATTTATATAATTTGAAATTCATTCATTTAAATAAGATTGAGTTGGTTACAGGTTAGTACTTGGTGATTTGTTTATTAAACAATTCCTCATGAGAACGATACTCTACTTTCACTTTATTACTTGTTGACCACGTATACTTGCGTGTTGTGCGTAACTAGATATTACCCAACAAAACGCATGCCTGCATTTTGTGATTACCCTGACTTTTAGTTGTGGGGGATAAATCTATGATGACAATGATGACAATTAATGCGAAGATAGAAGATAAGTGATGGCCAAGCTAATGTCTCAAATCATGGCCTGAGTAACTTGGGTTATTAAGGTTGAAGGGTTACACCTGGTGCACTAAAGCCGTCTGGTTTGGGAGTTATCGGCCCAACGCTCGCTACATGGGTAACTTAGTGCCTAAGAAAATGAGCATTGCGATTAGGAAAAAAGCGAGACTTTAGCAGATCTGAATCGTGGCCTAGGTTACTCTGGTAATTAAGCCTAAGGGGAGTTTTTACTCCTGGTGCCCTAAAACCGTCTGGTTTGGGAGTCACCGGCCTAACACTCGTTACACGGGTAACTTAAGCCTAAGAAAACGAATTTTGCATACGGTTAGGCGAGGAGTGAATAAAGTAGACCACCTGACTTATCTCGAAGTGTGGCCTTTGTTACTCAAGCAAGTAAACCCGAAGGGGTGTCTTTACACCTAGTGTTGTGACGCCCCCAAATCTAGGTTCTCTAACCTTAGATTAAGCGCTCACGGTACATCATCTTCATAAGAATTCTATATACTATTACGGAATAATAAATATACATTGTTCATTATAATAAAGTCTTATACAATATCCCAAGGTTTATTACCTTAACATAAACATACCTTACTTAAGTTACATAAAGTAACACAAAAGGTTTACATAAACATCAAACATAGTATCTCATGATACTTAAACATTTATATTAACTATTCTTGGACCTTTCCCTTGCCCTTGTCCTTCTTACTTGAACTCTCTGGCTTAGCTGAAATAATTGTCATGATATAGCAAGAGTAAGCAACTAATTTGTTTAGCAAGTTTAAGTACAAGGAAGATATATCATGATTAGCAAGAAATTTTATCGTTCAATAATAGAAATCAATTATGAAAGAACATGAATTAAGTCTTGAGAACTAAATATTCAAATAATTGAATAACAAATGCTGAGTGGTCATAATGACCATGAACATATGCTAAGGTTGTCAGTATTTAAACTGGTACTTTTAATAAAGTTTGGTAATCAAGGAGATCAGCCTTTCATACCCTGTGAAATATGCATAATCAGTCAATATACTAGAACTAATTGTTTTCCAATAATACTTTAGTAAAACTATTCTTTTTCTCAGTCAAGAGTCCTTACCAAATCAATTGGAAAAGAACAACGTTTAACAACATATTTGATTAAACAAATTTAAACATACTTGATCTAGCTAATACAATTAGCATAGATCTATATCTTAAACAGTTCATGAATGAACTAATTCACAGTTCAATAATAATAGAACTGTAATTTAATTGCGCCAAGTATGAGTATCAATAACCAATATAGATGTGAATAATAAACAATAATTATTCACTAACATGCTTTGAAAATAATAACTCAAGTTTGAGTTAGAGAACTTGCCTCGACTGTGATCTACTGCTACACAATTTAATTTAATCTCTTTATTGTAAAAACCTAGCATTGTTAAGATTGATCTTATAATCAGCATATCATACTTTATATCATAATATAATTACTCTATCAGCAATTTAGTTAACGCTTAACCACATAATCAATTACTTGAAAACATATTTATTATTATCATTCTTTGATAATATTTTAATTACTTTATCATATACCTTATGATTTAACACTTAATCATTTCCTTTTATTAGCTCTTCCTTATAATCTAGTAAGCTGAATAATAACATCATAGTCTAGATTATTCAAACATGCAATCCAGCCACCTTGATTGGCTAATCCAGCAAACTAGAATCAACAAACTTCCAATCCAGCAAGCCTGGATTCTAAATCCTTCAATCCAGTAAGCCTATATTCCAAATCCTTTAATCTAGCGAGCTTAGATTCCAAATCCTTCAATCCGGTAAACTTGATTCAATTATTTTTCAATCCAGCAAGCTGGATTCCATATCTCCTTTAACAAAAATATCAAATTAACTTATTATTTTTCTATCTTTTGGCCATGCTTATATACATGTATTTCATACATAAAAAGTATTTTTTCGTAATTTTTCAATTTCTTTTACTATATTTTAAAAATCATTTTTAGTGTGTGGCTTAAGAAATTAGCCCCATCATGCTCAACTCCAGAAATTCCCATCTCTTGGTATAATCTTATACATGTTAGCGTGACCCTCCAGTTTAAATTTCGTTGCCATCAGAGTTATAGAACTCCGATTATAGCAATTTTCGTCCGAAAAACCCAAATATTGAAATGGTCATAACTTGGTCATGTTAAGTCAGAATGAATTCATTTTTGGACAGGAGCTACTTTATGTCATAAATTTCATGTCCCAAAAGGCCTGAATTGTTGTCAAAAGTTAAGTAGCCAAAACTTCCCTTAAAAAATCTTGGCCAGTTTGTTTTTCGGGATTTTCCTTTTTTACCTACTTTGCTAAAATCAATCCATACGGAAATCTACAACTCTTTTTTCGGTGATTCCACTTGGGTTTGAAAGATAACTCATCATATTATTATCCCAAATATTTCCAGAATTTTTTAAATGTCATAAAAATGACAAAACTGCCCCTAGAATTGACTGTCCAAAAATAGTTTGTTTTTCTTTCTAAAGACATAACTGTTTTTGCTAAAACAGTCACTACAACTTGTGTACTCAACATTTTTTAGTGATATCACTTGGGTTTAGTATTTAACTTACATATCTAGTATCTCTCTTTTACGGATCACAAAAAGAAGGTGTAGATTAAAAATAGTAGTCGATCAAAGGAAGAAAAAAAAATTAGAGTTTCTTAACAAATCAAAACTAGTTTCTTTTATATCCATTTGATTCACTTTCTAACATTCAAATATGTTATAACCATACATGAAACCATATAAAACATGTATATAGAGGGGTTTAGACATCAAGATCATAAACTTTAAATAACTAAAATCAAACAAAATAAAAAGGAAATCCACAATTTTAAGATTTATACCTTGGTCTTTGAGCACTTCTTCTTAATCTTCCAAAGTAATTAATAAATTTAGGATGCATATAAGACCACATCCTCTTCTCTTGCTCCTAGGATTTCCTACACCTCTACTCTTTCCTCCTCTCTCTCTTTCTCCCACCAAATTCTCTCTCTCTTTTTTTATTACCTTTTTATTTGGTTTGCTAACTTAGGATGAGATGAAAGAGAATTTTGTTTGAAGTGTTGGAAGAAAATCTATAGATATATTTGGTATATCTATAAATTAACTACTAACATATCTCTTCCCTTCTCTCTTCATATAGCCTGATATCTTGGCAAAATAGTGTGGCTAAATCATGGAGTTACACCTAAGTGAGTTGGTGACCATATGAAGAAAAAAAACATAAGTCACATGCCCATTTCTCTACACAATGGTCGGATTCTTCCCCCCATATATTCCTCATTTTTACTTTATTTTTAAATGCAAAATTTGCTAAATTAAATGACCATAATGCCCCTCTTTAATTGGGCTAGGATTGGGCCAATCCTTTAATTCTTTTGGGCTTGAAATTAATTAGTTTGGCTACTAATTAAAATGAACTTGGGCCTCCACAATTAAATAATTGTGCTACTAGCATACTTGCCCATTAAATTTAATATTGGGCTAGTTTAACAATTAGTTGCTCTTAAATCAAATTATCTACAAGTCTAATGCTTAAATAAACTATTAGGCTTGTTTAAATTACTTGCCATCCTTAGTAATATTAAATCTATTATCACATGAATAATTACTCATTATTATTGGTATTTACACATTCTCATCAATCAATAATATTAATTAATTTACATAACCCAATTAGAATTACCATATTCAAGTAAATTCAATATTGAATTAAGGTTTAACACCTTAAATCTATTTTCTAGATTATTAAAATACTTAGGTTAGTTCACTAACTTATTTAACTTATTAGTGAGACTTCCTTTAAATATTATAGCACATTATTCACATAATCACTTAATCATCCATAATATATTATAGATTATTTAATATATTTATTTACAATGTACCACATAAATTCTTGGTTATTACATTCTCCCCTCCTTATAAGAATTCCGTCCCCGGAATTTCATTAAGGTTACTCAAAAAGATTCGGATAATTCTTCCTCATCTTTTCTTCAAGCTCCTAACGTAGCTTCTTCAGCATTATGGTTTCTCCATAGGACTTTGATAGAATGTATAACCTTATTTCTCAATTTCTGCTCTTTCCTATCCAAAATTTCTATAGGAACCTCCTCGTACGATAAGTCCTTCTCGACTTGAATCGGCTCGTAGGATATCACATGCTTGTAATCCGGCTTGTACGGACGTAACACTGACACATGAAACACATTGTGAATATGTTCCAGTTCAGGAGGTAGAGCTACCTCGTACGCCACTTCCCCCATCTTCTTCAGTATTACGAACGGTCCAATAAACCTTGGACTCAGTTTACTTTTCTTCCCAAATCTTATCTTCCCCTTCCAAGAAGATACCTTCAAAAATGCGTAGCTTCCCACTTTGAAATCTCTTTTCTTGCAATGAATATATGCGTACTTCTTTTTTCGATCCTGAGCTGCTACCAGTCGAGCTCTTATCACCTTGATGATCTCCACAGTTTGCTACACCAATTCTGGCCCCAACAATCTTCTTTCACCTACCTCGTCCCAACATAAAGGCGTTCTGCACTTTCTTCCATATAGGGCTTTATACAGCGGCATTCCACTGCTTGTATGATAACTATTGTTATACGCAAACTCCACCAATGGAAGATGATCTTCCCAGCTTCCTTTGAAATCCATCACATAGGCTCCGAGCATGTCTTCTAATGTTTGAATCGTTCTCTCGCTTTGCCCATCTGTCTGTGGATGATATGCAATACTCAACCTTAATTGTGTCCCCATTCTTTCTTGAAGACTCCTCCAAAAGTTTAACGTGAAGCACGGATCTCTATTAGACACGATTGATACTGGCACTCCATGTCTCAAAATTATCTCCTTGATATACAACTTGGCTAACTGATCCAAAATATACCTGATCTTGATCGGCAAAATGTGTGTTGACTTTGTAAGACGATCGACAATCACCCATATCGCGTCATAACCCTTCTGTGTCGTTGGAAGTCATACCACAAAATCCATCGTAACGTGTTCCCATTTCCATTCTGGAATTTCCAACGAATGTAATAGTCCACTTGGTCGTTGATGCTCTGCCTTGACTCTTTGACAAGTTAACACTAGTACAAAGTAGTAAAAAGACAACACTTAAACTACAACATTTTTATAAAAAAAACGTTGTGGTATTTGTTTTCACAACGTTTTTAAATAAAACGTTGTAGATATATATCCAAAACATTATCTATTTAAAAGAGTATTTTTTTTGTTTTAACTAGATAACGTTTTTTTTTTTAAAAATGTTGTGTATCTAAAAAACACGGAGCTCTAAGTTAACAATTAAAATTAAAGGACATATCGTCTTTTTCTCTCCAAGGCTCGCCAGTTTCATTCTTTTTATCTCTGTGCTTGTCAGTTTGGTCTCCGTGCAGAGCTTCAGTTTCCTTCTCTCGTTATGCAGTTTTTCCTTCCTTTTCTTTCAGTTTCGTTCCTTCTCTCTTCAGTTTCCTCTCTTTCGTTCCTCCTCTCTTCAGTTTCTTCTCTTCGTTCCTTCTCTTTCAGTTTTGTTCTCTCATTATTCAGTTTTGGTTGTGTTCTAATTACTGAACTTGGAAGAGGTGGAGAAGATTCTGAGCGACGTCAGAGACCGCCTTGATTTGCCGTGTAACATCGCTTAAGACCTAATTTAGAAGGCACCTACGATCTCGCTCTGGCATGTCTGGCAGAACATCGCTCAAGCCCTAATTTACAAGGAAGACTCTTCTCTCTTTCCAGAAGTTCTTCTTTGTAAGGAACGATTTAGAAAAATTACAACTTACATCTCCGGTATGCACCAGCAAAGGGGAGAAAATTGCACCGAGCCGGTGGGTTGAAAAACATTGGCGTCTTATTGGTTGAAAAACATCTCCGTCTTATTGTTGCAGGAATTAGATTCACTGACACAAGTTATAGTAATTCCAATTTTTATTTTCTAATTTTTGTATATTTTCTTTCTTTCTTCTTTTTTTTTAAAAAACATTTTTGTTCTATTTGTTAGCCAGATAGAGTAGATAAGTGGACTTGGAGGGCCCATGAGAACTCTAATTGCTATAAAAGCTCTACCAATTTATTAATGCAAGTGATATTTGCACATGAAGGACTGGTATATCATTAATTCACTTGTTCAAAGAGGTCTGGTTAGTGTTCTTTAATTCACTTGTTGCATATTCTCTCATGTTTGGATTTTGTTATGTGGGTTCTTGGATTTGTGGGGTTTTGATTATTTATTTGTTTTTTTTAAAAAATGGAATCTGCTAATTTTGATGTTAGGTTTCTTAGAGAAATTAGAAAAGAATTGAATTACTGTGAAAAAATTGATAATCTTGTTGCTTTCTATTCTGATATGTGAAAATGACTGGTAAATCTTTATGAGTTTTTCTTTTCTTTGGTATGCTATTGAGGTATTGATGAGATGTGTTTTGTAGAGAAACTGTAGGGAAATTTTAGGAAAAGAAGTACAAATATCCAAACTTTAAAAATAATTAAAACAACTAAAGTATAGGTCTTTCATTGAATTGAGAACCCTTTGAGCTAACCTTTTAATCACTGGCCTTTTGAGCTTGTATGAATCAGTTCGTGTGTATATTATTTTCATTTGTAGATTTGATTTCTTACTGGGATGATTTAACTATTGAATTGTTAATTGGAAATAGGTTTGAAGCTCATTACTGTGGATCAGTCTTTTGCTGAGAAGCACTATGCTGACCACTCCGCAAAACCTTAGTTCCCATTTGTTTAGTGGTTTTTGAGTACTTGTCATGACATTAATATAGTAGGAAACAATCAGTGGATCAGGTGGGAACTAACATCTTTTGAAATCCTTGAATTTATAACCTTGTTCTGCTTTTTCATAGATTGGATGTACCCAACCCTGGTGAGTTGCTGCTATGAGTGTTTCTGCTAGAGTCTCTCAAGAAATGGGTGTCAAACTTGGACATGAGGTATGCCTTATTTATACAAGTTATTAGTTCCCCAGAAGACAAACTCTGTGTTGGCTTTTTAGTCAATTTACCTGTAATTAATTTACCTATGCTCCAATTAAGAAAAGAGAATGTATCAAAACTTAGAAAAATAGCTGCAGTATCCCAGATTTTCAGCACTAAAAACTAAATACTTGACTTCTGTTCACAACCAAATTAACAAGAACAATATAGCAAGACTGACTGATCTAGTTACACTAAAACATGTTATTAGCAGTACACTAAAAGAAGAATCATAACAAGGAATCAGATGCTCATAGTTGTTTGTTTATCTTGTAAAATTTGTGAACAGTTCTATCTTAGTGATCTCTCTGTTATTTGGGTTCGGAACACTAAGAACAGCAGAGAGTAAAATCTCTGATCACTAAGAACCTTGGAGATTAAACCCATATGCAATAAGAAGCACATGATGAATTTTCCATTAAATAGCCCATATAGAATACAACAAATATAACGACATTTAATTCCCCTTATTTCACACTGTTATATTTTGTTCAAACTTTTTTTTTAACTAGCTATTCGTGGTCTGTTTTCAAGCAGTTAATTCCAAGATATATATTTGCATCCATTTTAGACAGTAAATTCCAAGATGTTAATGTGCTTGTCTTGGTGAGACAAAACTGCCAAACCTAATGTGAAACATTTGTTCAATATGCTTTTGATCTAGTCTATGGGCGGTCATCTAGATAAGTGTTGCCTTGTCAATGGTTCGTGCATTTTGCATTCTTATGTCTGCAACATGTATGAGCAAATTTTAAGTGACTCGATGGTGAATGTAAGATGAAATCATGAATACAGGATTTGATTTGGTTATAATTATGGGATTTACTGAACTTTCTAGTGCTCCCTCCTACTTAGGTTGGACTGAATGTGTATATGTTTGTGTCTAAGGTGAATGACTGTCCCATATTGACATCTTTTGGTACTATCAGTGCAGGACTCTTATCAGATCAGTGAATTGAACAAGTATCTCTAAACAATTATTTGTCATGTGTGATGGCTTTCTTTATGAGACATCCTTCCACAATTAAAAATTGTGCATCTACTACAGTTTTGTCTATGTAAATGACCTCTCGGAAATTTCAAGAGATAAAATGTTTTCCTAAAACTGGGCATTCGTCAATACCGTATATACCTAGTGTAACATCTTCATATGGGTTGACTCTTGAATTATAGTCTATAGACATATCACTACAATGCTTGTATGTCTTATTTTACTTAATACTGAAATAGCTAATTTGTGTGCTTTCAGATGATATCGATGGATCAGACCTAGTGTTGGAAGCAATAGCCGAGGCGGAGGTGGCACGCAATGCAAAGGAATTTTTCAAAACTGTAGAATAGTTAATCTCTTGTCATACTTTGAAGATTGGAATGTTTGTCGAAACTGTAGAATTGTGTGTGGTTGAATTACTTGGAATCTTTGATAAATGATTGAAGTTACAACTCTTTTAATCTTTCAGGCAACAATATGCTAATTTTTTAGGTATTAGCATACTGCAGGTGCATTGGTAATGTAGGTGAACCACAACATTTTTTTTCTTTTTTTTAATATACAATATTTTAAAAACGTTGTGTAAATGTGCCTAAACGTTGTCTAATATATTAAACTATAACATTTTTATCCAAAAAACGTTGTGGAATCATACCTTCTAGAACGTTTTTAAAAATGTTGTGTAAGGGTGTCAAATAGATGACACCCTTAACCATGACGTTTTTCTGATTAAAACCACAACGTTTTTTTCGCGTTGTCTATTTACTGTTTTGTAGTAGTGTAAACAGTGGCTGACGCATTTAGCAACCTCTCTCTTCTTGTTTGGCCACCAATAATGTTCACGCAAATCTTGATGCATCTTCGTGCTTCTTGGGTGTATTGAGTATCTCGTATTGTGCGCTTGTTGAATAATCTTTTCTCTTAACTCTGGTACTGTAGGTACCCAAATTCTTCCTCCATGTCTCAACAATCCAGTGCTGTCGATCTTATACTTCAGCTCTTCTCCTTCAGCCAACCGCTTCTTTATGTTACCGCATTCTTCATCATTCCCTTGTGATTCTTTCACCTTGTCTAATAAAGTCGGACATGGTTCCATTTCTATTACTTTATCTGAATCCTTCGAATTTTTCACCTCCAACTCCATTTTCTCCATTTCTCTTACTAATTCTTCATGGTTTGTCAATACAACCAACGTTTCTTTGTTTTTCCTGCTTAAAGCATCTGCTACTACATTGGCCTTCCCGGGATGATATAAAATATCATAATCATAGTCCTTAATCAATTTTAACCATCTCATCTGCCTCATGTTTAACTCTTTTTGTGTAAAGATACACTTCAGACTTTTTTGGTCTGTGTATATCTCACACTTTTCTCCGTAGAGATAATGTCTCCAAATCTTAAGGGCAAATACTACCGCAACCAATTCAAGGTCATGGGTATGGTATCCTTTCTCATAGTCTTTTAACTATCGTGACGCGTACTATAAGACCCCGAATTTTATGAAATAAAAGTATTCAATTTTTCTTATAATTACTATTCAGTAAATGGTTAAATTGATAAAAGGTTAAAGTTAAGGGTGATATATGTAAATATTTTAAATAAGCAAGTGGTTATAAAATACTCATTGTTATTGGGGATATTCGTTTGGTCGTGCAATATTCTTACTATTGGAGAATATTCGTACAACGACGCAGCCATTTGTGGGCCCCATAACAGAATAACTGTCGGATGAAGAAAATGACAAATATGAGTTTTTTTTATAAATAACGGCGTAGTTGTTACCGTTAAAACTGTTGGAATACCTGAAGGGTAAAATAAAGTAATACGCTTTGTTGCACAGTAGCACACGGTATTTCACAGTATTTTTGAATTATTAATTCTTACGTAAGAAGGCACTACTCAATAATTGTTACAGTAATTACTGTTCAATATTTTATTTTATTGATTCAATAATTACTACGTTGATATTTTATATTATTGTTGTTTAAATAATTGTCACTGCATAGTATCTCCATTATCAGATCAATAATTCATATTATTTGAATAATATTGTTAGATAGTATTATTGACAATGTCTAAGGAAGTTCTGTCTAGAAAAGAGGTTTGGTCACCTAATTGCGCGCCAATAAATAGAAATCCTTATCGGAAAGCCACCTTTTCCTGGAAACGATCTTGTTGTCATAATTGTGATTCTGTAATATTATTTGTGAATAATTAATTATTGATTCATATGATAAGGAAATATTTATTTTATGTGGATATAAATGATGGATAGGAAAATATTTATTTTGTGTGGATATAAATGAAGGAATTAATGTTGAGGTATTTTATCAGTATTTTATCTGAATGGAGGAATTCTTAGAAAAGTGTCAATTGTTGAAAATTGATATTTTATCTTACATTATAAATATATAATGTGGTTATATAATAATATAATAATGGTGATATTTTCACACTAAATTCACAGTGCATGAATCAAATGAGAGAAATCTAGAAATTAAAAGAAGAACAAAATATGGGATTTTTAGAAAAATTAGTTTAATACTTGATTTTGTAAAATCCATAACTCTTTGTGTATAATGAGTTAGGAGATGTGCCATATATCCAAAGAAAGCCCTGGAAGTAAGCTAAACACAAAAATTTGAATCACCCAAATACACTTTGTGGATTTTTCGTGGTGACTGTTTGAGTGAAACTGGAACGAGGGACTTATATTCCGAAAATCAAATAAGTGTTCTTAAAGCTCTATTGCGTGAGTTATAATTTTAATCCGACTGTTGGATCGTTGTGATTTTTGGATATGTTATACATATATAAGTGGAGCATATGTCCACAAATTTTAAACCGTTAAAAATTAACGTATGATTTGTTATGAATTTTAAGAGGTGTTGAAAATCGTCCATATATGGATTTCGGTTATTTTCGTTTGGAATTTAGAAAAAATTAAACTTACAAAGTTGTAGAGAATTTAATTTCCTATGGAATGGAAATAAAATTCGTATTTTGCTGATAAAAGGGCTATTTATTATGAATTATTGAAGTTGCAAAAATAAATGTTTTTATTAAAAACATGGGTGGGCCCCACTTTTGTATTTTTTAGAAAAGAGCTGAATTGGTGGGCCCTACTTATGGTGGCTGATTATTTGGGCAAAGATGGTGGGCGTAAATGTTTTTTAATAAAATATTAATTTATTAAATTTTAGTTTACAATGGCATTCTAGCATTTTCCTATAAATAGGGTGTTTAGTTAGAATTGAAAAATACACCAGAATCATAAGCTTTCTCTCTCTATATTATCGAGCGTATTTTGTGAGTATTTAGATACTTTGAGAGTTGTTATTCAGTGCAAGTTTCTTTCAGCACTATATTTGAAATTCCAGCCAGAAGTACTATTCTTTTGAGGTAAGGGATGGTAAAGGATGTTATTTTCTGCGTAAATGATATTATTTCTTTTGATATCATTATACCGAAATATTGATATGAATTTTATTATGGAATTTCTACCTTTTCGTGTCAGGGTTACTATTCACGTATACGACACTATTCATGTATATGGCACTATTTACGTATACGACATTATTTACGTATATGATACTATGTACGAATATGAAGTACTATTCACGAGTTACTATTCATGAGTTACTATTCACGAGTTACTATTCACGGAGTACTATTCACAACAAAATTGGTTTCTTTTTCTGACCAAATTATCGTTGATTTATGAATCTTACTCTTGAAATTAAATCCATGCTTTGATCTTATTGTTTTTATTATCATTTATAACACTTTTATAATCCTGGTGATGAAATTTCTCTTTCACTTGAGTGTAAAGGTGGGTAGATTATTGGTATGATCATGACTATGGGTTTTCTTTGGCCAGTAGTACAAAGTTGAATTGTTGATTGGTATGATCATGACCATTGAATGTCTTTAGCTAAAGTGCAAAGGTGAATTGATCAACATGGTTATAATTATTGTTTTTATAAATTCTGAAATGATTATATATTTCTTTCGGATATTATCTTTGGCCTGTAGTGCAAAGATGACATGTTGTTGAATATCTTTGGCCTATAGTGTAAAGATGACCTGTTGTTGAATATCTTTGGCATGTAGTGCAAAGAGGAACTATTGATGAATATCTTTGGTCGTAGTGCAAAGATGAATTTATTAGTATGATTATAAACAGGAACTGTGATTTGGTGTAACCATGATCTTTGATGTCTCAGGTGAAGACATGTGATGAAAATTATCTTCGTCCTGAGTGCGAAGAGGAATTTAGAATCACAATTATGATTATGAGTTATTCACATGATTGTGGACATAAACTATTGATTGATGTTATAGGGATAAAACATTGTTGGTGGACTTTTAACATGGAAAAGATAATAGACTTTGTGGTCTATTTGACTCTTCTAATGGATTGCTCGTTCCGCTACAACTATGGTTGAAAAGTTTTATCATCTACCATATGTTCTAAATCTCTAATTCATTACTGACTAAGGCTATTGATAATTTAATTATCTTTAGTCATGATATTTTTTACTAGGCTAGTTGTGCTCACCCTTTTGTTTCACAATTCCTTTCAGGTAATAAGAGTGTAGCTGGGTTGAGCGGGGGTAACAGGGGAATGGAACGATGGTCTTTAGCTGTGGAGGTTCTCCCTAAACAGTATGGAAATAATTTTATTGAGAACTTTAGAATAGTTGGTTGTATTTTATACATCATGTAGTAGTTATATTTGGTGAATCAAATAGGGTGAGGCGAACCCAACGTTGGAATGGTGTTTTGCCACTATCATACAAGATGTCTAATGACATGCGACTTCGTGTTATCATAAGACATAGTTGTGCACATCCACTTGCTGAGTATATCTACAAGCGCTACCTATATAATCTTGGAGTTTGGCTTAAATATAATTCTCAATTAGAGACAATGGAGATAATTATATGTCAAGAGAAGACTCTCCATTGGAAAGAATATGATAGCAATCTTCTCATTTTTTTTGGGGGTCTATTGGGTCAACCAATGATAATTCTCAAGTCTTATGATATCTATTATAACTTAAATGCATGGCCTCCCATGTACAAAGGTTTCCTTGAGCATTTTCCAAAGATTTTAATTTCTAAAACAGTTATTGATTGTACCTTTATGTAAGGTGCTATTGTGACGTGCTATCAAATGTTGGGATGAGAGTCACAGTTGGTACATATTTGTATCAAAACTCACAACATATTTGTTTTTATATTTTGCACAACAATAGTAATAATAAAGTTATAGTTATTTTCTGTACCATGTATTTGGCGACTCAGAATGGGTTGGGTGGATTGGACCTATTTTGGGGGCGTCACAGTTGGTATCAGAGCTTAGGGATATGGTCTCTGGCAGAGATCAGGGAATAGAACTAGGAGAGGAGAGACGAGTAATATCTTTCGCTAGTGTGTGTCCTACCTAAGCTAAATTTTCTTACTTAAGTTGACAAATTGTGATATGTCAATTAACCTTTGTTTTGAAGCTATATTCTAGAATGATATCTAAAATATAAGAGATGAGCAATGGAGAAATTATGATGACCGGGAAGATAGAATCTGAAATGAAAGCAATGTATTCGTAACTCTACGAAATATAAGCTACGTAAATTTCGGGGATGAAATTTCATAAGGAAGGGAGATTGTAAGACTCTGAATTTTATGAAATAAAAGTATTCAATTTTTCTTATAATTACTACTCAGTAAATGGTTAAATTGATAAAAGGTTAAAGTTAATGTTGATATATGTAAATATTTTAAATAAGCAAGTGGTTATAAAATACTCATTGTTGTTGGGGAATATTCGTTTGGTCGTGGAATATTCTTACTATCAGAGAATATTAAATTTACAAGTAAATGACCATTTGTGGGCCCCATAACAGAATAACTGTCGGATGAAGAAAATGAAAAGTATGAGTTTTTTTTATAAATAACGGCGTAGTTGTTACTGTTAAAACTGTTGGAATACCTGGCGGGTAAAGTAAAGTAATACGCTTTGTTGCACAGTAGCATACGGTATTGCACAGTATTTTTGAATTATTGATTCTTACGTAAGAAGGTACTACTCAATAATTATTACAGTAATTACTGTTCAATATTTTATTTTATTGATTCAATAATTTTTACGTTGATATTTTATATTATTGTTGTTTCAATAATTGTCACTGCACAGTATCTCCATTATCAGATCAATAATTCATTTTATTTGAATAATATCGTTAGATATCATTATTGACAATGTCTAAGGAAGTTCTATCTAGGAAAGGGGTTTGGTCACCTAATTGCGCGCCAATAAGGAGAAATCATTATCAAAAAGCCTCATCTTTCCTAGGAACGACCTGGTTGTCATAATTGTGATTCTGTAATATTATTTGTGAATAATTAATTATTGATTTATATGATAAGGAAATATTTATTTTATGTGGATATAAATGATGGATAGGGAAATATTTATTTTGTGTGGATATAAATGAAGAAATTAATGCTGAGGTATTTTATCAAAATTTTGTCTGAATGGAGGAATTCTTAGAAAAGTGTCAATTGTTGAAAATTGATATTTTATCTTACATTATAAATATATAATGTGGTTATATAATAATATAATAATGGTGATATTTTCACACTAAATTCACGGTGCATGAATCAAATGAGAGAAATCTAGAAATCAAAAGAAGAACAAAATATGGAATTTTTAGAAAAAATAGTTTATTACTTGATTTTGTAAAATCCATAACTCTTTGTGTACAATGAGTTAAGAGATGAGCCATAAATGAAAAGAAATCACTGGAAGTAAGCTAAACGCAGAAATTTGAATCACCCAAATATTCTTTGTGGAGTTTTCGTGGTGACTGTTTGAGTGAAACTGGTACGAGGGACTTATATTCCGAAAATCAAATCAGTGTTCTTAAAGCTCTATTGCATGAGTTATAATTTTAATCCGCCCGTTGGATCGTTGTGATTTTTGGATATGTTATACATATATAAGTTGACTATATGTCCACAATTTTTGAACCGTTAAAAATTAACGTATGATTTGTTATGAATTTTAAGAGGTGTTAAAAATCGTCCGTATGTGGATTTCGGTCATTTTTCGTTTGGAATTTGAAAAAAAATTAAACTTACAAAGTTGTAGAGAATTTAATTTCCTATGAAATGGATATAAAATTCTAAATTTTCTAATAAAGGGCTATTTATTATGAATTATTGAAGTTGCAGAAATAAATGTTTTTATTAAAAACATGGGTGGGCCCCACTTTTGTATTTTTTTAGAAAAGAGCTAAATTGGTGGGCCCCACTTGTGGTGGCTAATTATTTGGGCAAAGATGGTGGGCGTAAAATTTTTTCAATAAAATATTAATTTATTAAATTTTAGTCTATAATGGCGTTCTAGCATTTTCCTATAAATAGGGTGTTTTGTTAGAATTGAAAAACATACCAGAACCATAAGCTTTCTCTCTTTATATTATCGAGCGTATTTTATGAGTATTTAGATACTTTGAGAGTTGCTATTCAGTGCAAGTTTCTTTCAGCACTATATCTGAAATTCCTGCCAGAAGTACTATTCTTTTGAGGTAAGGGATGGTTAAGGATGTTATTTTCTGCGTAAATGATATTATTTCTTTTGATATCATTATACCAAAATATTGATATGAATTTTATTGTAGAATTTCTACCTTTTCGTGTCGGAGTTACTATTCACGTATACGACAATATTCATGTATATGGCACTATTTACGTATACGATATTATTTGCGTATACGGTACTATGTACAAATACAGAGTACTATTCACGAGTTACAATTCACTGGGTACTATTTACGAGAAAATTGATTTCTTTTTTCTGACCAAATTATCGTTGATTGATGAATCCTACTCTTGAAATTAAATCCATGCTTTGATCTTATTGTTTTTATTATCATTTATAACATTTTTATAATCCTGGTGATGAAATTTCTCTTTCACCTGAGTGTAAAGGTGGGTAGATTATTGGTATGATCGTGACTATGGGTTCTCTTTGGCCAGTAGTACAAAGTTGAATTGTTGATTGGTATGATCATGACCATTGAATGTCTTTAGCTTAAGTGCAAAGGTGAATTGATCAACATGGTTATAATTATTGTTTATATAAATTCTGAAATGATTATATATTTCTTTGGGATATTATTATCTTTTGTCTGTACTGCAAAGATGACATGTTATTGAATATCTTTGGCATGTAGTGCAAAAATGATCTGTTGTTGAATATCTTTGGCCTGTAGTGCAAAGATGACATGTTGTTGAATATCTTTTTCCTGTAGTGCAAAGATGAACTGTTGATGAATATCTTTGACCGTAGTGCAAAGATGAATTTATTAGTATGATTATAAACAGGAACTGTGATTTGGTGTAACCATGATCTTTGATGTCTTAGGTGAAGACATGTGATGAAAATTATCTTCGTCCTGAGTGCGAAGAGGAATTTAGAATCACAATTATGATTATGAGTTATTCACATGATTGTGGACATAAACTATTGATTGATGTTATAGGGATAAAACATTGTTGGTGGACTTTTAACATGGAAAAGATAATAGACTTTGTGGTCTATTTGACTCTTCTAATGGATTGCTCGTTCCGCTACAACTATGGTTGAAAAGTTTTATCATCTACCATATGTTCTAAATCTCTGATTCATTACTGACTAAGGCTATTGATAATTTAATTATCTTTAGTTATGATATTTTTTACTAGGCTAGTTGTGCTCACCCTTTTGTTTCACAATTCTTTTCAGGTAATAAGAGTGTAACTGGGTCAAGCGGGGGTAATAGGGGAATGGAACGGTGGTCTTTAGCTGTGGAGGTTCTCCCTAAACAGTATGGAAATAATTTTATTGAGAACTTTAGAATAGTGGGTTGTATTTTATACATCATTTAGTAGTTATATTTGGTGAATCAAATAGGGTGAGGCGAACCCAACGTTGGAAGGGTGTTTTTCCACTATCATACAAGATGTCTAATGACATGCGACTTCGTGTTATCATAAGACAGGGTTGTGCACATCCACTTACTGAGTATATCTATGAGTGCTACCTATATAATCTTGGAGTTTGGATAAAATATAATTCTCAATTAGAGACAATAGAGATAATTATATGACAAGAGAAGACTCACCATTCGAAAGAATATGATAACAATCTTCTCGTTTTTTAGGGTCTATTGGGTCAACCAAGGATAATTCTCCAGTCTTATGATATCTATTATAACTTAAATGCATGGCCTCCCATGTACGAAGTTTTCCTTGAGCATTTTTTGAAGATTTTAATTTCTAAAACAGTTATTGATTGTACCTTTATGTAAGGTGCTATTGTGACGTGATATCAAATGTTGGGATGAGAGTCACAGTTAGTACATATTTGTATCAAAACTCACAACATATGTGTTGTTATATTTTGCACGACAATAGTAATAATAAAGTTATAGTTATTTTTTGTACCATGTATTTGGCGACTCAGAATGGGTTGGGTGGATTGGACCTATTTTGTGGGCGTCACACGTACGCAATGACTTTACCATTCTGCATTAACACATAACCCAGTCCCTTGTGTGACGTATCACTATACACTGTAAAACCCCATGTACTATCTGGTAAAGATAACACAGGTGCTTCACTTAATCTTTTCTTCAATTCCTGAAAACTCTGTTCTCACTTCTCTGTCCACACATACTTAATAGTCTTCCTCATCAGTTTACTTAATGGTGTCGCTATCTTCGAGAAAAATTGAATAAAACTTCGGTAATATCCTGCCAATCCCAAGAAACTTCTGATCTTTGTCGGTGTCTTCGGTTGTCCCCAATTTTTCACTGATTCTACTTTCGTTGGATCAACATAAATTCCCTCGTTGTTGATGACATGTCCTAGAAATTGAACCCTCTTCAACTAGAACCCACACTTTGAAAATTTAGCATATAACTTCTCTTCTCTTAAGGTTTCCAATACAATTCGTAGATGTTCGGCATGCTCCTCTTCAGTCTTCGAATACATCAAAATGTCATCAATGAACACAACCACAAATTTATCCAAATATGGTTTAAATACTCTGTTCATCAAGTCCATAAAAGCAGCTGGTGTGTTTGTCAGTCCAAACGACATCATTATGAACTCATAATGGCTGTAACGAGTTCTAAATGTTATCTTTGGTACATCCTCCATCCTCACTTTCAACTGATGGTAACCAGTCCTTAAGTTAATCTTCGAAAAACATCTTGTTCCTTTAAGTTGATCAAACAGATCGTTTATCCTCGGTAACGGATATTTATTCTTTATTGTCACCTTATTCAACTCTCTATAATCCATACACAACCTCATCGAATCATCCTTCTTCTTTACAAACAACACTAGTGCTCCCCATGGAGATACACTAGGTTGGATGTACTTCTTATCCAACAACTCTTGTAGCTGGATAATCAACTCTTTCATTTCTACCGGAGCCATTCGATACGACGCTTTCGATATCGGCGCTGTCCTCGATACTAAATCAATCACAAACTCTATTTCTCTGTCTGGAGGTAGTCCCAGAAGTTCTTCTGGAAAGACATTCCCAAACTCATTAACTATAGGTATCTACCCCATGCCCGAATTCACAACCCGTGTATCCACTACATGAGCCAAATAACCTTCACATCCTTTTTATAACATCCTACTGGCCTGCATCATCGTCAGACAACTTGTTTGCCTTGGTGACTTGCTACCATAAAATATAACCTAAGACTTATCTGGTGTCTTAAGTCGTATGCTCTTTTTCTGGAAATCTATAATTGTCTCATACTTAAACAACCAATCCATCCCTAAGATAACATCAAATTCTCCTAAGCGTATCGGAATCAAATTCACGCTTAACTTATGTCCCCTTATTTCCACACCACGGTTGTTATGGATAAACTCTACAGGGATCACTTCTTTGTTTGCAACTTCTATATTCATTGGGTTCTTTAACTTTTCACATGTTAAGTTTAATCTTCTAGAAAATTCATCAAACACAAATGAACAGGTAGCTCCCGAATCAAATAATACGTAGGCATTTATATTATTGATCGGAATAATACCTGACACCGCCTCCTTTGATGCAACTGTGTCTTGCACAGTCATGTTAAAAGTTTGGCCTGTCGGCTTGCTCTGCTGCATTGGCTCTCCAATAGTTAACTTTGTGGTGCTACTCTTGTTTCCACTTCCTCCGTCAGTATTCTTCTTGAATGGACAATCCTTAAACCGATGTCCCGTTCCCCCACAAGAAAAACAACCTCCTTTCTTTGGTTTAGGGCAATTTGGTGAGATATGTACTTCCTGACCGCAATTATAACATACATTATTCCCCTTTATACACTCCCCAGAGTGATTCTTTCCACACTTTACACATGCTGGCTTCTTTTGTGGTGTACTCCCTTGTTGAGTTCCTGATTCATTGCCACTGTTCCACTTGCGTTTCTTACTATTATTGCCACCACTGCTGGCACCCTGATGTCCACCTTCAATCTTCTTTTTATTCTTTTCTCGGTTGAATCTAGAAATTTCCTCACTACTACCTTATGCAATGATGGCTTTTTCTAACAATGCTGAGAACGTAGCAATTTGCAACACTGCAACTTTGTTGTGAATCCACGACCTCAGCCCATTTTTAAACCTACGCGCCTTTCGTAGTTCTATATCCACCTGATGAGGTGCAAATCTGGCTAGCTCGTTGAATTTTGATGTATATTCGGCAACTGACATGTTTTCTTGCTTTAATTCAAGAAACTGCACTTCCATTCTGGCTTGCATGGCCTCCGAGAAATAACTTTCTAAGAACAACTCCTTAAACCTAGTCCATGTCACTACCTCCGTTCCGGCTCTAGCTTGGTTCGTCTCCCACCAGTAATTAGCCTCACCTTTCATCAAGTAGGTAGCAAAAGTTATCTTTTGCTCTTCGGCTACCCTAGCAATGATAAAGGCCTTTTCCATCTCTTTCACCCATGTCTGAGCTTCTATAGGGTCCGTAGTTTCGCTGAATTCTGGTGGTCCTACAGCTTTAAAATCTTTAAAATTTGCCAATCTATTATTCACTTGCCCCCTTGCTACAGGTGTACGAGTTCGCATAGCTTGAGCTATCATATTAACAAAGTTCTGTATTGGGTCATCTCTATTCATTTCATTGTTCACAGAACGTTCCTCCCTCTGTTTCGATTTTGACATCTTGGCGGCATTATCTGATTAAACAAAACCTTAATTTATTACATCAAGTTTAATTATATGTTATATCTTCTAAGTGTTTAAAATATAACATGTAATTTAAACTCTAACAATCATATTATCATAATGTTGTATTAACGAATTCAACCTGTTGAATTGACTAATTCAGCTTGCTAAATTAACACAACTTACTAAATTAACATATTCAGCTTACTGAATAACACATTCAGCTTGCTGAATTCACATATTCAGCTTGTTGAATAACATATTCAGCTTGCTAAATTAACATATTAGATTGACTGACTTTTCAAATTATTAAATAGATAGCTTCTCATTTTAATTCTTAATACTTATCTATTTAAATCACACATGTAATTATAATACTGCATTTATATTCATATACCAAATTTTAGCGTCATATACTTACATACTTGGCATTTTTTTATAAACGCTAACTATCCCATTTTTAAACATCAAAAGATGGGATCTACCAAAAGACATACTCCCCTACACACCTAAGATGGGAATACATCATATTTACATACTACCTCGCACAGTCTGAGGTTTACATCAAGCATAAAACCCTAATTAACAAAAGGGGTTCTACTGCATCTATATACAATAGAAAGCTATTAAACTATCATTTCGCGTCTGGAGAGGGTGCGTCTTCATGCTCCTGCTCTGGTGGAAAGAGTCCATCCATAAGTCGATGTCTAACAGATCGACTCGACTCGCCTATCTCAAAGGATCTCCTCACTCATGCTCGCTAACCCATGTAAGCGGCATCCAGATATCGTCCCAAAGTATCCACTCGGACTTCACTAGCCTCCAGCTTCTCCTCAAGCTGGTCCACCATATTGGATGCTCTAATCCATGCTTGTTCAATCCTAATCTTATCGGCAATTTTTAAATTGAACTCAAATCGCATGGCTTCATGCTCAACCCTTAACACTCCCAACTTGAGCTCCTCTTATTCTAGTCTCTCCCTTAGCTTAGCATTCATGGCAACCATATGTGTAACCAAGGTCGTCTGCCCCTACAACTATATCTTCATCTCAGCAAGCTCGTTCTGAGCTTGATATGCCAGCTCCTTGTATTGAGTTTCAGTAAACTGATGAGTGGCATTCTCCTGCTCTAACTCTGTCACTCTATTCTCCAGCGCCATGTTCTCTTCGAATAAATCCTCCATCACATCCTTGTCACGCTCGTCACTATCAACATGATCCTCTATCGGATATATCGGCTCTTGCTTAACTGTAAGGCTACCTTGTCCTTCCTCAGGCATCCTATAACCAAACAAACACAACATCAGTATCATAATAAAATATATTAATTGATAAAATGAAATAATATTTTATTATGTACAATCTATACTAGATGAATCTCCACAATCCACCTCTTAGCATACTCTATACGAGATTTCTTCTAAGGTTATAACCTAGGTTTCACATCCTAATGTTTATAACCTACAACTTTGATACCAATCTGTGACGCCCCCAAATCTGAGTTCTCTAACCTCAGATTAAGTGCTCACGGTACATCATCTTCATAAAGCATTCTATATACTATTGCGAAATAATAAACATACATTGTTCATTATAATAAAGTCTTATACAATATCCCAAGGTCTTTTACCTTAACATAAACATACCTTAGTTAAGTTACATAAAGTAACACAAAAGGTTTCATAATAAACATCAAACATAGTATCTCATGATACTTAAACATTTATATTAACTATTCTTGGACCTTTCCCTTGCCCTTGTCCTTCTTACTTGAACTCTCTAGCTTAGTTGAAATAATTGTCATGATATAGCAAGAGTAAACAACTAATTTGCTTAGCAAGTTTAAGTACAATGAAGATATATCATGATTAGCAAGAAATTTTATTGTTCAACAATAGAAATCAATTGTGAAAGAACATGAATTAAGTCTTGAAAACTGTATATTAATTCAAATAATTGAATAATAGATGTTGAGTGGTCATAATGACCATAAACATATGCTAAGGTTGTCAATATTTAAACTGGTCTTTTTGATAAAGTTTGGTAATCAAGGAGATCAGCCTTTCATACCTTGTGAAATATGCATAATCACTCAATATACTAGCAACAATTGTTTTCCAATAATGCTTTAGTAAAACTGTTCTTTTTCTCAGTCAAGAGTCCTTACAAAATCAATTGGTGAAGCACAATGTTTAACAACATATTTGATTAAACAAATTTAAACATACTTGATCAAGCTGATACAATTAGCATAGATCCATATCTTAAACAGTTCATGAATGAAAGAACTTTAACTAATTCACAGTTCAATCATAATAGAACCAGAATTTAATTGCGCCAAGTGCAAGTATCAAAAACCAATATAGATGTGAATAATAAACAATAATTATTCACTAACATGCTTTGAAAATAATAACTCAAGTTTGAGTTAGAGAACTTGTCTCGACTGCGATCTACTGCTACACAATTTAATTTAATCACTTTATTATAAAGACCTATCATTATTAAGATTGATCTTACAATCAGCATATCATACTTTATATCATAATATAATTACTCTATCAGCAATTTAGTTAACGCTTAACCACATAATCAATTACCTGAAAACATCTTTATTATTATCATTCTTTGATATTATTTTAATTACTTTATCATAAACCTTATGATTTAACACTTAATCTTTTCCTTTTATTAGCTCTTCTTTATAATCTAGTAAGCTGAATACTAACATCATAGTCTAGATTATTCAAACATGCAATCCAGGCACCTGGATTGGCTAATCCAGCAAACTGGATTCAACAAACTTCCAATCCAGCAAGCCTGGATTCTAAATCCTTCAATCCAATAAGCCTAGATTCCAAATCCTTCAATCTAGCAAGCCTAGATTCCAAATCCTTCAATCCGGTAAACTGGATTCAATTATTTTTCAATCCAGCAAGCTGGATTCCATATCTCCTTTAACAAAAATATCAAATTAACTTATTATTTTTCTATCTTTTGGCCATGCTTATATACATGTATTTCATACATAAAAAGTATTTTTCCGTAATTTTTCAATTTCTTTTACTATTTTTCAAAAATCATTTTTTGTGTGGCTTAAGAAATTAGCCCCATCATGCTCAACTCCAGAAATTCCCATCTCTTGTATTAATCTTATACATGTTAACGTGACCCTCCATTTTAAATTTCGTGGCCATCGGAGTTATAGAACTCTGGTTATAGCAATTTTCGTCCGAAAAACCCAACTATTGAAATTATCATAACTTAGTCATTTTAAGTCAGAATGAGCTCATTTTTTGACAGGAGCTACTTTATGTCATATATTTTCATTTACCAAAACGCCGGAATTTTTGTCAAAATTTAAGTGGCCGAAACTTCCCTTGTAAAATCTTGGGCAGTTTGTTTTCGGGATTTTCCTTTTTTACCTACTTTGCTAAAATCAATCCATACAGAAATCTACAACTCCTTTTTCGGTGACTCCACTTGGGTTTGAAAGATAACGCATCATATTATCATCCAAAATGTTCCCGGAATTTTTAAAATGTCACAAAAATGACAAAACTGCCCCTAACATTGACTGTCCAAAAATAGTTTGTTTTTCTTTCTAAAGACAAAACTGTTTTTGCTAAAACAGTCGCTACAACTTGTTTACTCAACATTTTTGAGTGCTACCACTTGGTTTTAGTAGTTAACTTACATATCTAGCACCTCTATTTTACGGATCACAAAAAGAAGGTGTAGATTAAAAATAGTAGTCAATCAAAGGAAGGAAAAAACTAGAGTTTCTTAACAAATCAAAACTAGTTTCTTTTATATCCTTTTGATTCACTTTCTAACATTCAAATATGTTATAACCATACATGAAACCATATAAAACATGTAGATAGAGGGTTTTAGACATCAAGATTATAACGCCCCCAAAATAGGTCCATTCCACCCAACCTATCCTGAGTCGCCACGAAATACACTCAATGCAATTTCCAAATACAAACTTCATTATTACAATTGTCGTGCAAAATACGACAACACATATGTTGTGAGTTTTAATACAAATAGATACCAACGGTGACTCTCATCCCTTTACCTGGATATCACCTCACATTGATACCTTACAGTGGTACCTTACATAAAGGTACAGTCAATAACTGTTTTAGAAATTAAAATCTTTGTAAAATGCTCAAGGAAACCTTTGTACATGGGAGGCCATGCATTTAAGTTATAATAGAGACCACCGTTTTATTCCCCTGTTACCCCCGCTCGACCCAGCTACACTCTTATTACCTGAAAGGAATTGTGAAGCAGAAGGGTGAGCACAACTAGCCCAGTAAAGAATATCATGACTAAAGATAATTAAATTATCAATAGCCTTCAAGAGAATAAATCGTAGATTTAGAACATATGGTAGATGATAAAACTTTTCAACCATAGTTGCAGCAGAACGAGCAATCCATTAGAAGAGTCAAATATACCATAAAGTCTATTATCTTCTCCTTCTTAAAAGACCACCAACAATATTTTATCCCTGTAACATCAATCAACAGTTCCGATCCACAATCATGTGAAGAACTCATAATCATAATTGTGGTTCTAAATTCCTCTTCTCATCCAGGACGAAGATAATTTTCATCACATGTCTTTACCTAAAACATCAAAGATCATGGTTATACCAAATCACAGTTCATGTTCATAATCATACTAATAAATTCATCTTTGTACTACAGGCCAAAGATATTCGTCAATAGTTTATCTTTGCACTACTGGCCAAAGATATTCAAAAAACAGGTCATCTTTGCACTACATGCCAATGATATTCAACAACAGATCATATTTGTAGTACAGGCCAAAGATATTCAACAACAGATCATCTTTGCACTACAGGCCAAAGATATTCAACAACAGATCATCTTTGCACTACAAGCCAAAGATATTAATATCTCAAAGGAATATATAATCATTTTAGAATTTATATAAACAATAATTATAACCATGTTGATCAATTCACCTTTGCACTTAAGCTAAAGATATTCAATTATAAATTCAATGGTCATGATCATACCAGTCAACAATTCAATTTTGCACTACTGGCCAAAGAGAACCCATAGTCACAATCATACAAATAATCTACCCATTTTTACACTCAAGTCAAAGAGAAATTTTATCACCAGGATTATAAAAATGTTATATATGATAATAAAAATATTATGATCAACAACTGCATTTAATTTCAAGAGTAAGATTCATAAATTAACGATAATTTGGTCAGAAAAAGAAACCAATTTTATCGTAAATAGTACCCGTGAATAGTAACTCGTGAATAGTAACTCATGAATTGTAACTCATGAATAATAACTCTTGAATAGTAACTCATGAATAGTACTTCGTATTTATACATAGTACCGTATACGTAAATAATGTCATATACATAAATAGTGCCATATACATGAATAGTGCCGTATACGTGAATAGTAACCTCGACATGAAAAAGGTAGAAATTCCACAATAAAATTCATACCAATATTTCGGTATAATGATATTGAAAGAATAACATCATTATAAAGAAAATAACATCTCTTACTATCCCTTACCTCAAAAGAATAGTACTTATGGCTGGAATTTCGGATGTAATGCCGAAGGAAACTTGCACTGAATAGTAACTCTCAAAGTATCTAAATACTCACAAAATACGCTCGATAATATAGAGAGAGAAAAAAAACTTGTTTCTGGTGTGATTTTCAATTCTAACTAAGCACAATATTTATAGGAAATTGCTAGAACGCCAAAGGAGACTAAATAATAAAATAATAATTTTTCTTTCTTTCTACGCCCATCATTTTGGAAAGCCGTCAGCATGCCATCTTGGATGAATTTTCAGCCCACATGTTAAAAAATAAAAGTGGGTCCCACCCATAATTTTAATAAAAATATTTAATTTTTCAAAACTTCAATAATTCATAATAAATAGCCATTTGATCAGGAAAATACGAATTTTATGTCCATTCCATAGGAAATCGAATTCTCTACAACTTTGTAAAAGAAAGTTTTTCTAAATTCCAAACGAAAAAATGACTGAAATCCACATACGAACGATTTTCAACACCTTTTAAAATTCATAACAAATCATACGTTAATCTTTAACGGTTCAAAATTTGTGGACATATATACTCAACTTATATATGTATAACATATCCAAAAATTACAACGATCCAACGGTCATATTAACTCACGCAATATAGATTAAGAACACTGATTTTTCAGACTATGAGTCCTTTGGACCAGTTTCATTCAAACAGTCACCACGAAAAATTCATAATAAATTTTTGGGTGATTCAAATTTCTACGATTAGCTTACTTTCAGGGCTTTCTTTTGATATATGGATCATCTCCTAATTCATTATACACAAAGGGTTATGGATTTTACAAAATCAAGTAATAAACTAATTTTTCTGAAAATTCCATATTTTGTTCTTCTTTTGATTTCTAGATTTCTCTCATTTGATTCATGCACCGTTAATTTAGTATGAAAATATCACCATTATTATATAACCACATTATACATTTATAATGTAAGATAAAATATCAATTTTCAACAATTGACACTTTTCTAAGAATTCCTCCATTCCGACAAAATACTGATAAAACACATCAGCATTAATTCCTTCATTTATATCCATACATAATAAATATTTTCCCATCCACATAAAATAAATATTTCCTTATCATATATAAATCAATAATTAATTATTCACAAATAATATTACAGAATCATAATTATGACAATCAGGTCGTTCCCAGGAAAGAGGGAGATTTCCGATAAGGATTTCTCCTTATTGGCGAACTATTAGGTGACCAATCCCCTTTCTTAGACAGAACTTCCTTAGACATTTCCAATAATGCTATCTAATAATATTATTCAAATAATATGAATTAATTATCTGATAATGGAGATACTGTGCAGTGACAATTATTGAAACAACAATAATATAAAATATCAACGTAAAAATTATTGACTCAATAAAAAAAAATATTGAACAGTAATTACTGTAACAATTATTGAGTAGTGCCTTCTTACGTAAGAATCAATAATTCAAAAATACTATGTAATACCGTGTGCTACTGTGCAACCACACGTATTACTGTATTTTAACCACCGGGTATTCCAATAGTGTTAAGGACAACAACTACGCCGCTATTTATAAAAACACAAACTTGTCGTTATCTTCATCCAACAGTTATTCTGTTATGGGGCCCATAAATGGCTGCGCCATCCTACGAATATTCTCTGACATCAAGAATATTCCACGACCAAACGAATATTCTCCGACAACAATGAGTATTTTATAGCCACTTGCTTATTTTGAAAAAAAAATTATATATCACCCTTAACTTCAATTTTTTTATCAATTTAACCATTTACTGAATATAAAAATTGAATAATTTTATTTTATAAAATTCGGGGTCTTACAAAGATTATAAACTTTAAATAACCAAAATCAAACAAAATAAAAAGAAAATCTGCAATTTTAAAATTTATACCTTGGTCTTTGAGCACTTCTTCTTAATCTTCCAAAGTAATTAATAAATTTAAGATGCATATAAGACCACACCCTCCTCTCTTGCTCCTAGGATTTCCTACACCTCTACTCTTTCCTCCTCTCTCTCTTTCTCCCACCGAATTCTCTCTTTCTTTTTCTTTTTATTTCTTTTTTGTTTGGTTTGCTAACTTAGGATAAGATGAAAGAAAATTTTGTTTTAAGTGTTGGAAGAAAATCTATAGATATATTTGGTATATCTATACATTAACTACTAACATATCTCTTCCCTTCTCTCTCCATATAGCTTGCAATCTTGGCAAAATAGTGTGGCTAAATCATGGAGTGACACCTAAGTGAGTTGGTGACCAAATGAAGAAAAAAAAACATAAGTCACATGTCCATTTCTCTACACAATGGCCAGATTCTTCCCCCCATATATTCCTCATTTTTACTTTATTTTTAAATGCAAAATTTGTTAAATTAAATGACCATAATGCCCATCTTTAATTGGGCTAGAATTGGGCCAATCCTTTAATTCTTTTTGGCTTGAAATTAATTAGTTTGGCTACTAATTAAAATGAACTTGGGCCTCCACAATTAAATAATTGTGCTATTAGCATACTTGCCCATTAAATTTAATATTGGGCTAGTTTAACAATTTAGTTGCTCTTAAATCAAATTATCTACAAGTCCAATGCTTAAATAAACTATTGAGCTTGTTTAAATTACTTGCCATCCTTAGTAATATTAAATCTATTATCACATGAACAATTACTCATTATTATTGATGTAGCATTCCGAATTTTAAATTAAATTGTTTAAATATTTATTGAATTATATATATATTTAATGGATGTGTTTATTGTTGAATAAATATTTAATTTGATTTGGCTTGATTAGTTAATTATTTGTTAAGAAAATAATTAAGAAGTTAAGGAAATTAATTGTTATGTGATAATATTCTAATTTAATTTAATAATTAAGTTAGAGAGCTTATAATGATTAAATGAATTATAATATTGTAAATTAAATTTGTAATTAAAATAATGTGTTAATTGGTTAAATAAAATTATAATTATAAAGGAAATTATAATTATGTTGTATTGGTTTATGTGTTAAAGTAATTTAATAAATTGTTATGAGAATTTATTAAATTGATTATTAAAAGTTAATTAAATAAAAGTGTGACAAATAACCTTACTATAAAGGAGCTATTAAAATAAATTAAAAGATTTTAATTTAGTTTTGCCAAACAAGGCTTAATGCATATTAAGTCTTTAATCTAATTGTGTTTTACCAAACAAGGTGCAAGATTTAATGGGTTATTTTAATTAGCTGGCCAAACAAGCCTTACGTCTTTTGATTTTTAAAAGTTAGATAACTGATGTCAATTATACATATATTAATATTATATATTTAATACATATATTATTACCATACGTTATATGTTAGTACGTAAAGTTAGAGTTAGGAGAAGAATGTGACACCCCCAAATCCAGGTACTTCATTTCCTCAAGATTTGGTGTTCACTTAATCAAAACATTCATTTCTAACTACCCAATTATAATAAATTGAATAATAAAAACCTGCCCATACAGGATAAAACTTAAATAAAAATCTCCCAGGTTATCTAACCTTTAATTACAAACATTCAAATGCGAAAAATTAAATAAACTTCAGTACAATCTTTAAATCAAAGTCTGAAAGTAAACTATCAAAGTTATTACAAGTCTTCAGTATTTATTCATCTTTTCTTTTCCCTTACTGGTGCTAGGTACGTCACCCGTTTCAACTTTAGCTGTAAGAAACTTTACAGGCAAGAGTGAGTAAACAGGGCCCACTTGAAATAACAATAAATAAATCTTTAAACTTTTACATCAATTGCCAATATTAGGCTCAATAGAACTGAACAATATATTCTATTAACTTTCTAAAAATTATAACATTCTTCGAGGGTCTAATGATCACGAATCATGTCCACAGATTATAAGTAATCTTTCAACTTTAACTTTAATAAATTAAGACTATAAGGACTCCACGCACTTTTGGGGGGATCAATCCTTCGTACAATGTATTGTGCACAACCATTTCAACGCTAAGCGTAAACCTCTATTAAAAGAGTTGTTCATCTCAGTATTTAGAATACAAGTCCACACCAAAGTAAGTTTGGTTTGGATAAACTTTCAAGGAAATTTGGAATTCAACGAACATCAACTAAGGAGTAGTTGAATAAAACCAATAACACTATACTAGAGAATAATTGTGATTGAATCAATCATAGTAAACTAAAGTCATGCTTTAGGAATATTCTAATAGCATACAATTTGAATAACTATAGCATACCTCGCTTGAACAATACTAAGCCAAGGTTAATTAGAATTGAATACTAAGTATGCATAGAAATTTGAATGATAGAAATGTTCGACATTAGTATATACATTTGTGCATGCTAAACAACAAGTTAAATACAAGAATAACTTGCTCAATATTAAACTATAAGATTTGGGATACTTGTATCGTTATTAGCAACTAGATACAATAACTTATTCAATAATAGGCAATCTAGCTCTACGAAAGTGTAGAGGTAGCAACTTACAACAATTGTAATTGAATTTGAAAACAATAACGTACTAATGAAATTAAACTAAATCTGATGAAGTTTTGAGTTAGAGAACTTGCCTTTAGCACAAGCTAAACCTTACAACTTGAATCAATACCCTATACATATGTCATCATGACATAATTAGTCATTACCAACATTTTATATCTATATAAAAACAATACATACATCATGTAGGTCGAATTATCCATTCACATAATCAAACTATGTTAATACTAGTTAACACTTGATATTCATAGTTTAATACTACTGAAATCATCATATAACATTCATATTATTAACACATAACCTTTATTTTCAAGCTTTGCACACTTAAACAAAAGCTGTCGTAACATTCGCGCTAACTCATGTACATGGGCGCCACAATTTACACTATGGTTGTAATGCATGCTACTGAGTTAAGCGCCATGGCATGAGTCACAAGAGCCATTGATTGGGCCATATGTTGAGATTTATATTTGTTGGGCGTGACTGGCCAATTTCTGAATCTGGCGACCAAGCTCTCAAGAACAAGATATGAACAAAAGCCAAATTGGCCTAAAAGCTCGAATCTAATAGAGTGATTAACATGTAATACACATATAGACTTCATATAAGCATATTGTGAAGACTTCTAACATGATTCTACCCATAAAATAACCTAAACATCAAATTTACAACACCCAATTTCAATGTTTTTGACAAAAACTCCATTTTTGATGTTTTCAATGAAAATCAACACAGTGATTTTGTTTTTCAACCAAAACAGTAAATTCAAAACACCATAGTTATGATTATACATACCCTATCAATTCCAATAATCAATTTATATATTTTAACAATTAATCAAACCTTAATTTCATTTTAAACTAAGCCATACTCATATATTTTTCATATGAACACTCTGTAATATATTTTCTTCATAAAACACATACATACATGAATTAATTTCTCTATAATCATATATAAACTCATGAAATAACCTTATAATCAATAATCATACAAAACTATATACATAACAACAATTTATCGTTTATAAAAATTTCATAGAGAACTTTTTGGGAAGAGGAAAACTAAACTTTTAAAGAAAAAGGTTAATCTCCTACCTTTGATTAAGAAGATGATGGCTACTTTTGATTATCAATTTCTTTTCTCCAATTCCTTTCTCAAACCTGTTAGAAATCACTCACTCTCTAGAGTTTTTTTCTCAATTCTCTCTTGTTTTCTCTGTTTCTTCAACTGAGCTTTTCTCCCAACTCAACTCTAACTTACGTAATAAAAATATAACGTATATAGTAATAATTATATAATATAACTCTAGATATAATGATATCAGTTATATAAGTTTTTGAAAATCAAAAGTCATAAGGCTTGTTTGGTTAACCTAATAAAAATAACTCATTAACCCTTACACCTTTTTTGGCAAATCTAACTAAAATAAATGGATTAATCTTTATACCTTGTTTGATAAAACACTATTAGATTAAAGACTTAATATGCATTAGGACTTGTTTGGCCAAAACTAAATTAAAGTCCTTTAATTTATTTTAATAACTCCTTTATAGCAAGTTTATTAGTCACACTTTTATTTAATTAATTATTCAATTAAAACATTAATCTATTAAATTACTTTAGCACATAATTTAATATCACATAACTATAATTTCTTTTATAATTGTAATTTTATTCGACCAACTAATATTTTAAATTACAATTTCCCATTTAAAATATTATAATTTATTTAAATCACTATAAGCTCTCTAGCTTACTTATTAAATTAAATTGGTATATAATCTCACAACAAGTAATTTTCTTAGCTCCTTAATTATTTATTCAACAATAAACATATCCATTAAATACTTATATAATTCAATAAATATTTAATATTATAAATAAATATTTAATATTTAATATTTAATTATTTATTCATAAATAATTAACTAAACCACATCAACTCAAATTGAACAATTATTTATTCAACAATAAATATATCCATTAAATACTTATATAAATTAATAAATATTTAATATTATACTTTAAAATTCTGGAATGTTACAAAGAAAGACTCAGAAGTAGAAAAGAGGAGAAGAAGAAGAATACAGAGAAAAAGTGAGAGATAACTTGAGAGAATCCTAGAGAGATTTTGAGAAAGGAATTGGGGAAAAGAAGTCTTGTTAATCAAAGGAAGAAAATTTTCACCTTCTAGCATACAAGGTATCCTCTTAACCTTTTAAAATTCTAAAAGTTATGGTTGTCTTCTCTTCCAAAATTCTCTGTAAAATCTTTGTAGAGGTTGAATTAATTGTTATATATAGTTTATATGATAAATTAGTTGTTGTGAAACTATTTTCATAAGTTTATATATGAGTATAGTCAATGAATTCATGTTATGTATGTAATTTATGAAGAAAACCATATTACAGTGAGTTTATATGAATATATATGAATATGACTTAGTTTAAAGTAAAATTAAGGTTTAATTAGTTGTTTAATTAATAAATTGACAATTGAATTTGAAAGAGGATGAATAAACATAAGCATAGTATGTTGAATTAACTGTTTTGGTTAAAAACAAAATCACAGTGATGATTTTTCACTGAAACTTTCAAAAAGTGAAACTTTAGCAAAAATAGTGAAAATTAATGGTTGTAATTTGGATGTTTATGTTGTTTAGAGGCTAGAAACGCGTTAGAAAACATTAGATTATGTTTCTGTAAACCTATTACACATTGGGTAGGTTGGTATGATTGTTAGAAAGGAGCTTGGAGGCCTAATTTGGCTTTAAAGTAGTGTTACAGAGTGAAATCATAAAATCACAACAGGACCCCCCCCATCCGTGAGGCCCCAGTTAAAAAATCTCCGCCCCGGCGTGGGGGGGGGAGGGGTGTTTTGCCAACCCAGAATTTTGAAAAAAAACTAACCGGACATAGTTTACTAAAATGAGCATAACGTTTTCATACGAACTCTGATTGATGCGATTTATGATGATTCGGAACGAGGACGAATAGGCCTATAACTTTGATGCTTTACGGTATTCAATTGGAAATCGTTATGAAGGGTACAAATGGCTATCTTTAGGACTGTTGTGTTTTTAGAGGCCATCGGAGGGCGTCGGGATGCGCGGATGCAAGTGCAATCCTTTGTGTATTAGTATAACTTAATGGTAACATGTTGAACATGTAATAGGATGTTGTATCAAGTTGTTAATGTGTATGTGGTGCAATGACTTGATCACTTAAGTAGTTGTAATAAAGCTAAATCGTGATGTTCATGAAAAGATGTGATGTTATTAGTGAGCTATATGAAGCTAATATTAGTGTAACTAATGTGTATTGTCAATACACATGGTATGTGTAGGACTTGTGGTGAACGTGAGTAGTGATTATTTAACCTATGCATGAGGCAAGTTCTCTAACTCTACTTTTATAATTGTGCAAGTATCTAAACTCTCTTTGAGCAAGTTCTTCTAACCCTAAAACTTCGTTGTGCAAGTTTAATTTTGTTGAGCAAATTATTGCTTCTAATTCAATTATAATTATGCAAGTTTTCCTAACTCAACACTTTCGTTGAGCTAGTCCTATTATTATGTTGCGAATGTTTTTCTGAACCGAAAATTGTTATTTTTAGCATGCAAGTATCTTTATTCTGATGAATAAGTTTATCGTTTAAGTTATTACTTATTATGCATGCTTAATATTCAATTCCAATGTTTAACCTTAGCTTAATGTTGCTCAAAGCAAGGTATGACATATTATTCAATCTTCATGCTATTAGATTATTCCTAAAGCATGAACTTAGTATACAATGTTGATTCAATTATGGTTTATTCCATAACCTAGAGTTATTACCCTTTTATTCAACTAATCCTTAGTTGATGTTCGTTGAATTTCAAATTGCCTTGAAATGTATCCAAACCAAACTTACTTTGGTGCGGACTTGTAATCTAAATACTGAGATGAACAACCCTATTATTAGGGGTTTACACTTAGTGTTGAAATGTTTGTGCACAATATATTGTACGAAGGGCTGATCCCCCTAAGTACGTGGAGTCCTTATAGTATTATGACTGTTAAAGTTTAAGTTGAAAGATTACTTATAACTGTGGACATGGTTCGTGGTCATTAGACCCTTAGTTATATGTTTCAAAATGTAATAGAGCAAAAAAAATTTCCAGTTCTATTGAGCCTATTATTTGGCAGTTGTGGTAAAGATTTTATTCATTGTTATTTCAACTGAGTTTTGTTTGCTCACTCTTGCTTATATAACTATTACAGCTAAGGATGAAAAGATAGATGTACCTAGCACTAGTAAGGGAAAGGGAAAGATGAACAAGTACTGAAGACTTGTAATATGTTGACAGTTATTTATCAGACTTTAATTTGATTGATGTAATGAAGTATTTATTTAATTTCCGCATTTGAATGATTGTATTTAAAGATTAGATAACCTAGGAGATTTTTATTAATGTAATCCTTTAAGGGAAGGTGTGACAACCCGAAAAATTTTAAAATCTTGAATGATTAGAATAAAGGTTAAAGAATAAAACCTAGATGGGAATTTGAGGATTTATTTAAAATTTTCAAGTAAAAACCTATATGGTTTGCTATTCAAATGAGAATAGAGAAAATATGGGTTACAAAATTCCTAAACCCTAGAAATGAATTAATATGTACTTGAAGGAATATCATGAATAAGGTATTATGATACCTGTAAATTCGATGTGAACGGAATAGTCTAAGAAATGTTATATAAGTACATATGAAAATTTTATTATTGGAGATAAGATTTCACATGAAGAGATGCTATGAGGTTAAACGAAGATGAGTATATGTATAGAAATATATATACTTAGTAAGGTGCTATATATATTTTAGCAAGAGGAATGATGAATTAAGTTAATGACATAATGATTAAGATAAAACTATGTTAGTAATTAACATAGCTTGAGTGTTGGACTTGACTGACAAATAAGAATTTGAAGAAGTATAAAGTCGTTAGTTAATACGATTAGTAATGAGAATGGAGTAATTTAAAACTCAAAATTTGAGTTAGAGATAGAATTTTGAAGCATGGACTGCTCGGTTGCGTCCAGAACGTTGAATTTAGTCAGAATGGACAGTAAACACAAAATGTGTAAAGGTTGACTTTTGGTCAAAGTCAATAATTGACTTTTTATGGAGAAAAGTCAAAATTAGTGTGAGAAGTGAAATATGTTATGATTATGTGAATTATGTGTATGATTAAATAAATATACATTATATAATGTGAATACATTTATTTTGTATATAGGAGTGAATTAAGAATTAAGTTAATATATATATTAGGTGTGATAATTAAATAACCTGAGAGGTTATAATATGGGAGAATATTAGTATATAAATGTGTATACTGACATTAAGAGATTTATTTTATATATCTCCAATAATTAATTTTATAACCAAGTCTAATTTGGTTTATGAAATTAAAAGGCATGAGTAAGGAATTTGTTTACGAAGGTGTAGTGGAACCCTAATTAAAGGATAAGGGTAGAATGGAATAAAATTTAAAAGTAATGGGCTAAAGTAAGGTCATAGCCCAATTAATTTGAATAGAGTCCAAGAGAATTAGATTTAATGGACTAATGATGTTATATCATTTAAACAAGCCCAATTAATTAATTAAGCATGAGACTTGTAGATAAAGTGATTAAGGGCAATTAATTATTTAATCTAGCCCAATATATTATATATGGGACAAGTATTATAATGACCCAATTAAATTTTGGGTGGAAGCCCAAGTTAGTTTTTGTTAGTATGTAACACAAGTAAAATGGCTAGCTCAATGGAATTAATTAATGGTCCAAACTAAGCCTACTTGTGGGAGGATAGTAATAATAGTAAATTGTATTAAGTTAAGAGATATATTTTTATTATCTCAAGTTATTAATTTTGTAACTTAATTTAAATAAGTTTAGTTGGGTTATAGAATTTAGTGTAATAGAGTGATGATTTAAATTCTAATTATTTGGAATGGATACCCTAATTAATTATTTAGGGTGGGGCAAGTTGAAAAAGATTGGACCATATAAATATTGCATGACCCAAAAGATTAAATTGAAAACCCAAGCATTTATGGGACATGTCTCAATTTTTTTTTTAACCCATTTAGTGATGATGGGCATGGTGGTCATTTAAATTAACAATTAGATTAAGCCAACTTAGAAGATTTTAAGGCCACTTAGCTGAATTTTTAAAAAAAAAGAAGAAGGGAAGATATTTTTTTTTATCTAAGGCCAAATGGCCGGATCTTTAAAAAGGAAAGAAGAAAGAGATAAGTAAAGAAAAAGAGAAGAAAGAGAAATAGAGAAAGAGGAGAAAAGAAAGGAAAAGAAAAAGAAAGATCGGGAGAAACCGTGAGGTAGAGAGAGAGAGAAGGAGATCGGCACCCCCATGAGGGGAAGTGGTCGGCAACCATGGAAAAGGAAGGAGAGAGAGAAAATCAACATGGAAGGAAGAAGAAGAAGAAGAAGAAGAAGAGAAGCTAAGGTATAAATTTTTTTTTTCCTAAGTTTTTCTCTATTTTAGTTTATGGATTTTATGAAAGGGATTTTTGATTTGGATGTTCAAACCCCTATAATCTATGTGATTTATATGGATTCAAGTATGGATTTACCCAATTTGGGTGTTGATTTGTTGGAAACTAAAAGGAAAAGAAAATAAATTTTTCTAGTTTTGAAAATCGAAATTTCTATGTACTTTGAATGTTTACCGTTTTTGATCTATGCATTATTTTTATGATCCGTCAAAAAGTAGTGCTAGATATATGTGTTGGCTAGTAAACTCAAGTGGTAGAACTCAAAAATCACGTTTCTAAAAGTCGTGGTGTTGATTTATGTGAAAACAGTCCCGGTTTTATGGACAGTTTCGGATCAGTCAATGGTAGGGGCAATTTCGTCCAGTTTTTGTGCTTTAAAACTTCTGGGCTTTTGATATGTTGTAGTAAACTGATTAAGCTTTCCATAGACTCCGGAACGGACTAATTCCGGCTCCGGATGAGGTAGTTATGACGTTCGGAAGGAGCGTAATCAAACTGTCCAACCAATCCCGAACAGCCTCCTTTGTCTAAATTTTTGGACTGATGTGTTCGGATTTTGGAAAATCATCGTGAGATAAAAGTTGTAGCCCTGGAAGTTATCTTCGCGTGGGCTCAAGAATCGCTCAAACATGTTTTAAAACGCGAGAGTTATGACTGTTTTAGTGAGGCTGGGTAAGATCCAAAAATATCGAAAATCAAATTGTCCAAAAATAGGAAAAATGCGATTTATGACGTGAGACCCTTGAGCATGGCTTATGCAAGTTTGTAATGAAGTTTTGGGTCGGGTTTAAAGTGTTATGATGTTTATGACATTTTAGAATGTTTAAACAAGTTTATTAATTACGGAAAGGAAAAATAATTGAAATAATTGTTTATTTATGTGATTAATGACTTAAGTTATTTTTATATGACTAATAGTATTGTATTGAGATATTATTAGTAGTATTTGACTGAAATGCTATTAAAAGGTTAATAACCTTAGCGTAAAATATTATTATATAATTAATAATATTCGACGAGAGATTAAAATGAGATATTTTTGTTATTTTTCAATGTAATTGTTGAAATTGATATTCAATGAAGTATATTATGTGTTTGGGCAAATGATAGAAAAATAATAAGTGATTTAGTATTTTCATGAAAGAGTTATGGAATCCGGCTTGTCGGATTGGAAATTTGATGAATTCAGCTTGCTGGATTGAAAAGAAGCTTACTGAATTGAAGGATTTAGAATCCAGCTTGCTGGATTGAAGGAATTAAGGATCCAGGCTTGCTGGATTGGTTATATGTGAAATATAGGTTACTGGATTTGGAATCCAGTCTGCTGGATTAGAAATATGGTTGCTAGATTTAGAATCCAGGGTGCTGGATTGGTATTTGACCTTTTACATGTTAAAGAATAACTTATGAAATGAAAGAACGAGTGATAAATCATAATGTATATGATACAGTGATTGAATAATTATCAAAGGATGATAATAATACTAATGGGTTAAGATGTTATCTAATATTTGATTAAGTGTTAGATAATTTATGGCTTAAGTAATTGTATTATGATACAAGTATGTTATATCTTGATTAAAAGATCAATCTTATAACCGATAGGTCTTTCCAGAGATTAAATTAAATTGTGTAGCGGTAATCGACTATGCAGGCAAGTTTCCTTAACTCAAACTAGAGTTGTATGTTCAAAGCATGTCAGTGAATAGTTATTGATGATTATTCACGTCTATACTAATTATTGATTCGCACTTAGTGCATGTTGCATATGTTCATCAGGTATGAATGGCTGATCACCTTCATTACCATAAGGTTCAGTTAAATTGTTCATGGTCTTTGTTGACCTTCCAATATTTATTGATTCAGTCATGAAGTTATTGAAACTTGATTCATGTTATTTCATAATTATTATATTGTTGAAAACTTGAAAGCTTATTCATTCTTTTCAATCATGATATATCTTCAATTGTATGTAAAACTTGCTGGGCAAATTTGTTGCTCACCCTTGCTATATCATGATAAAATTTTCAGATTAAGATGAAAGCTTGAATAAGGATAGAGGCAAAGTCAGAGTGCAAGGTTTAATTATGTTGCAGTTAGATCTATTAAATTTTCTGACGAAATAGTAATGTAAATCTTCTAAGATATTGAAGGTATGTATTTAGTTAAGGTTGTAGACCTTGAGAATGATGTGTAAAAGTTTAATGTATAAACAATTTATGTTTATATCTTCCACAATAGTTATAGAAATAGCGTACCGGATTCGTGGTGATTTGGACCCGGATTCGGGGATGCTACAGAAGGTTTATTATTCAATTTTTATTATGATTAGGTAGTTAGATGTGAATGTTTTGATTAAGTGAACACCAAATCTTGAGGTAATGAAATACTGAGATTTTGGGGTGTCACAAGTTGGTATCAAAGCCTTAGGTTATGAACCTTAGGTGGGGAAAAGCCTTAGGAAGTAACCTTTGAAAAGATAGTGGTGATAAACTTTTATCGAGTTTTAAGGAAGAATTAATAAAACACTTATGTGCTTATGTGTTTATAAGTTATGTGCTCGTGAGTGTCGAGTAGTAATGGTTAATAATTAAAACTTAAAATTTTGTTGTCAGAATGACTAATGTCGGAGAATCCAGTCAGGCTAGGGAGGAGGCACCTCAGGTGCCTATAGAGGAGGAGCCTCGCGACATTTAGGTTGTTTGGGAACAACTACTGCCTTGGGAGTCAGCCTCGTTGGTCACAGTGGTTGAAGATGAGGATGATGACGTGGAAACGGATGAGGATGATCTCGTTGAGCTACCACAGGAGAATGAGGATGACTAGGACGAGGAGGAAGAGACTCCACTAACCTCGATAGCTGCTCGTATGTATGATGAAGTCTACGACCGAAATATGGAACTTCAGGACACCGTCGAGGAGTTGCAAGAGATAGTAGCGGAACAATAGACTGCAATGACATAGTTGGACGACGAGATCCAGGATCGTGATGAACGTCTGACTAATGTCGAAGAGAAGCTAGTACACACTAAAGGAGTGAATGAACAACTGATCGAGGTGATCGCAGAACTGAAGAACAAGCTGAAGGAAGAAGCTACTAAGAGGGCAGGAGCTGAAGACACATACGAAGAAGCTTATCAATGAACCGGGATAGCAGTAAGAGACGTATAATCAAAGAGGATGAAGATGGAGGAGATGGATAAAGTATTCAATATCGTGATCAATCGAGCTCAAGATCGGGTCATGGGTTATCCAATTCAGTTCGAGACTCTTCCATCGTACGTGTTAGATCGCCGAACAATGTTCCAGGTTATGGAAGAAGAATGTTGAAAGGCTACAGAGTATCTTAGTAGAACATTATAGGAAATGTGCCTGTTATGCAAATAATAAATGTTAAATAATGTGTAAATCCCAAGTGTTATGTAACCTATGGGATATGATGATGGTGTTATCCTGTAACTTTGTGGTTCAGGAAAGTGATGTAAATAACAGTGATGCTATTGTTTTATATTTTCAAAGAGATTATGAATAAATAAAAGTTATTATTTTATTCAAAGTGTTGTGTTGTGACACCCCTACATCCAGAAACATCAATTCCACAGATTTGGTGTTCACTGTCCAAATAAAATATAACTAACTACCCATAAACAAAAGATATAATTAAACTCAAAAGCTTAAATAATAAATCTCCCATCAAGGGTTACATAATCTCAAGATAAATCCCAGGTCATCTAACCTTTAATACAATCATCAGTGGAAATTAAAACATGATCATAATTAAATCTAGTACATAAACTTCAAAAATAAAAGATAACTTAAACGTTGTCATCTAATTAAGCACTTTGTCCTTGCCCTCACTTGTAGAAAGCTCTTCAAACTTCTTAACTTCATCTGCATTGTTTTGTGCAAAAGTGAGCAAACAATTGCCCACAAGAAGAATAATATACAATAACGGTTTATGAATGATAATTAATTGAGTTTTCAATTATAAAGTATTCTTACCGGAACAATAAAATTTAATTCAACAACTATGAGTTCAAAGGAATAATGAACATTAAATTAACAATAGATATCAACATCAAAGAATACACTGAGGGTCACAAGACCACGAACTATACTCTAGGTTTCAAGTATTTCTACTTTAACATTTAACAGTCTAAAAGACTATAATCATCATCTTTGTCCTAGGTTAACAGGTGTTTCTACTGTAACCTTTAACAGTCTATACGACTATATGGACCATCATCCCGTACTCCAGGTGATCAGCCCTTTGTACTATGTATTGCACACACATTTTAATGCTATTGCGTATTTCTAAAATAATCCGCTAATAATAGGGTTGTTCATCTCAGCTTAGATTATCAGGTTCTGAACCAAATGAAGTTTGGTTAGGAATTAGCTTCCAAGGAATTCTAGATCATTAGAATGCTCATCAACCAAGTACTGGTTGAATCAGATAGAAACAAATAACTATTCAAGAGTTTGATTATAATATCTTCATGAACAAGATATATCGATGAATCAATAAGAGCTAGAGTATTAACAATTTCTAAATTGAACAAATGTTATCATCAACAACATGCTTTCAAAATTTATGTGAGTACATATGCAAACCAAAGGAAGTTTGGTTTGGGTTGACTTCAAGGGAAATTTAGAGTTTAGAACAATCATCAACTAATGATTAGTTGAATTGGTAAAGAATCGTTAGACAACTTAGAGTTCGGTACAATAATGTAGGATAGTATAATGACATTGGAGAACGAAGATCAAACAACAATTATTAGTAGCTGAATAAACAACATTACAGACTTTGAATAATCAAAGTAATCTCATTTGAAATAAAGAAATAAAGATTAACTAACTTGTTTCAATAATAAATGAGAGTTAAAGAATTCGCATGACAATAAATCGTTAAACAAGAGGTTAGGGTTAGAGAATTTGCATAAGTATAACGTAATAGTGAAAAGTAACCTTGCTGAATAATAAAGTAGAAAAGGTTAGGGAACTTGCCTCTTGTGTAAGCTATACAATTACAATTCACGTACTCCAATATGCTACACATACTATTAGGATCATCACATCAATTAGCCACATACACATTAACCTCATAAATTCATTTCTCATCTTAGTTACGTTATAAACTTTAGTTTAAGGTCTAACCATATATATAAACCACATAACACAAAACTGAAACTCACTAATACATTTTAGTGCAATCACAATATCTATTAGACATGTTAACATCCACTTCCAAAATAACACCCATTTATAGCTAAACTTGTTAATTTAGTACAAGTCTTATGGTACTATATAAATATCAAAAATTTCAAGTGTTAACCTTCATAATACTTATTTACTAATCATCATTCTCAATAAATCACAACATGTCATTTTCATAGTTTACCAACTTCTTATAACTTTAGAATCACTAACCACATAACACTATGTTGTTTTAACATTATCGTAACGTGTTTCACATGCTAACACATCATTAGTCCATGTATAAGGGTAAAAGTAATCTGCAATGTTGACAGCAGACTTCAAAGATCTCAAACTAGGGTATAAATGGCAAATTGCTTGCCATACAAGGGCTTGCAACAAGACTTTTTTTTTCTTAGTACCTGGCACCGTAGTTCTTGTGGCAAGTGTTCAAACAGACGCAGAGAAGGCTAATGAACAATAGCCGACTTTAGCCCAACAAACACAAATTTCACCCAATAGACAATAATATCAACATGTATAATTAATACAAAACCATTGTAAACATGTTTGTTAACATTTTCAACCAATTAAAACAATATTTCATCAACTAAAACTATTTTAATTTCTCAAAATTCATATTTTCATACAAAAACTCAATTTTTTGATATTCATTCTAAAAATCATCACTGTGAATTAAATACTTGGCCAAATCACTTCATTCAATTACGTTATGCTCGTTTCTTAATGAACAAATATAATCAAGCTTCAATTTACAGATTATCATACAAATTGACCATCTAGTTTTGTACTTTCACAACCCATATGAAAAATATATACTGTGATTACTTTTCCTTCCTTTTAACCAAAATTAACATACCAATTCATGCCTAACTACATACTCTAACATCATAAACACAAACAACTACAAGTACTCAGTTGTATAATCATCAACTTAAAATTTTGGATTTGCAGAACACATAAATTATGCCGTATTCATACATATACATATATAATATCAAAGTTATAGAACATACCTTCAATTTTCTTGATAATCCCTTGCTAAACACTGAAATTGCTTAGGTTTTCTCTCAATCTCTCTCAATTTCTCTGTAATTCTCTTCTCTTCTTCCTCGTTAGACTTAGGCCAAATGATTTTTTACGTATAATAACTTAACCCAACGCACACACCCAAACGTCTGAAACCGACGTTATAAAAATTAGAATAATAAGTTATCAGTTATAATATATATTATTTATTATTTATTATTTATTATTTTATTTGTTATAATAAAATTTAAAAATTCAAAAGCCATAAGGCTTTGTTTGGCAAAAACTCTTTAAAATTAAAGACTTAATATATATTTAAGCCCTGTTTGGTAAAAACTAAATTAAACTCCTTTAATTTGTTTTAATAAACAACTTAGTTTATAACTTATAATCACATATTATTTATTTGGATTTCAATATCCAATATTAATCAAATAAATAATTATACATACTATATTTTAAATAAATATTCCAAATTTAAACAAATATCACAAAATTATATTCTCATTATAATTTTATTTAATAATTTAACATACCATCTTAATTTATCACATCACAACAACAATATAACATCTCATGTTATCTTACAACATAATAACTATAAGTTAACTTAATTTAGAATATTATCTAATAAATATAATTTATAAATATTTACTAACAAAAATCATATATTCATTTATTTTAAGAAATATTTTAAATTCCAAAAAACAACAAATTCATCAATAAAATATTTATTTAATTTAATAAATATTTTAAATTACAAATAAAATCTTGGATTGTTACATCTGTTATGTGATTATTTCTTTAATGGATGCAAGTTAAGTAGAAAATACTTAAATAAGTTGAGTAATAATCTAATGAGTGTATATTTTTAACAGAAAATGCCTCCAAGACGTCAACCACCATGGCAGAGAACCCGTGAGGGAACTAACAATAACGGCAATGTTGAAGCTAACCCCGTTCAACAGCTAGTAACTTTATTGACGGGAGCGTTGCAGAATCAACCTCAAAATCAAGGTACAACGTTTAAGGATTTCAAGGCGGTTGGACCACCTGAATTCCGTGGGTCCATGAATCCAGTCGAGGCACAGACCTGGATTATGGAAATAGAAAAGGTGTTTGATGTCGTTAGGGTAAGGGATGATCAAAAGACTGCTTTTTCAACATTCATGTTGAAAGAAGAGGTTAGTTATTGGTGGCAGGCCAATAAAAATCGAGAAGGGCCAGGGGTGATGACTTGAGATAGGTTTAAGGAGATAATCTTCGAGACCAATTTCCCAGAGAGTTCGAAGAGTCAGTTGGAGGTTCAGTTTTTAGAACTAAAGCAGGGAATGATGACGGTGCTTGAATATGCCGCTAAATTCAACGAGTTGGCGAGGTTTGCGCCATATTAAGTTAGCACTGACGAACGCAAGGTGAAGAGGTTTGAACAGGGACTGAAGCCATGGTTGTACAGTAGGGTCTCCTTGTTCCAGTTGAAGACTTTCGCAGCAGTGATGGAGAAGGCAATACTCGCTGAAGGTGGAAAGGAGGCAGTGACAAAAATCAATCAGGAACAGAAAAAGAAGAATAATGAAGTGGAGATCAAGAATAGAGGTGGTAGTAGTGGAAACGACAACAACAATTTGAAGAGGAAGTGGAATGGGAACGTGGGTGCTGGAAATCAGCAGGGTAACAAGCAAAATAAGAAGTTTGAAGCATGTGTTACATACGGGAAGTTTCAAAAGGGTGTGTGCTTGATGGGAAACATGTATGCTTCAATTGTGGCCAGGAGGGTCACATCGCCCCAAATTGCTCTCAACCTAAGAAGAACGTTTGCTTCACGTGCGGGTCCAAGGATCACTTTGCTCGTGAATGCCCTAAGAAGAAGGCTGGAGAGACAGCAAAAAGCAATGGAGGTAGCAGCGGAGGAACATAGGCCATTGCTGGAACAACAACATCAAACAAACCCACAACCAGAACCTTCAACATGACTGTGCAAGATGTTGTGCAATCAAAAGATGTGGTGTCAGGTATTATCCCAATTAATGGTATTGATGCTTATATATTATTTGATTCGGGTGCTACTTGCTCATTTATATCTGATGAATTTGCTAAGAGGTTAGAGTTACCTAGAGAAGAATTGAATTTTCCTTTGAACATAGAAATTGCGAATAAGGAAGTAATCCATGTTAGATTCGTATACAAGAACTGTAGGGTGAACATTAAGGGGAATATCATGATGGTAGATTTAATCCCAATTAGACTTGGAGAATTTGATGTTATTTTGGGAATGGATTGGTTGTTCAATTATGGAGCGGTAATTGATTGCCAAAAGAAATGTGTAAACCTTATGACTCCGTCAAAGGTAGTTTTCTATGGTAGAAAATCACCTAGACAAATGAAATGTCTGATGATTATGCAAGCCAAGAAATTGTTGAGTCAAGGCTGTGTCGGTTATTTAGCTTACATAGTCTGTACTCAGAAGAAGGGTGTGAAACTGGAAGAGATACAAGTGGTGAGTGAATTTGAAGATGTGTTTCCAGTGGATTTTCCATGACTTCCGCCTGATACAGAAATTGATTTCGTGATCGACTTAGCGCCAGGAACTGCCCCGATATCGAATACCCCATACAGAATGGCTCCGGTAAAGATGAAGGAACTGATGGTGTAATTGCAAGAGCTGCTAGACAAGAAGTATATTCAACCAAGCGTATCACCGTGGAGAGCACCAGTGTTATTCGTGAAGAAGAAGGATGGATCGATGTGTCTTTGTATTGATTATAGGGAATTGAACAAAGTCACTATTAAGAATAAATACCCATTGCCAAGAATAGATGACTTGTTTGATCAATTGAAGGGTGCTAAATACTTCTCGAAAATAGATTTGAGAAGTGGGTATCACCAATTGAAAGTAAGGAAGGATGATATACCTCGAACGACATTCAGAACTTGGTATGGATTCATAAATTTGATGAATAGGGTGTTTAACCCATGCCCCTGCTGCATTCATGGATTTGATGAACAGGCTGTTTAAACCATTCTTGGACAAGTTTGTTGTGGTATTTATCGACGACATTCTGATGTATTCCAAAACACAAGAAGAACACGTGGAACATTTACGTTTGACATTGGAGACACAAAGAAAGGAAAAGTTGTATGCAAAATTTTCTAAGTGTGAATTTTGGCTCGACCGTGTACAATTCTTGGGTCATGTGATTGACAAGGATGGGATTTCAGTGGATCCATCGAAAGTGGAAGCTGTAATCAATTGGGAACAACCAAGGACACCTTCGGAGGTGAGGAGTTTCTTAGGACTGGCCGATTATTACAGATGATTCATTCAATATTTTTCTAAGATAACCACTCCGTTAACAAATTTGACAAGGAAGGTTGTAAAATTTGTTTGGATGGAGAAATGTGAAGAAAGTTTCCAAAACATGAAGAAGAAATTAAGCATGACACCTGTGTTGTCATTACCAGATAGTACATGTAACTTTGTGGTGTATGGTGATGCCTCGCATAAAGGGTTAGGTTGTGTTCTTACGCAAAACAGCAAAGTTATTGCCTATGCATCAAGACAACTGAAGGATTATGAGAAAGGTTATCCGACTCATGATTTAGAATTGGCTGCAGTAGTATTTTCTCTCAAGATATGGAGACATTATCTTTATGGAGAGAAATGTGAGATATATACAGACCATAAAAGTCTGAAGTATATTTTCAATCAGAAGGACCTGAACATGCATCAAAGAAGATGGATGGAATTGATAAAGGATTAAGATTGTGAGATCTTTTATCATCTGGGCAAAGCGAATGTGGTTGCAGATGCTTTGAACAGGAAAGGTCGGGAAAAATTGATGCTGATAACCACTCAGGAGGAGCTTATATTAGCAATGGAAAAGCTAGAGTTGGAAATAAAATTTCCAAAGGAATCCGATGAACGACTATTCCAGATAGAAGCTGGTCCAACTTTGGTGGATAAGGTGAAGAATGCTCAACTACAGGATAAAGAACGCAGAAAAATAAAGGAAGGTGTGAACGAAGGAAAAGAGGAGAAATACAAGATCGATACCGAAGGGCTACTACGATTCGAGGGAAGAATTTGGGTACCAACAGTACCAGAGGTTAAAGACGAAATCTTGACCAAAGTACACAACACAGGATATTCGATTCATCCAGGAAGTACGAAGATGTATCAGAATTTACGATGACATTTTTGGTGGCCAAACATGAAAAGAGAAGTTGCAGAATGTGTCGCAAAATGTTTGACAACCCAAAGAGTCAAGGCCGAGCATCAAAGACCAAGCGGATTACTTCAACCGTTAGAAATACCAGAATGGAAGTGGGAACACATCACAATGGATTTTGTGGTGGGTCTTCTAACTACTCAGAGAGGATGCGATGTGATTTGGGTGATAGTGGACAGACTGACAAAATCAGCACACTTTTTGCCAATTAAGATTAGGTTCAATCTTGATCAGTTGGCAATATTGTACGTTAAAGAGGTCGTTTCGAGACATGGAGTGCCAGTGTCAATTGTGTCAGATAGAGATCCGTGGTTTATGTCAAACTTTTGGAAAAGACTACAAGAATGTATTGGAACACAGGTTCAAATGAGTACGACTTATCATCCACAAACAGATAGCCAAAGAGAACGAACAATCCAGACATTGGAAGATATGCTGAGAGCATGCATCATGGATTTCAAAGGAAGCTGGGAAGAACATTTACCGTTGGTGGAATTCACCTACAACAATAGTTACCACGCGAGCATCTGCATGCCGCCTTACGAGGCATTATACGGCAGAAACTGTAGAACTCCTCTGTGCTGGGATGAAGTCAATGAACGTCAACTGTTAGGACCAGAACTGGTACAACAAATTGCTGAGGTTGTCAAACTCATCAGGACAAGATTGGTAGCTGCTACAGACAGACAGAAGAAGTATGCTGATCAACACAGACAAGATCGTGCATTCGACGTAGGTAATTACGTATTCCTAAAAGTTTCTCCTTGGAAGTGGAAAATTCATTTCGGTAAAAAGGGAAAGCTAAGCCCGAGGTTTATTGGAACCTTCAAAGTGTTGTGAAGAGTTATAGAAGTGGCTTATGAGGTAGCTCTACCTCCAGAGTTGGAAAACATTCATAATGTTTTTCATGTTTTGGTGTTACGATCGTATAAACCCAATTACAAGCACGTGATCGAGTACGAATCGTTGCAGTTCGATAAGGACTTATCCTATAAAGAGATTCATATCCAGATAGTTGACAGGAAAGAACAGGTGCTCAGGAATAAAGTTATACCTTCTGTGAATGTGATATGGAGGAACCACAATGCTGAAGAAGCTACGTGGGAACTCGAGGATAAAATAATAAAAGATTCCACTGAGTTATTTATTTAATCGGTGTCTTCGATTCTGGGGACAGAATCTTTGTAAGTAGGAAAAAATGTAACAAAATATTTTTATTTTGAGTTATGATTCTGGGGACATAATCCTTGTAAGGAGGGAATGACGTAACATTCCAGAATTTTAAATTAAAATATTTAAATATATATTGAATTATGTAAATATTTAATGAATGTGTTTATTGTTGAATAAATATTTAATTTAATTTGGTTTGATTAGTTAATAATTTGTTAAGAAAATAATTAAGGAGTATTGTTATGTGATAATATTCTAATTTAATTTAATAATTAAGTTAGAGAGCTTATAATGATTAAATGAATTATAATATTGTAAGTTGAATTTGTAATTAAAATAATGTGTTAATTGGTTAAATAAAATTATATCTATAAAGGAAATTATAATTATGTTGTATTGGTTTATGTGTCAAAGTAATTTAATAAATTGTTATTAGAATTTATTATATTGATTATTAAAAGTTAATTAAATAAAAGTGTGACAAATAACCTTACTATAAAGGAGTTATTAAAATAAATTAAAGGAGTTTAATTTAGTTTTGCCAAACAAGGCTTAACGCATATTATGTCTTTAATCTAATTGTGTTTTACCAAACAAGGTGTAAGATTTAATGGGTTATTTTAATTAGCTAGCTAAACAAGCCTTATGGCTTTTGATTTTTAAAAGTTAGATAACTGATGTCAGTTATACATATATTAATATTACATAATTAATACATATATTATTACCATACGTTATATGTTAGTACGTAAAGTTAGAGTTAGGAGAACAAAGACTCAGAAGTAGAAAAGAGGAGAAGAAGAAGAATACAGAGAAAAAGTGAGAGATAACTTGAGAGAATCCTAGAGAGATTTTGAGAAAGGAATTGGGGAAAAGAAGTCTTGTTGATCAAAGGAAGAAAATTTTCTCCTTCTAGCATACAAGGTATCCTCTTACCCTTTTAAAATTCTAAAAGTTATGGTTGTCTTCTCTTCCAAAATTCTCTGTAAAATCTTTGTAGATGTTGAATTAATTGTTATATATAGTTTATATGATAAATAAGTTGTTGTGAAACTGTTTTCATAAGTTTATATATGAGTATAGTCAATGAATTCATGTTATTTATGTAATTTATGAAGAAAACCATATTACAGTGAGTTTATATGACTATATATGAATATGACTTAGTTTAAAGTAAAATTAAGATTTAATTAGTTGTTTAATTTATAGATTGACTATTGAATTTGAAAGAGGATGAATAAACATAAGCATAGTATGTTGAATTAACTGTTTTTGTTGAAAACAAAATCATAGTGATGATTTTTCACTAAAACTTTCAAAAAGTGAAGCTTTAGCAAAAATAGTGAAAATTAATGGTTGAAATTTCGATGTTTATGTTGTTTAGATGGCTAGAAACGTGTTAGAAAACATTAGATTATGTTTCTGTAAACCTATTACACCTTGGGTAGTTTAGTATGGTTGTTATAAAGGAGCTTGGAGGCCTAATTTGGCTTTCCATAGTGTTCTAGAGCTGAAATCACAAAATCTCAACAGGGACCCCCATCCCGGCAGGCCCCCCAGTGAAAAACCCCCACCCCGGTGCGGGGGGGGGGGGTGTTCTGCCAACCCAAAAGTTTGAAAAAAAATTGACCGGACATAGTTTACTAAAATGAGCATAACGTTTTCATACGAACTCTGATTTATTCTATTTAAGATGATTCGAAACGAGGACGAATAAGTATATAACTTTTATGCTTTAAGGTTTTCAATTTGAAAATGTTATGAAGGGTAAAAATGGCTATCTTTAGGACTGTTATGTATTTGGTGGCCATCAGAGGGCGTCGGGATGCGCGGATGCAAGTGCAATCCTTTGTGTATTAGTATAACCTAATGGTAACATGTTGAACATGTAATAGGATGTTGTATCAAGTTGTTAATGTGTATGTGGTGCAATGTCTTGATCACTTAAGTAGTTGTAATAAAGCTAAATAGTGATGTTCATGAAAAGATGTGATGTTATTAGTGAGCTATATGAAGCTAATATTAGTGTAACTAATGTGTATTGTCAATACATATGGTATGTGTAGGACTTGTGGTGAACGTGAGTAGTGATTGTTTAACCTATGCATGAGGAAAGTTCTCTAACTCTACTTTTATAATTGTGCAAGTATCTAAACTCTCTTTGAGCTAGTTCTTTTAACCCTAAAACTTCGTTGTGCAAAATTAATTTCGTTGAGCAAATTATTATTTCTAATTCAATTAAATTATGCAAGTTTTCCTAACTCAACACTTTCGTTGAGCTAGTCCTATTATTATGTTGCGCATGTTTTTCTAAACCGAAACTTGTTATTTTTAGCATGCAAGTATCTTTATTCTGATGAACAAGTTTATCGTTCAAGTTATTACTTATTATGCATGCTTAATATTCAATTCCAATATTTAACCTTAGCTTAATGTTGCTCAAAGCAAGGTATGACATATTATTCAATCTTCATGCTATTAGATTATTCCTAAAGCATGAACTTAGTATACAATGTTGATTCGATTATGGTTTATTTCGTAACCTAGAGTTATTACCCTTTTATTCAACTAATCCTTAGTTGATGTTCGTTGAATTTCAAATTGCCTTGAAATGTATCCAAACCAAACTTACTTTGGTGCGGACTTGTAATCTAAATACTGAGATGAACAACCCTATTATTAGGGGTTTACGGTTAGCGTTGAAATGTTTGTGCACAATACATTATACGAAGGGCCTATCTCCCTAAGTACGTGGAGTCCTTATAGTCTTATGACTATTAAAGTTTAAGTTGAAAGATTACTTAAAACTGTGGACATGGTTCGTGGTCGTTAGACCCTCAGTTAAATGTTTCAGAATGTAATAGAGCAATTTTTTTTTTCCAGTTCTATTGAGCCTATTATTTGGCAGTTGTGGTAATGATTTTATTCATTGTTATTTCAAGTGAGCTTTGTTTGCCCACTCTTGCTTATATAACTATTACATCTAAGGATGAAAAGATAGATGTACCTAGCACTAGTAAGGGAAAGGGAAAGATGAACAAGTACTGAACACTTGTAATATGTTGACAGTTATTTATCAGACTTTAATTTGATTGATGTAATGAAGTATTTATTTAATTTCCGCATTTGAATGATTGTATTTAAAGGTTAGATAACCTGGAGATTTTTATTAATGTAATCCCTTAAGGGAATGTTTATTATTCAATTTTTATTATGATTGGGTAGTTAGATGTGAATGTTTTGATTAAGTGAACACCAAATCTTGAGGTAATGAAGTACCGGGATTCTGGGGTGTCACAATTGATATTTACACATTCTCATCAATCAATAATATTAATTAATTTACATAACCTAATTAGACTTACCATATTAAAGTAAATTGAATATTGAATTAGGGTTTAACACCTTAAATCTATTTTCTAGATTATTAAAATACTTAGGTTAGTTCACTAACTTATTTAACTTATTAGTGAGACTTTCTTTAAATATTATAGCACATTATTCACATAATCACTTAATCATCCATATTATATTAAAGATTATTTAATATATTTATTTACAATATACCACAAAAATTCTTGGTTATTACAAGTGCCCTAAAGCCATTTAGTTTGGGATTCATTGGTCCAAAACTCGTTACATTAGTAGCTCCGAATAGCCTAAGAGAACGAGACAAGTTAATCAAGAAGAAAAAGAAAAGAAAATATAGAATGAAAACGATGAAAATATTTGCGATTCAAAATGAGATCATCTAAAGTCATGGAAGAGAAACCCCTACTAAGGGTGGTGTCCCTTATAGTGCATATGTCATATGACGTTAATTATGCGAAGAACGATATCTAGAACGAAGACGAAGTATCTTTAACAAAGGGAGATAAGTCTTTTGAATTTGATCTTACTCATGAACAATGACGTTAATTCTTGCTATTTCATATCTTGTTAAATGAAAATTTCCTTAAAAGGAAAAAAATAATAACGTTGAAGTTAGCGATTCACAACTTGCTTGGGAAAATTCATTTAATACTCAATTTCAAGATATTTAGCGATAAGATAAAAAATCAGCGAATATGAGTTAAGTGGCAGATCCGATGAGCATTCAATTTCATGGACTTTAACTTAATATGCCTCACTGAAGAGATTATAGTAATTTTTATATCGAAGCTACCCCTGATGGCTCGAGCCGTCATGCTTTTGGCGCATTTTGTTATTAGTCTGATGTGAAGGATATTTCTCACTCTTGGCGTGGTTAACAAAGCGAGTCTCCTATATGAATCCTTGGTAACAACATGTGAAAGGGATGGGGCATTTTTTACGATTCAATGAAATGGAATGAGTCTAAGGCAGGACCAAACTTCTCATCAAAAGAAATTATGGTAACATAAGCGTGCTACGACAAAAGAGGGAAAAATTCTCAAGGGAACCCTTAACTCAAAAATAAGCGCCTCGTCAGTAAAAATAGTATTACAAGACCACACAGCGGTCAGTTCTAACTGAAAAATTCTAATTGCTAAATGATGATGTACAAAGCATGCATCATGATGGATAGTAGTAGAACATATGCAATAAATGCCTAAGCATCATCATATATATGCGCGAATATTACATCAGTTTTTATATCAACATCATCTATATACACATAAAAAGTCGGTCAAAAATATAAGGAGAATATATAAGTAACCAAGGAATGAATGGTCTCCTGCGATATGATTGGCAATGCAATAACTGTTATAGATGCAATTGGCGATGTGATTCTCAATGAGAAATGAGATTTGACATGCGATTTAATTTGTGATTCAATATATGATGTGTGAGTTACGATGTGCGATATGCGATTTATAATATTCAAACTGCAACATGCGATGTGCGAGATATGCGAAGTTTAATATACGATATGTGAGTTGCGATGTGCGATGTACAATATGTGATTTACGATATGCGATTTGTGACATGCGATATGAGAGTTGCAATTTATGATGTGCAATTTGATAATAATTTAAAATGCAATTTGCGATACGATTTGACAATGAGTGAGTGTACGATTTAACAATGAGTCAGTATGCGATTTGACAATGAGTCAATATGCGATTTGAGAATGAGTCAGTATGCAATTTGATAATGAGTCAGTATGCGATTTGATAATCAGGTAGTATGCGATTTAAAAATAAATTAGGATGCGATTTACGATGCGATTTGATAATGATTTAATATACAATTTGCGAAGTGTGATATACTATGATGTAATTCGTTGGCAATAACCCAACACAGATTGGCTTGAACTCGATGGCGTAATCTATTGGCAACAACCCAACACAAATCGGCTTGACCCCGATGATGTAATCTATTGGCCACAACCCAATGCAAATTGGCTTGACCCCTTTAGTGCCCTGAAATTTGGGTCCCTTGAACCTTAGACTTGGTGAGTTACGATGCTACAATCATCTTAATAAATATAATATTTATTCATAATTAATGAACATAACTTGGCTTTTATACCAATTAATTCATTATTCCCTTCAGTTCCAGAATCTGTAACCTTTATAATCGGCAATTACTTCTGTAGATTCCTGATCTAAGCTATACATCTTAAATTATAATCAATATGGTTCATATTGACATAGTAACTTGCGAGTATTCATTATCTATCAATTCAATTTAAATATTCTTTTGCACATTATTCTTTGACTAAAAATGTATAATATTAACATTCATCGATCATAGCTAGAAACAACTCAATTAAGTGTTCTAGCTATTAACATTTCCAAGTATAATCAATCTAAGAAGATTACACTAATGTGTTAGTTTGTTACTAAAACACCAAACATCTTTCATTCCAATTCTTCCTTGTGAACCGTTATCTATTTTGAATTCTTTGACGTTGTGGTCATCTGTTTATCTAGACCTTTATCTGCAAAATTATTTGCAGGATTGAGCACGATGGCTCAACATCCAACAATCTACACCTTTCATATTTCACATAGTATACAAATTTCATATATTCATGCATCAAAAATTTTAGTTAATACATCTACATATGCTTCATGCATCTCTATATGCATCATACCTTTCATGATATGCATCTCTATATGCATCATACATATCATACATGTAACAATCCAGAATTTTAAATTATAATTTCAAATATTTATTGAATTATATAAATATTTTAATTGATGTGTTTATTGTTGCATAAATATTTGACAATTAAATTAGAGAGTTGATAGGGATTAAATGAATTATTATAATGTTATTCTAATTTGATTTTGTAATTAAAGTGATCTGTTAATTTATTAAATAAAATTATAATTATAAGGAAAATTATAATTTTGTTGTATTGGTTTATGTGGTAAATTGTTATTAGATTTAAGTAAATTGAATATTAGAATTTGTTTAAATAAATTGTGACAATAAAACTATATGACAAATGAGTTATTAATATAAATTAAAAGAGTTTTAAATTTGGTTTTACCAAACAAAGCCTTAGAGCTTTTGAAATTCTTGTTTTAATCTTGTTTTACCAAACAAGGCTTAAGGGTTTTAAGTTTTAATTTTTAAAATATTTTAGCCAAACAAGTCTTATGACTTTTGATTTTCAAATAATATAACTGACATGAGTTATATATGTATTTATGTTATATATTAATAGGTATTATAAGTATACGTATATTATATTATCATATATCAGTTTATATTACGTATTAGTAAAAGAGAAAGGAAGAACAGAGAAACAGAAGAAGAGAGAAAAGAGAGAAGGAAGAAGAGAGTTTCCTTGTGAGTTGAGAATTTAGAAGAAGGGGAGAGATTTTCAAGTTCTTCACATCTTATAGCAAATGTATAACCCTACTTTTCTTATTTTTAGTTTTCTTCTAAAGTTCTAGTTTTTATATACATGAAAAGTTCTCTGTAAAATTGGTGTGAGGGAGAAATTGTTTATTATGTGATTTTATATGATAATTGTTTATATAAATTGTGTTCATGTGGTTTATAGATGATTTAGAGCAAATTGATTCATGTAATATAATGGAGGAAATCATAATATAGTAAGTTTACATTGACATATGTTGAATATGGCTTACATTAGAATTAAAATTGGTACTCAATTCATTGTATAATATATAAATTGACTATTGATTGTGAAAGTGCATGAAGAAACGAAAACAAAGTAATTAAAACCAATTGTTTTGGTTGTAAAACGAATTCACTGTGAAGAATTTCGTTATGAATGTCAAAAGAAGAGGAAATAATAGAAATAGTGAAATTAAAGGTTGTAATTTTGATGATTATGTTGTTTATGTGGTTAGAAACGTGTTAGAAACATTAGTTTATGTTTCTGTAAATATATTACACCTTGGGTAGGTTGGTATGGTTGTTAGAAAGGAGTTTGTAGGCCTAATTTGGCTTTCTATAGTGTTTGAGAGGATAATTCGCGAAATCATGAAGGACCCCAATCGTGAGCTATCCTAGAGTAAAACCCACCTTGGCCTTGGGGAGAGGTAGTCTGATTTGCCAAATTTTGGAAGAAAAAAAACTAACCAGACATATTTTACTAAAATGAGCATAACCTTTTCATACAAACTCTGATTGATGCGATTCAAGATGAACTAAAACATGGAAGAGTAGACCTATAACTTTTATTCTTAAAGTGTTTCAATTGGATGTCGTTATTACAAGTCAAAATGGTCATCTTTAGGACTATTGTGTATTTGGAGGCCATCGGAGGGCGTCGGGATGCACGAATGCAAATGTAGTCCTTTGTGTGTTATTATAACATAATCTAAAGAGAATGATAACATATTGGACATGTAATAGGATGTTGTATCAAGTTATTAATGTTTATATGGTGCAATGACATGATCACTTAAGTAGTTGTAATAAAGCTAAAATGTGATGCTCATTAAAAGATGTGATGTTGTTTAAACTTAAACTTAGTTAGTGAGCTCCACTAAACGTGGGAAAGAAACTCATGAAGATAATATTAGTGTAACTAATGAGTATTGTCAATACATATAGTATGTGTAGGACTTGTGGTGAACGTGGGTAGTGATTGTTTAATCTACGCATAAGGCAAGTTCTCTAACTCTACTTTTACGATTGTGCACATGCTTAAACCTTATTGATGCATTGAGTAAGTTCCTAAACCTACTTGTATATCTATTCTAACTTGATTATGTTCATGCAAACTCTTTAACCTAACTCTTACTTTGAGAAGAGTTCCTATCTTTAATGTTGTTTCTTATTACGCAAGTTCCCAAATTATGTTATTCTTATGTTAAGCAAGGTTTATTCCTCAACTTGTTATTAATCATATACGTTCATTAACTCACTTTTTTTTGACTAAGATTAATAGCCTTAGCTTATTATTGTTTAAGCAAGGTTTGTTATACTATTCAATGCTTATGCTTTCTAGTTCATTTCTAAATCATGATTTCGATGTATAAAGTTGATTCACTTATAATTCATGACTATTTCATATTATATTGTTATTGAGCACTTGAAGTGATATTAAACTATATTGATTCAACTAATCCTTGGTTGATGCTCGTTAAACTCTAAATTACCTTGAAGCTTATCCAAACCAAACTTCTGCTGGTACGGACTCATATATTAAAACTGAGATGAACAACCCTATTATAGGGGATTACTTACGTATAGGCATTTAGATGGTTGTGCACAATACATTGTACGAAGGGCTGATCCCCCTAAGTACGAAAAGTCCCCACAGTCTTATGATTGTTTAGGTTTAAGTTGAAAGAATACTTATAACTTTGGACATAGTTCGTGGTCCTGTGACCCTCAGATACATATATTTGAAATTATGTTCTTGATTATCATTGATAGAGAATATTATTCAGCTCTATTGAACCTATTCATTTGGCAATTGTTATGATATTTTTATTCACTGTCACTTCAAGTGAGCATTTGTTTACTCACTCTTGCTTACAACTAAAGTTGAGAAGGTCGATGAATCTACCACCTATAAAGGAAAGATGAACAAGTGTTGAAGACTTATAATTCTGTTGATTTCTATATTGTTAGACTTTGTTTTAATTGTTGAGATGTAATTATTTAATTTTCCGCATTTGATGTTTGTATGTAAAGGTTAGATAACCTAGGAGATTTTATTGAACTTATTAATGTAATCCTTTAATGGGAAGGTTTATTGTTAAACTTTATTATATTTGGGTAGTTAAAAATGAATGTTTAGATAGTGAACACCAAATATTGTGGGAATGAAGTATCCAGATTTGGGGGTGTCACAATACAACACAATATAATCTTCATGTTGTAATCTAACACATACTTCAAAAATTCCATGCTTTTCATTTAGTCACATAACATTCATGTAATCAATGAGTTCACATAAAATGCATATTACATTAACTACCATAAACATGGTTCAATACACATTATCACATAAGAGCAAGTTACTGAAGAACTTGCCTCGAAGCCTTCCTTGATCGGTTAGGAGAATTCGTCCTTCCATTGTCTTACACGATTAAGTGTATATACAACCACAATTAGCCACATAATGACTTTTATTAGTCACTTATGTTAGCCCTACTTTACATTTCATCGTTATTCCCTTTTTAACTTTAGTACACAATGTTCATTCATGTGTTTAAAACATACTAGGACACTTTCTTGTCCATTCGGTTATTATGTTAAACTTCATTTTACGTCTTATTACGTTTCCTTTTTCTTTACACTTAACATATAAACTCAAGTTCTGAAAAACTCGCGTGCACCGGTGTTTTATCATCTACTTCATCCTCATTCATAATTTGCTTCAAATGATATCGATGAGCATCTATTTGATTAAGTAATTAATCATCACCTAGTAACTTAACCTGGTAGTTGTCCTTTCGACTTATACCAAAGTATACATCCCTTCACATTACTTTAATAATATTTACATAAAAATATGTGATTAATTTTTTTTTATAGCGTCCTACGTCACAAGTTGACTGACTCTAGTCAATTTAATTTTCTTCGATGATTCCCGACTCGTCAGTTTATAATTATTTTTCTTCTAATGAAAGCCTATACCATCATTAAGTCTTCTTAACCTCTTTATCATTCATCTTAAACTTTTATCTAATATTATTAATCATTTAATAATATCTTATTCATTTACAAATATTATTAATTACTTAATAATATTTTAATCACCTCCTAATATTGTCGACGCCGAAATAATTTTATCTCCCTCTTCCTATATGTTTCTTACCCTTTATGTTTTCTATATAAGTTTGTTTGATCATAAGGGTGAGATTTTCATGAAAAAGGCCGACATATAATGTCAACGATTTGATTTTTATTTGTCCGAATTAGACAGAGTCGTCAGATGGTATGAGTTAAATGGTTGTACCAACTCAACCGGGTTTTGAAAGGTTTTGCAATATGGCCCAATATTGGACTCTGTTTAATTGGTCTTAGAAACCGAGATTCATAGAGTTCGGGGGCTTGATTAAGCGGGGGAAAGGTGTTACGTACCCCCCGACTTCCGTGAAACATGGTTACCGCGCTTTTTGTTCCCTAATTTGTGTGTATGTGTGTGCATTGCAGTTAATTGGGCATAAGTGCTTTATTTGGAAGTAGTGTTATGCCTCTTTTGGACCTACATACAAAGGGTTTAACTTATTTGAAAGTTCAATTTTAAGCATAATATATAGAAATGGTGTTTTGAAAATAGGTTTTCAAACTCTTATGCTCACATAGTAATTGAAGCCTTTGATACTTCCATTTTATTCCGTATTCGGTTATTTTCATTTTATTCTTGAGATGCGAAGCATCTTTGACAAGATAATATATATATATATGCTTCTTGTGGGCATGAAAGCCATCAAATTATTCCCGAGCACCACACATCGGATTTTCATTATTATGGGGACCTTAAATCCAGATAACTATTTTAAGGTCCTATATTTACAAGTACAAAATTTGCAAGCGAGCTGTACAACTGAAAAGGGTCCATCGTGGGAACTAGATCTAGATCTGTCAGCTGAAACTTAGATCATGTGGCTCCTAGGCTCACATAATATCACATAAATAGCTTGCATAGCCAATATACTGAAATAAAACAAATATATTTACTCTAAACGTCTCAAAACAAAGGCTCCATCAATGAAATCCTTGCATACGCGTAGCCAAATCTTCTAGTGTCCTCTAGATACAGATCTAGGTTTGCGTGGTTGCTAAATATTTACAAAAAATAGAATGAAAACTAGATCTTTAAATATCTTAGCCATTCTAGCTTTCAGGTTCAAGTTTTATAACTTTTAAACCGGTTAAAAGCTAGATCTGGCTAGATCAAGTACATATTTAGTCAATAAAGCTCAAATATTGACTATTTAAAAGAAATGAACGGTGAAAATTTCAGATCTGACGAATATCAATCGTTAAAAATCTATATAAAACATTTATATACGTATTAGAGCAAGCGAAGAAACCAGATCTGGCAAAATCTTAAAGTTTGGCACGAGAATGGCTATCGAACGACTTTAAATGCCTTTAGGAACGATTTCCATCAATTAAAACTTGATATGTTGTAGTATATATGTATATGAGTATTTACAAAGAAGTTTTACAGAAATTAGAGCACGATTCGAGCTCCGTTTAGCTATTCTAGCCTCTATTTCTCTTGCATGGGCCTTCTTCTTTCCTTATATTCTCTTAGAAGCCAAAGAGGTGAGGTTGTATATATCGACCCGGGTTGCCATTGGTCTACCTATAGCAGTCACGGGTCTACCTGCAGCTTGACCTAGCGGGTCCAGCCCGATGGGCCCGATTGTCTCGAAGTACATGCACTCCAGCTAACGCGTAGTCTGCTTTAACCTTCATAAATTTCAATCCAGGAATTCGATGGAGCGCTATTATACCTTTCTGGAAAGCCCTTTTCAAGAGCTACACAATGACATGTGATTTGACCTTTTCCGAATCCGAGAAGACAGGTCCATGACCAGATCTTTGAGTCTTCACAGTCTGTCTGTTGAGCTGTCTTGCGCTATTTTCACTTGGGATTGTTGTTATGGTTCCACATAACCTTCTTAATGGTAATTTGATTTGATGTTGAGTCAGAAAAATTACTCTTTTTTCGTTCTGTGTTAATTTTTGGGCTTGATGTGCTATAGCTGTGTTCCCTCATGGTTATCTCTGGGGTTTGACTGTTGTTGATTTTTGTCTGTCCTCAAGGTTGTCTCTAGGGTTGATTTTATGATTTCCCGAGGCTATCTCCGGGGGAATTGTTTGATGATTTCTCGGTGTTGTGTCTGAGGGTCTGGTTTGACAATTCTCGAGGTTGTCTCCGGAAGACAATTCGGCCTTCCTGCATAGTTAGTAACAGACATGCAAAATTTTGAGTGTCTATAAATGCCCCCTCTTTGTCATGTTTATGCAATGAAATGAAATGAACATGACAAAGATTACTACATACTTGAAATATGATAAATTATATTTAATAATGCAGATTACAATGAATTTTATGATGAATGTTAAAATGTTTTCGCAAATTGCACTTCGTAAATTTCACTTCGTACTGCACATTTGGCCAATTGCACTTCGCAACTCACACATCGCAAATCGCACTTTGCACATCGTAAATCATAAATTGCATTGTAATTTTCTTTACCATTACCGGTTATTGCTGATGCCTATGTTGGGGCTGATTATAACGATTGTCTTTTATTTGTGTTACTGATGCCTATGCAGATATTGACTCCAACGGTTTGATTTTCGTCGGTGTTGACGATGATTGTTTGATGAAAATAAACTGAGATGTTTTCTACATCTCTTCTGGGGATGATGTTTATTGGCTATCTACTTGCTAGAACTATATCTCAACTGTAAGTGTTTTAGTTACTTTTTATGCATTTTTATCTTTATTTTGTAGATTGCATGGAGGAATCTAATTTCTTTGCATCATGGATGGAAATGGCATGGAAATGGTGTGTTAGCAAGCATTGTGGTGAAGCAAAGATGATGATGGCATATAACATTGAGCATGGCAAGTGGAAGTGGCATGGAAGTGAAAAGAAGAAGGTAATTTAAGCTAGCAGCAAACAACTTAAGCAACCAAGAGAGCATAAGCAGAGAACCAGCAAGCATTCTGCAGGAAATCACAGCAGCGCTACCGCGCCACTATGAAGCTTTGACACGGCGCGCCCGTGCTAGGAGAAAAAGTTCGGTCGATTACCGGTCTTGCGCGCCCCATTGTGCATCTGGGATGGATGCGGCAAGACAAGAGGAATTTCGACCAAAGATTGACTTTTTTTAAAAATTCTATTTACGTATATTTCCTTTAAAGGGTGTATTGGGATGTTAAAGACTTTAACTTTAATTTTTTTTTTTTACTATTCTAGGGTTTTAGAAAGGCATATATAGTATAGAGCTTTCTCTTCTACTTTTTGGGCTCTCTCTTGCCTCTTTGTTAGATTTTGATAATTTGGGTTTTGATTTGTGGATATTGATTCAGTTTTTAAGATCTGGATTGGACAAAGAAATATTAGATTTGCATTTTCTCATCTCTTGGTTCTCTTTGTTCTCATTTCAAAATCTCACGCGTGAACAAATTTCCATAATGGTTATTGCTTCACTGATGAACTAATCTCCATTATGGGATTCTAATGGATCTTTTTGCTTAGTTCAGATTTTTATGCCTCTTTGTTGGATGTGAATGATTATGCTTAGATTGCCTAGTATGGGTGCTTTAATTATTTAGATGCTTGATCACCATCTACCATATTAATTTGTATGAACTTGGAAAATGAAGTACAAATTCAGATTTACCTATAGTAGCATGTGTTCATGACTTTTAAATGTGATAGATTTCATGATTCGTAATCCGGATATACATATACCTTATTACCGCGTGTAGTCATTTGAGAGGACTTGTGCTTAAATCCTCATTACTCTTAAGTCACATAGAAATATAGTGGTTTAGGTAATATTGGATGTTCATATATATTCTATCTTTCATGGATTGTATGTGATATGAGCATGGTATATCGAGAGATAGCTATGTTTTACCTTTGTGTTCTCGACTAGCAATTCGAAGTAATCATTTAGGCTTAACAAGAGGTGTATAATTTGAATAAAGCACTAAGTGAAGTTAGAATTCCATATCATTTAAATTTGACTCATATGCATATTATTTAGTTTATTAATTGATAATCAGTTTAAATAGTTAATTCACATCTTAATCACTCGTTTAAGCAGGCTAAAATAATTATAAAGTTGTTGCATGTTAGACTAAAGATACTCATTTTTTCTCCATGGGATCGATACTTTTCTTACCTTATATTACTTATGGACCGCGTGCACTTGCGTGTGTGTGATTATTTTGTTTACATCGAAACAAGCCAACAATGTTCTTAAATCATTGGACCTTCCCGATGTCTAAGCTGGTAATTTACAACGGTGCCTACCCTGCTGGTAGTTGACAACGGTGCCTACCCTATTGGTAGTTTAACAACGGTGCCTACCTTGTTGGTAGTTGACAACGGTGCCTACCTTGCTGGTAGTTGACAACTGTGCCTACCCTTCTTGTAACATTCCAGAATTTTAAATTATAATATTAAATATTTATTGATTTATATAAGTATTTAATGGATATGTTTATTGTTGAATAAATAATTGTTCAATTTGAGTTGATGTGGTTTAGTTAATTATCTGTTGAATAAATAATTAAGGAGATTATTGATTTATATAAGTATTTAATGGATATGTTATTGTTGAATAAATAATTGTTCAATTTGAGTTGATGTGTGGTTTAGTTAATTATTTGTTGAATAAATAATTAAGGAGCTAAGAAAATTAATTGTTATGAGATTATATACTAATTTAATTTAATAATTAAGTTAGAGAGCTAATAATGATTAAATGAATTATAATATTTTAATTAGAATTTTTAATTTAAAATAAGGTGTTAGTTGGTTAAATAAATTTATAATTATAAAGGAAATTATAATTATGTGGTAGTGACTTATGTGTTAAAGTAATTTAATAGATTAGCATTTGATTTGATTAAATTGATTATTTAATTTATTAGAAGTGTAACAAATAACCTTTCTATAAAGGAGTTATTAAAATAAATTAAAAGAGTTTAATTCAATTTTGCCAAACAAGGCCTAATGTCTATTAAGTCTTTATTTTAATAGTGTTTTTCCAAACAAGGCATAAGGATTAATTGATTATTTTTTAGTGGTTAGCCAAACAAGCCTTATAGCTTTTGATTTTCAAAAACTTACATAACTGATATAAGTTATATCTATATTTATATTATATCATTAATATATATTATTATTTATATCGTTATATTATTCTACGTATGTTAGAAGAAAAGAAAGAAAGGAGTTGAAGAAAAGAAGAGAAGAAGAAGAATACATAGAAAATTAAGAAAACTATAGAGAGAAAGTGAGTGATTTCTAACAGGGTTTTTGAGAAAGGAATTGGGGAAAAGAAGCTTGATAATAAAAAGGATAGCCATCATCTTCTTAAATAAAAGGTAGGATATTAATCCTCTTATTTTATTTTAAAGTTTAGTTTTCCTCTTCCAAAAAGTCTCTGTAAAATAATTTTAAAAAGATGAATTGTTGATATATATATATATATATATAACTTTGTATGATAATTGTTTGTAAAAGGTTGTTTCATGAGTTTATATATGATTATAGAGAAATTAAGTCATGTATGTATGTACTTTGTGAAGAAAACCATATTACAGTGTTTATATGAAAATATATGAGTATGACTTAGTTTAAAATGAAATTAAGGTTGATTAAATTGTTAATATATATAAATTGACTATTGAATTTGATAGAGTATGTATAATCATAACCATGGTATTTTGAATTTACTGTTTTGATCGAAAAACAAAATCACAATGTTGATTTTCATTAAAAATGTCAAAAATGGAGTTTTTATCAAAACCAATGAAATTGGGTGTTGTAAATTGATGTTTATGTTATTTTATGGGTAGAATCATGTTAGGAGTCTTTACAATATGTTTACATGAAGTCTTTGTATGAATTACTTGTTAATTAACTTATTAGATTGGAGCTTGTAGGCTAATTTGGCTTTCTGTTCATGCTGTTGTCGAGCTTGGTCGCCGAGTTCTAGACTTTGGTGCATGAGCGTCCAATGATACAAGTTTTTTGCGCAATGATTATAATACTGCATGACACCAATTGTTAGCTTGTGACTCGCTCCATGGCAGTATTTCATTAGCCATGGCCTTGACCTGATGTAAAGCTGTGGGTGCCTTGCATGATGAGTTAGCGAGAATGTTACACGGTTTTAGTTTATTACACAATGTTTTGAAAATAAATGTTATGTGTTAATAATAGGAATGTTAAATGATGATTTCAGTAGTATTAAACTATGAATGAGCATGTTATCAAGGGTTAACTAGTATTAACATAGTTTGATTATGTGAATTGGTAATTTAACCTACATGATGTATATATTTGTTTATATAGATATAAAATGTTGGTAATGACTAATTATGTCATGATGACATATATATTTAGGGTATTGAGATTCAAGTGGTAAGGGTTAGCTTGTGCTAAAGGCAAGTTCTCTAACTCTACTTTTATAATTGTGCGAATATTTAAACTCCTTTGAGAAAGTTTTCTAACTCCATACTTTCATTAAGTTAGTTGTTTATGCAAGTTTTCTAACTCTAAAAACTTCATTGTGCAAGTTCAATTTCGTTGAGTACATTATTGATTTTAATTCAAATTCAATTATACAAGTGGCTAACTCTAGACTCTCGTAGAGCTAGATGGTTTATTATTGAGAAAGCACTTGTATCTAATTGTTCATAGGGATGCAAGTATTCTAAATCATATATTTAGTATTGAGCAAGTTTCTTTTATATGTAACTTGTTATTTAGCATGCAAATCGCTATTTTTAATATTCTAGTGTTGAACAACTTTATCGTTCAAATTACTATTCATAATGCATGCTTGGTATCCAATTATCAATAACTTTGACTTAATATTGTTCAAAGAAAATTATGTTATGATTATTCAATGTTTATGCTATTAGATTATTCCTAAAGCATGATATTAATTTACAAATATCGATTAAGTTATGATTATTCCATAGCATAGAGTTATTTCTTTTGTATTCAACTAATCCTTAGTTGATAATAGATTTAATTCTAAATTACCTTGTAATGTATCAAACCAAACTTACTTTAGTGCGGACTTGTATTCTAAATCTTGAGATGAACAACTCTTTTATTAGAGGTTTACACTTAGCGTTAAAATGGTTGTGCACAATACATTGTACGAAGGTTGATCCCCTAAGTGCGTGGAGTCTTATAGTCTTATATATGTTAAAGTTAAAGTTGAAAGATTACTTATAATTGTGGACATGATTCATGGTCATTAGACCCTCAGTGAGTGTTATAATTTTCAGAAAGTTAATAGAACACATTGTTCAGTTCTATTGAGCCTAGTATTGGCAATTGATGTAAAAGTTTAAAGAATTACTTGTTGTTATTCCAAGTGGGCCTTGTTTGCTCACTCTTGCCTGTAAAATTTCTTACTGACTAAAATTTGAAAAGGGTGGCGTACCTAGCACCGATGAGGAAAAGGAAAGATGACCAAATCTGAAGACTTGTAATAGTTTTGATAGTTTTATTACCAGACTTTGGTTTAAAGATTGTAATGAAGTTTATTTAATTTTCGCATTTGAATGTTTGTAACTAAAGGTTAGATAACCTGGGAGATCTTTTTGTATTTAAGTTTAATCCTGTATGGGCAGGTTTTCATTATTCAATTTTATTATGATTGGGTAGTTAGAAATGAATGTTTTGATTAAGTGAACACCAAATCTTGAGGAAATGAAAGTACGAGGATTTGGGGTGTCACAAGTTGGTATCAAAGCTTTAGGTTATGAACCTTAGGTGGGGGAAAAGCCTTAGGAAGTAACCTTTGAAAAGATAGTGGAGATAACTCTATCGAGTTTTAAGGAAGAAGTAATAAAACACTTACGTGTTTATGTGTTTATAGTTTATGTACTTTCGTGAGTGTCGAGTAGTAATGATTAATAATTAAAACTTTAAAACTTTGTTGTCGGGATGACTAATGTCGGAGAATCCGGTCGGGGCTAGGGAGGAGGGACCGCGAGATGCCTATAGAGGAGGAGCCTCGCGACATTGAGTGGTTTAGGAACAACTCTCGCCACGGGAGTCGGACCCGTTGGTCACGATAGTTGAAGATGAGGATGATGGCGTGGAAGCGGATGAGGAGGATCCCATTGAGTTACCACGGGAGGATGAGGATGGCGAGGGGCGAGGAGGAGGAGACTCCACTAACCGATGATGGTTGCTCGTATATGCGATGAAGTCTACGGCCGTAACGTGGAACTTGAGGATCTGATTGAGGAATTGCAGGAGATAGTTTGAACAACAAAGCGCAATGACACAAAAAGGCGGCGAGATCCAGGATCGTGAGGAGCGACTAACAAACGGCGAGGAGAAACTAGTATGCAAGGTGAAGGAGAAAAAGAACAATTGATCGAAATGGTATTTGAGGCTGAAGAACAAAAGTGAGAGAAGAAGCTACTAAGAGGGAAAGAAATTTGAAGATGCCTACGAGGAAGCTTTTCAGCGAACAGATTAGCGTGAAAAGACACATGAAGCAAAGAGGATGAAGATGGAAGAGATGGATAAAGTATTTAACACCATAATTAATCGAGCTCAAGATCGGGTCATGGGATATCCGATTCGATTCGAGACTATTTGCCATCATATGTATTAGATCGCGAGAACAACAATGTTACGGGTCATGGAGGAAGAGCGTGATAGGGCTAAGAAGTATCTTAATAGAACATCGTAGTTGTTGTACGATGAGTGAGAGGTTAAATAAATTGTAAATCCCAAGTGTTATGCAACCTATGGGATAAGACTATGATGTTGTCCTGAAACTTTTGTAGTTCAAGAAAGTAATGTAAATAGCAGTGATTCTATTGTTTTATGTTTTCAAAAAGGTTATGAATAAATAAAAGTTGTTACTTTATTCAAAGTGTTGTGTTATGTGGTTATTTCTTTTGGAGGTAAGTTAAGTAGAAATTTCTTAAAAGAGTTGAATAATAATCTAATGAATGTATTTTAACAGAAAATGCCTCCTAGACGTCAACCACCACAACAGAGAACCACTGAAGGAACCAATAACGATAATGTTGATGGTAACCTGGATTCAACAACTAGTGGCGTTCTTGCAGGAGGCGTTGCGAGAATCAACCACAAAACCATGGTACAGCGTTTAAGGATTTCAAAGGCGGTTGGACCACCTGAATTCCATGGGTCCATGAATCCAGTCGAAGCAAAAACCTGGATTATGGAGATAGAAAAGGTATTCGATGTCGCTAGGGTAGGGGATGACCAGAAGACTTCTTTTCATAACATTCATGTTGAAAGCGAAGCTAGTTATTGGTGGCGAGGCCAATAAAACTCGTGAAGGGCAGGAGTGATGACACAGGATAGGTTCAAGGAGTTGTTCTTGAGACCTATTTTTGGAGAGTTTGAAGAGTCGGTTAGAAGTGCGGTTTACGGAATTAAAGCGAAGAAAGCGATGGCGGTATCGAGTATCGCATAAAATTCAACGAATTGGCGAGGTTTGCACCATATCGAGGTCAGCCTGAGACGCGTAAGGTGAAGAGATTTGAGCAATTTGAAGCCACAGGTACATGCGATAGGGTTTCCTATTCAATTGAAAACGTTTGCGGTGTGATGGAGAAAGCGTTATTTCATTGAAGGTGGGGCGAAGCGGTGACAAAGTTCAATAGAGAAGAAGAAGAAGAAGAAGAATGAGAGCGAGATTAAGAATGGAGGTGGTGGTGGTGGAAACAACAACAACAACAACAACAGTTTGAAGAGGAAGTGGAATGGAAACATGGGTCTTTGAAACCGGCGGGGTAACCGACAAAACAAAAGTTTGAAGCATATGCGACATTCGGGAAATTTCACAAAGTGCGTGCTTGATGGGGAAGCGAGTTTGCTTGATTGTGGCGGGGGGTCACATCGCCCCAAATTGCATTCAACGAAAGAAGAATCGTGCTTCACGTGCGGATCAAGGATCACTTTGCTCGAGAATGCCCTAAGAAGAAGGATGGAGTGACTACGAAGCAATGGAGGTAACAATGGAGGTACATGGGCCATTTCGGGACTGTGACATTAAACAAACCACGCCGGAACCTTGAACTTTTTATAAAATGTTGTGCAATCAAAAGATGTAGTGTCGGTATTATCCCAATCAATGATATAAATGCTTATGTATTATTCGATTAAGGGTGCTACTTGTTCGTTTATATCGATGAATTTGCTATGAGGTTAGAATTGCCTAGAGAAGAAGCTGAATTTTCCTTTGAACATAGAAATTGCGAATAAGGAAGTAATCCTGTTAGATTAAGTATACAAGAGCGTAGGGTGAATATTAAAGAGAATAACTTGTTGGTAGATTTGATTAGATTAGACTTGGAGAGTTTGATGTTATTTTAGGAATGGATTGGTTGTTCAAATATGGAGCGGTAATTGATTGTCACAAGAAGTGTGTAAACCTTATGACTCCATCAAAGCTAGTATTTTATGGTAGCAAGTCGCCTAGACAAATGAAATGTCTGATGACTATGCAGGCCAAGAAATTGTTGAGTCAAGGCTGTGTGGGTTATTTAGCTTACATAGTTGATACTCGGAAGAAGGGTGTGAAACTAGAAGAGATACCAGTGGTGAGGGAATTTGAAGACGTGTTTCCAGAGGATTTGCCAGGAATTCCTCCTGACAGAGAAATAAAGTTCGTGATCGACTTGGCGGGAACAACACCAATATCAAAGGCCCGTCTGAGAATGGCTCGGTAGAAATGAAGGCCCGATGGTATAGTTGCAAGAGCTATTGGACAAAAAATATATTCAACCAAGCGTATCGCCGTGATCGCCGTGGGGAGCGCCAGTTTTATTCGTGAAGAAGAAGGATGGATCATTGAGTCTTTGCATTGATTATATGGAGTTAAACAAGGTCACTATTAAGAACATGTATCCGTTGCCTAGAATAGATGACTTGTTTGATCAGTTGAAGGGTGTTAAATATTTCTCGAAAATTGATTTGAGAAATGGGTATCACCAATTGAAGGTAAGAAAGGAGGATATACCTAGAACGGCATTCAGAACTTGGTACAGACATTACGAGTTTCTGGTGCTGTCTTTTGGTTTAACTAATGCCCCCTTTGCATTCATGGATTTGATGAGCAGGGTGTTTAAACCATTCTTAGACAAGTTTGTAGTGGTATTTATTGATGACATTACGGTGTATTCCAAAACTCAAGAAGAACACGTGGAACATTTCGTTTGACATTGGAGACACTAAGAAAAATGAAAAGTTATGCATAAAATTCTCTAAGTGCGAATTTTGGCTAGGCAGGTGTACAATTTTTGGGTCATGTGATTGACAAAGATGGGATTTCAAGTGGATCATCAAAAGTGGAAGTTGTAATCAATTGGGAACAACCAAGAACACCGTCGGAAGTGAGGAGTTTCTTGGGACCCGGCCGATTATTATAGAAGATTTATTCAAGATTTTTTCTAAGATAGCCACTCATTAACAAATTTGACAAGGAAAATTGTAAAATTTGTTTGGACGGAAAAAGTGTGAATAAAGTTTTCAAGATTTGAAGAAAAAGTTAAGTATGGCTTTTTGTGTTGACATTACCGGATAATCTGAGGAAATTTTGTGGTGTATAGTGATGCTTCACACAAAGGGTTGGGTTGTGTTCTTATCTTGAGCGACAAAGTTATTGCCTATGCATCAAGAAAAGCTGAAGGATTATGAGAAAGGGTATCAGGCTCATGATTTGGAATTGGGCTGCGATAGTATTTGCTCTCAAGATATGGAACACTATCTTTATGGAGAGAAATGTGAAATCTACTGAGATCATAAAAAGTTAAAGTAAATTTTCACTCGGAAGGATTTGAACATGCGTCAAAGAAGGTGGATGGAATTGATAAAAGATTACGATTGTGAGATCTTTTATCATCGAAAAGCGAATGTGGTTTGCGAGATGCTTTAAGCGAGGAAAGGTCGGGAAAAGTTGATCTTGATAACAACTCGGGAGGAGCTCATTTCAAACAATGACAAAGCTGGAGTTGGAAATCAAATTTCCAAAAGAATCGACGAACAACTATTCGGATAGAAATTTGGTCCAACTTTAGTGGACAAAGTGAAGGATGTTCAACTACAAGATGAAAAGTGTAGGAAAATCAAAGAGAATCGATTGAGGGTAGTGATGTAAAATACAAGATCGATATCGAAGGACTACTACGGTTTGAGGAAGAATCTAGGTTCAATGACACGGAGGTGAAAGAAGAAATTTTGATCGAAGCTCATAGCTCAAGATATTCAATTCATCCGGGAAATGCGAAAATGTATCAAGATTTTTGGCAGAGCATTTTGGTGGGCGAATATGAAAAGAGGCGTTTGCGAGAATCGTGGCGAAATGCTTGATATGTCAAAAAGGAAAAGCCGAACATCAAAGACCCAATGGATTACTCGGCCGTTGGAAATACTGGAATGGAAGTGGGAACACATCACGATGGATTTTGTGGTGGGTCTTCCAACTACTCAGAGAGGATGCGATGCGATTTGGGTGATAGTGAGACGGTGACCAAATCGGTAGCACTTTCTACCAATAAAGATTAGATTCAATCTTGATCAGTTGGCAAGATTATACATTAAGGAGATCGTTTCGAGGCACGGAGTGCCAGTATCAATTGTGTCCGATAGAGATCTGCGATTCACGTCTAATTTATGGAAGAGACTACAAGAATGTATGGGAACACAATTGCGATTGAGTACGGCTTATCATCCGCAAACAGATGGCCAAAGCGAACGAACAATCCAGACATTGGAAGAAATGCTAAGAGCATGTGTCATGGACTTTAAAGGAAGCTGGGAAGAACATTTACCGTTGGTGGAATTTGCTTACAACAATAGTTATCACGCGAGCATCGACATGCCACCTTACGAGGCATTGTATGGCAGAAAGTGCAGAACTCCATTGTAGTGGGATGAAGTCGGTGAACGTCAACTGCTAGGACCAGAACTAGTTCAACAAAGCTGGCGGCGTTGTCAAACTCATCGAGACAAGATTGGTAGCGACTCAAGGCCGGAAGCGGAAGAAGTATGTTGATCAACACACGGAAAGATCGTGTATTTGGCGTAGGAAGTTATGTATTCTAAAAGTTTCTCCTTGGAAGGGAAAATTCGTTTTTGGTAAAAAGGAAAGCTAAGCAGAAGTTTATTGGACCCTTTGAAATCTTTGTGAAGAGTGGGAGAAGTGGCTTATGAGGTAGCTTTACCTCTAGAGTTGGAAAACATTCATAATGTTTTTCACATTTGATATTCTGACCAAGTATAAACCCGATTATAAACACGTGATCGATAAGTCTTAGTTGTTGTAGTTTGATAAAGACTTGTCTATGAAGAGATTCTATCGGATAGTTGTGAGGAAAGAGCAGGTGCTCGGGAATAAGGTTATACCTTGGTGAAGGTGATTTGGAGGAACAATGTATTTGAAGAAGCTACGTGGGAACTCGAGGATAAAATGATGAATGATTACCCTGAGTTATTTGTTTAATCTATGTCTTCGATTCTGGAGACAGAATCTTTGTAAGTAGGGAATACTGTAACAAATGTATTGTTTGAGTTGTGATTCTGAGGACAGAATCCTTGTAAGGAGGGAATGATGTAACATTCCAAAATTTTAAATTATAATATTAAATATTTATTGATTTATATAAGTATTTAATGGATATGTTTATTGTTGAATAAACAATTGTTCAATTTGAGTTGATGTGGTTTAGTTAATTATTTGTTGAATAAATAATTAAGGAGATTATTGATTTATATAAGTATTTAATGGATATGTTATTGTTGAATAAATAATTGTTCAATTTGAGTTGATGTGTGGTTTAGTTAATTATTTGTTGAATAAATAATTAAGGAGCTAAGAAAATTAATTGTTATGAGATTATATATTAACTTGATTTAATAATTAAGTTAGAGAGCTAATAATGATTAAATAAATTATAATATTTTAATTAGAATTTATAATTTAAAATAAGGTGTTAGTTAGTTAATAAATTTATAATTATAAAGGAAATTATAATTATGTGGTAGTGACTTATGTGTTAAAGTAATTTAATAGATTAGCATTTGAATTGATTAAATTGATTATTCTATTTATTAGAAGTGTGCCAAATAACCTTGCTATAAAGGAGTTATTAAAATAAATTAAAGGAGTTTAATTCAGTTTTGCCAAACAAGGCCTAATGTCTATTAAGTCTTTATTCTAATAGTGTTTTTTCAAACAAGGCATAAGGATTAATTGATTATTTTTTAGTGGTTAGCCAAACAAGCCTTATGGCTTTTGATTTTCAAAAACTTACATAACTGATATAAGTTATATCTATATTTATATTATATCATTAATATATATTATTACTATATACGTTATATTATTCTACGTATGTTAGAAGAGAAAAAGAAAGACTCGAGTTGAAGAAAGGGAGAGAGAAGAAGAAGAAGAATATAGAGAAAATTAAAAGAAAACTCTAGAGAGAAAGTGAGTGATTTCTAATAGGTTTTTGAGAAAGGAATTGGGAAAAAGAAGCTTGATAATCAAAAGGATAGCCATCATCTTCTTAAATCAAAGGTAGGATATTAATCCTCATATTTTATTTTAAAGTTTAGTTTTCCTCTTCCAAAAAGTCTCTGTAAAATAATTTTAAAAAGATGAATTGTTGATATATATATAACTTTGTATGATAATTGTTTGTAAAAGGTTGTTTCATGAGTTTATATATGATTATAGAGAAATTAAGTCATGTATGTATGTACTTTGTGAAGAAAACCATATTACAGTGTTATATGAAAATATATGAGTATGACTTAGTTTAAAATGAAATTAAGGTTGATTAAATTGTTAATATATATAAATTGACTGTTGAATTTGATAGAGTATGTATAATCATAACCATAATATTTTGAATTTACTGTTTTGATCGAAAAACAAAATCACAATGTTGATTTTCATTAAAAATGTCAAAAATGGAGTTTTTATCAAAACCAATGAAATTGGGTGTTGTAAATTGATGTTTATGTTATTTTATAGGTAGAATCATGTTAGGAGTCTTTACAATATGTTTACATGAAGTCTCTGTATGAATTACTTGTTAATTAGCTTATTAGATTGGAGCTTGTAGGCTAATTTGGCTTTACATTCATCTTTGTTGCTTAGAGTTTCGGACTTTGGCGCGCTTAGCAAGCTGACCAATGAAGATACAGTTTTTTTGCCGCCACATGGCGCCAATTGTTGGCTTTGTGACTCGCGAATCATGATACCCATTTCGGCCATGGCCTTGACCTGATGTAAACTATGGCGCCTAGCATGACACGAGTTAGCGAAGAATGTTACAGGTTTTAGTTTATTACACAAAGTTTGAAAATAAATGTTATGTGTTAATAATAGGAATGTTAAATGATGATTTCAGTAGTATTAAACTATGAATGAGCATGTTATCGAGGGTTAACTAGTATTAACATAGTTTGATTATGTGAATTGGTAATTTAACCTACATGATGTATATATTTGTTTATATAGATATAAAATATTGGTAATGACTAATTATGTCATGATGACATATATATATATATATATATATATATAGGTATTGAGATCCAAGTGGTAAGGGTTAGCTTGTGCTAAAGGCAAGTTCTCTGACTCTACTTTTATAATTGTGCGAATATTTAAACTCCTTTGAGCAAGTTTTCTAACTCCATACTTTCATTAAGTTAGTTGTTTATGCAAGTTTTCTAACTCTAAAAACTTCATTATGCAAGTTCAATTTCGTTGAGTACATTATTGTTTTTAATTCAAATTCAATTATACAAGTGGCTAACTCTACACTCTCGTAGAGCTAGATGGTTTATTATTGAGAAAGCTCTTGTATCTAATTGTTCATAGGGATGCAAGTATTATAAATCGTATATTTAGTATTGAGCAAGTTTCTTTTATATGTAACTTGTTATTCAGCATGCAAATCGTTATTTTTAATATTCTAGTGTTGAACAACTTTATCGTTCAAATTACTATTCATAATGCATGCTTGGTATCCAATTATCAATAACTTTGACTTAATATTGTTCAAAGCAAATTATGTTATGATTATTCAATGTTTATGCTATTAAATTATTCCTAAAGCATGATATTAATTTACAAATATCGATTCAGTTATGATTATTTCATAGCATACAGTTATTTCTTTTGTATTCAACTAGTCTTTAGTTGATGATCGTTGAATTCTAAATTACCTTGTAATATATCGAAACCAAACTTACTTTTGTGCGGACTTGTATTATAAATACTGACATGAACAACTCTTTTATTAGAGGTTTACGCTTAGCGTTAAAATGGTTGTGCACAATACATTGTACGAAAAGTTTCTTCATCTGTTTCATCATCTTTTTCATGGGCTTGAGAGGTTTTAACTATGAAATCTCTCTCAAACTGTTGTTGTATTCCTCGCAATGAACTTTTCTTTTTGGCTTTTTCTGCACTGGGAAGGATCTGTATTTTCTCCTCATCATCCAAAAGGGTAAAATCAAGAATGTGATTGCTGACTTTGGGCAACAAGATGTTTGATTGTGGTGGATGAATCTCCTCTGAGGACTGTCTTGTTTCCTCTACCACTTCCCTCATTATGATGGGTTCATCTTGTGTTCCGCCAGGATTTGAGTTCATAGTCATCACTTCCTTTGAACTAGTTGTCTCAAGTAGAAATCTTAAGCTCTTCATTTCCCTTTCGCCTTTTTTGGTCATGGGGATTTCTATTTTTAGTTCTCCATTTTCAATGAGATCTTGGATTTTATGTTGCAAATGCAAACATTCCTCGGTCGCATGTCCCAATGCTCTGGAATGATAACCATATCTCATGTTGAGATTATAATGCCTTCCTTTGGGATTAACGGGTGGAGCAATCTCAGTGATCTTTTTCTGCGTAGCCAATAGTGCTAACACATTTTCCAAGGAGTCCCCCAAAGGCGTGAATACCCTTCTCCGCCTACTCTCCCCGACTCTCGGTGTCGAAGGATTTTGGGGGTTTGCCAGTATTTGGAATGTTGTTTGATATTTCCTCTTTAGGAATTTGCATTCCTCCGGGTGATTTTTTTACTGGCCAGATCTTCTTGTAATTTTACCATTCCATTTTTCTTAATTTTTTCAGCCTGCTTTGATCTTCTTCATTTAGGTTGCTCATCTTGGAGGGATATAGGCTTGAATTTTGGTTAACTTCTTTTTTCTCATGGCTTTCTGATAGTTATTTGAAAAGTTACCTTATAACCTGATGTTGGCACACTATCAGATTAGCCAACAGAGTTACTTAATGCTTGATTGTCTCCAAATTTTGACTTAATTACTATCATATATTCCTCCAAATTTTCTCACTCTAGGACATTTGTTCTTTTCCTTTGGGGGTATTCCTCCACCCTTTGTATGTACTTACGATTTGGATGCATTTCGGCGCTTCCTGATCCGATCATGTTCACTCCCTCTGTATCATGCTGCAATAGAAGGTTGGTGTTGACATTTGGTTGGTCAGGTCGTTGGACCATAATATTGTCACTTTCGATCAGATTTTGAATTTTATGTTTTAAGGACCAACAATCTTGTGTATCGTGTCCCGGAGACCCTGAATGGTATGCGCATCTCTGTCTTGGATTGTATCTTTTACTTTTTGGATCAAGAGGTGGAGCCAATTAAGTAATTTTCCTCTACTTGATTAATAACTCCAATTTATTTTCCAAGGAATCGCTAGTGGAGTGAACACCCGATTTTCTGTTTTTTCAAATTTTCTCTTTCTTTCTTGACATTGGTTGAATTCAGCCTATTATTGAAATGGCAGATTTCCTTGCTTCTTCTAAATAGGGGGGGGGGGGACTGTAGGCTAGTCTCCTAGCTTGCCCCTATAAAACGAGGGATACATCTTCATCGCCTTTCACGGGTACTCTTTTGGGAGTGCTCGCATAGTTTCCAGACTGTATATGCTCGACGACTACTTCCAAAGCTGTGAGATCTTTAATCTTGCCTGCTTTCAGGCCCATCTCTGCCATTTAACCATGTTTGATCATTTCTTAGAAAGGCTTGCCTATTCCTGCTAGGATCCTCTCATAGTAAGGTGCCTCTTGGATGTCTATGAAAGTCATCACCATTTCAGTTTCTAATATAGTAGGGCTGACCTGTGTTACCATACGTCTCCATCTTTGAGCGTATTCTTTGAAAGACTCTATAGTCTACTTCTTAATTTTGGTCACTTGATATCTATTCGGAGCCATTTTTGACCTTTAATCTGGAGTTGAAATCATGCTTAGATCATGTCCAGAATGAAAGGTATTCATGGTCAAACTCAGTTAACCGAGCATGACCAAGAGTTTCTAGGTAACCCAAAAACTCAAAATTAGTGTCTGACAAAATTTGCCAAAGCTCGTATCTGTTAGGTGTTAAATGTTTTGGAGATGTTATTGTATCTAGTTTGTAGCCTGTCATATATACTCTAGACACATGCCTTTAAATCACTCAAATAATCAACAAATTTTAAGTAGTGGATGGTCAAAGTAGCCTACTCGACATTGACAAGAAATTTCATGGTTCTAGATCTTGCATGTGTTTGATGATTTGCTTGTGTTATTGTATTTAGATTATACTCTTGTATGTGTACTACATATGCATGCTCTTATATAACTTAGTTAACCAATAGAATGAAAGTAATTGATGGTCAAACTAGCAAACTCGATCACGATTGTTGTTTTATGGGAAACCCAGAAAACTCAAGAACACTATTGCTGACAATGTTTGACCGGATTCTATCTAATGAATCTGATGTAGTTAAGCCAACCTAATGATTGATATATGTCTCTGACATGAGCACTACAAACCTAAACCATTAGAACACATTACCAATGACCAGAACCTATAGAAATGTAAGCCTCAAAATGGACCCTTGAAGCTGACTGGGTTTCTGGGTAACCCAGAAAGCTCTGATAACGATTTTGAAAGGCCAGATCTTCATGCTATGTGCTTGTATGACTTATATGATGCTTGATACATGTAGTACTACATAAAGACTACATGATCAACACTTAATATTGTCCAGAACATATGTAGACTGAGAATTAAAGACGGTCAAAGTAGGTACCTTAGCCACTGATTGTCAGTGTTCTTGAGCCTCAAGAACACCTACCGCGACAGAAACCGTCGCTATAGCCTTTAGCGACAGATTTAATTATTTTAGTTTTCTAATTTTCAAAAAATTCATTAAAAATAGAAATAAAATTCTAAAAATAACAATAATTGTTTTTAAAATTATTTTAAACTATAAAAATTAACTTTTGATAAATTGACATATTTTTTTATTAATATTACTATTTATTTGAATATTAATTATATTAAATTTATTTAATAAATGTATTAAATAAATAGATTAAAAATGATTTTATATTATAAAAATTATTTTAAATGATAATAAGATGTTTAAAAATATTTTAAGTTATAAATCATGACTTTTTATATTTTAAGGTAATTTTCATTAATAATTTAATATTAATGATAATAGGTTTATTTAATATTTATGTTAAATAAATAGTTTAAAAATGGTTTTAATGATTTAAAAATCATTTAAAAATGATATAAAGGATTTAAAAATATTTGAAGTTATAATAAATGATTTTTAATATTTTCATGAATAATACATTAATATTTAAATATTAATATTGATCATTTAAAAATGGTTTTTAATGTTTTTAAAAATCATTTAAGGGTAAAATAAATGTTTTAAAATATTTTTAGTTATTATTAATAACTTATATATTTTGTCAAGTATTTCATTAATAATTTTATATTATTAAATATTAATGATAATGGAATTATTACGTATTTAAATCATTTAAAAATAATTTGGTGTTTGAAAAATCATGATAAATTATAATAATTATTGAAAAATTATTTTAATACCTTGAAAAATAATATGATTAATATTTAAATTATCTACTATAGTATTGACGTTACAGAATAAAGTTTAAGTAAATATAAACTCGATTATTTTCCGATAAAGCCGTCGGTACACCGAAATGTTACCGAAGTTGACCCAGACTTATATAGATTGACATGATAAGTAATTATTTATGTTAGAATGACTGTTATAACTATGTGACAATGTGTTTAAGCTATATGATGACATCAAATAGTAGTGTTATGTGTTATAATATATTATTCTGATCAAAAGAATAATCTTATGAATGATAGGTTTCAGTATAAAAGATAAAACTAAGTTGTGTAAGCAACAGATCAGACAAATATCTTTACTCTTTGTATCTACTTCTGCAATACTCCTGTGTAAGTAAGTTATCAAGTTATACTCTTATTATATAAGTTATTAAACTCTACTGTTATCGATCATGTATTTCAACATTAGTATGCATGCCAGTTATCAAACTTTATTCGTTTACCAGTACAGTAGTAATGTATGATCAATGTATACCTGTTTATAGATAGTTAAGTTAGATTATACAAGTGCCCTCACTTGGATAATGATTGTATTTAATCTCATGTCGATACATACCTACTAGTTTTCAGATATGTATATGTTATTTAAAACTGTCTTAGCTATTTAACTCAGCTAGACATAGAATGAAAAATATTGTAGATCATGATAAAATGTTATTATTATTTCATTGAATTATTTTAATTCAGATTTCAGATTAATTATAAACATCCCGAACATGGAAAACTTTTATGCGCCAAAGGCGGACCAACTGAACGAACTTATCTTTCAAACACGTAGTATTGATCAATACAGGGCATAACGGGCTGATCACCCTCCGTGTCCGTAAGACATGACGATTTTCAAATGAAGTTCTATTTAACATTTTTGAAAATTAAAACTAAAGTTCATAGTTTATCAAACTATTTCCCATTTATAGTCAGTACGTAGTTTCAAAAAAATTGAAATAGAATTGATATGTAGTTCCGTATTGTTTCAGCTTACTTCACAACATTTACTTCGTTGTAGAAGTGTCGTCCAAAGAAAACATTTAAATCCTTCAGATAATATTTATTCATTTCTATTACTTTCTGGGCACTCAAATGCTCATTCTTGCTTTAAATTTAAATGTTTTCAGCTAAGCTAACACGACCTGAAGGTTCCGGCAAGGACAAAGGGAAGGGGAAGCTGAAGGAATAGATTAAATTATGTTGTTATGATTGTTTGTAGTAAGATAATATAATATTTATCATGTAATGTAAGACTTAAAGGTTCTCGAGACTGGGAAGGTAGATAACTTTGATATAATAATTTTGTTTAATTAATACATTAAGTCGTTGAATGAATGTTATCGTGGAGCAACAAGTACGGGTTTCAAGTACTAGGATTTGGGGGCGTCATAACATGATATCAAAGCTTAGAGTTAGAGACCTTAGGTGGGAGTAGACCTTAGGCTATAACCTTAGAACAGAGGTATCATGGAGCACCAAGTACGGGTTTTAAGTACTAGGATTTGGGGGCGTCACAACGTGGTATCAAAGCTTAGGGTTAGAGACCTTAGGTGGGAGTAGACCTTAAGATATAACCTTAGAACAGAGGGAAACTTTGAAAATATAAATAACTCAAATAGAGTTTAAAGAAGATGAATTAAATAAATTCATCGTAAAACAAAATAAAAGATAACTTATATAAAACTACTATTTGCTATGTGTATAGACCATGTACTAATCAAAATAATTTATGTGTAGATGTCAGGCGGAAAAGGATTATTATTATATGCTTATAACATGAAGAAGGATCAAATCAATACACCCGAGCTAATATCAAAGCCAATAGCTGAAGTAGAGGTTCGCGTTGAAAGTAACCTTGATGAAGTGATTATTTTGGAGAATATAGAACCAGACCCAGAAACGGTAGAACTAACAGATAGTGATTCGGACACCGAAGTTGGAGCGGATCAAGCATCAACCGATGTGCAGAATCTACGGGACCAGGTTTCTTCTTTAGAAAAATTATTGGAAATAGAAAAGATATTTAATAGTCAATTGTAGAAAGCGTTGATCGAAATAATGGAAGAACAAGATAAGCTTAAGATCCAAATAGATCAGATGGGAGCTAAAAGCAGAATATCATGTGCAACTCTGAGCAAGAAGGGGAAAAGGAATATGAACGACTGTGAGTTAGAAAATTCTGAAAACTTTAAGAAAATAGGAATGTGTAGGATCCGTAAAAGGAAACATAGAGGCATGTGCAAGACAGGGAAAATATATGTTACATTTGCGGCTATGAGGGACATACATCTCTTTATTGTCCTGACTATAAGTAAGGTGCATGTTTTATTTGTGGTTTTGAAGGTCATCAGGCGAAAGATTATCCAAGATCAGGAGAAGGTGTAGGGAATAAGTAGGATTAATAGTTGGATATGTATGTTTAATGATATAATATGTGTGTAATGTAATATTCCTAACTTTTGGGATAAGTAGTAGTAGCAAATCCCGACTTTTGTGGTCATAAAGGGATAGTGGATGCTTATAACAATATGTGTTATCCGGTGTAAAGTACTATGAATGAATGTGAATATATGTTTGTTTAATGAAATAAGTTTGTATGTATCTATCTGATAATTCGATAACCAAGTTTCAAAATTTAATATTTTGAGTTTATGATCATTTGAGTTTGAAATCACGCGTTATATGTTAAGCATATACGATAAGACATAGAATATAAGTCAATAAAAGGATAATTTATGATTTTATCAGATAATGCCGCCAAGAAGACAAAATCGAAACTAAAGGGCAGAAGAATCTGTTAACAATGTGGGAGGACAACAACAACAAGACCCAATATAGAATTTTGCTAACATGATAGCTCAAGCTATGTAGAATGCAGTACCAACCGGGGGAAATCAGCCGGACAATCGATTTGCAAACTTTAAAGATTTCAAAGTCGTAGGACCGCCAGAGTTTAGAGGGACAACTGACCCGGTAGAAGCTCAGACTTGGATAAAGGAGATAGAAAAGCCTTTTGTGATCGCTAAGGTAGCTGAAGGGCAAAAGATAGATTTTGCCACTTATATGATGAAAGGGGAGGCGAATTTCTGGTGGGAGGCAAATCAAACTAGAGCTGGAGTAGGAGAGGTGACATGGACTAGGTTCAAAACACTATTCTTTGAGAATTATTTTTTGACTAGTATGCAGGCTAGGATGGAGGTGAAATTTCTAGAGTTAAAGCAAGGGGACATGTCAGTCGCGGAGTATGCCGCAAAATTTAATGAATTAGCTAGGTTCGCTCCACATCAAGTGGACACGGAAGCAAGGAAGACACGAAGGTTTGAGCTAGGCTTAAAACCCTGACTCTACAACAAGGTGGCAATATTACAGATTGGTACTTTTGCAGCACTGATGGACAAGGCTATCATAGCCGAAGAGGGAAGTGAAGCTATGACTCTTTACAATAAAGAGAAGAAGAATAAAGCTAAGGTTGAGAGAGTTGTCAAAATGGAAGGGAGTAGTGGAAGTAAGATGGGAAAAAGAATAGAGGACAATTTAGGAAATATCAAAATTAAGCAGGAGGGTGTAAAGAAGTAGGTGGTGCAATGTGGAAACTGTGGGAAGAACAATTCCGGAGAGTGCTTGAAGGGAAAGTCTGTGTGTTTTAAGTGTGGGCAGGAGGGACATATCTCTCCCAACTGTCCTAATCCAAGGATGAATAGTGGTTGTTTTATTTGTGGATAAGTAGAACATAGGGTGAGGAAATGTCCAAAAAGGAGAGCTGGTGGGGGAAATGTCAATACAGGAAAAAGTAGTGGGACGCTAGCAATAACTAGTTCGACTTCACCAAGTAAACCAACCAAATCGACCGCAAGGACCTTCAATATGATAGTTCAAGATACGGTCGCAGCGGGAAATGGAGTTCTAGGTATGAACACGACCAACAATATTAATATATACACCTGATTCGGATTTAACCTATTCTCATACCATAAGTTGGATATAATGATATAATAAATCACTAATAAAAAGATAATTTGAAGGAGGCTGTGACGCCCCCAAAATTAGGTATACATCACCTATTCTGAGTCGCCAGATACATGGTACAGAATACAAATACAACTTAATAATACAACTGTCGTGTACAATACGACAAAACATAAACTGTGAGTTTGAATACAAATATTGTCTACTAGAGAGTATACAAACTCAAAAGGAGTCCTCATTACAATTATTATCACACTATTTCACGAATAGTGAGGACTACTAATGCAAACATCTAGGACCATCACCGTTCGTTCCGACTAGTCCCTACTACGTTCTCATTTCTCAAGAGAACAATGAAAGCAAAAGGGTGAGCTCAACTAGCCCAGTAAGAAATATTATGACTAAGATAATGCAGAATAAATTATCGTTAGCCTTCAACAATGTTAAACTGATACTATATAACAACCATCAAGTTTAACTGCAGCGGCACAAGCAGTCCATTAAAAGAGTCAAGTAGAGAATAAAATCTACTATCTTTTATGATTTAAAAAGTTTTTTTTTCATCACTTTTATCGCTGGGACTCAGCTTAATAAATAATCCACATCATCAAATCACCCCTGCACTACGGCCAAGGATATTCTTTAATATCAAGACCACAATTATCCATGCACTACGGGCCAAAGATAATCATGTTTTCATCAACGGTCCTGATCATGCCATAAAATAATTCATCTTTGCACTACGGCCAAAGAGAATCCATAGCCATAATCATACCAAAAACTGTCCATCAATGCACTACGGGCCAATGAGGACTTTTTCCACATCATTTGTAACATTACGGTTATGATTATACCTAATAATCCCTGGTCATAATCATACCAAGTCCATCTATGCACTAAAGGCCACAGATGACTTTCAACATAATATAAACATGAGGATGATGACAATGATATAAGAATTCAATAAAACAAGTTCAAGAATTAATTTATCCAGAACCAATAACGACTAAGCTGCCAACATGATCTTTGCTTTGTAGAGTAAAATTCAAGAATGCTCGGAAGAATATTTCCATGAAAAGATCTTTGGATGAAGCGCAAATATCAAGGATATTCCACTAATTTCATGGATTATAGAAGTCAAAACTTTAACCAACCGAGTATAATAAAGAATGGAATAACAAAAGAAATCACCGGGCATGCGATAGACCAAACAGCAAAAGTTATTCCAATGAGAATAATAAATAACGAGATCGGTCCGGCGTAGAAAGCGCATGCAGACGGGATATTCCAACATAATAATAAAAAGCAGAATCGGGCCCGCAGAAAAGCGCATGAGACAGGATATTCAATGTAATAATAAAGGCGGAACCAGTCCGTGAAGAACGCATGCATGAGGATATTCCAACAGAATAATAAAGATGAAACCAGGTCCGGCGTAAACGCACAGAGAGATAATTAACTAACCCGTGCTAACTTCGTTCGGGTTACTAGCTTTTTGAGAAGTCACGAAAAATGCTCTTCCTGAAACCACCGACTTTGTTTTGTCTGTATCCGCCTTTGGTACCACCGTCCCAGCTGGACTTGACTTTGGTACACGACAAAATCGGGCTAGGTGACCTTCTCTTCCAAAATTATAACACGTTTTGGATGGCATCGCGCAGTTTGGACTGATGTGTCCCTCCCCTCCGCATTTGAAGCATATGATAGGCGGTCGTTCTCCTTCCTTGACAACGAGTGTTGGTGCTGACGTCTTTCCATCATTGTTGAATCTCCTCTTCTTGAAATGTCCATTCTTATTGTCTTGGCTATGATTACCACCAAAGTGGTTACCATTTCTGGCATTTTGATTCCCTCCATGCTTGTTGTCACCGTTTCGATGACTGTTACCATTGGTATTTTCATGTTGTCGGCTGCTTTCCCTTAATTGCGTTGACTCGTTACCGCGCTCCAATAACTGAGCCCTATTTACAACATCTGAGTACAAACACAGTTTATGAGAAATAAGATATTGACGTATCTCCGGTTTCAAACCTCTTAAAAATATTCGCGTCATTCGCTCCTCATTATCGACCAAATGGGATGAAAACCAGGATAACTCCGCAAATTTAGCCTCGTATTGCGACACGATCATATTGTTTTGTTCTAACTTGATAAACTCCACCTCCTTCTTGTGACGAATACTTTCGGGAAAGTACTTGTCGTTGAATAGCTCTTGAAACTTCTCCCAAGACATCTTGAGTGCATCAGGCTGGGTACGTTTTACAGATTCCCACCAGTAATCTACCTTTTCATGCAACATAAAGGTGGCGAAGGGAACTTTTTGTGCCTCGGAGCATCCCAAGACATCAAATATCTTGGTGATCTGCTTTATCTATGCTTCAGCCTTAAGTGGTTTTGGCTCTCCAATAAACTCCGGTGGTCCCAGCTCCTTAAACTGTTTAGCGGTAACCATCCGAGAGTTTCCAGTGTTTCCACCTACATTTTGGACAGGAGCCCCTCTCGCCTGATGTTGCATGAATTGCATAAACCCTCTGAACATTCCATCGTTCATCATTTGGTCAGTGTTGTTGGTTGTATGAGGATTGTCTCCTTCACGATGCACATTATTTCGATTGTTGATCCGTGGAGACTCAACGGTCTCTTGTGCTCCATTGCTATTCTCAATATTCTCGGATGCCATTTTCAAATACTGCCACAAAACAAGGGTTAATTGACATGAAACATATTATCCATATACTCTAACCAACCAATTAAATAACAAATAAACTTATGTACGTCATACTAGCGAAGGAATTCCCCGTCTCTCCCCTCCTAGTTCTAGTCTCACATCTTAGCCAGGGATCATATCCTAAGCTTTGATACCAATTGTGACGCCCCCAAAATTAGGTATACATCACCTATTCGAGTCGCCAAATACATGATATGAGAATACAAATACATCTTAATTATACAACTGTCGGTAAAATATACGAAAAAACATAAAGCGTGAGTTTGAATACAAATATTGTCTACTAGAGAGTATACAAACTCAAAAGGAGTCCTCATTACAATTATTATCACACTATTTCACGAATAGTGAGGACTACTAATGCAAACATCTAGGACCATCACTCTATTCCCCGACTAGTCCCCTCGCTACGCTCTCATTTCACGAAGAGAACAATGAAAGCAAAAGGGTGAGCTCAACTAGCCCAAAGAAGAAATATTATGACTAAGATAATCTGAATAAATTATCGTTAGCCTTCAACGTTGTTAAACCGATACAATATAACAACCATCAAGTTTAAGCTGCGGTGGCACAAGCAATCCATTAAAAGAGTCAAGTAGAGAATAAAATCTACTATCTTTTATGATTTAAAAGATTTTTTTCATCACTTTTATATCGCTGGGACTCAGATTAATAAATAATACACATCATCGAATCACCCCCGCACTACGGCCAAGGATATTCTTTAGTATCACGACCACAATTATCCATGCACTACGGGCCAAAGATAATCATGTTTTCATCAACGGTCCTGATCATGCCATAAAACAATTCATCTTTGCACTACGGCCAAAGAGAATCCATAGCCATAATCATACCAAAACTGTCCATCAATGCACTACGGGCCAATGAGGACTTTTTCCACATCATTTGTAACATTACGGTTATGATTATACCGAATAATCCCTAGTCATAATCATACCAAGTCCATCTATGCACTACAGGCCATAGATGACTTTCAACATAATATAAACATGAGGATGATGACAATGATATAAGAATTCAATAAAACAAATTCAAGAATTAATTTATCCAGGAACCAATAACGTCTAAACTGTCAACACGATACTGCTTTGTAGAGTAAAATTCAAGAATGCTCAGAAGAATATTTCAATGAAAAGATACTAGATGAAGCGCAAATATCAAGGATATTCCACTAATTTCCTGGATTATAGAAGTCAAAACTTTAACCAACTGAGTATAATAAAGAATGGAATAACAAAAGAAATCACCAGCATGCGATAGGCCAAATGCAAAAGGTTATTCAAAGAGAATAATAAATAACAGAATCGGTCCGGCGTAAAACGCATGAGACGGGATATTCCAAATGAATAATAAAAGCGAGAATCAGTCCGCCAGAAAACGCATGCAGACGGGATATTCAGCAGAGTAATAATAAAGCGGAACCGGTCCCGTGAGAACGCATGATAGGATATTCCAAATGAATAATAAAGATGAAACCGGTCGGCAGAACGCATTGAGAGAGATAATTAACTAACCCGTGCTAACTTCGTTCAAGTTACTACCTTTTGAGAAGTCACAAAAATGCTCTTCACGAAACCACCGACTTTGTTTTGTATCAGATGTCGCTTTGGTACCACCGTCCCAGCTGGACTTGACTTTGGTACACGACAAAATCGGGCTAGGTGACCTTCTCTTCCAAAATTATAACACGCTTTGGATGGCATCGCGCAGTTTGGACTGATGTGTCCCTCCCCTCCGCATTTGAAGCATATGATAGGCGGTCGTTCTCCTTCCTTGACAACGAGTGTTGGTGCTGACGTCTTTCCATCATTGTTGAATCTCCTCTTCTTGAAATGTCCATTCTTATTGTCTTGGCTATAATTACCACCAAAGTGGTTACCATTTCTGGCATTTTGATTCCCTCCACGCTTGTTGTCACCGTTTCGATGACTGTTACCATTGGTATTTTCATGTTGTCGGCTGCTTTCCCTTAGTTGCGTTGACTCGTTACCGCGCTCCAATAACTGAGCCCTATTTACAACATCTGAGTACAAACACAGTTTATGAGAAATAAGATATTGACGTATCTCCGGTTTTAAACCTCTTAAAAACATTCGCGTCATTCGCTCCTCATTATCGACCAAATGGGATGCAAACCGGGATAACTCCGTAAATTTAGCCTCGTATTGCGACACGGTCATATTGTTTTGTTCTAACTTAATAAACTCCACCTCCTTCTTGTGACGAATACTTTTGGGAAAGTACTTGCCGTTGAATAGCTCTTGAAACTTCTCCCAAGACATCTTGAGTGCATCAGGCTGGGTACGTTTTACAGATTACCACCAGTAATCTGCCTCTACATGCAACATAAAGGTGGCGAAGGGAACTTTTTGCGCCTCGGAGCTTCCCAAGACATCAAATATCTTGGTGATCTGCTTTATCTATGCTTCAGCCTTAAGTGGTTTTGGCTCTCCAATAAACTCCGGTGGTCCCAGCTCTTTAAACTGTTTAGCGGTAACCGTTCGAGAGTTTCCAGTGTTTCCACCTACATTTTGGACAGGAGCCCCTCTCGCCTGATGTTGCATGAATTGCATAAACCCTCTGAACATTCCATCGTTCATCATTTGGTCAGTGTTGTTGGTTGTATGAGGATTGTCTCCTTCCTGATGCACATTATTCTGATTGTTGATCTATGGAGACTCAACGGTCTCTTGTGCTCCATTGCTATTCTCAATATTCTCGGATGCCATTTTCAAATACTGCCACAAAACAAGGGTTAATTGACATGCAACATATTATCCATATACTCTGACCAACCAATTAAATAACAAATAAACTTATGTAGGTCATACTAGCGAAGGAATTCCCCGTCTCTCCCATCCTAGTTCTAGTCTCACATCTTAGCCAGGGATCATATCCCTAAGCTTTGATACCAACTGTGACGCCCCCAAAATTAGGTATACATCACCTATTCTGAGTCGCCAAATACATGGTACAGAATACAAATACATCTTAATTATACAACTGTCGTGTAAAATACGAAAAAACATAAACTGTGAGTTTGAATACAAATATTGTCTACTAGAGAGTATACAAACTCAAAAGGAGTCCTCATTACAATTATTATCACACTATTTCACAGAATAGTGAGGACTACTAATGCAAACATCTAGGACCATCACTCTGTTCCCCGACTAGTCCCTGCTACGTTCTCATTTCCTGAAGAGAACAATGAAAGCAAAAGGGTGAGCTCAACTAGCCCAGTAAGAAATATTATGACTAAGATAATACAGAATAAATTATCGTTAGCCTTCAACAGTGTTAAACTGATACAATATAACAACCATCAAGTTTAACTACAGCGGCACAAGCAATCCATTAAAAGAGTCAAGTAGAGAATAAAATCTACTATCTTTTATGATTTAAAAGATTTTTTTTTCATCACTTTTATCGCTGGGCCTCAGATTAATAAATAATCCACATCATTGAATCACCCCTACACTACGGCCAAGGATATTCTTTAGTATCACGACCACAATTATCCATGCACTACGGGCCAAAGATAATCATGTTTTCATCAACGGTCCTGATCATGCCATAAAACAATTCATCTTTGCACTACGGCCAAAGAGAATCCATAGCCATAATCATACCAAAACTATCCATCAATGCACTACGGGCCAATGAGGACATTTTCCACATCATTTGTAACATTACGGTTATGATTATACCGAATAATCCCTAGTCATAATCATACCAAGTCCATCTATGCACTACAGGCCACAGATGACTTTCAACATAATATAAACATGAGGATGATGACAATGATATAAGAATTCAATAAAACAAATTCAAGAATTAATTTATCCAGGAACCAATAACGTCTAAACTGTCAACACGATACTGCTTTGTAGAGTAAAATTCAAGAATGCTCAGAAGAATATTTCCATGAAAAGATACTGGATGAAGCGCAAATATCAAGGATATTCCACTAATTTCATGGATTATAGAAGTCAAAACTTTAACCAACTGAGTATAATAAAGAATGGAATAACAAAAGAAATCACCGGGCATGCGATAGGCCAAATGCAGGCGAGGTTATTCCAACGGAATAATAAATAACAGAATCGGTCCGGCGTAAAACGCATGCATGGTGATATTCCAAGCGAGAATAATAAAAAAGCGAAATTAGTCCGGCAGAAAAGCATGCATGTGATGGATATTCAAATGAATAATAAAGATGAAACGGTCAGAACGCGCACAGAGAGATAATTAACTAACCCGTGTTAACTTCGTTCGGGTTACTAGCTTTTTGAGAAGTCACGAAAAATGCTCTTCCTAAAACCACCGACTTTGTTTTGTCTGTATCCGCCTTTGGTACCACCGTCCCAGCTGGACTTAACTTTGGTACACGACAAAATCGGGCTAGGTGACCTTCTCTTCCAAAATTATAACACGCTTTGGATGGCATCGCGCAGTTTGGACTGATGTGTCCCTCCCCTCCGCATTTGAAGCATATGATAGGCGGTCGTTCTCCTTCCTTGACAACGAGTGTTAGTGCTGACGTCTTTCCATCATTGTTGAATCTCCTCTTCTTGAAATGTCCATTCTTATTGTCTTGGCTATGATTACCACCAAAGTGGTTACCATTTCTGGCATTTTGATTCCCTCCACGCTTGTTGTCACCGTTTCGATGACTGTTACCATTGGTATTTTCATGTTGTCGGCTACTTTCCCTTAGTTGCATTGACTCGTTACCGCGCTCCAATAACTGAGCCCTATTTATAACATCTGAGTACAAACACAGTTTATGAGAAATAAGATATTGACGTATCTCCGGTTTCAAACCTCTTAAAAACATTCGCGTCATTCGCTCCTCATTATCGACCAAATGGGATGCAAACCAGGAAAACTCCACAAATTTAGCCTCGTATTGCGACACGGTCATATTGTTTTGTTCTAACTTGATAAACTCCACCTCCTTCTTGTGACGAATACTTTCGGGAAAGTACTTGTCATTGAATATCTCTTGAAACTTCTCCCAAGACATCTTGAGTGCATCAGGCTGGGTACATTTTACAGATTCCCACCAGTAATCTGCCTCTACATGCAACATAAAGGTGGCGAAGGGAACTTTTTGCGCCTCGGAGCATCCCAAGACATCAAATATCTTGGTGATCTGCTTTATCTATGCTTGAAATTTTAAGTGGTTTTGGCTCTCCAATAAACTCCGGTGGTCCGACTCTTTAAACTGCATTTAGCGGTAACCGTCCGAGAGTTTCCAGTGTTTCCACCTACATTTTGGACAGGAGCCCCTCTCGCCTGATGTTGCATGAATTGCATAAACCCTCTGAACATTCCATCGTTCATCATTTGGTTAGTGTTTTTGGTTGTTTGAGGATTGTCGCCTTCCTGGTGCACATTATTCTGATTGTTGATCTGTGGAGACTCAACGGTCTCTTGTGCTCCATTGCTATTCGCAATATTCTCGGATGCCATTTTCAAATACTGCCACAAAACAAGGGTTAATTACCATGCAACATATTATCCATATACTCTGACCAACCAATTAAATAACAAATAAACTTAGGTAGGTCATACTAGCGAAGGAATTCCCCGTCTCTCCCCTCCTAGTTCTAGTCTCACATCTTAGCCAGGGATCATATCCCTAAGCTTTGATACCAACTGTGACGCCCCCAAAATTAGGTATACATCACCTATTCTGAGTCGCCAAATACATGGTACAGAATACAAATACATCTTAATTATACAACTGTCGTGTAAAATACGACAAAACATAAACTGTGAGTTTGAATACAAATATTGTCTACTAGAGAGTATACAAACTCAAAAGGAGTCCTCATTACAATTATTATCACACTATTTCACAGAATAGTGAGGACTACTAATGCAAACATCTAGGACCATCACTCTGTTCCCCGACTAGTCCCTGCTACGTTCTCATTTCCTGAAGAGAACAATGAAAGTAAAAAGGTGAGCTCAACTAGCCTCAAAGAAGAAATATTATGACTAAGATAATGCAGAATAAATTATCGTTAGCCTTCAACAGTGTTAAACTGATACAATATAACAACCATCAAGTTTAATTGCAGCGGCACAAGCAATCCATTAAAAGAGTCAAGTAGAGAATAAAATCTACTATCTTTTATGATTTAAAAGGTGTTTTTTTCATCACTTTTATCGCTGGGACTCAGCTTAATAAATAATCCACATCATCGAATCACCCCTGCACTACGGCCAAGGATATTCTTTAGTATCACGACCACAATTATCCATGCACTACGGGCCAAAGATAATCATGTTTTCATCAACGGTCCTGATCATGCCATAAAACAATTCATCTTTGCACTACGGCCAAAGAGAATCCATAGCCATAATCATACCAAAAACTGTCCATCAATGCACCACGGGCCAATGAGGACTTTTTCCACATCATTTGTAACATTACGGTTATGATTATACCGAATAATCCCTGGTCATAATCATACCAAGTCCATTTATGCACTTCTGAGCCGAGATGACTTTCAACATAATATAAACATGAGGATGATGACAATGATATAAGAATTCAATAAAACAAATTCAAGAATTAATTTATCCGGGGAACCAATAACGCCTAAATGTCAACACGATCATCGCTTTGTAGAGTAAAATTCAAGAATGCTCAGAAGAATATTTCCATGAAAAGATACTGGATGAAGCGCAAATATCAAGGATATTCCACTAATTTCATGGATTATAGAAGTCAAAACTTTAACTAACTGAGTTTAATAAAGAATGGAATAACAAAAGAAATCACCAGACTTGCGATAGACCGCACAGGCAGGTTATTGAAACAGAATAATAAATAACGAAATCGGTCCCGGTGTAAAGCGCATGACGAGATAGGATATTCAATGTAATAATAAAGGCGAAATCAGTCCGGCGTAAAACGCATGCAGGCGGATATTCCAACGAGAATAATAAAGGCGTAACCGGTCCGGCGTAGAAGAACGCATGCACGAGGATATTCCAACGAATAATAAAAAGGCGGAACCCGGTCCGGCGTAAGAACTGACGCAGGATGTTCCAACAGAATGATAAAGAATTGAATAATGTAAGAATTTCACCAAGTATAGGCGACTCACAGTATACAAAAGTTATTCCAATGAGAATAATAAAGAATGGAATAATGAAGTTATCTTCATGGATAAGAAAGAAATAATACTCCCTACGAGTACAACAAATAATATTCCCTACCTTAGAAAAACTGGATACTGGAATAGTGAGGTAGCAGACTTCTCTTCTTCTTTCTATAATTTCTCTTTATAATAATCGCTCTAAAGCTTTTGTGAATTGGTGAGAAATGAAGGAAGAATGAGCTTCTATTTATAGAAAAATATAGCTTCGATAATTGCACGTTTTGGGGCTCGAAAAATTAAAGTACAATACCTCCAACTTTTCTTTTATTTTTAATTTAGTCATGGAAGTATTATCAAACTTGCACCACCTCCCCTAATAGTAAATAATGTGATTCAATAGTAAATTATGTGAATCAATAGTTCTAGACATGTGAAAATACGAATTACAGTATAGTACCTCCATCTATACCTCCATTTTTAACTTAGTCATGCAAGTATTATCAATCTTGCACCAACTCCCCTAATAGTAACAAGAATGTGAAATAATAGTATACACATGTGAACAAATAGTTATAATCATGTGAAATAATAGCAATCAATTGCTCATTTATCCGGTTAAATATCCGATTGGTCAATATAACCTCCAGACATCAATTATTATCGAAATAATTGTCGATTTTCACTAACACAAATAATTCCAACACAATGAAACCATTTTTATCAAAAATATAAATTTTGAAATTTCAAAGTTTCACTTTTCCCGAAAAAGTCAACTGTTGACTCTTTGACCAAATAGTGAATTCCGGAAAATTTTGTGTTTATAGACTATTTTTACTAATTTCATTGTTCCAGACTCAAAATATCATGTCCGCGTATCCAAATTCAACTCCGAACACAACTTCAATTTTAATAACATTCATCATTAATATTATAACTCACAATATTTAACAACCGTGTCGTTCCTCAGAAAGAGGGGCTTTCAATAAGGATTTCTCCTTATTGGCGGCGCAATTAGGTGACCAAACCTCTCATTGTGATGAACTTCTAGACATTGTCAATATTGCAAATAATAATATGAATAACTTTGTCGTCTCAATTATTGATTTAATAAAATAACATATTATCTGGATGATCTTGTGACAATAATCGAATCAATAATATGAGAGATATGATGCAAACAATTATTTGTAGCAATAATGGAGTATAACCCGAGTGACTTCTCACGTAAGCATCAATAATCAATACTGTGTGCTACTATGCAACCACGCGTATTACTGTACTTTTACTATCGGGTAGTTTAACAGTTAACGGTAAAACTTCCGCCGTTATTTTTAGAAAGTATTTTTGTCATTTTCTCAATCCGACAATAATTCCGTTGTGGGGGTCCACCAATGATTGTGACGTTGTACGAATATTCCCTGTTAAAACGAATATTCCCCGACCAATCGAATATTATATAACAACTTGCGTACTTTGCAAAATTTGTATATATTACCCACAACTATAAAATTATATCAAATCCATACCATAATATTCAAAAATATATTTCGAGAAAATTTAATCTTTATTCATAAAATCTGGGGTCTCACAGAGGCATTCGAGTTTTGAATTCGTAACACGAATTTTATAAGGAGGAGAGAATATAGTAATTCAAATTTTCTTATAATTAAAAATCTAATGATAAAACCTTAATATTAAGGGTGAGGTAATGGTGATTCCGAAGACGAAATCTTTATAAGGAGGGGAGAATGTAAAGACCCGAAAATTTTCAAATGATTATATCTATATTTTTACGAATAATTTTTTTTATTTGAGATATTGATTTAACACGATAGTTTATTTAAATTTTTTATGTTGACTGATAATGAAAGTTAAGTCAGATATGGTCCAGAACACTAATTCATGGATTGTGAACAAGAAATGAGAATATTAATATATAATAATTATTATTCAATATGATATGTATGTATTATATATGTGTATGGTTTAAGGTTGATCAAAAATAGCAGAGTATCCTCCCTAAGTTTAAACTAAAAATCCTAATTCAAACCTCAAATAGGAAACTAAGACTGATTATTAATCAGATATATGTGATAAGGGAGTATGTTAGCAAGTATGAATCTAATTAGGGAAAACCCTAACGATTTTTAAAAACCCTAATTAGTCATTTAGAAAACCTAATTCTATTACCATGAAACCCTAAACCTAATTTCCAAACCCTAATTGGTGATTAGCAAGCCCTAATGTTAATTAGCAAATCTTAAGATTAAAATTTAAGGGAAATATATGAAATTACCAAACTACCCTTAAAATACAAGTGGAAAAGACCAAAATACCCTTTAGTGTGTAAAATGACTAAAATACCCTTTACTTAACTTGTAAGCAAAAAGACTTTCTAGAATGCATGACTCGTCACTTGTTAGATCTTCCATGTGCCTAAAATCTCAGCCATCCTTATCCCAATTGACACCTTGCAAGCTTAGATTCCTTGAATCAAATTATAAGATAAAAAGAAAAAAAAAAGTTTGCAAAAGTTGCTCATCTTTACCAAACACTCAACCTAGCCATCCTCTCTCCAAACCCATGAAATCTTTAAGTTATTTAGTCCCTAAAGAACTCTTTAGAACACCAAGATCAGTTGTATAGAGCAAGATCAAAGCAATTTCAAGAAAGAGGTATAACCCTAAAACCTAAATTAGATTCTTAAAGCCATGTTAGATTTATTGTTTTTGTGTTTATTTAAGTGTTAGAAGATGTTATATGATGATCTATGATGTTACATCATAGATCTATAACCTCAAAGTGCCTTAAAATTAAAGTTTTTCAAAACTGTCCAAGAACCCTAGATTTATAGCCTGACAACCGAATGTCAGAGGCCATAGATCTGAGTCTGTTAATAATTTTGCATGTTTGATATTTTAGACTTGTAGTTTGTTGTAAGGACTTTAATCTGGACTTGAAATCATGCTTAGATCATGTCCAAAATGAAAGATATTCATGGTCAAACTCAGTTGATCGAGCATGACCAAGAGTTTCTGGGTAACCCAGAAACTCAAAATCAGTGTCTGAAAACATTTGACAAAGCTCGTATCTGTCAGGTGTTAAATGTTTTGGAGATGTTATTGTATCTAGTTTGTAGCCTGTCAGATATACTTTAGATCCATGCCTTTAAATCACGCAAATAATCAACAAATTGTAAGTAGTGGATGGTCAAAGTAGCTTGCTCGGCATTGAATTTTATTTTTTGGGTAACCCAGAATGTGTTTTTCAATGTCTGACAAGAACTTCATGGTTCTAGATCTTGCATATGTTTGATGATTTGCTTGTGTTATTGTATTTAGATTATACTCTTGTATGTGTACTACATATGCATGCTCCTATATAACTTAGTTAACAGCCAGAATGAAAGTAATTGATGGTCAAACTAGCCAACTTGATCACGATTGCAGTTTTCTGGGAAACCCAAAAAACTCAAAAACATTATTTCTGACAATATTTGATTGGATGCTATCTAATGAATCTGATGTAGTTCATCCAACCTGATGAATGATATATGTACTCTGACATGAGGACTACAAACCTAAACCATTGCAACACGTTACCAATGACAAGAACCTATAGAAATGTAAGCCTCAAAATGGACCCTTGAAGCTGACTGGGTTTCTGGGTAACCCAAAAAACCCAAAAAGCCCTGACAACGATTTTGAAAGGCCAGATCTTTATGATATGTGCTTGTATGACTTATATTATTCTTAATACATGTAGTACTACATAAAGACTACATGATCAACACTTAATATTGTCCAGAACATATGTAGACTAAGAATTAAATGTAACGCCCCCAAATTCAGGTACTTGAAACCCGAACTCAGTGCTTTATGATACCATTTCTATGAGCGGAATAATACTAATAATAATAACAATAATATGAATATCAAACTTAATTTACATATGCATCAGAGTCTACTCTGAGGTACGCGACCTTTAAACATTCATTTACATGATACTTAATAGTTATCATTGTCTTAATAAAGTCATACTATTACATAGAATACCAAAAATCTTATTATGTTTGCTTTCCTTTTCCTTTGTTTCTGCATGACCCTTCAGGTTGATCACGTTTGGCTGAAAACATTTAAATTAAACAAGGATGAGCATTTGAGTGCCCAGCAAGTAATAACAATTATAAATATATTTAGCTGAAAAAATTAAATGTTTTCTTTATACATCACTTCTACAACGATTCAATAGTTGTGAAGTAAACTAATCCGATAATAATAACATAACAACTCTATATCACATTTTTGAAACTACGTATTGACTATAAATAGGTATTAGTCGACAGACTATGAACATTGTTTTTAGTTTTCGCTAAGGTTTAGCAGAACTTCATCTGCAAACCGTCATAACTTACAGGCACGAGGGTGATCTGCCCAATGTGCCATGTATTGATCAATACTGCATGCAAGAACGATATTATCGTTCACTCTATCTGCCTTAGGCGCAAAAAAATTGTTCCCATGTTCGGGATCAACCGAGGCTTTGCATCCTTCAGTAATAAAATCCATCTGATCAACCGAGGCTTTGCATCCTTTTTTTCCACTAAGTGTCGAATTGCGGCGTGATCCATATACACTATCACCTTTGTGCAGATCAAATATGCTCGAAATTTATCAAAGGCGTACACCACTGCTAATAACTCTTTCTCCATGGTGGTGTAATTCAACTGTGCATCTGTAAGGGTCTTGCTGGCATAATAAATAACATGAAACAACTTCTCTTTCTTCTACCCCAAAGCAGCCCCTACGGCGTAATCACTGGCATCACACATCAGCTGAAATGGTAATTCCCAATCTGGTGCAGTAATAATTGGTGCTGATGTTAATTTCCCTTTCAGATGCTCAAACGCTGACACGCAAGCATCATCAAAGTTAAAATATGCATCCTTCTCCAATAAACTGCATAGTGGTTTAGTTATCTTAGAGAAGTATTTGATGAATCTGCGGTAGAAACCTGCATGTCCCAGAAAGCTGCGAACACTTTTTACCGAAATGGGTGGTGGCAATTTATCTATAGTTTCCAACTATGCCCTATCTACCTCGAGTCCCTTCTTCGATACTTTGTGTCCCAGTATGATTCCTTCTTGTACCATAAAATGGCATTTTTCCCAGTTCAGTACTAGATTTGTTTCAACACATCGCTTCAACACCATCACCAAATTTTCAAGGCACAGATCAAACGAGTGCCCGAAGATTGAGAAGTCATCCATAAATACTTCCACATTTTGCTCCACCATATCTGAAAATATAGCCATCATGCATCTCTGAAAAATGGCTGGAGCGTTGCACAATCCAAAAGACATTCTTCTGAAGGCGAATGTGCCGTTAGGACATGTGAAAGTTGTCTTTTCCTGGTCTTCCGGAGCTATCATTATTTGATTATAGCTAGAATATTCGTCCAATAGGCAATAGTACTCATGACCTGCTAATCTGTCCAACATCTGATCAATGAATGGAAGTGGGAAATGATCTTTCCTTGTAGCTTTGTTGATCCTGCGGTAGTCCATGCATACTCTCCACCCTAGGTTATCAAGGGATATACTTGAAACCTTTAACAGTCATAAGACTATGGACTCTTCTACTTGTACTTAGGGTGATCAGCCCTTAGTACCATACTGTGCACAATATCTTAACGCTAACGCATAAGTAATCCCTATATAGGGTTGTTCATCTCAGTTTGACATTAGAGTCCGCACCAAAGGAAGTTTGGTTTAGATAAATCAATAAGGGTTCTGAAATTTAGAACGTTCATCAACTGTGGACTAGTTGAATCAAATGAGGGTTCACTAGTCTAACAAGGTTCAACAATAAATGGTAATTAAATTGAATAATAATCTCAAGAGGTATACAATAGAACAATTATTGTATAACACAATCATACTTTGAAAATATAATTAATCTTTACTATAACAATTGAACTTGATTAATAATAATGAGAATAACTTGAATAATGATAACAAGTAGGGTTAGGAAAACTTGCCTCGTGCGTAGATTACACGTTAATTAAACACGTTCTTTGAATTTAATCCTACATATCATTTCCATTCACAACTCTAGTTAATTATAATATAATTAAATATCATAAGTTCATTCTTTTGTCTGAACTTTGGTTATGACAATACTTAGTCAGATTATCACACTTATTGTCACATAATAAACACTTCACGAATACTAAACTAATTATGCATTCAATAATTCAATCCACATGAAATTATGTTATTGACATGTTAAGAATCTGTTTTAACATCTCACTATACTTCTAACATATTTTTATGTTCATTAAATTAGGTTAATATCACATTCATGGACTTGCACACTTTAAAATTTTCGTTTCTAAACATTACGGAGAGTAATATCATTATTTACTCATCGATTATCGTACTGCTTGTAATTTGACAGCTATGACACTGGTCGATGGTGCTTCTGGTTGACTCTTATACTAAATTGCGGTCTTTAGCGTATGACGTACCTGAACCATGAAATGACGATTCGCGAAAAATCACAGAATATGCCTATTTCTACCAATTTGTTATTTCTTACATGTAATTTGACATACCCATATACTAGAATTTGTATATACTCATTATTCAACATTTATAGAGTGATTTTAACCAATTAAAACACATAATCACAGAATTAAAACATGCAACTTTCACTATTTTTGGTGTTTTTGAAGGTTTTTGAATAAAAACACAAAATTTAATACCACGAATTCGTTACCAAATCCAACCATTCAAGTTTTGATTTCTTCGTTTTAACATGCATAATCATATATGAGTGAGAATTTTACAAAACAATTTATGTTTGACATATTAAAATCACGTATAAAGGCCATATGGCCATATCCCATACTCTGTAAATTTTTGAAGCCATAACATACGTTAATATTATGAAACTGATGATATGGAAATCTATATTATATATAATTAAATACAATATGGTACATCTTAACACATACATGCACATAATCCTTACTATTTCCAACTTACAGAGACTTTACAGAAAACTTGAAAGCCATTTTTTTATAAAAACTTAAACAACGTAAATTTATAATTTGGGAAGAAGAGATTACCCTATTACAGATGAATAAGAGTGAAGTCCCTTTTGATTCTTCTTCAATATTACAATATCTTAACAATTCCTCTGAATTCTCAAACTCTCTCTTTCTCTCCCTCTCTGTTTTGCTTTTCTAGACTTGGAAAATAAGGAAATAATAAGAAGACGTATATATGAAAGGAACTGACATACTGAGTGGTCAGTTAAACCATTCATGGGTTAACTGCTATTAACTCCCCATAAGGCTTTGTTTGGCTAGCTTTAAAAGACTCATTTCTATTTAATTTAATAATTCTCTTATACTATAGTTTAATAGTGTTACACCCCTTTATGAAATAAATCAAATATCTTATTTAATTTAATTTAAATAAAATATAATAATTTCTCATTAATTCATATAGTCACATAATTAATTTCTTATTTATTAATTATGTCAAATTATTAAATCTCGAATTAATTATTACATTAATTAAAATAACATTATGCTTAATTAAATATTTCATTTATTTCAATAAGCTCACATAAATACATACTTGAATAATAATTATTCTTCACATTAATTTAATAAATATAACACATATAATTAAATTAATCTATCACAATTGCATCAATTAATTATTTAACCAAATAATTAAATCATCGAAAATATTTATTTAACTCAATAAATATTAAGAATTAAATTACAAAAATCTCGTTCGTCACATCTTTCCCCCCTTAAAAGGATTCTGTCCCCAGAATCACGACTCAATAATTTCGACCCGTTACATTCTCCCCCCCTTACAAAGATTCTGTCCCCAGAATCGCTTATATAAATTAAGTAAATAAATGAGGGTAATTTTTCATCATATTCTCTTCGAGTTCCCACGTAGCTTCTTCAGTGTTGTGGTTCCTCCAAATTACCTTAAATGAAGGTATTACTTTATTTCTGAGAACTTGTTCTTTTCTGTCGACAATTTGAACAGGAATTTCTTCGTAAGATAAGTCTTTTTCAAAATGGAGGGGTTCATATTCAATTACATGCTTGTAATCGGGTTAGTAGGGTCGTAAAACAGAAACATGGAAGACGTTGTGGACATTCTCGAGTGCTGGAGGTAGGGCTACCTCATACGCAACTTCTCGGATTCTTCTAAGTACTTCAAATGGTCCAATGAATCTTGGGCTTAATTTACCTTTCTTTTCGAACCTGATCTTTCCCTTCCAGGGAGAGACCTTCAAGAATACATAACTACCCGATTCAAACATAACATTTTTACGATGTGGATCGGCATATTTCTTCTGCCAATCTTGAGCTGCTACCAGTCGTGCTCAGATTACTTTGACTATTTCTGCTGTCTGTTGAACCAATTTTGGCCCTAGCAACTGTCTTTCACCAACTTCATTTTCTGTCGTATAACGCTTCATAAGGCAGCATGCCAATACTAGCGTGGTAACTGTTATTGTAGCCAAACTCTACAAGCGGTAGGTGATCGTCCCAAATTCCTTTAAAGTCCATCACACAGGCTCTTAGCATATCTTTTAATGTCTGAATCGTTCTTTCGCTTTGTCCATCTGTTTGAGGGTGATATGTCATACTCATCCGCAATTACGTACCCATGCTTTCCTGTAGACGTTTCCAGAAGTTCGATGTAAAACGCGGATCCCTATCGGAAACAATTGACACCAGCACTTCGTGCCTCAAAATAATCACTTTTACATATAACCTTGCCAACTGATCTAAGTTGAATCTGATTTTAATCGGAAGGAAGTGTGCGGATTTTGTCAGTCGGTCAACGATAACCCATACTGTGTCGTAGCCTTTCCGAGTCGTCGGAAGGCCAACCACGAAGTCCATTGTAATATATTCCCATTTCCATTCTGGGATCTCCAACGGTTGTAGCAATCCACTCGGTCTCTGATGTTCTACTTTCACTTTCTGACAGGTCAGACACTTAGCAACACATTCTGCAACATCACGTTTCAAATTTGGCCACCAGAAATGTTGTCAAAGATCTTGGTACATCTTGGTACTACCAGTGTGAATCGAATATCGTGAGCTATGAGCTTCGCTCAAAATGTCTTCGTTAATCTCTGTGACTGGTGGTACCCAAACTCTGTTTTCAAATGAGCTTTCCCACAGGTCGGGCATGCTTCAATCCTCTTCTTTTGGCCTCCTTGCTGATTCCCCGATGATGAGTTGTCATTCCACCTCTTCTTCTGTTTAAAATTACCACCTCCTGTGCCACTTCCACCAGCCTTGTTATTTCCTTCACTTTCAGTCTTCTTCTTCTTCTGATCTTGATTGTACTTAATCACCGCATCGCTTCCACCTTCAGCGAGGATGGCCTTTTCCAGTACTCCAACAAAAGTGTTTAGCTGAAACATTGATTCTTTGCTATAAACCCAGGGCTTCAGACCTTGTTCAAACTGTCTCGCCTTTCTCTCATCCGTGTGAACTTGATACGGGGCGAACCTAGCTAACTCATTGAATTTAGCCGCATAATCAGGTACGGACATATTCCCTTGCTTCAACTCCAGAAACTGAACCTCCATTTGGTTCTGCGAGCTTGTCAGGAAATACATATTGAAAAACATCTCTTTGAATCTCTCCCAAGTAATCACGCCTTCACCTCCACGGACCTTATTTGCTTGCCACGATGAATCGGCCTCGAGACTTCAAAGATAAACGTTGCAAAAGCGGTCTTCTGGTCTTCTCTAACTCTAGCAACATAGAAAACCTTTTCCATTTCCATAACCCACGTTTGAGCCTCAATCGGGTTCATGGAACCTTTAAATTTTGGCAGTCCTACTGCTTTGAAATCTTTAAATGTTGTATTTAGTGGAGCTTGAGGTTGATTATTCATTACTCCAGCTAGCAAGTTAACCAATTGCTGAACAGGATTATCATTGGCATTATTGTTGTTATTTGTAGATCCTTCTTGAGCTGGTTGACGTTGTTGTCTTCTTCTTGGTGGCATATTTCTGTTAAAATATATGCTTATTAGATCTTTGTTTATTTCTATAAATAGATAAGGCATTACTCAACAAATTAACATAATTATTTAACACATTATCTCAAACAACTTGATATATTTAATTAAATCAAAAGTTTTAACATCAAACGATAGCATCACTGCTATTTACATCAACTATCCTGAGATAAAGAATCCTCTGGATTTAAATATTAAAATATTCCTTCATTCATAAACACATCAGAATTTACATATAAAAACTAATTAAGTTTTTCACATAATTAAACAAATCTTATCACTGCTGGTTAAGGTGCTGAATAGCCTTGCTACGCTCCTCTTCCATAATGCAAGACATCGTCCTGCGATCCAGCATGTATGATGGTAGCCCTTCGAACTGGATTGGGTACCTCAAAACTCAATCCTGGGCCTCATGATAAGTGGATTTTATATACACGAATCAATATTCATTTCAAGTTTAAATTCATAGTTATCTTCGTGTTTTGTGTTCGTTTTCACTCGTTTCGTGTTGTTTTATGTATAGGGTGGTCATGGATGCAAGAGGTGAAGAATGGCGGAGTTTTGGAGCAAAAGTGGAAAAACTCATGAAAACAGACAAATCCGAAGTCAGTAGCCTAGCCCACCGGGGCGGGGGTCCCGTTTCCTGCAGTCTCCTATTTGATTTTGATGTTTGCTGGTGCATGATTTTTGGGACTTTGTTAGGCGCCTGGACTCTATAATAGCAGGTCTCAGCTAGAACATAAAGGAGAGCTGAATATTACTTAGAAAAGAACTAATCACACAACACAAGGAGCATATTACAAGAAAAATTCGAGTATTCAAGGGCGAGCTTCGGAGGAGTAATTTTCAGAGATTATCGTGACGGTTGCAAATCGAGGCTATGCGAAGGGGTTTTCATTATTCTTCTTCTATTTAGTTCTTTATTTGTAATTGAAAGGATGTTTTTAATATATTATTCAGTTTTTAATTCATTCGTTATGAACTAATCCGCTTATTAGACTTGTGATGGATCTTTGGGCGAAACGATGATTATATAACTTTGATTTCCAATTCAGTAATATATTCTCAGTTTATCTATGTTAATTCGAGCGTGAATTTATGAATTGCCTGATCAACAATTCTTTGTGGATTTGAATGGAATCGAGAGAGGAGATTCAAATCTAGACCTAGTTAATATAGCATGTGTCATGAATTTTGTCAATAGAAGATTTTTGATTATTGTTAAGGTAGAGATATGATTAACATCATATGTAATCGAATAGAGAACTTAAGCTTAAACCTTCTTTAATTGCAGTTCACATAGAGATATAGTGAGTTGGTTGATTTATTTGTTTAATGATTTCTATCTTAATTGTGGATTGACGTTAATACGGTATTAGTGCATCGAGAGGTGGCTAGTATTACTTTCGTGTTCTTGATTAAAAAACTGGGATATTAAATTGAGTTGGAATAAAGGTTTGCAAATCAGAGTGAAGCTCAGGGTGAAATCATAAGTCTAATTCTCCATTAATTGTTTGAAATTCTGAATTTTGATATTAGCGGTTGTTTTTGTGATAGTTTACTTATTTATTAATTTAGTTTTTATAGTTTTAAAACCATTGAATTGAATAGTTTAATAGAATTAGGATTAATAGAAAATTGATAATTATGAAGTTAAAATCTTTGATAATATGTCCTCGTGGGAACGATACTTTATTCATTACTATATTACTTGTTGACCACGTACACTTGCGTGTTTTGCGCATATTGATTTTACCCAATAAGTTTTTGGCGCCGTTGCCGGGCACAATTTAGCCGAGATTTTAAATATTTTTACGATATCAGTTTAATTAGTCCAGTTTTACTTAAACAGTTTTTGTTTTTGTTTTTCCTATTTCAGGTTTTTGACATTGGTTTATGCAAACACGATCGAAACATCCAGACTTGCTTCCTTTTGAGGACGACATTGAAAGGAAATTTCAGAGGTTAAGTAAGTGGATTGAAAAAACGAGGAACGAATTCAAAAATTCTGATAAGGAGGAAACAATGGCTGCCGAAGACCAGAAAGCGTTGAGGGATTTTGCAACACCTAAGGTGACTGATCTGCAGTCGAGCATCACTAGGCCTGCAATAGCTACAAATACTTTTGAAATCAAGCCTGGGACCATTCAGATGATGCAGAACTCATGTCAGTTTGGGGGAATGGCAAACGATGATCCGAATGAGCATTTAATCAGTTTTCTAGAAATGTGCGACACGTTCAAGTACAATGGGGTGTCGGATGAGGCAGTTAGACTTCGCTTATTTCCATTCACTTTACAGGACAACGCGAAGAGTTGGTTACATTCTCTGCCACCGGGGTCGATTACTACGTGGGAAGACTTGGCTCAAAAATTCCTTGCCAAATTTTCCCGCCGGCAAAAACTGCTAAAATGAGGAATGACATTATGATGTTTGAGAAGCAGAATGGGGAGTCACTATATGAGGCATGGGAACGTTACAAGGAATTACTCATAAAGTGCCCACATCATGGATTGCCCAAATGGTTGCAACTGAACACCTTTTACAACGGACTAAATGGGAATGTCAGAACCAGTATTGATGCGGCGTTGGACGGTTCATTCATGGCTAAGAGTTACGAGGAAGCCTACAATTTGATCGAAATCATGTCGGCAAATAACTACTAGTGGCCCACAACAAGAATGACACAGGCAAAGGCGGCTGGGATTTTGGAATTAGATGGGGTGACAGCCATACAAGCACAGATTTCTGCACTTTCCAAGAAGTTTGATACTATGAATGATAAGGTTGATACTATGACAGGGGCTCAAGTTCAGCAGGTTGTGGTAGTATGTGAATTGTGTGCGGGTGATCACCCTTCAGATTAGTGCGCAATTAATCCAGCATCCATCCAGTTCATCGGTAACTACAACAGAATTCCGCAAAATACATACCAAAACACCTACAATCAGGGGAATAGGAACCACCCAAACCTCTCATGGAGAAATAACCAGCAAACTCAAGCTCCACGACCATCATATCCCCCTGGTTTTCAAAGTCACCAACAACCAGTTCAACATCAGGAAAGGAAATCAGATTTCGAGGAAATGTTGTCGAAGTTCATAACCAGCGCTGAGGCATCAATAAAAAATCAAGCAATGGTGATGAAAAGTCAAGAGATGTTGATCAAGAATTTGGAAAATCAGATTGGACATATGGCGTTAGCGTTGAATAATAGACCACAAGGAATATTACCTAGCGACACTGAGAGAAATCTGAAGGGTAGTCATGAGCAATGTCAAGCAGTTATGTTGAGAAGTGGAAAACATCTCGGGGGTAATAATGCAGAAAATTCAGCGACACCGGAGGAAAAAGTTGATGATCGTAACGTGGTGGAAGGTAACCAGGAAGAGGGAATAAAGTTAAACAATAAGTCAATTGTTTATCCTCCACCACCGCTTTATTGAGAGGGTTCAAAAAGCAGCGAAGTCGATAAGCGATTCGCAAGGTTTTTAGACGTGTTCAAGAAACTCCAGATTAACATCCCATTCGCGGAGGCCCTAAAGCAAATGCCGAGTTATGCGAAGTTTATGAAAGGAATTCTGTCAAGAAAAAAGAAATGGGAAGAATTTGAAACAGTGGCACTAATAGAGGAGTGTAGTACGGTGTTACAGAAAAAGCTACCACCAAAACTTAAAGACCCGGGGAGCTTTACTATCCCATGCACGATCGGGAAAATGTCATTCAATAAATGTCTATGTGATTTGGGGGCAAGTGTGAATCTCATGCCATTGTCGGTATACATATGATTGGGTTTGCCCGCGTCAAATCCTACGAATATTTCATTACAGTTGGCGGATAGGTCAGTCAAATATCCGAGAGGCATAGTAGAGGATATTCTGGTGAAAGTGGATAAGTTTATATTCCCGACAGACTTTATCATTCTGGATTTCAAGGAGGATAAGAACATACCGATTATCTTAGGGAGACCTTTCTTGGCTACGGGAAGGACACTCATAGACGTACAAAAGGAGAACTTACTATGAGAGTCCAAGATCAAGAAATCAAATTTAATGTGTTCAAGGCCATGAAATTCCCTACGGATGAAGAATAATGTTTTTGGATGGATTTAATTGAGAAAATCATCAGTGTAGATATGAGCAAGAGTTTGGTCAATGATCCATTAGAAACAACCTTACTGGGGGATGAAGAAAAGGATGACCCAGAATTTGTGGAACTCTTGCAGATGCTAGACTCATTGCCACGGGTTAGCCGATTCAGAGCACCGTTTGAACCTTTGCACACTGAGGAAATAGCTGCAGAAAAATTGAAACCGTCTTTGGAGGAGCCACCAACATTGGAACTTAAACCACTCCCTAAACATCTCAGGTATGCGTACCTAGGCAATTCAAATTCTTTACCTGTAATAATTTCTGCTGCACTTAACGAATTGCATGAAGAAAAGTTTCTACGGGTGCTTAGGGATCACAAATCAGCAATTGGATGGACGATTGTGGACATAAAGGGAATTAGCCCGTCATTTTGCATGCACAATATTATGATGGAGGATGATGCGAGACCGTCAGCTGAGCATCAACGTCGACTTAACCCAATTATGAAGGAAGTGGTAAAGAAGGAAATTTTGAAATTATTGGATGTCGGTATTATATATCCAATTTTTGACAGTAAATGGGTTAGTCCGGTTCATTGTGTGCCGAAAAAGTGGGGAATGACTGTGGTACAAAATGAGGACAACGAGTTAATTCCAACAAGAACAGTTACAGGATGGAGGGTGTGCATCGATTATAGGAGATTGAATAAGGCAACCCGAAAAGATCACTTCCCGCTACCATTTATCGATCAAATGTTAGACAGATTAGCGGGACATGAGTTTTACTGTTTGTTGGATGGATACTCGGGATATAATCAGATCGCCATCGCTCCTGAGGATCAAGAAAAGACAACATTAAATGCCCTTATGGCACATTTGCATTTAGGAGGATGTCATTCGGGCTATGCAACGCACCAGCAACTTTCCAACGGTGTATGATGGCTATTTTTTCAGATATGGTGGAAAAGAATGTTGAAGTCTTCATGGCCGATTTCTCGGTCTATAGAGACAATTTTGATACTTGCCTAGAGAATCTGGTCATGGTTTTGCAGCGATGTAAGGATACAAATATCATACTCAATTGGGAAAAATGTCACTTCATGGTTGAAGAGGGAATAATTTTGGGTCATAAGGTGTCGGCTCAAGAATTAGAGGTGGACAAAGCAAAGCTGGATACGATCGAGAAACTGCCTCCACCGAGCTCAGTTAAGGGTATTAGAAGTTTTCTGGGGCATGTTGGGTTCTACGGAAGGTTCATAAAAGATTTCTCTAAGATTGCAAAACCTCTATGCAGTCTTTTAGAGAAGGTTGCCACTTTCAGTTTTACTGCGGAATGCAAGTTCGCGTTTGAATTGTTGAAGAAGAAATTAACTATAGCCCCGTGATAGTCGCACTGGACTGGAATATGCCATTCGAGCTTATGTGTGATGCGAGCGACTATGCGGTTGGGGCTGTTTTGGGACAAAGACGAGACAAAGTGTTTCACGCCATTTACTATGCAAGCAAAACACTCACAGAGACTCAAATGAATTACACTACCACGAAAAAGTTATTGCTTGTAGTGGTGTACGCGTTTAACAAATTCTGTGGATAATTTAGTTTCTGCGATATTGTTGGATTTTTAGGCATTTAGATTTTATTTATTTCATCTCATTGCATTGCATAGCATGTAGTTTGTTTTGTGCTCGAGGACTAGCACGGTTTAAGTTTGAGAGATTTTGATAAGTGGATTTTATATACACGAATCAATATTCATTTCAAGTTTAAATTCATAGTTATCTTCGTGTTTTGTGTTCGTTTTCACTCGTTTCGTGTTGTTTTATGTATAGGGGGGTGGTCATGGATGCAAGAGGTGAAGAATGGCAGAGTTTTGGAGCAAAAGTGGAAAAACTCATGAAAACGGAAAAATTCAAAGTCAGTAGCCTAGCCTGCCGGGGCGGGCCTTTTTAAGCCAGTACCCCCTGCCGGGGCGGGGGTCCCGTTTCCTGCAGTCTCCTGTTTGATTTTGATGTCTACTGGTGCATGGTTTTTGGGACTTTGTTAGGCGCCTGGACTCTATAATAGCAGGTTTCGGCTGGAACATAAAGGAGAGCTGAATATTACTTAGAAAAGAACTAATCACACAACATAAGGAGCATATTACAAGAAAAATTCGAGGATTCAAGGGCGAGCTTCGGAGGAGTAATTTTCAGAGATTATCGTGACGGTTGCAAATCGAGGCTACGTGAAGGGGTTTTCATTATTCTTCTTCTATTTAGTTCTTTATTTGTAATTGAAAGGATGTTTTTAATATATTATTCAGTTTTTAATTCATTCGTTATGAACTAATCCGCTTATTAGACTTGTGATGGATCTTTGGGCGAAACGATGATTATATAACTTTGATTTCCAATTCAGTAATATATTCTCAATTTATCTATGTTAATTCGAGCGTGAATTTATGAATTGCCTGATCAACAATTCTTTGTGGATTTGAATGGAATCGAGAAAGGAGATTCAAATCTAGACCTAGTTAATATAGCATGTGTCATGAATTTTGTCAATAGCAGATTTTTGATTATTGTTAAGGTAGAGATATGATTAACATCATATGTAATCGAATAGAGAACTTAAGCTAAAACCTTCTTTAATTCCAGTTCACATAGAGATATAGTGAGTTGGTTGATTTAGGTGTTTAACGGATTTCTATCTTAATTGTGGATTGACGTTAATACGGTATTAGTGCATCGAGAGGTGGCTAGTATTACTTTCGTGTTCTTGATTAATAAACTGGGATATTAAATTGATTTGGAATAAAGGTTTGCAAATCAGAGTGAAGCTCAGGGTGAAATCATAAGTCTAATTCTCCATTAATTGTTTGAAATTAGGATTTTGATATTAGCGGTTGTTTTTGTGATAGTTTACTTATTTATTAATTTAGTTTTTATAGTTTTAAAACCATTGAATTGAATAGTTTAATAGAATTAGGATTAATAAAAAATTGATAATTGTGAAGTTAAAATCTTTGATAATTTGTCCTCGTGGGAACGATACTTTATTCATTACTATATTACTTGTTGACCACGTACACTTGCGTGTTTTGCACGTATTGATTTTTCCCAACACCTCATCTATTGCCTTATTAACTGTGGAGTACGTCTCCCCAAGTTTAGCCTTCTTTGCATGACCATCCTCTTCCGCAAGATCAGCACGACGTGACTCTCTTACCCAGCCTTCCTCTGCTATGATCAGCCTTTCAGTGCTTTCCTTCAGTTCCTTCTTCAACTTCTCTATCTCTTTGGTCTTATCTTCGGTTTGACCCTTCTCGTGGACCAAATCCCATTCTATATTTCCCAGTCGTGAGTGAAGAGTCGAAATCTCACTCTCCTTCTGCTCGAGAGTAATCTGCTGAATAATCGCCCGTTCAGTCAGATCATGTACATCATCTTGTAACTCTATGTTACGGTCGTATAACGCGTCGTACATCTCAACATCAATGGAGTGCTGTGGAAACTCCTCTTCTTCCTCTTCCTCTTTAAATTCCTCCTCAGGATCCTCCTCAGGATCAGTCTCAGGTTCATGCTCCTGACCAACAACGGTGATCAACAGAGATGACTCCCTTTGTACCAATCGTTTCATTAACGACATGAATGTCTCGGGCTCCTCCTCCTCTCAGAGTCTTGTCAGAGGTACTGGGGTTCCTCCTCCCCTTCGACTAGTTCCTCCAACATCCAGACATCCCCGACAACAAAATTTGAAGTTTTAGTTACTAAGTCGTATACTAGTGAGCACATAATTTAACACATAAGCACATAAAGTCTTTTATTATCTTCAATAAATTACAAAAATTCATTTCCTAGAACTCGATAAGAGTTTTCCATTACTATATTCTTTCTATAAGGCTACTACCTAAGGTTGTTCCCCCACCTAAGGTTCATAACCTACAGCTTTGATACCAACCTGTGACACCCCCAAATTCAGGTAGTTCGACTCCACGGGATTTGGTGTTCACTGTACAAATATCATCTATCTATCTACCCATAATAAATGCAAATCATGCAATAGATAGAAATAAAATCCTCCCCTTATGGGGTTACAACATCTGAATAATAAATACTCTCCCAGGTCAATCTAACCTTAAACATCTGTGCGGAAATATAAACAAATAAGTCTTAAACAACATCAAGTCTTTACAATAACATTCTTAAAATTAAATAACGAGTCTTCATCACTTATTAGCTTTGCCTTTTCCTTTGCTAGTAAAAGGCTCATCGTACCTTTCGTTCTTAACTGGAATGTTATTATTACGCAAGAGTGAGCATGATTGCCCACAAGTATAAAATAAAATAACCATATATAATAACAAGCGAGTGAATCAAAGACTTCTAAATTAAAAGCTCAACTTTTGAATCAAGAATAAATAACAAGAGTTCAAAAGATTTCTGAGGGTCATAAGACCTTGAACTATGTCCTAGGTTATCAAGGGTTATACTTGAAACCTTTAATAGTCATAAGACAATGGACTCTTCTACTCGTACTTAGGGGGATCAGCCCTTAGTACTATACTGTGCACAATATCTTAACGCTAACGCATAAGTAATCCCTATACAGGCATCTCAGTTTGACATTAGAGTCCGCACCAAAGGAAGTTTGTTTTGGATAAATCAATAAGGGTTCTGAAATTTAGAACGTTCATCAACTATTCAACTAGTCTAACAAGGTTCAACAATAAATGGTAATTAAATTGAATAATAATCTCAAGAGGTATACAATAGAACAATTATTGTATAACAGAATCATACTTTGAAAAGATAATTAATCTTTACTATAACAATTGAACTTGATTAATAATAATGAGAATAACTTGAATAATGATAACAAGTAGGGTTAAGAAAACTTGCCTCGTGCGTAGATTACACGTTAATTAAACATGTTTCTTGAATTTAATCCTACATATCATTTTCATTCACAACTCTAGTTAATTATAATATAATTAAACATCATAAGTTCATTCTTTTGTCTGAACTTTGGTTATGACTATACTTAGTCAGATTATCACACTTATTGTCATATAATAAACACTTCACGAATACTAAACTAATTATGCATTCAATAATTTAATCCACATGAAATTATGTTATTGACATGTTAAGAATCTATTTTAACATCTCACTATACTTCTAACATATTTTTATGTTCATTAAATTAGGTTAACATCACATTCATGGACTTGCACACTTAATATTACGAGAGAGTGGCGCCATGGTACCACATTGTCTTGATTATTCATATTGCTGACTGACCCGCCGCTTCCTGGTCAATGGCGTTGCGGTATGGCTCGTATTCTGGTACATGACTCTTATACTGCTGTTCGCCGTACAAGTACTGACGACCAGACACGAAATGGCGATCATGAAAAAATCGCGTGAACATGCCAATTTTACCAATTTGTTATTTCTTACATGTAATTTGACATACCCATATACTAGAATTCGTATATAATCATTATTCGACATTTATAGAGTGATTTTAACCAATTAAAACACATAATCACATAATTAAAACATGCAACTTTCACTATTTTTGATGTTCTTGAAGGTTTTTGAATAAAAACACAAAATTTAATACCACGGATTCGTTATAACACCAAATCCAACCATTCAAGTTTTATTTTCTTCGTTTTAACATGCATAATCATATATGAGTGAGAATTTTACAAAACAATTTATGTTTGACATATTAAAATCACGTATAAGGGCAATATGGCCATATCCCATACTTTGTAAATTTTTGAAGCCATAACATACGTTAATATTATGAAACTGATGATATAAAAATCTATATTATATATAATTAAATACAATATGGTACATCTTAACATATACATGCACATAATCCTTACTATTTCCAACTTATAGAGACTTTACAGAAAACTTGAAAGCCATTTTTTTTTTAAAACTTAAACAACGTAAATTTATAATTTGGGAAGAAGAGATTACCCTATTACAGATGAATAAGAGTGAAGTCCCATTTAATTCTTCTTCAATATTACAATCTCTCAACAATTCCTCTGAATTCTCAAACTCTCTCTTTCTCTCCCTTTCTGTTTTGCTTTTCCAAACTTAGAAAATAAGGAAATAATAAGAAGACGTATATATGAAAGGAACTGACGTATTGAGTAGTCAGTTAACTCATTAATGGGTTAACTGCTATTAACTCCCCATAAGGCTTTGTTTGGCTAGCTTTAAAAGACTCATTCCTATTTAATTTAATAATTCTCTTATACTATAGTTTAATAGTGTTACACCCCTTTATGAAATAAATCAAATATCTTATTTAATGTAATTTAAATAAAATATAATATAATAATTTCTCATTAATTCATATAGTCACATAATTAATTTCTTATTTATTAATTATGTCAAATTATTAAATCTCGAATTAATTATTACATTAATTAAAATAACATTATGCTTAATTAAATATTTCATTTAATTCAATAAGCTCACATAAATACATATTTGAATAATAATTATTCTCCACATTAATTTAATAAATATAACACATATAATTAAATTAATCTATCACAATTGCATCAATTAATTATTTAATCAAATAATTAAATCATCGAAAATGTTTATTTAACTCAATAAATATTAAGAATTAAATTACAAAAATCTCATTCGTCAAACTTTGGATCGGTTAATAGAGCCTTAGTCATGCAAGTATTATCAATCTTGCAGCAACTCCCCTTATAGTACAAGAATGTGATTCAATAGTACACACATGTGAACAAATAGTTATATAAGCATGTGAATTAGTAGCAATTAATTGCTCATTTATCCGATAAATTACCCGATTTATCAATATAACCCCCAGACATCAATTATCATCAAAATAATTGTCGGTTTTCACTAACACAAATAATTCCAACACAATGAAACCATTTTTATCAAAAATATAAAATTTGAAATTTCAAAGTTTGACTTTTCCCGAAAAAGTCAACTGTTGACTTTTTGACCAAATAGTGAATTCCGGAAAATTTTGTGTTTATAGACTATATTTACTAATTTCATCGTTCGCACTCAAATATCACGTCCAGCGTATCCAAATTCAACTCTGAACACAACTTCAATTTTAATAACATTCATCATTAATATTATAACTCACAATATTTAACAACCGTGTCGCTCCCAGAAAGAGGGGCTTTCAATAAGAATTTATCCTTATTCAAGCGCAATTAGGTGACCAAACCTCTCCTCGATGAACTTCTAGACATTGTCAATATTGCAAATAATAATATGAATAACTTTGTCGTCTCAATTATTGATTTAATAAAATAACATATTATGCGGATGATAATTGTGACAATAATCGAATCAATAATATGAGAGATATGATGCACGACAATTCATCGTAGCTATAATTGAGTATAAGCTCGAAAGTGACTTCTCACGTAAGTATCAATAATCAATACCGTGTGCTACTATGCAACCACGCCAGACATCTTGTACTTTTACTACCGGGTAGTTCAACGGTTAACGGTAAAACTTCCGCTGTTATTTTCATAAAGTATTTTTGTCATTTTCTCAATCGACAATAATTTCGTTGTGGGGTCCACCAATGATTGTCTTGGTTGCACGAATATTCCTGTTAAAGCGAATATTCCCGATCAATCGAATATTATATAACAACTTGCGATTTTGCAAAATTTGTAAATATTACCCACAACTATAACATTATATCAAATCCACACCATAATATTCAAAAATATATTTTAGAAAATTAAATATTTATTCATAAAAAACTGGGGTCTCACAATCTCCTCCTTATGGAATTTCGCCTCAAAATTTACGTGTGTACCTGGAATGCCGAAGAGATGAGGATACCCTGACTTCATTTCAGATTCTAACTCTTGAGGTATAACCTTTGAGTGTTGAATTCGATCCTTCTTATCCAAGATTTTAAAATGTATTTCATCATACGTTAAATCATCCGCTATCTCGTCCGGTTCTAAATTATTAATGTGGTTCGGGTCGTCCACATATTTATGTAACATCGCTACGTTATGAACACGCGACATACTTGATGGTAAAACGAGTCTATAAGCCACAGTTCCTACTCGACCAAGGATTTCAAATGGGCCAATAAAATCGAGGGTTAAGATTTCCTCTCTTCATCGATTCTTGCTTCTAGAATAACGCCCTCTTGAACCTTCTTCATTCATCAGCTCTGAGTATGTAGCTTGAGCGACTTTAACTTTATCCATTAAAGTCGATTCTAATCGTATATTCGTTATCTTCACGTGGGTTCGTATATTCGCACTCGTAAATGCATACGAAATTCTACTCAACGCGTCAGCTACCACGTTCGCTTTTCCACGATGGTATTGAATGATATGATCGTAATCTTCAACAGCTCGAGCCAACGTCTTTGGCGCATTATACGTTCATTTTGGTTGAAGAAATATTTAAGGGTTTTTAGAAATGGGTTTTGTACTGGGGTCAATACAAAATTCGATTTCACGCTCTAGGGGTAGGCTAAGAAGTCTTCAAGAATATGTCAGGAAATCTATTAAAAATAGAAATGTCATTCAAAACTGTGACTCTCATCCAAGACTTGGATAACACGTCACATTTATACCTATCAACTTGCCATCGTCATTCATTCGTTGGTTTACAAAAAAAAGTCCGGCGGTGCATTCCACACAAGGAAGTCAACAACGAAAGGACCGGGGCTCTTTACTTATGGCTAGATATGACCATGATTGACTTTAGTGGTTTGGTTGCTTGAATTCGCATAACAGGTTGGTTAGGAATATGAAAGCTAACAACATTACGAAAAGCATGATGAGTAGTTAACCAATCGATTCCTAAAATCACATCAAAGGCAAGTATTTTCAAAGAGAGACGATCGACAGGTAACGTGAAAGTGTTGATTTGAACAAGACTTATAAATAGTGGAGGTAACGAAGGTTTCTCCCAACTGAGTTTCAACAGATAAATCAAAATCTAACTTCTCCGGAGTTAAATTCAAACATTGAACACAACTAGGTGAAATAAAAGAGTGAGTAGAACCAGTATCTAACATGGTATAGACTTCGCAAGAGTTTGTGACTAACATACCCGTGATAATTTTATTCAGGTTCCTCGTCACGAAAAAAAAAAACGCTCTCTCTTAAACTACCGGCTTTGGCTTGTCTGGGACATCCTTTGGCATCACTATCCCAGTTGGAATTGACTTCACCATACGACAAAATCGAGCTAGGTGACTTTCTCTTCCGCAATTAAAACACGCTTTGGATTACTACGACAGGTTTGGACGGATGTGTCCCTCTGTCGCATTTGAAACATATCTGACCGGGTGGTCGTTCTTCTTCCTTTGAAACGGGTGCTGGTGTCGACGTCTTCACGTCATTGTTGAACCTTCTCTTCTTGAAATGTCCATTCTTATTATTTTGACCATGATTACCACTGAAGTGGTTACCATTTCTGGCATGTTGATTCCTTCTATGCTTATTGTCACTGCTTTGATGACTGTTACCATTGGTATTTTCATGTTGTCGGCTGCTTTCCCTTGGTTATGTTGACTCGTTACCGCGCTCCAATAACTGAGCCTTATTTACAACATCTGAGTACGAACACAGTTTATGAGAAATAAGATATTGACGTATCTCTGGTTTCAAACCTCTTAAAAACATTCGCGTCATTCGCTCCTCATTATCGACCAAATGGGATGCAAACCGGGATAACTCCGCAAATTTAGCCTCGTATTGCGACACGGTCATATTGTTTTGTTCTAACTTGATAAATTCCACCTCCTTCATGAGAAGAATGCTTTCGGGAAAGTACTTGTCATTGAACAGCTCTTGGAACTTCTCCCAAGACATCTTGAGTGCGTCAGGCATGGTACGTTTTACAGATTCCCACCAGTGATCTGCCTCTTCACGCAACATAAAGGTGCCAAAGGGAACCTTTTGCTCCTCGGAGCATCCCAAGACATCAAAACTACGTCTCTGCCTTAAGTGGTTCTGGCTTTCCTAAAAACTCTGGTGGTCCCAGCTCCTTGAATTGCTTAGCGGTGACCGATCGTGGGTTGCCATTATTTCATCCTGCATTATGAAAAAGAGTGTCTTTCGCCTGATGTTGCATGAATTTTAAAAAGCTCCTAAACGTACCGTCGTTCATCAATTGATCAGTGTTGGTGTTTACAGGAGGATTATCGCCATCCTGTTGCACATTGTCCCGATTATTGATCTGTGGAGACTCAACGGTCTCCTATGCTCCATTGCTATTCTCAATATTCTCGGATGCCATTTTCAAATACTGCCACAAAACAAGGGTTAATTGACATGCAACATATTATCCATATACTCTGACCAACCAATTAAATACCAAATAAACTTAGGTAGGTCATACTAGCGAAGGAATTCCCGTCTCTCCTCCTAGTTCTAGTCTCACATTTTAGCCAGGATCATATCCTAAGCTTTGATACTATTGTGACGCCCCAAAAGCAGTATATCGTCACCTATTACGAAAGTCGTCAAATACATGGTACAGAATACAAATACAACTTAATTATACAACTGTCGTGTAAAGTACAACAAAACAAAAGCTGTGAGTTTTAATACAAATATTGTCTTCTAGACAATATACAAATTCAAATTCAATATTATTACATTTATTTTTCACTATTTCACTGAATAGTGAGGACTACTAATGCTATCATCTGGTCTGTCACTCCATTCCCCGACTAGTCCCTGCTACGTTCTCATTTCCTGAAGAGAATAATAAAAGTAAAAGGGTGAGCTCAACTAGCCCAGTAGGAAATATTATGACTAAGATAATGCAAAATATATTATCGTTAGCCTTCAACAGTGTTAAACTGATACAATATAACAACCATCAAATTTAACGGTAGCGGAACAAGCAATCCATTAAAAGAATCAAGTAGAGGATAAAATCTACTATCTTTTATGATTTAGAAGGTTTTTCATCACTCTTATCGCTGGGACTCAGCTTAATAAATAATCCACATCATCGAATCACCCCTGCACTACGGCCAAGGATATTCTTTAGTATCACGACCATAATTATCCATGCACTACGGGCCAAGAATATTTGTGTATTCAATAATGGTCATGATCATGCCAACAATCATCCCATCAATGCACTACGGGCCAATGAGGACTTTTACAACATCATTTGTAACATTACGGTCATGATTACACCGAATAATCCCTGGTCATAATCATACCAAGTCTATCTATGCACTATAGGCCACAGATAACTTTCAACAAAATATAAACATGAGGATGATGACAATGATATAAGAATTCAATAAAACAAGTTCAAGAATTAATTTATCCAGGAACTAATAACGTCGAAATTGTCAACATGATACTGCTTTGTAGAGTAAAATTCAAGAATGCTCAGAAGAATATTTCCATGAAAAGATACTGGATGAAGCGCATATCAAGGATATTCCACTAATTTCATGGAGTATAGAAGTCAAAACTTTAACCAACTGAGTATAATAAGGAATGGAATAACAAAAGAAATCACCAGGCATGCGATAGACCGCAGAGACAGGTTATTCCAACAGAATAATAAATAACGGAATCAGGTCCGGCGTAAAACGCACAAACAGGATATTCCAACAAAATAATAAAGACGGAATTAGGTCCGGCGTAAAACGCACATACAGGATATTCCAACAAAATAATAAAGACGGAATCAGGTCCGGCATAAAACGCACAGACAGGATATTCCAACAGAATAATAAAGACGGAACCAGGTTCGGCATAGAACGCACAGACAGGATGTTCCAACAAAATGATAAAGAATGGAACAACAAAAGTATTTTACCAAAGTATAGTGTAGCCCGCGTATACAGGTTATTCCAACAGAATAAAAAAGAATGGAATAACAGAAGTTCTCTTCATGGATAAGAAAGAAATAATACTCCCTACCTTCGAAAAACTGGATACTGGAATAGTGAGGTAGCAGACTTCTCTTCTTCTTTCTCTCTATAATTTCTCTCTATAATAATCGCTCTAAAGCTTTTGTGAATTGGTGAGAAATGAAGGAAGAATGAGCTTCTATTTATAGAAAAATATAGTTTCGATAATTTCACGTTTTAGGGCTCGAAAAATTACAGTACAATACCTCCAACTTTTCTTTTATTTTTAATTTAGTCCTGCAAGTATTATCAAATTTGCACCACCTCCCCTAATAGTAAAGAATGTGAATCAATAGTTCAATCATGTGAATTAATAGTATAATCATGTGAAAAATACGAATTACAGTATAGTACCTCCATCTATACCTCCATTTTTAACTTAGTCATGCAAGTATTATCAATCTTGCACCAACTCCCCTAATAGTACAAGAATGTGATTCAATAGTACACACATGTGAACAAATAGTTATATAAGCATGTGAATTAGTAGCAATTAATTGCTCATTTATCCGATAAATTACCCGATTTATCAATATAAACCCCAGACATCAATTATCATCGAAATAATTGTCGATTTTCACTAACACAAATAATTCCAACACAATGAAGCCATTTTTATCAAAAATATAAAATTTGAAATTTCAAAGTTTGACTTTTCCCGAAAAAGTCAACTGTTGACTTTTTGACCAAATAGTGAATTCGGAAAATTTTGTGTTTATAGACTATATTTACTAATTTCATCGTTCCAGACTCAAATATCACGTCCGCGTATCCAAATTCAACTCTGAACACAACTTCAATTTTAATAACATTCATCATTAATATTATAACTCACAATATTTAACAACCAGGTCGTTCCCAGGAAAGAGGGGGCTTTCCAATAAGGATTTATCTTTATTGGCGCGCAATTAGGTGACCAAACCTCTCCTTGACAGAACTTATAGACATTGTCAATATTGCAAATAATAATATGAATAACTTTGTCGCCTCAATTATTGATTTAATAAAATAACATATTATGCGATGATAATCTTGTGACAATAATCGAATCAATAATATGAGAGATACGATGCAAAGAATTATCGTAGCAATAATTGAGTATAACTGAAAGTGACTTCTCACGTAAGTATCAATAATCAATACCGGTGTCTTTATTACGCAACTAACGCCAGACATCGTGTCGAGTCAAACCTTTATGCGAATTATTAATTAATTTTAATTTGATATGTATATTGATATTTGTTTAGAATAATTTAATTGGGCATAATTTTATTGTATAAAATTTAGTTAAAAAATAAAATAAAAAATAATCGCGAATCCGGATTTTCGTCTTTATTGATGAATCACGTTTTCTTATATAATCCGTACATGCGGCTTGCAGGAAGAAAGTTAATATGATTTCGGTTTATATTATTATATATATAAGGCATTACGTGACTTCCAGACATATATATATATATATATATATATATATATATATATATATATATATATATATATATATATATATATATATATCTGGTTATTTTGTATATATATATAATATATATATATATATATTATTCTTAATTATTTTATAATTAAAATAAAATGTTTATTTTAATATTAAAATAAAAGGTTTATTTTAATTTTAAAATTGAATTTCATGCTAACTAATTAGAGTTGGAATTGGATTCCATGATAACTAATTAGAGTTAAAATTGGATTCCATGTTTCCTTAAATAAATGAGTTTATTTAGATATGAAATAAGATTTCATGTTATTCAAAATAAAAGAGTTTATTTGTGAATAGAAAAGAGAATCCGTATTTCCTTAAATAAAGGAGTTTATTTAGATATGAAATAAGATTTCATATTATTCAAAATAAAGGAGTTTATTTGTGAATAGGAAAGAGAATCCGTGTTTCCTTTGATGAAGTTTTTTTTACATGGAATTGGATTCCATAATTAATTAAAATAAAGGAGTTTATTTTGATTAAAGATTTTGATTAAAATAAAATAGTTTATTTTATTCAAAATTGGATAAATTAAAATAAAATAGTTTTATTTTGATTTAAATTTGGATTAAAATAAAGGAGTTTATTTTGATTCAAAATTAGATTTTATACTAACTAAATTTGCCCATTAAATGATATCAATATATATATTGAATATTTATTATTCATGAGATGAATGTTATTTATTGATGCATATGGTGATGTGTATGATAATAAATGTGATTGATTATGGACTATTGACTAATGTGATTGGATTTTATTTTAGTTGGATACATGAATGAATGAATTTTAATAAATGGGGTCTGCGTACCTCGTCTTCTCTAATTTTTTCTTAATGTAAATTCTAACTCCCTCCTATGTACTTCCCCTTGACTGTTGATCAAGGTTTCTATTTATTTTAAATAGTTTTGTAATAGGAATAGTTAGAATAAATTTTGAAGAATTGGAGATCAAGGAGCAATGAGCGCTTGAAGACCTGTTTGTAATGGAGCCCGAGTTTAAATGTAATAGTTATATTTAAATATTAATTCTTGCACCCCCTAGGGTTTGACCTTTTGGTTCACTTGGTGGCTCTAGTGAACCAAACTAGAATAAACGTCCATAATCAATCCAGGTAGAATATAGTATTCTATATGTGCATGCTTATATTATATATTTTATATATTATGCAAACATGCTTCGCATGTTCATTAATATGACGCGAATTTTATATATATATGTGCATGCGCGCTAAACAAGATGAGATATTTTAATAACAAACCCCTCAAATTTTTATATTAAGTCCTAAGCGTTAAAAGATATTTGGAATATCGAGCATCGCCTTCTAGCATGATAAAATTAATAGAGTATTAAATATTTAATATGAGTTTGTTGTGTCACCACAAGGCAAGTATTAAGTATTTAAGATGTTAATTTATCACATTTGATGCTTATAAAGAAAATTGAACAGTATTGTTTTGTTGTGTCACCACAAGGACAATATTTTTCTTTTTGAATATATGGAGTGCTAGGTTGGACTTAACTTGGATAATTTTGATTCGGATGTGCCACCACTTGATCAAAATAATCTAAGAGGCAAAATACAAGGAGTTGCATAGTTGATGTAATTGACAAGAGTTGTCTACCTATTTATTTATATATAGTTTGTTGTGTCACCACAAGGCTATATACATTTGAAATGGGATCCTTATTCTCACTAGCAAATCTTTAATTAGATTTTACCGAACTATATATATTGAGGGTAATATAGTTTGAAGAAAATAGTGGGAGATACCAATTTAAAACAAGACCTAATTTATTTTGGTAATTAATAAAAGAATGTATGCTAAAATGTTGTTAATTACAAATTCATCTATAGAATTTTACAATGTCTAAATTACTATCACTGCGTAGCATATTAGATGCTAAATTAACCGGGCCGAATTAAATGGATTGGTTAAGGAAATTGAGAATAGTTCTCACGACTGAAAAGTTATCTTATGTCCTTAATACGCCTATCCCTGCAATGATTGTAGATAATGCCTCTGAGGAAGAGATTGTTACTTTTAGAAAGTAGCAAGATGATGCACAGTTGGCTCAATGCATCATGCTCGCATTCATGAGTAACGAGCTTCAGCGTCAGCATGAAACTATGGATGCTCCTACTATACCCCTGCACGTCAAGTTGTTGATAGTGAGGAAAGTAAGACTAATAGATATCAAATATCTAAAGAGCTCTTCCGAACTAGAATAACCGATGACACTACACTACAGATAAAAGTCCTTAACATAATCAATTTAATTGATCAATTAGGACAACGGGTTTCATCATGGATGGAGAGTTGAGCCAAGATTTGATCTTGCACTCACTCCCGGACTCCTTTCACAATTGTTGTGAATTTTTCATATGAACAAGCTAGATATCAGCTTCGCTGATTTGCTTAACATGTTGAAAAATGTTGAGAGTCACTTTCCAACCAAGAAAGACCATGTCTTACTGGTAGGGGCCAAAGGATCTTCTGAAAAGAAGAACGAATCAAAGAAGGTAATTAAAAGGTAAAAACAAAGGATAATAAGAACAAAACTGATATGGATAGCAAAGGAGTTTGCTTCCACTGCAATAAGCCTGGACACTGGAAAGAAACTGCAAGAAGCATTTTGCAGAGGCTAAACAAAAGAAGCTTAGTGAAGTTTCGGTTACAAATACAAATTTGTTCATGATTTAAAATAAATTTTTCTTTAATTCAAGGTTCTACTTGGGTATTGGATACCGACTTTGGTTATCATAAATATAGATTTATGAAGGTACCAAGCAGAAGTAGAAAGTTAAACAAAGATAAGTAATCCTATGTGTGGGAAATGAAGCAAAGGTTACTACATTAGCCATAGGAACTTATTGTTTAGCATTGCCTACGGGCAAGTCTATTAAGTCAATAAGTTGTTATTGTATTCCAGTTCTCGTTAGAAACATTATTTCTATTTTATTGTTGGACAATGAAATCTTTGGTATTATAATTAAGAACAATTGTTGTTCTATTTATAATAATAATGTTTTGTATAGAACTGGAATGTTACTTAATAGATTTTGTATGCTTGACTTATGTGAAAATAATTTTGCAAATTGAACAAACTAGTATAAGAAAAGGAGATGATCATTCAAAGAGTTGAATGTGCGTATTTGATGAAATACAAGTGTGAATTATTTAAAAAGTTCAAAGAATTCAGAAGTGAAACAAATTGATAAAGTATTAAGATTCTTTGATTATATCAAGGAATAAATACTTGAGCAATAAGTTTCTAGATCATCTCAAATGGTTTTCTCATAATGGACGCCTCATGATACGTAATAATTGATTGATGTATCTGAAAGGAAAAATCATACCTTGTTGGACATGGTACAGTCCATAATGATTTTACCGACATTCCAGTATCCTTCTGGAAAAATGTCCTAGAAATGGCTGCATATCTATGAAAAGGTAACCTCAAAATCCGGCCCCAAGACTCCATAAAAGTTATGGACAGGGAGGATTCCTAATCTTAAGTATGTTAAGATAAGGGGTTGTCCAACTTATGTGAATTCAAAGGATAAGCTTGGGACAAGATTTGACAAGTGTCGATTTGTGGGACATCCTAAAGTAAGTTTAGGGTATATGTTCAATAATTCTACTTAGCAAAAGGTGTTTATTGCGAAACACGCTGCCTTCTAAGATAAAGGTGTTTATTATTGAAGGGGCTAGTGGGAGGATAATAGATCTTGAAGAGTTCAAGAACCACAAAATACTATAAGTCAAATAAGAGGAACCTGTTGATAGACCTATTGTATCACAATCGAATCGTAAATCTGGAATAGTATCGAAGATACCTAGGAGGTAAGAGTTCTAGTGTGTACAAAGGGTCAGTGGGAGCGTCGTGAACTTTCTAGTATTATATGTTGATATACTACGGATGAGAAATAACATACCTATGCTACAATCAGTAAAGATAAAGTTGTCTAATCATTCCTCCATGAATGATTTGGGAAGCGTATCTTAATTGGGGATGCAAATCTATATAGATGGATTTAAAAGGATGCTTGGCTTAACCTAAGGAATGTATATTCATTTGATGCTAAAGTCGTTTAACATGGTAAACTCCATGGGATGTCTCATGTTAATGAGCCATGGAGTGTATCTCTCTTAATAGTCCCCATAGACTCCAAAAAGAGAGATCGCATGAGTAATTATCATGTATGCAATGAAATATACGAGACCTGATGTTGATCAGTCATATTATGGAGAAGTTCACTGTGAGACAGTGAAAAACATCTTAAAGTACTTAACCGGCACTAAGGATGTGATCATACATGGTGGGTCTGAATTAAAACTAGAGGGCTTAACAGACTCAAGTTTTTCAGATAGACCAAGACGACAGAAAATCCACTTTAAGGTAAAGCGTTACCTTGAACAGTGGTGTAGTGAATTTGAAAGGTTCCAAACAAAGAAAGAGTTCTTTGGTTTAGTGATAAAGACAAAGTATATAGTTTGTAAATGAATTCGCAAGTTGATTGTTTGGATGATAAGTTCATTACGTAACTAGGAATAGTTCCTAAGTCTCATCTTGAATCTAAACATGTGTTGTGGCACTTTCATTTGATTATAAGAATCATTGAAAGATGGGAAATCACTATAGAGATAGTGAACTCTAAAGAACAACATTACATATCCATTAACTAAAGCTTATCCAACAGCAGGATAATCGTCACTTATAGAAGAAGGGTATGAGATACCATGGCGATTGGCTTTAGTGCAAGTGGGAGATTGAAAGTAGTATGCACACAAGCCAATCATGTTTGATGATAAAGCATATACTTTGTAACAATCTTATTCATTTATTAATAAAAGGTATTAATTAATTAAAGACTTTTAATTATCTACATGATGCTGTTTTATAATATGTGATAAACCCATAGTTTTAAGCAATGCTTTTAGAATAATGATGATGATCATTCTAATGAGATCTAAATTCTTAGAAAGCTTAAAACTAAAATAGTTCCCAATCGTTGGATTACTAAATTGGGGATTAGTAAATCCGGATAGATTGGTACATACGTTGCTTGCTCATTGGATGAGGATGATTGATCTCATGATCATTTGTGTGGAGACACTAAAGCAAGTATGTAGGTGCTTATTAGAGAATAAGTTCACTGAACGTGGTTCGCTAAGGAATACCTAATGGAGTTTTACTTGCCTGTCAATAGGAATTTCTGTAGTGATAGTAGAGTCAAGTGATCCTTGGACTTGAGATCATCATAGTATCTTGTGTATGATGAGTTATACTTTGACTTATTCCTTAAGACCCTTAGGGTATATCAAAGGGTATGCTTGGGTATATTTATTAAATAAATTAATAATTTAATTTATTTATTTAAATAAGTTTAGAATTGTTCTAATTGATTTATTCACAACCTGTTTAATATGGAGAACCTAAAAGGTCACACCATAAAAGGAAGAATAATTATTTAAGAAGAAAATGGCATAATCGTAATAATAAGTTAAGTATATTTAATTTAATCTATGGTGATAGAATAAATTAAATAACTTAATATTTATTATTTAATATTTTAGAAATATTAAATATAAATTAATAAGAGGAGTCTTATTATTATTATTACTATTATTATTATTTAATTCCTAAAGGAGTTTGGGAATTAATTAATAAAAGTACTCTCATTTATTCCTAATAGAATTAGGAGGAAAAATTAGTTAAAGGAGTTTAATTAATTATCCCTAATAAGATTAGGGAGCCCATTTAATTAAAAGAGTTTAATTAAATAAATAATACCTTATTTTAATAGGGTTGCCTGATATCTTTATAAGGGGAGTCTTATATCATATATCAGATATACGCAATTCCAACAGTTAGGAGAGTACGCTTCTTTTTCTATGAGAGATAGAAAAACTAGGGTTTTGCCAAACACTCATCTTCTTGGATCTCTCTTCTTCCTTGGTGGATCACCTCTAGAGGCCAAACACTTGGGTGGCTAACGTTGATCAAAGAAAGGAACCAAACCCGATGGATTCAAGTTGAACGCGAAAAGGATTGGAGGTGAACTTGTATCTGAGAAAGCTCGAATCTTCAACGGTATGATTCTTGTTCTTCATATCTTTTTCGTTTAATTAATAATTGTGCATAAAGGATGATCCGGGTATATGGTTTGTAAAATTTTTAAACTCTGATTTTCCACGTTTCCGCTATTTTGTGCAATTTGATTGCGTTCATGAATCTTACAAACCTAACAAAATCCAGTGCAAAAGAAAGTTGCTTCAGCTCATTCAGCATGCTTGCTATCATAAACAGCTTTTCATTCTCCCAACAAACCCTCATCTGAAGAGGGGATTCCATTGTAACAGATATCAGGTTTAAAATTATGTCCACCTCCACCTAAAATATGAAAAATAATATACATATATATGCTAATCAAATTCAATACAAATCTCCATCCATCCATCCGTCCGTCATAATATATTATTATATTATGTCAACAAAAAATATACATTACCTTGATGATTGGGGCGGTAGACATGAACCACATTAAGCGGCGGCTATCCTTTACCGCCGCCAAATGACTCCAATGTATCAAGTATCTCCCAAAACAAAGCTCCCTGACCGACCTTCATTATAACAAACGATGTAGTAATAGTTTCAGCCTCTCCGAAACAATTTCAGAATAAATCCTCATTTGAATTTCTTCACCTTCATATTGAAATTTGACATTTGAGGATGAACATTCCACAAAATTATTCGTCAAACTTACGATCACCAGCGGATTCTCAATCCTCTCTAGTGCATCAGCGAGCGCATCAATGAAATAACATTCTCTCCTCCCAAGGGCATTACAAAACTCCAAAGGCAGATCCGCACAGAGATCACTTCTATCCAACAAATTGAAAAGCTTATCAAAATAGTTTCCTGAATTTACGCAAATTAAACACAACATAACCATCAATCTCAAACTAAGAGCCGATAGTAGTCCCCTGGATTGTTATTTGAATTTCTGATCCATTCCAGGGCATCATTCTTATTCACCAGCAGCTTCTCTACTTGGATGACTAAAATATTATACACCTCTCCTATTACCAAAGGAAATTCCTTGTGGCTTACTGAACATATACTTGAATCAACATCCCATTCCTCGTATATGAGCCATTCGACACATGAAGATTTAGTAGTGAAAAAGTAACCTTGGAAGTAAGAAACAATTATAAGAAGGCGCTCAGCTAGATACAAGAAACACGAGGGTGATATTGTTGGGATATTTCACATGAATCCCACATTGGATAAATTCAAGAGTGTAGATGGGTTAATAAGTATGGTAGAGCCCAATTTTAATAAAGTTAACCTTTTAGGTAAGGAGGTGGTCCAACATGCTTATTGTGGCCCGTCTACACTACAGTGTGTGTCTGCTAGGTGATGAATTGATGTGGGATGGATCGTGCAATTCCGTTACAAAATGGTATCAGAGCTCATGGTTCGATGGGCCGAAGAACAACTCCAAGGTGCGAGGGGAGTGCGAGGGTAAAATTCGCAGGCCTCATGGATGGAGCAAATAAAGTCCAAGTATCAACTCCAAAGTGCGAGGGGGTGCGAGGGTAAACTCGCAAGGCCTCGTGAGTGGAGCAAATAGAGTTGAATCAGGTGGAGCACGGGATGATTTTAGTCGAGTGAAGCGGGCTTAGGATGGCTCTAGGGAAGTTACTGAGACACGTTTGGCCCAGGCGTGGTGGAGTAATATTAGAGTTAAGCAAAGCTCTTGAAAGACTCAAATGTGAAGTATTTGAATCAGGTGGAGCAGGGTTCAGGATGACTCTAGGAAATTACTGAGACACGTTTGATTCCGGCGTGGTGGAGTAGTATTAGAGTCAAGCAGAGCTCTTGAAGGATTCAAAGAAGGTATTCTTAAAATGGTGAATACTCTGGTATGATACTTGTGATGGGTATTCAAGTGAAAGGTGGAGATTGTTGGGATATTTCACATGAATCCCACATTGGATAAATTCAAGATTGTAGATGAGTTAATAAGTATGGTAGGCGCCATTTCAATAGGTTAACCTTTTAGGTAAGAGAGGTGGTCAACACGCTTATTCGCCTGGGCTCACACAATGTATGTCTTCGCTAGGTGATCAAGTTCTGGCCTCCGGTGAGCGGACATGTTATCTTCAAGTACATCACAGAAACTGTAAACCACTGAAGCTACATTGGACGCAACAATTATGTTGGTGGTCCCTAAATCAGGATTAGAATCTGACTTTTAGTCCAATTTATTTCTCAATCAATTTCTTCCACAGGGGATGTCCATCGAAGCTTTTCATGATTTCTTCATTGAAGTACACAGTGTGCTTGCCAGATCCTAGGATCATCATCACCACTCTTCCCATCTGCCCAGATGTCAGGCTATTCATCTCATTGATATTTCCAACAGCAGCTTCTTTGAGTAAATCCATGGAAGCTTTTCTTCCTCTCAGAGATATTATATCTTTAGTCAAAGATTTTTTCCAATCAATATGAAAAACATAGTCATAAAAAGTGTTCTGTAGACAATTTAACATATGTCTTCACAGTCTTACTACCACTATATTTGCGGTTTGGAAACTTGTAATTCTCAAGAAATTTCGCTATCTCAAACATACAAGGCTGGGCGAAACACGGAAATAAAATTCTCACATGAGTAAATATTGAGGAGTTTGAGGGTGGCCAACACCTCTAAACCAACATAAAGTAATTCCGAACAAAAATAGCTAAGGGCAACTCGAACAAAGGTGTGAGCACCAATAGAAAGCAAATCTCTTCTCCTCCAAAATAAGGTGGAATTGATCTCATTAACCCAGTTGGCACCAGAGTTAAGCACAACATAAACAATCTCTTCGTTGCAATAGTTCTTCTGCACACCAAAATAATTCAAATGAAATCCTCACAAGTCGAATGCTTCCCAACATTTTTTCCAAGGTCGCAGCAGAGATAATCAACTAATTCCAAGATTTTGTCCTTCCAATATTTCCACAAGTAAACCAAAGTGTCTATCGAGACACGGTTCTGAGATATCACGACTTCAGGATGCTTTAACAAATTGTTGACCAATTCATCATTCCACTCGTACATTGAGGAAATTGTGTAAAAATGAGCATCCAGAATTCTCCGAATTGCTATAATTTCACCTCTGAAGCTTCTATGTTCCTGAGAGGCATACAGATACTGTCCCATCTCAGACAAGCTACTATCTCGGTTTGATAGAATATTTGCCTCCATGCACACGAAAGAATAGAACTGGTCCGAGTGATTTTTAGCAGATTTTTTTGCTTTTGTCAGAATCTCTTTCTTCTGAGCAAATTGCTTTAAGGGCCAACCTTTGCTTCCATGAGTCCAAAGAGACTCAGCAAAAACATACCAGAGTATGAGCAGAGATGCTTCTTCGAAATGTCCAGATTTCTCAAGAAGATCAGACTTACGTCAAAGATCCCCTTTCTGTTGTGCAATATCTGCAGCTTCTAAGAAGTTTCCTTTTTCCTCTTCCAACAACATAAGGTCATCAAGACAATTTAAATGTTTCAAGAAGTCACGCATCAAGTCAATTGATTGAAAAGCTTCAACAAATTTCATCATAGTTTTACTATCTTGAGACTATAGTAATGACGTGCACATCTTTCCAGTAAATCTTGTTCAGTTTTGTCTTATTCAAAACTTGTCTTAACGAGACCCACGGGAGCATTTTGTTTCCACTGTTGAACAAACTGCAATCCCATTTCCAGGATTTCTCCAACAGTGTCTCCATTCGACAGATTGTCAGCTTCCTTAAGCACAAATTCATAGAAGATATCATAGTGTTTCTTTGCTATCAACTTTGCTTTTTTCTAAAATCTCGTCTTTCTGCTTAAACTGGTATGAAGGCCTACACTTGCCACTTAATAAAGTCATTGTGTTCGAGAAGTTATACCATAACATTAGCATCGACGCTTCTTGAAAAATTCCAGCCTTCTCAAGAAGATCGGCTTCAAGGAGACAATGTCCTTTCTGCTTTGCAATTTTAGCAGCTTCTAGAAAGTTTCCCCATTTCATTTCTAACCCCAGAAGCTGATCAAGGCAATTTATATTCCATAAGAATATTCGCATCGAGTCCATTGACTGAAAAGACTCGACAAATTCCATCATTGACCTATAATACTTTAGCTCGTAATAATGTAAAGCACTTTTCTGCAGAAACTCTTGTACTACTCTACCCATTTCTACCACATTATTGTCTCCAATTTGTTTCCAGTCCCGTATGTACTGCAATCCCTTGTCAAAGAATTTTCCACTAAGGCAAGCAGATAAGCACTCGGAGTATAATCTGGCCGAAGCATATACTCTTGCTGCTTGTTTATAACATTTTGCTAGACAAAAACATTCTCCAGCTCTCGCCAGCTTAGACTCTCCAAAGTTATTCATATATATGAAACCTGTATCAATAAGTGGTTAGTTTTAGCACACAATCATGACAGAAAAAAAAGTTGTCAAAACTTCACTACTCCAATATGGATGCAAAAACAAGTGTGTTGAGTTTGGTCAGCAATGAGAGAGAAAGACAGTGAAAGACTTGACAATTATTTTAAGAAACTAACTAGCATCAGAAGCACAGGTCTTGGTACACTGGTCTGTATAATAAACCAGAAACCATACTTCAATGTCACCTCTTCATTAAACTTTTAGAAGTTGAAACAAGACGTCCTTCTAATAATAAAATCCCAATTTAAATTAAGCTCCAAAAAATTTATATTATTCCTAAAGAATAGTCCACTTTACTGAGGTGAAAGAAATGTCTCAACAAATAAAATACATACTAAGAGCTGAAAGCTTCTACAGAGCCAATGCTATTAAATTTTACATCCTTCATGTAGATGTAGAGACATGTTTTGAGAATAGTGCATCATCACCTAAACAATGTAGAAAAAGACGCACATACAGAATATTCCCCAATGTTTAACATAGTAAGAACAAGCTAGAAAGAATACAAAAATCACACCAGCCCTTTCATACTCGTTTATCTCAAAAAACAATCTGGCGGCTGATTCAGCCTTTCCAATCTCATCGAAGATTTCTGCAGCCTTCCTGAGGTAACAATGTGACACTTTCGAATTTGGCCGGCCCACCCATACGGACTGCAGCTGCTTGAAGTCCAGAAACCTCAGCCAGTCTTTCCCAATATGTATCCCCTGCCCTTTCAAAGCACATCATTGCCATTTCATAGTTCTTTTCATAAAAGAGCTGCAGTAAATGAGAACACAAGGTACAAATATGATCCAAACCAGTGGCGGAATCAGAACAAAATTTGAGGGGGGTAAAATTTGAGGGCGGTTACCGGAGGTCCGGAACAACGACGTGTAGATTACAGCGGCGAGGGAGTGGAGTTAAGGTTTTTGGGTTTGATTTTGACCCAGATTAAAAAAATAGAAAGTATATTAACGGCTCAATGTATATCGACCAGAGAATCGTGGCTCAATGCACAAGGCAGCACGTTACCGGCAAGAACACCAATAATCAGACCCAACTGGTTGATTGCAACACATATGGAAACAGTGACCTCAATTTTCTAGCTAATCTACTTGGATTTTCCTCAAGAGTCCCATACTGTTTTTTTGTCTTTTTAGTTATAAGCAATGAGAGAGAATGCTCATAGCCCTAATCAACACTCGGATAATATGGTCCAAGTTAATTTTAATGGGTGAGATCAACACTTTAAGCAAGACTTTCTTAATTTAAGGTATTAAACCATCTTAATTTTTATAATTAAAAATAAAATCAATTATTCCTAAATTAACAGAAAATCAATTAAAACTAAGTTCAATTTTTATTCTTTTTCTTATATTCCTAAATTTATTTGTCATCATCAAAATTACATAAAAAGTGGAGACCTAATTAACAGAAAACATTAATAGTATGCATATTTAGGCTAAATTAAAATTAATAGTACCAAATTTGAAAGACATTTAGGCTAAATTAAAATTAAAAATTAGTTAAATTACTTACCAAACTATAAAGAGGGAAGAGATGAGACGGCGGGCGGCGGCATCCAGTAGTGGCTGGCGCAGGGAGGACCAGAAGAGATGAGGCGAGCCGCGAGCTGAAGAGGGAAGACCGGAAGAGGGAGGCGGCACAGTCGCATAGACGAAGTGAAGACAAAAGACGCACAATGAAGCTGAAGAAAAAAGAGGGAAAAGACGCACAATTAAGACCCAAGACCTAATAAAACAAAAATAATTTTTTTAAAATGAAACGACGTCGTTTCATTGTAGTTTAAAAAATAAAAAAAATGAAAAAGAAGATCGGAAAGAACAGCTCGCAGTCGCCGGTGGCGCTGGCTTGCTGAAGATCGGAGAAGATCAGTTGCTGGCCGGGCCGCCGACTGCCCCCCCCCCCCCGCCCCTGCTCCCCCCTGCCGGCACCACCCTACCGGGGGCAGCTGCCCCCCCCGCCCCAGCCTAGTTCCGCCTCTGATCCAAACTATGAGCATTCCAAAACTTTGAACATGTATTAGGTATAAGTTTCAAATATTAGTATCTATCTCATGGAAATGACTGAACATGTCATGCTATGACTAAGCATAACGATGACAAGTATAACTGAGATGAAGAAGAGCAAGTAACTACAAAATGATTAACCATGAATAGAAGGAGATGAAAAAGTCCTATTAACTTGGAAAAGTATAACCTATTATTTTGAGGTGTCAAATTATTCAACAATGCGAGTTATGAGGGATAAAGAGACCTTAATGCCACGAGACTTCCAGTCCTCTTGGCTGCTAGCAACTTGCATTTCTTTTACGAATGCATTATCCAGTTGTCTTAAACTGACTAGACATAATTTCTTCCAATAATAAAACATTGGTTCAGAGAATTCCTCCATATTCTCGCAAATCCAGTCTTTGCTTGGTACGGGTGACAGCTACATATAATTGCTTCAATTCATAACACAAGATACTGTGTTTCTCCCGGTTAAAACGAGTAAAGGACATAGAAGTAGTAGAGCCAAGCAGATCATTTTCAGTCATGTATTCGTAGATCACTCTCCATTGTTCAAATTACTGTAATTGGTTGTTAGTTTAACTTTTATTTTGGGATCTCTTCCGTGTTTCATATCATCATCTATACTTCTTAGATGATGATATTATATTCTGGGGTATGTCCCTTAGCCATTGTATTTGGTCCTTTTATACAAACAAACAAACTTAGCAAAAAAATTTTTTGCATCGAATCCAAAGGAAGGTGAAATAGATAGAAATGTTACCATAAAGCCTGAATACTCGTACAAGACTCTTAAAGCCCATTGCGCTTTCCAGGAGTAAAGAAATTTATTAAAATCAACAAGAAACTATTATGTACCTGAAACTCAAGGCCCTTGCACTCCAGGATTGTTAGAACTAGGGCTTTCTTCCCAACATGGTCACATACCTCCTTTTTCAAACAGTCATCACAGACTAATATTACTTGTTCAGCTCCAAAGGCAATATTATGTGTCTCAGAATTCTCGGTGTTACTGAATATAGTTCTCAAAGCATACTTATCATTCCCCATGTCGAGAAGAATGAGAGCTTCTCCAGATATAAGGCTAATCTCGGGGTTCAAAAAATCAATGGACAAAGGAAAGAAATGATAAATAAGATTTATGACACTGAGCTAACTTTAAAACTCCAGCATGGGTACAGAAGTTATTGCTCAAATGAAATAATCTTGAGATTTTCCCTTTCTTGTTTCTTTTACCAGCAACATCCCTTTCCTGTCCTAGTATGAACTCCTTGTAGAACAGACAAAGTATATCCTCAAACCTTGTTGGGCCATGATCCTTTTTCTTATTGGGCCAGACTTAATGGGCTCCTCCCTTGGATTATGTTACTTTTGTCTTGTTGGTCCGAATAATTTGGGTCCAGTTATTTGACTATTCCATTGGGTCCTTTCGGTTAAATCCGGTCACATAGGTTAGTTCCATCATTTGGGCTTAGTCATTGAATTGACCCATTATACAAATTACCACTTAACCCAGCTTTGACCGGTAATCATAACACAAAATAATAGTTGACTGTTATGTCTGCCACCTCCCTGCATGGCATTAATGAGGATGAGACTGAAAACGGCCAGAAAGCAAAATGAGTAGTAGTAGGTAGGGAGGTGAGCCACTGTGCTTTCTAATTTGAGATGACCGGGAGTGGGGAAATGTGTCAGGGGATAGTGGGTGACACGGTAAACCGGGTCTGGGGTACGTATGGGGCAAGGATCACACGAGAAAGGTAAGTAACAAGAAAAACATTACACAACACACGATTATTCTCTCTCAAGCACTAGACATTATTTTTCCTCCATTGTTAACCTTGTGATCGCCGATATTGACTCTCACGCCGGAGCTATCCCCCGATGGTCAAGCCATCAAGCTTTTGGTGTTGACTTGTTGAATTGTGCAGGATATCGGACGCGTCTTGGTGATTGGGGCGTGGGGAAAGATCTTGGCGTTAACATTGGCGCTAGAAGGAGGGCTGAGTTCTAGTGTCCTGAGTATTTTTCAATCACAAACTGTGTTTGTTCTACGTCAGTATTCATGGTGAAGAGTAGAACACCTACACCCAAAGGGCAGCCGATGGCTATCAGTGAATCAGCACCACGAGTGTCTGTCAAAGATCGTTTGGGACCTAGAATAAGTGTTCACGCCAGCACAACATCTAAACTTTCACATGAAGACTCTCGGCCGAAGGCTGTGGGAAAAGCTAAGCGAAAGCTAGTTTTCACGGCAGAGAAAGGGTTTGGCCATGGTCGGAAACGAGTATAAGGCACCTCGCCTAGAACTCGATACCGAGATGACCAAGACGAAAAGGCCTCCCGATTGGCTAAGATGGCAGACGAAGCTGATAGAGCCATGGAGGTACTTGTGAAGCAGCGACAGGATATAGCTGAGCAGATGGCTCGAATGGCAAAGTTACGGGATGAAGAGTTCAGTTATGTTCAGTCCGAAGAGAGAGGGCATCGGAGTGGGAAGGAGCCTGCCCATTCAGGACGTGAGTCTCGGGGCCAAGCTCGAGAAAGAAGAAGATCCCGAAGTCCTACTCCTCAAAGATCGAAGAGGGCATATCACCTTGTCGATTCTAAGGAGCAGGGTCGAAGTGAACGAAGAGGTCGATCCAGAGATCGCATTCCTGAGAATACAAAGAAAGCTCTCGTTGTTGCGCATTCTCACCATAGCGGCTGGGTTCATCAACGAAGTAGATCCAGAGGTCACACTCCCGAGAGTCTACCGAGGGTACACCACCCTGTGGACGCTCGTCGTCGGAAAAGTCCCTCTAAAGTTGGGGGTTCTATTGCAAGAGACCGGTCTACTCAGAAGAAGAAGGAGTTGTTGGAAAAAGAAGCATCATCCCAACCAGAAGGCGTGGAGTATCTGGTCAAAGAACTGAATGAACTTCGGAAACAACTTGCTGAAGTACAGAAAACGAAAGACACTTCGGGAAAGAAGGCATCCCCTTTTTCCGGAGATTCAAAAAAGAAAGTCGACCCCACCAAGAAGTTGCCCCACATTGAAAGTTATGATGGATCGGGGATCCTATGACCACGACAAAGCGTTCAATCGATCGATGGATTATTATGACTTTAGCGATGCTGCTAAGTGTCATACTTTTGTCACGACACTCAGAAAGGATGCCAAACAGTGGATGAGGACTTTGCCTTCGGATTCAATTTCATCTTGGGCGGACATGTGCAGTAAGTTTCATGCTCGCTTCGGGAGCAACAAAAGGAGGGGAAAACCAACTGGCTCATTGGCTCAGTTCGATAAAGATTCGAATGAGTCTTTAGGCCGATATGTGAAGCGATTCAAGTGAAGCGGTTCCAGAAGAAATGATCGGTCAAGATGATGACTGAACGACCTCCTGTGCCATGGGGGACTGCTTTGAGAATGGGTTAGATCTGGTCAAATCAGAGAAATTGGTGAAGAAGTTAATGTTTCACCACCTGAAGAGTCTCGCTGAAGCCTTTGACAAAGCCGAGGGCTATATCGTGGTAGAGGAAGCCATGAACAGCCTCAAACGTCCCTCCTCAGACTGGCTTAAGGAGACAGATCGGGACAGAACAGATGGGGACCAGAAGAGGAATGAAGGAAATAAAGACCGCTATGAAGGCGGATCAAAGAAATACAACAATTGGAGACAGGGTGGAGGACGTTCGTCTGCTCCAGTCCAGAGAGTAAATAGGACGTACACTGCACTCAACACTGATAGGGCTGTTATCTTGGATCAGATTAAGAACCAACCTATCTTCGAGCCACCTCGAGATAACATTAAACCCGGAAAGGGAAATTCTCGTAAGTATTGTGATTACCATCAAGCCTCGGGTCACGATACAAATGACTGTGCTAGTTTGAAAGATTTCATTGAAAGAAAGGGTACAAGGTGGGGCTCTAGTTCAGTATGTGGCTGCCAGAACGAATCAATAGCAGGATAGAGGGCCTGCTCAGCAAATTTCAATCGATTCAGCAGTGTTGCCGACCCCACCCACCAAAGAAGGCAAATAGTAGATGTCATCACTAGGGGCGCTTCTGGTAAACTTGTTGGAAAGAAGCGCCGAAGTTATCTGGATTCGGATCATATGCTTGGCGGGTACCTCCCAAGACCGACAGGACTCTATTCAGGGCTGTAATCTCCTTCACAGAAGAAGATTACCCTTCAGAGTCCATCGAACCACATGAAGGATCATTGGTAGTGACTGCACAAGTGGGTTCGGTGGATATGAAACGAATGATGATCGACAATGGGTCTTCTGTAGATATCCTTTATGCCCATGCTTATCAGAGGATGAATCTTGATGGGCGAAAGATGGAGATTGGGCAGGAGGCTCCTTTATACTGGCTTCAAAGAACGATCCAAAAGGTGTTCGGAACTATCGAAGTGGCCGGTCATCTTGAACTACCCAAAGAAGTAGAAATTATTTACAAATTTTATGTTGTACATGTAGGTTCCGCTTATAATGCTATTTTGGGGAGGCCCACTTTAACTCCCCTGCAAGCTGTGACCTCAATCTCTCATTTCAAAATCAAATTTCCTATGGCTCATGGGGTTGGGGAGGTGAAAGGAGATCTGGATCTGGCCAAAAGGTGTTATAGAAATGTTGTGATCACTTCGGGAGTGGGAGTATCGAAGCAGAAGCAGACCATGGCAATAGAGATCGAACCCTTCACCGAGAGCAGTTCAGAGCCATTGGTCATGCCAGCCGAAGAAACAGAAGAGATAGAGCTCATCCCTGGCAAGGGAAACAAGACAGTGAAAATAGGTTCGAGTCTGCCGGAACCTCTCCGGACGAACCTTATGGAACTCCTGCGATGCTACGTTGACATCTTCGCATGGGAACCTAAAGATATGCCGGGAGTGAGCAGAGATATTGCTGAGCATCGGTTGGAAGTGAACCCGTCAAAGAAGCCGGTTCGGCAGAAGAGGAGGATCTTCGCACCTGAGCGCCAACGAATCATCGATGAAGAGATTGCAAAGCTGTTGGCTGCTGACTTCATCTTTGAGATCGACTACCCGCAGTGGATGGCAAATAATATGCTGGTCCAGAAGCAGAACGGGAAATGGCGAGTCTGCATCGACTATACAGATTTGAATAAAGCTTGTCCAAAGGAATTCTACCCGCTGCCCCACATCGATCAGCTCATCGATGCCACTTCGGGGCATGCTTTGTTAAGTTTCATGGATGCATTCTCTGAATATCATCAAATTTCCATGTGTAAAGAGGATATACCGAAGACGACGTTCATTACACATCGTTCGGTATATGCTTACAAGAAAATGACCTTCGGCCTCATCAATGCCGGGGCCACATACCAGAGGATGATGAACTATGTCTTCAGAAGTCAATTGGGCAAGAACATGGAGGTGTACGTGGACGACATGATTGTCAAGAGCATGCTGGTGCAGAAACATCTGGATGATTTGGAAGAATGCTTTCAGACAGTTCGCCACCACAAATTGAGACTGAATCCTGCTAAGTGCACCTTCGGATTAGGGGCTGGCAAATTTCTGGGTTATCTTGTCAGTCAAAGAGGAATTGAAGCCAATCCAGAGAAGATTCAAGCGATCCTGAACATGAAGACTCCTCAGTCATTTAAAGATGTTCAACGTCTGACTGGAAGGATTGCAGCTTTGAGGAGGTTCATGTCCAAGTCGGCAGAAAGATGTTTGCCGTTTTTTGATACGTTGAAAGGGCCGAAGAATGCAAAGACGTTCCAATGGACTTCGGAGTGTGAGGACGCCTTTCAGAGCATCAAGTCCTACTTATCTTCGGCGCCTTTGTTGGTGAAGCCCGCTCCTGCCGAGCCTCTATATTTGTACTTAGCAGCTAGTTCGTTGGCGGTAGGAGCAGTTTTGGTGCGTGAAGTTGGGGGTAAGCAGCACCCGGTTTATTATGTAAGCCATGTCCTTCGGGATGCTGAAACAAGGTACCCAAACATTGAAAAGTTTACTTTTGCTTTAATAACTGCTAGTCGAAAGCTTAGGCAATACTTCCAGGGTAGATTGGTAATAGTATACACGATCGGTAGTTAAAGAAGATTATGGGCGGCACTCGAGGTATCGGGGAGATTAGCTGAATGGACGATGGAGTTGTCCCAATTTTTCATTGAATATCATCCCCGAACTGCCATCAAGGGGCAGACTTTGGCTGATTTTGTAGTCGAATGTTCGTTTTTCAAGTCGATGAAGTTTCGCGTGTCGTCAAGGATCCGACAGAGTAGTTGCGTTCTTGATGAAGTAGAGATCGTGGTATTTGTATATAGATGGGTCTTCTACTACGGACGTCAGCGGAGCAGGGATTATTCTGACGAGTCCGGAGGGATTCAAAGTGCAACAGGCCATCAGATTTCAGTTTAAAGCGACGAACAACGAAGCTGAGTATGAGGCGGTACTCGCAGGGTTACGACTAGCGAAGAGTCTTGAAGTGCAGAGAATAGTCATCATCAGCGATTCTCAGTTAGTCGTTAAGCAACTCTCTAGAGATTACAAAGCTCGAGGCCCAAGAATGATCAAGTATTTGGCAGAATTGAAAGAACGGCTTCAGTATTTCCAGTCCTACGAGTTTCAGGGGGTCGAGCGTAATAACAATTCCATTGCTGATGTACTCTCCAAATTAGCCACTACGGATGTTAACGTCTTTGATGGGTCGGTTTACTTAGAAATTTTGCAACATCCTAGTGTGCATCATGAATCGGTAATGTGCGTTGATCGAACCAACTGCTGGTTGACTCCATATCTGGAGTATCTGGTAGATGGCATCTTACCTCCGGATCGGATGTTAGCCAAGAAAATCAAGTACAAGAGTGCTAATTTTGTTTTGATTGATGGAGATCTATTCCGAAGGGCTTTCTCGTCTCCACTACTGAAATGTTTGACTCCGTCTGAAGCTGAATATGCTCTTCAAAAAGTACATGAAGGCATATGTGGCGACCATATGGCTGCTAAGTCATTAGCCTATAAAGTATTTTGTCAGGGGTACTACTGGCCTACTATCTTCAAAGAAGCGACTGAGTACGTCAAGAAGTGCGAGAAGTGTCAGCTCAACAGTCCGATACCACATCAACCACCAGAAGAGCTATAATCGATTTTATCTCCTATACCCTTTGCTGTCTGGGGGGTTGACATACTGGGTCCACTGCCGAAAGAAAAAGGTCAGGTCAGTTTTGTTATAGTTGCCATTGACTATATGACCAAATGGGTAGAAGCAAAGCCACTTAGGTTAATAACGGAACAAGAATGTTTAAATTTTTTGAAAGAATCAGTAGTGTTTCGTTTCGGAATTCCTATGGTGGTAATATCGGACAATGGACGTCAGTTTGTGGGATCGAAATTTGAAGCATTTTTGAAAGAACTGGGGGTCCAGCACAGAAAGACTTCAGTGGCTCATCCTCAATCAAATGGACAAGTCGAAGTGACCAATAGAACGCTGCTGAATGGGATCAAGCGCAGATTGGACGAAGCTAAGGGAAGATGGCCAGAAGAGCTACTTAGCGTATTATGGGATTATCGGACTACTCCGAGGACTACAACAGGGGATTCGCCTTTCAGACTGGCCTATGGTACTGATGCCTTAGTCCCAGTTGAAATTGGATCTCCAAGTCTTCGAGTTAGTCAATTCAAAGAGATCTACAATGAAGAGGGACTGAAAGCCAATCTCGATTTGCTTGACGAAGTCAGAGAAACAGCCCTGATCAAATTGGCAGCCTATCAGCGAAGAGTGGCTAAGCATTATAATAAGGGGGTAAAGCTTCGCAGATTCGAAGTGGGGGATTTTGTCCTCAGAGAAGTCGAAGCATCTACACCCCAGAATTTGGGAAAGCTGATGCCAAACTGGGAAGGACCGTATGAAGTCCTTTGAAGGCGTCAAGCCGGGACTTATCGATTGAAGAAGGCTATGGATGGGTCAAAATAATTAAAAATACTTGGCATCTTAAGAAAAGCTTAGAAAGTACTTTCGGAAGTAAAAACAATGTAAAAGACATCAAAAAGTCTTGTAAATATTCACGCTATCATCAATAAAAGTTCCTTTTTCTCAAACAAATCTTGTCTTCGTTCACGCATCCTTCGATTCAATGGTGTAAGGAGGTTCGGGGGGACTCGCTGACCAATCGATGGTAGCCTTAATGGCAGGTGGACCTTATGGGTTTGTCAAGCCCTGCGTGGTAGGCAAACGCCATCCTTAAGACGATGTCAGGCCCTGCGTGGTAGGAAATCGTCGACCTTTAGACTTTGTTAAGCCCTTCGTGGTAGGCAAATGTCATCCCATGAGTTGTTAGGCCCTTCGTGGTAAACAAATTTCCAATGAAGCAGATCTGCATCACACTTTGAAAATGATAAGTATACCTTACTTTATCTTGTTCAAGTGTTGGGTTCGATTCATTCAGTTCAGCCCATTGAATTCAGTTCATTTCATTTCTCAACTTAACTATTATATGCCTTATCGGATTCACAGCCTAAGTTAAGTTCATGCAAGTCTATTTAATGCTGAATTATTGACAAGAAACGAATCACAACAGAAGCCATGATAAATAAATTTGAAGATTCGTTCATCCAACCATAATACTAAACTATTACATAAAATTAGAATTTTTTATGATAAAGTTCTTGAAAATTAATTTTCACATAAGTCTTGAAAAGTCAGAATAAAGCAATAACATCATCAGGCGTTATCTTCTCCTTCTGATGAGTCGAGCAGAGACGGATCCACGTTGACTGCAATCAACTTCTCTTTGCCGCGACTTCGACAAAGCTCATAACTCTCAGAGTGGATCTTCATAATTTCCCTGCTGATCTCATCTGACTTCCGATACTCTTCACATATTTGCTTACGGAGATCATCGGTTAAAGGGGGTCCTAGATCCCGAAGAGCCCGAAGTTCCCTGATCTCTTCTTCGAGCTTTTGACGCCTATGCAGATGACGAGTCTCTTGTAACTCCAACTTTTCGATCGATTTGGCCAGAATCTTATTACTGGCCTTCAGCTCTTTGACTTTTTCCATCCTTATTTCACTCCGTTGAACTAGGTCGGCATTCATCTTGACGATCTCTTCGTGGTTGTCCTTGGATACCTTCAATTCTTCCTTGAAAATTTTCACCTCCTCCTTAGTCCGAGCCAATTCGTTTCGAAGACCTTCATTAGTGTGAAGAACGCCTTCACGTTCTGTTCTTTCCCGAGTCAAAGCCGACTTCAGGATGGTGTTCTCCTTTCTTATTGCCTCTTCTTTGGCTTCAGCTTTAACAGACTTTGGACCCAAACGATCAATATCTGACATTTGCACCGCATATGAGTCAAAGATTATCGATCGATTTGGATATCTATGTATAAAGATAAACACAGAAAGTAAACGAGGAAATCATTCACCTTCGCCAGATAGCTCATGCCTTCTTTAAGCAGATCCATGTTCGAACTATTTCCAAACCGATGATCATCGGTCTCACAGACGAAGGCATCAAATAGTCGAAAAGGGAAATTATCGTTAAACCGAGGCCATATGGTTGGAGAGGCCATGGCCTCACGTTGGAATTCGGAAGGTGATTGTCTTGAAGGAGAATGAATGGTTTGATCACGAGTTGGCGATGGATCCATATATATGTTTTCAGGAGAAGGTGATCAGGCGGGAATAGGTTCAGGAACCGGTGAAAGAGCGGATGATAAGCCCGGGTGACCATCAGACGGTTGTTTTCTCTTGCGAGAAAGCAAAGGAGTGGATTCAATTGACTCGCCATCGCCTGGCACTTGAGTTTCCACGGGGATGGCTGGGGGATTGTTGGTCGAAGACGAAGGAACTCGAAGCTCCTCCACCGTCAGGGGAGTAATCTTTGTCCTCAACTTTTTGACACGAAGGACTTTCGCCCGTTCGTGTGAAGGTATGTCAAACAGACTTCTCTTGATCGGAACAGATTCAGGAGGTGCAGATGGGGGATTGGATGAAGGGTTTGCTTCGGGGTTTGCTTCTAGAGTTGTTTCTGGCTCTGTCTCAGGATCTGTATCTCGGCGGATGGATTTAGACCTCTTAGCGGCTCTTTTTCTTCGTCGGAGTTTGAGGGGTTCTTCAGGAATAATGGGCTCATCAGTTTGTGGTTCACTAGCCTGAGGGTTGATTATGGGCGTTTCCGTGGTAATGGGGTTAACCTGAGAAGATTCTCCTGGGGGAAGCTCTTCATCTGCATCTGTAACTTTCCCAGCCAAAAAATCTTCAAACTCTTTCACCTCTGAAGGGGTCGGTTTAACCAAAGATACTGCAAATATTGTGCAACAATAAATCAGAACCAATATTATCAAGGGTTTCACATAAATATGCACGAAAATAGTTCGATACTTACGTTTATGATCATACAGCCATGCCTGTTTGGAAAGAAGACCGTGTTGCCATTCCTCCTTCGGGAAATTATTCAAAAGATCGATCAGTTCGGCTACACGACCTTCGGAAATATCTCCGAAGTCAGCAGAAACCTTTTCATCAGTCGTCCAATTCGGTAAAGAGGCGATCTCTGGTCCATTAACAAAAAACCATCTCTCATGCCATCCCCTATTGCTCGAGGGAGTATTTATCAACGACCGCCTCTCAAAATTTTCACCAACCTTGTGTGCGTGCTTGCCTAGAACTTTGAACCCCTTTTCCCTAGTTTGGGAAATCTTGTTTACAGTAAAGAAGAAATCTAGAGTGGGTTCGATTCCTAACTCATGACAGAATGCGATAAAAGCCAAAATATGAATATAGGAATTTGGCACCAGTTGGGCAAACCCTACCCCAATAAACCCTAGGAGGGTAACCAGAAAGATGTGAAGAGGAAATCTAACCCCCTTTTCGAGCAGGGGGTTGCCTTAATTGGGGAACTCTGGTTTGAATTAGTAATCACCATTGTTGATAGTCTGCAGAGGAGAGAAAGAGATTTGAGCAAGAAGAACGCTAGAGCTCGAAGGGACGTCCGAATTTCAAATTGGCAGGTAAAAGTTGTCGATTTGGGGAGAGTTACCTTTATATCGATTTGTGCATTTACCGCGTACACGCGAGGCGGCTCATTAAATGATAGCAATGATTTCGAATTTGAAGAGATAGCGTCCGATTTTGGGATAGATATTTAAACCGGAATGGGCCTATGTCTATTGGGCCTTCTATCTCCGTCCTTGGTATTGATTTGGGCCGATTCAGTTAGGCCTCGGTGAGTTTCACTTTGGATCCCTGGTGACTTATTATAATTCATTATATCATGGGCCTATTTTATTTACAGTCTTCCATTAAACATCCTGTCTAATAAAAGACTGGGGGGCAATGTTGGGCCATGATCCTTTTCCTTATTGGGCCAGACTTAATGGGCTCCTCCCTTGGATTATGTTACTTTTGTCCTGTTGGTCCGAATGATTTGGGCCCAGTTATTTGACTATTCCATTGGATCCTTTCGGTTAAATCCGGTCACATGGGTTATTTCCATCATTTGGGCTTAGTCATTGAATTGGCCCATTATATAAATTGCCACTTAACCCAGCTTTGACCGGTAATCATGACACAAAATAATAGTTGACTGTTATGTCTGCCACCTCCCTGCATGGCATTAATGAGGATGGGACTCTGCAAAACCCGTGATAGCAAAAACAGTAGTAGCGTAGTAGGAGGTGAGCCATGTGAGCTTCAATCGAGATGACCAAGGGAGTGGGGGATAGTGGGTGGCACGATGGAACCGGTGTCCTGGGTAATGCGATGGGGCAAGGATCACACGAGAAAGGTAAGTAACAAGAAAAACATTACACAACACACGATTATTCTCTCTCAAGCGCTAGACATTATTTTTCCTCCATTGTTAACCTTGTGATCGCTGATACTGACTCTCACGCCGGAGCTATCCCCCGATGGTCAAGCCGTCAAGCTTTTGGTGTTGACTTGTTGAATTGTGCAGCATATCAGACGCGTCTTGGTGATTGGGACGCGGGGAAAGATCTCGGCGTTAACAAACCTAAAATCAATCCCTCTTGCTATAGTCTGGGCCGTGTCACCAGCAAAGGCAAAACCTTCATCGACATTTTTGCAGATATACTTAAAAGAGCAATTTGTCTCATTGACAGGTCTTGCACATCATCAACGAATAAAAAATCCATCTCATCACCCTCATATTTTTTGTCTTTAAGCCAACGATGAAGATCAATCACTAAATCAGTCAGATCAAAATCACCTGTAACGACCTTTCTTTTCTCATATTCTACAAAAATATTATAGATTGCTTCCCTTCTCTGCATGCATAAAGTGGAATTACAGTCCTCGGATAATAAAACATAATCCTGTTGACGGAGTTTCGCAGCATCTCCATCCGCTGCATGTAAGCCACCTTTTATAACAGACATTATCTCAGTAAAAACAGTAGAAGAACATAGGTGACCTCCTTTGTCCAGTATGAAATGAGGCCAGTATGACGAACTAAATCTGTCATAAGTGACCTCCTTTGTCCAGAAAAAAGTTTCCAAGGAAACTGATCTTGAATTACCAGTTCCACGGTGGTATAGTTGCATTACAACAGGGAATCTGTCAAAGAAAGAAACACCAACTGTTCCATCAAGCATCATCAAGAACTTGCGAAATGTTATGACAAGTGGGTATGAGTTGGGTGGAAGATCAGAAAAAGAATCTGGAATATCGATGGATTGTATCACAATAGGCACGCCAAATTAATATAAGATAATACACAGTTAATAAAGAAACTAAAAAGAAATAAATTTACAAAATAAGATAGAGTAGACAGCCACTCAAAGATACATCTTGGTAATCCCTATCAGCAAATAAGTGGACACTTATTTTCATTCTAAGCTTGCAATCCTTTGGATATTTATAAACCAATAATACATACTGAAGGACTTTGGCACAGAAACAGTCCAAAAGGCAGTTTCCCTTAATGCACTGCCTCTTCAACGTCCTGTCTCTCAGGTGTATCCGTGTATGTAGAGTTTAGGTAAAATGATTATGTACACTTTTGGTAGAATGGTGTATATCTATTTAGAGGTGAGACATGCTTGGTATTAACCAAGGCCCCACGCACTCTAGTTTGCAGATCTGCACTACTATATTAATGGAGCATACAAAATATGAAATTACAAAATTGAAAAGAATAATGGAAAGAGAATGAAAAGACAAAAAGTTAACCAAGGCCCCACCCACTTTAGTTCGCAGATCTGCACTACTATATTGATGGAGCATACAAAATGTGAAATTACAAAATTGAAAAGAATAATGAAAAGACAAAAAGTGAGACCTAAAGCTCTAGTGTTGAAACCATCAAAATTTCAAAAGGAACACTCGTTGAAACACTAATTGTTTAACTTTTCAAACTTCAGAAGTTCATCATATCAAATTTGAAAAATGAAAGTCATCAAGTTGAAGAAATTTCTACACAAGTGTGTGATTGTGATATTATTATATGCCATCCACTGACCTTTTACAATGTAACCATATTAATATCTAATAGTTCAGCAATCAGATGGTAAAGAAGCCAAATCCTATATAGATAGATGAAGAGTTTAAATATTCTTCCAGTAGCTAACCTTTTCAATCGAGAAACATGTTGTTTCACTGCGTAACACATCTTTGGACTGACTGTAATACCCGGAAAAAAATAATAATAATAATAATAAAAATGACATTTAATTTCATATTTTTTTAAATATTTTAATTGGGCTTTCTTTTATTTGGGTAAAACATGGTATTTAATTATATGGACTATAATAAATAAAGGATTATATTAATTTGGGCTTTTAAGTTACTTGGGTCTAATTGGTATTTGGCTAATTTTAAATCCTTTTAAAATTAAAAGAATTCATAATAATATTAAATAAATACAAAATTGAAAACCCTATTCATTGTACGATATTTTATTCTCCTGATAAAAAGAAGAGAGGAGTGGCGGCATAGTGCAAAGAAGAAACTTTAGATCGGAATTGTGCTAACAAGTGGTTTTGTAAATTAACTAGATTTTTGTGGTTTGGTATTCGAATAAATTAAGTATGTAAAATTGGTAAGGTTTGATACTTCCAGCATAAGTTATATAAAAAGGTGTATATAATGTGTCAGGATACTTGCAATTGAGAGTAGTACATGTATATGTTTATATAGATTTTATTATATTACAAATTAAGTATTAAAAAAATTCCTACAGAAAAGTACTTTCTTGTATTAGAATTTAATAATTATATATTCATATGTTTATATGTTATGAAACTTTAGTTTTCATCTGTTACGGAAATTGGAAGATTTCAATTGATTTTTTAAGGTTACGTTCTGGCGTTTATTTTATACACATTTGTTTTAGAATAGACAATGGTAAATCTATGTATTTGGTCAATATTATACTAAAATAATAAATGTTCATAGAAAACAAAAATAATAGAAAAAATAATAAAATGAGCTAATTAACGAGTAGAAGATAAATAAATAAATAAATTTTTATAAGTTATTATTTTTAATTAGTGGTCTCGTGTGATTTGGTAACTTATAATTGAATTATAATTTTTTTTATTAGATCGACTTGGAGGAGATTAACATAATCTTATTTAAATTTTGGGTATTACATTGCTTAATTCAGGTACGGATTCCGTACTCTTTCAGCGAGACTCTTTTGTTTTTAATTCGTTCGTTTCGTTATTCGTTTCGAAATTTAGTATTGTCTCTCATAATTGTTCCTTGTCAATTTATTGTGATAAATTTATTTTGGCGTTGTATTAGAACTCATATTTGTACTCTTTAGACTAGTGTATTATGTCTAAATTTTATTTTGATATTTATAGTGATGTACATGTTAGTATATTTTTTAGAGACTTATATTGATGATTCGTTCGATTTAACATGTACACGTTAGAACCCTTTTGTGTTAATATTATGTCGCAAGTGTTGTGACATGGTATTGTTGTTAGAATACCGTAGGGTATACCTAAGCTATAACCACATGTGGGGGTACCACAGGCATGTCCTCTTGGCACCGAGGCATGACACCTTCCGTGATGGTGTGATGGATCACCAGCGTCTCCGCTTTTGTGCTCCGGTGGGAGTTGGCCATTTGGTGTTTTGTTGTGGGGGCGTATGGGTCGACCCTAGTTTCTGTCTGCTCATTCGCGGATTGGTGATGTTTGTGCCAAACACGCCTTCCGATTTTGTATGATCCGGATTGCGCAAATCAGATGTGTGATTGCTCATGTGACATTATTTGACTTTTGTGTGTGGCAAGGTATATTACTATTTATTTTGAGCTCGGTATGAAATAACACCCAGCCATTTGATTCAGCCTATCATTTCGCTGTGTTAGTTTTGTTCGTTTCGTTTTGTTTCAGTTCATTTCGTTTCTTTTCATTTAATTAAGTTAGTTATTTTGGTTCATTATTTGTATTCTATATCTGTACTGGGCATTTGGCTCATGCTGTGTTTTTCTTCTGGCAGGTAATCAGGGGAATCAAGGGGAAGTGTGACGAGAGCTCCCTTTTATCTAAAGGATTTAGATATATTATGTTTAGGTTGTGATACATTAGTTTGTCCGAAATTGTAATAATTATTTTAGATTGTGGTTTGAGATAGTTTGGCATTTATTATGGTTGACTTATCGTATTTATCAGATATTAAGACTATCGTTTTGGGGCTTTGAGCCTTACTATTAAATTCATCAGTTTTGTTATGTTTTGAGTAACTTCTCTTTCTATTTCGGAAAGGGGGTGTTACAGAGTTGGTATCAGAGCTTAGGTTCTTTCTTGTAGAAAACCTATTTAGGTTTGACCTGTGAGTTATGGGTAGACTTCTGGGTTAGGTTTTTGTTCTATTTGATTTTCTGTTCAGCTATCATATCCGCTATATTTGAATTTGTCTCTAATCTGCTTTGTTTATATTCGTGATCTCTTTCTTAGATGGCTCGTAGATCCGCTAGAGTTTTTGGGAGGCGAGGTAACAATAGGGGAAGAGGTGAGGTCATTGATGAGCAACCTAATAATCGATAAATGCTCAATTGGCTACCTTGGTGAATCAAAGATGAATTAGGCGTTACCTCGCTTTGGTGCACAGTTGTACAGGTTAATGCAAAGAAATTGGCCACCGAAATTCTGAGCAGGAGAACCCGGGAAATAATGGTCCATAGGCAAACGAAGAGGAAGGGAATGTAGATGGTCATGATCAGCAGGTGATTCCAATGTATGTATGGTTGGAGAGATTTCAGAAGCAGAAACCACAGGCATTCAGTTCAACTCCAACTCCAATTGATGTAGAGAATTGGATTGCCCACCTAGAGAAGATCTTTGATGTGTTGGGGTGCTCAGATAATCAGAAAGTGTTGCTTGCAGCTTACAAGCTAGAAGGGGATGCACAGAGGTGGTGGAAAGCGATGAAAGTAACAAAGGGTGATGATTATGTTGAGGCACTTAGCTGGGTAGAGTTTTGTGAGGTCTTTTATCAGCAGTATTTCCCAGCTGCTGATAAAGAGGCCTATGCTATAGAATATCTGTCGATTCAACAGAAAGATGATGAGTCCATCACGGACTTCATGACGAGGTTTACTAGGTTGGCAGGCTTTGCGAAAACCTCAGCAGGGACTGCAGCGAAACAGGCGGAGAAGTTCAAGTGGTGGATTCATTATAAGTATCGACAACATCTCATTAACAACAAGTTTTCAGATGTGTCGGCTGTGGCAAATGCAGCCAAAAATATTGAAATGGAGCGACAGTACTTTCGGTCTTCTAAACCGGATGGGAGTTGAAAGAGGGACAGAGATGACCAGCAGGGTCAAACTTCAGTTCAGCATGGGAAAAGTCAGGGTGGTCAGTGGAATAGGAATCGTGGTGGCCAATAGGGGCAATGGCGTGAATGAGAATCGAATCAGGGTTATCGGCAGATGCCTCAAAGAAGGGCGTAATCACATTTAGTAGCTACCTTGGAATGGTCAGAATCATTCGCAGCAAGGGCGTAATCGTCAAATGAGGGCAAAATCAGGGTCGTTATCCAGGACCAGCTGGTGGGGGTAACCCAAATCTTATCCCGATAGCTCCTTGTGCTACTTGTGGGGCTATTCATCCGGGGAGGCAGTGTCATAGACTCACAGGTGCATGCTTCTTGTGTGGACAGATGGGTCATATTGCTAGGGATTGTACCGGTCCACGCGGAAATGGTGGAGGTGGTGATAATGGTGGCAATAGAGGTTAGCGTCAGGGTGGTCGAGTGTTTGCCTTGACATATAACCAGGCGGCAGGTGAACCAGGTATTGTTTTTGGTATTCTTTTAGTTGGCAATCGTGAGGCATCTATTTTGTTTGATACGGGTTCTACTCATTTTGTTGTTGCTCAGTCTTTTGTTCGGCACCTGGGTGTGCCATCTCAGTTATTAGATTCTGTTATGTCTATTTCTACCCCGATGGGGACTTCAGTTGTTATTTCTGATTTGTATCGAGGGTGTCCAATAAGTTTTGGGGATAAGATCCGTAGCGTTAATCTTCTTCCGATGTGTATACACGATTTTGATGTCATTCTTGGAATGGACTGGTTGGATAAGCACCAGGCCACTATCGATTGTCAGGCGAAGAAGGTTATATTTGGAGATGTGAAGTCTCTGGAGTTCGTGTTTTAGGGTTCACAACCAAGTAGGGTGGTGAAGTTGATTTCAACTTTGAAGGCTGGAAAGTTGGTAGCAAAGGGTTGTGAGGGGTATTTGGCGTTTGTGAAAGATACCTCTAAGGGTGAGTCTCGTATTGAGGATGTTCCGATTGTTCGTGACTTTTTCGATGTGTTTCCTGAGGAGTTGTCAGGGTTGCCACCACAGCGGGAAGTAGAATTTTCTATTAAACTTGTTCCTGGTGCGGAGCCTATCTCTAAGGCGCCGTATCGGATGGCACCGTTAGAGTTACAAGAGTTGAAGGAGCAGTTACAGGAGCTGTTAGATCGTGGTGTGATTCAGCCGAGTGTTTCACCGTGGGGTGCTCCAGTTTTGTTTGTGAAGAAGAAGGATGGGTCTATGAGACTGTGTATAGACTATAGAGAGTTGAACAAGATAACCATCAGGAATCGGTATCCATTGCCAAGGATTAATGACTTGTTTGACCAACTTCAAGGGGCAAAATATTTTTCAAAGATAGACTTGAGGTCGGGATATCATCAGTTGAGGGTGAGGGATGGGGATATCCCTAAGACAGCTTTTCGTAATCGATATAGGCATTACGAGTTTCTGGTGATGCCATTTGGGTTGACTAACGCTCCGGTGGTGTTCATGGATTTAATGAATCGGGTGTTCAGGGAGTACTTGGACCAATTTGTCATTGTCTTTATTGATGACATTTTGGTTACTCCAAGTCTAAGGAAGAACATGAGGAACATCTTCACACAGTGTTGGGGATTTTGCAGAAAGAGAAGTTGTATGCTAAATTCTCTAAATGCGAATTCTGGTTGGAGCAGGTTGCATTTTTGGGCCACGTTATTTCTGCTGAGGGCATTAAGGTGGATCTTGCGAAGGTTGAGGCTATCACTAAATGGCCGAGACCTACTACAGTGATAGAGATTAGGAGTTTCTTGGGTTTGGCAGGGTATTATAGGCGGTTTGTAGAAGGGTTTTCCTTGCTTGCCTTACCATTAACCCAGTTGATGAGAAAGGGCATGAAGTTTTTGTGGAATGAGGAGCGTGAAAAGAGTTTTGAGGAGTTGAAGAAACAACTTGTGACAACTCCTATACTTGCATTGCCATCGGGAACTGGAGGTTACCAGATTTATAGTGATGCTTCTAAGAAGGGCCTGGGGTGTGTTTTGATGCAACACGGTAAGGTGATTATTTATGCTTCTAGGCATCTTAAACCTTACGAGGTGAACTACCCCACTCATGATTTGGAGTTGGCAGCGGTGATCTTTGCCTTAAAGATTTGGAGGCACTATTTGTATGGAGAGACTTGTGATATCTCAATGATCATAAAAGTCTTAAATACATTTTTACTCAGAATGAGCTCAATATGAGGCAGAGGCATTGGTTAGAGCTTTTAAAAGATTATGATGCGAGGATTCAGTATCACCTGGGGAAGGCAAATGTGGTTGCAGATGCTCTTAGCCGAAAGAGTTCAGGGAGTGTAGCAGCCCTTATTACACAACCTCAACTTATTTCAGATATGGAGCGGATCGAGTTAGAGTTGTATGTACGAGGTTCAGATGGGAATTTGGCGGGTATGAGAGTGGAGCCCTCTCTTATCTGACGAGTCAAAGAAGCTCAAAAAGAAGACGGGGAGTTGTGGAGTATGACACAGAATCTAGAGGAGGGCAAGCAGTTTGAGTTTTGTATTGTTGACCATGGTGTGATTTGGTTGGGTGAGCGGTTGTGTGTACCGTCCGATCCAATCATTCGAGAGGCGGTGTTGGCTGAGGCTCATAGTTCACCATTTTCTATTCATCCAGGTTCTACGAAGATGTATAGGGATTTGAAGAAGAATTTTTGGTGGAATGGGATGAAACGAGACGTGGCTGAATATGTTGGGAAGTGTCTTACTTGTCAACAAGTGAAGATAGAACATCAACGAGCTAGTGGTTTGCTACAACAGTTAGACATTCTAGTGTGGAAGTGGGAAGAAATCACGATGGATTTTGTGACTGGTTTACCGAAGACTTTCAGGAAGAATGGTGCCATTTGGGTAGTGGTGGACCGACTGACCAAATTTGCACACTTTTTGGCTATCCATGAGGGTTACTCGGTGGATGGGTTGGCACAAATCTTTCAGCAGGAGATTGTTAGACTTCATGGTACTCTGGTGTCTATTATTTTAGATCGGGATCCACGGTTCACTTCTCGGTTTTGGAAAGGGTTCCAACGAGCTTGGGGTACTCGGCTCAACTTCAGTACTTCTTTCCATCCGCAAACTGATGGGCAATCCGAAAGGACTATTCAGACATTGGAGGATATGTTGAGGTCTTGTGCACTTGAGTGGTCGGGTAATTGGGATGATTACTTGAGCCTAGTTGAGTTTACTTATAACAACAGCTGGCATGCAAGTATTGGGATGGAACCTTTTGAGGCATTGTATGGTAGAAAGTGTCGGGCACCAACTTGTTAGGATGAGGTTGGTGAAAGGACCATAGAAGGGCCTGAGTTAGTCCAAATCACTACGGAGAAGGTAGCGGTGGCTAAGGAGAAATTGAAGTCGGCTCGATCACGGCAAAAGTGTTATGCTGATAAACATAGGAGGACTTTAGAATTTGAACCTGGTGAACATGTGTTTCTAAAAGTTTCCCCTTGGAAGGGCATTCAGCGATTTGGGTTGAAAGGAAAACTTAGTCCGCGTTATATTGGCCCATTTGAGATTCTAGAGAGGGTTGGTGAGGTTGCATATAGGTTAGCTTTGCCTCCACAGTTAGCTCACGTGCATAATGTGTTCCATGTGTTGGTGTTGAGGAGTTATCATTATCATCCGTTGCATGTGGTACAATATCCGTTTGATAAGATTCGGGAGGATCTTACTTGTGAGGAGAAAGCTGAATTGATTTTGGATCGTAAAGAAAGGATTATGAGGAGGAAGACAATTCCGTTTGTTAAGGTTTTGTGGAGAAATCATTCGGAGCGGGAGGCTACATGGGAAATGGAAGAGTCTATTCGAGCGGAGTATCCACATCTATTTGAAAATTAGGTGCGTTCCATTTTTTTTGATTCCGGGGACGGAATCCTTTTTAAGGGGTAGGTGATGTAATACCCGGAAAAAAAAATAATAATAATAAAAATTACATTTAATTTCATATTTTTTAAAATATTTTAATTGGGCTTTCTTATGTTTGGGTAAAACATGGTATTTAATTATATGGACTATAATAAGTAAAGGATTACATTAATTTGGGCCTTTAAGTTACTTGGGTCTAATTGGTATTTGGCTAATTTTAAATCCTTTTAAAATTAAAAGAATTCATAATAATATTAAATAAATACAAAACTAAAAACCCTATTCATTGTACGATATTTTATTCTCCTGATAAAAAGAAGAGAGGAGTAGGCGGATAGTGCAAAGAAGAAACTTTAGATCGAATTGTCTTTAACAAGTAAGTGGTTTTGTAAATTAACTAGATTTTTGTGATTTGATATTGAATAAATTAAGTATGTAAAATTGGTAAGGTTTGATACTTCCAAAGATAAGTTATATAAAAAGGTGTATATAATGTGTCGGGATACTTGTAATTGAGAGTAGTACATGTATATGTATATATAGATTTTATTATATTACAAATTAAGTATTAAAAAATTCTACTGTAAAAGTACTTTCATTGTATTAGAATTTAATAATTATATATTCATATGTTTATATGTTATGAAACTTTAGTTTTCATCATTTTATTAAATTGGAAGATTTCAATTGATTTTTTTAAGGTTACGCTCGGCATTTATTTTATACACATTTGTTTTAGAATAGACAATGGTAAATCTATGTATTTGGTCAAGATTATACTAAAATAATAAATGTGAAAATAGAAAAAATAGAAATAATAATAAAATGAGCTAATTAACGAGTAGAAGATAAATAAATAAATAAATTTTTATAAGTTATTATTTTTAATTAGTGGTCTCGTGTGATTTGGTAACTTATAATTGAATTATAATTTTTTTTATTAGATCGACTTGGAGGAGATTAACATAATCTTATTTAAATTTTGGGTATTACATTGCTTAATTCAGGTACGGATTCCGTACTCTTTCAGCGAGACTCTTTTGTTTTTAGTTCGTTCGTTTCGTTATTCGTTTCAAAATTAAGTATTGTCTCTCATAATTGTTCCTTGTCAATTTATTGTGATAAATTTATTTTGGCGTTGTATTAGAACTCATATTTGTACTCTTTAGACTAGTGTATTATGTCTAAATTTTATTTTGATATTTATAGTGATGTACATGTTAGTATATTTTTTAGAGACTTGTATTGATGATTCGTTCGATTTAACATGTACACGTTAGAACCCTTTTGTGTTAATATTATGTCGCATGTGTTGTGACATGGTATTGTTGTTAGAATACCGTAGGGTATACCTAAGATATAACCACATGTGGGGGTACCACAGGCATGTCCTCTTGGCACCAAGGCATGTCACCTTCCGTGGCGATGTGATCAGTCCACGGCATCTCCGTTTTGTGCTCCGGTGGGAGTTGGCCATTTGGTGTTTTGTTGTGGGAGGCGTATGGGTCGACCCTAGTTTTTTGTTACGCTCGCTCGTGGATTATCGATGTTTGTGCCAAACACGCTTCTCGATTTTGCATGCATCCGGATTGCGCAGGCAAATCGATGTGTGTGATTGCCTATGTGGCATTATTTGACTTACTGTGTGGCAAGGTATATTACTATTTATTTTGAGCTCTCAGATGAAATAACACCCTGACCATTTGATTCAAATTTTATCATTTCGTTGTGTTAGTTTTGTTCGCTTGCGTTCAGATTCATTTAATTGAGTTAGTTATTTTGGTTCATTATTTGTATTCTATATCCGTACTGGGCATTTGGCTCATACTGTGTTTTTCTTCCGGCAGGTAAGGGGAATCAAGGGGAAGTGTGACGAGAGCTCCCTTTTATCCAAAGGATTTAGATATATTATGTTTAGGTTGTGATACATTAGTTTGTTCGGAATTGTAATAATTATTTTAGATTGTGGTTTGAGATAGTTTGGCATTTATTATGGTTGACTTGTCGTATTTATCAGATATTAAGACTATCGTTTTGGGGCTTTGAGCCTTGCTATTAAATTCATCAGTTTTGTTATGTTTTGAGTAACTTCTCTTTCTATTTCGAAAAGGGGGTGTTACACTGACAATAACAAAAAGCTGATGGAGTACGTCCCTCTCAGCCTCCCCATGACTATCATTTATGTCATTTCTCCATCTATAGGTATCCTCTCTAGATTCATGATATCCTTCAGAAGCTATATGATACAATTGATCATTATGAAATAACTTCATAGTCAATACCGTAGTTTTTCCGGTTCCTGACTGTTAACGCCAAGTTTCGTCTGCGCGTCCAATCACAGAATCCACGCGCTGAAACCTACACAATAACGGATCACACAGAAGCTTGACGGCTTGTGCCGCCGGGGGATAGCTCCGGTGTGAGAATAAGTACAAGCCGTTCACAAGATTTAACAATGGAGGCTTAAATGTTTAGTGCTCAAAGATGTATTACCTAGTAATTGTAGTTAAGCCTTGTATTTATAGCCATTCTCATCTCCCAAAAGTCCCTCTCCGAGTCGGAACAGGACTACTAAATATGGTAGTTACCTATATTTGTGTCCAACACAATCTCCTTAAAAGGTGCAAGTAGAATCCCTTTCCAATACTTCCTTTGGAGTTGCCTTATCAACACATGATTAGGGATAGGACCCTTAACCACGTAATCCCCTTATCACTCCCAACTCTGCATGTGGGCTATCCAACTGCACAGGCCCAACCCATTAATCATCATAAGCACCGGTCTGGGCCTCGGTCCAAAGGACGCGAAGGCCCTACCCCGACCTCCATGATCACAACCGGATCTCGGCCTATTGGGCTCGGGTATCCGAACCCGAATGTCCTCGACCTCCTATATGCCTTTGGCCATATCGGCCCAACCTCATCGATTCCAACCTAGGCCTATAGCCAACATGGTGGTCGGTAAAACACTCCCGAATATTGCCCCCAGTCTCTTGTTATAAGATATTTATGACATGAGACTTGAAAGGACACGAATGTAAATAGTCACGTCCGATAATGATGAGCCATCTTGGGAACCCAAATGGTTTCTCTTCGATTCATGGGTCGGTACACGTTTTTCCAAGCCACCTGCCATAAATAGCCGCCCTTGGAAACCATGTCAGACGTGCTATATAAGTCCCTTAACACCCGTCACTGTCACTTTTTCGAGCCTTTATCCATTTCAAATTCTCACCAAACTTTTTTGGCAAGGGCGATTTCCGGCGAGTATTCCATTTCCACAGATCCTTTGATTTTCATCATCCTGCTAGTTTTTGAGCTTCAACCTTGTCCGTTTTCTTCTAAAAACTCACAGTTGTGCCTCATTCCCTTCCAAAACCTCCCAAATGGCTGATTCTAGCACTCCAACCCCGGCTGGTGAACCAAATCCTCCCTCTGTCACCGTTGGTGACCTGATTCCTATCGACTTACCGGCGGCTCACACCGATAGCCCTTCTTCCTCGATACTCCCTACCCCAATCAGTGCCGAGGCCAAAATCTGCAACGTCTACCACTCCGAAACAGAGTTTACCCATGTCAATAACCCATCCTCCATTACGCCTACTCAAATCTCCGATATTCGAACCCTCTTCAACATCCCCCAAGAATACAATCTTCGGGCTCCAAATCCTGATGAGAAAATGTTTTGGAGACCCGAAGGCGAATGGGTGGCTGTTCCCCTATATCTTCTGAAATATGGGGTTCGGTATCCACTTCACGAGTTCATCTCTTCCTTCCTTTGTTTCGCGGGCATCGGGTTGGCCCAGCTCGTGCCCAACTCGTATATCCACCTTGTTGCATTCATTGCTTTATGCCAGGAGCTCGGGATCACGCCTGGCCTCGACTTCTTCTTCGCCCTTTTCACTGTCACCGCTTCGAAAGAGCCAGGCTTGAAGCAATTAAACAAATGATCCACCCGAACCGCTCTTGTCAAGACCCCTTCAAGTAACAAGGGTTGGCATGACAAGTGGTTCTTCGCCAGAGGAACCGACCTCCAGCTCCTCCCTCGATGGGCCCAACCTGCAGATCCCATAGCCAAGGTGTCCAAGTTCCCGAAGGATCGGGCTAGCGCATTCAAGGTATTTTATAAGAAATGGAATAAGACCGAATGGTCACTATCGGTTTTGTCCAACGAAACTTGGTTGTATACGCACGGATGTAAGTATCTTTCTCCTGACTCCTTTATATTTCCTCTGACTGCCGAACCCCTGGACGTGTTCCCTGACCTTTCCCACTCATTGTTGTTTGTTCAGTGACAATTTTCAAGGCCGATGGTGCCACTGAATCGTTGACTCCTTTTCCTGTTGCGGTCGAGCCCATCCGTATGCCCATCACCGATGAGACTCCCGAGGAGGATGCCATTCTCCTGGCAGAACTCTCCGTTGGTTCCTCTTCGAGTCCTATTAACCCAGTTTCTGGGGCTAAGGTTACTATCAAGTCAGTACTAAAGATGAATAAGGTCGATAAGATGGCTCTGCTAAAGAAGGCAAAGAAGCCATCTGCCAAGGCCCCATCTGAGATCGTCACGTCTGCTCAGCCGAATCCGACACCCCTATCCCCTGCAATAATTATAGTGGTCGAGGATTCGGAAGACACAGAGGATCGACCTCTCGAACCTCCCCTTAAGAAGCCTCGTCTATCTAAAGGCCCTGCCCCTGTTGATGCGGTCACGGTCCCGGTCCCTGAATCCACTCCTACCTCCAAGGCCAGTTCTTCCCAAGGGTCGCTTAACTACATTGTCAGTCAAGAGTCTTGCGGACATATTCCCCTTCAACCTGTTCGACCACTTCAAGCTTCCTGGCGACGACGAGCGATTTAAGAGCTATTCGTCGGAAGAGTATCTGGTTACCTACATCCGAGCTCAAACTCAGGTATTCCCGATCAGCTTTAAAGTTTTTCCCTTTACCGCTATGTTGTGTTTTACATATCTGATGTTTTTTTTGTGTTTAGGCCAACGCCATCCTTGCTCGGGCTATCCCTTCTCTTGCCCGATCGACTAAGAAAGAAAATCAAATGAAACATGATGTGTCGCTTCTCGAAGCCGAGTTGCGAGGTCGTGATTCAGAACTGAAGAGGGAGAGGGACTTGCACGCCGATACCCAAAACTAGGTGACAAAGGATGATCGTCGGATTGCCGAACTCGAAGAGCAATATTCTTTACTTCAACAAGAGTTCGTCGGTCTCGACGATCATGCCAAGAAGCTTGTGCAAGACAAGGAGCTGCTGGCCGAGGAGAACAAGGTCTTGGTGGGGAATCTTCACTTTATCGAAATACCAATTCAATACAATTCACGACAACATGAGAACGTTGATCCGGTCGAACAATGCATTGTTAGAGGAGCAGGTTATCATCAAGCTAGCGGCCATAAAGGAATATGAAGAGTCGCCTGCCTTAACTGATAAGGTTATGGCCCAGTTTGCTGAGGGGGTCGAAGCTTATCGAGAGAAGGCACAGATGAAGCTGGTCGAGGCTGGATTGGATGCCTCGATCCTTGACTCTTTCGATGAGGAATCCGAGGCCGAAGCTGGTGATGATTTGCCTTAGTGTAGGATTTCCGTACTTGTAATTTTTTCCTTTTTTAGTTTTGTAATTCGCTCGATCTGTTAGGCTGATGGTATATGTATCCGAAGCCCATCTGATCGGGAATTGTAAAACAGATTTGATATGAATGAAATAGTATAAGTTTCTTAGTTGGTATCTCGATTTATTTTGTTTGTGACTTTTATCGAACAGTTAGGTCATTTATGACTGTCTGGTCAATTTATGTCCGAAGCTTACATGATCGGATTTATAACTTTATCGATCAGTTATACTTGTGGCGCTTCTCGATCGCTTAAGTTTTTTGGACCGTCTCGATCGTTTTTACGTCAAGCTTATCGACGGATGTGTAACTTTGTCATCCAGTTATACTTGTGACCTTTTCTGATCAGTTAGGTCCTTCCAAACTGTCTGATCAGTTTACGTCCGAAGCATGTCTAATTGGTAAAGCAGTGCGAATTTAAATGAAGTATAAGTATTTCTCGAAGAGAAGTTTTTATTTCATTGATAAATTGCATAGATTACATAAATAAAGGGAAGAATAGACATGCATTTACTGGTAATATTTTCTAAGTCTTCCAGCATGCCATGTATTCTTCACCTCAGATCCATCCATAGCTCGAAGCCGATAAGTCCCTGGCTTCGGCACCTCCACTACCTCGTAAGGCCCCTCCCAGTTAGGCATTAGCTTACCTGTATTCTGGGGGGTTGATGCCTCTGACTCCCGAAGCACCAAATCTCCTACCTTAAACCTCCTCTACTTCACCTTCTGATTGTAGTGTCAGGCTGTTCTCTGTTGATAAATAGCCAACCTCAACATGGCAGAGTCCCAGGCTTCATCCAGTAGATCCAAATTTTTTTTCAGGCCTTCATCATTGTATAGTTCCTTGTACTGACTGACTCGAAGAGTGGGGGATCTGATCTCGACTGGTATGAGTGCATCAGTTCCGTATGCCAGTCTGAATGGAGAGTCTCCAGTTGTTATCCTCGGAGTTGTCCGATATGCCCACAAAACACTGAGTAGTTCTTCGGGCCACCGACCCTTTAACTCATCCAACCTTCTTTTTATTCCATTGAGTAGTGTTCGGTTGGTTACTTCTACTTGACCGTTCGATTGAGGGTGAGCAACTAAAGTCTTACGATGTTGAATTCCCAGCTCTTTCAGAAAACTTTCGAACTTTGACCCCACAAACTGTCTGTCGTTATGAGAGACCACTGCCCTAGGAATGCCGAAACGGTAAACGACTCCTTCCTTTAGAAATTTCAAGCATTCTTGTTCGGTGATCTTCTGTAGTGGTTTGGCTTCGACCCATTTTGTCATGTAGTCAATAGCCATGATTACGAAGCTGACTTTCCCCTTGGCCTTCGGCAAAGGCCCTAATATGTCGATTCCCCATACAGCGAAGGGAATCGGTGATAAGACCGAATAAAGCTCTTCGGGGGGTTGATGTGGGATATTTCTATTCAGCTGACACTTGGGACACCTTCTTACGAATTCCTTGGCCTCTGTGTAGATAGTCGGCTAGTAATACCCCGCCACAAAATCTTGTGTGCCAGTGACTTGGCCCCATGTGATCTCCGCAAATCCCTTCGTGTACCTCTCGAAGTGTATAGTTTGCTTCTGACGGTGTTAAGCACTTGAGTAGTGGAGAGCTGAAAGCCCTTCGATACAGATCTCCATCAATAAGTACAAAGTTTGAGCTTCGATGCTTGATCTTCCTTGCTAGAATGCGAACTGAAGGCAACACCCTGTCGGCCAGGTAGGAACTGTATAGTGTAAGCCAACAGTCCAGCCTATCAATACATAGTACCTCCTCTTTCGGGACACTTGGATGTTCCAATACCTCCAGATATACCGATCCACTGAAGGAGCTTGCCTCTGTTGTTGCCAATTGAGCCAAGGCATCTGCCACTGTGTTGTCAGATCGATTCACTCCTTGACAGCTGACTTAACTGAAGTATGCCAATTTACTCTTCGCTTCGGCTAAATATCTTGTCATTCTTGCCCCCCGTGCCTTATACTCTCCTGATATCTATTTGATAATCAACTGTGAGTCACTATAGATGACTAGATTTTGTACTTCTAGGCTTCGGGCCAACTTCAGCCTGGCTAGAATGGCCTCGTACTCTGATTTGTTGTTGGTCCCTTTGAACTGGAACCGAATTACTTATTGGACTTTAAACCCTTCGGGACTCGTCAGTATGACCCCAGCACCACTGATATCCGAGGTTGATGAGCTATAACCATATAGTGTCCATGAAGTCCTCATGTGTTGTGTTTTGGTCACCGACCCCACATCCGATTCTGAGAACGAACATTCCACGATGAAGTCGGCCAGTGCCTGCCCTTTGATTGCTGTTCGGGGTAGATATTCCAATGCAAACTGTGTTAATTCCATTGCCCATGCTGCCAATCTTCCCGATACCTCTAGTCGGTGTAGGATTTTCTTCAACGGCTGATCTGTGTATACCACCACCACCACCCAACCCTGGAAATAATGCCGAACCTTCCTACTTGCAATGATCAGAAGCATAGGCGAATTTATCCAGGTTCGGGTATCTAATTTATGCATCTCGGAGCACATGGCTGACGTAGTATGTTTGTTCCTAGTTGGCACAATAGTTATCTAGAAGGGGGGGTTGAATAGATATTTAAAAAACTTTTCTTTTTAAACTAGTTCTTTGATAATGATTAAAACTTAGCGGAATTAATATTTGTTTTAATCTTCTTTACCAAGCAATGGAGTAATGAGGGTGAGGCAATTATGGCAGTTATAACAGTTATAGCAGTTATGATGTGAATGTAAATGACACAGTCATTTTAAGTGGTTCAGAGCACTTAAAGCTCCTAGTCCAATCTTCTACTAAACGAGTAGGATATCCACTAAGTATGTCTGTTACAACTTCTAAATCACACAGATTCCTTCTAGACCAGCAGTCTAGGAACTTCTTAGTTCACTCTTGAACTCTTCAAGTCCAACAGACTTGGCTTTCTTACAGTTCACTATGAACTCTTCAAGTCTAGCAAACTTGGTACTCTTCTTCAGTTGGTTGATAATGTTGTGTTCTTGATGGTTGCTACTCAGTCGCTGTGTAAGCACTTTTTCTAAAGAATTGAGTAGCTGAGCAAGCTTTGCAATATCTCAGATCGTAGAGTTAAGCTTGAGAGAGATGTTCACGTTGTTTGTTCAATGCTTTCTTAGTTCTCTCTCATCTGTCTGATCTGTATATATGTGATGTTGAAAACTATCCGTTGGATCCATCCGTTGTGGCATTAAATGCGTCTGAACTTTCTCTACTATGATGGAGACATTTCTGCACATCTTTTGAATTTTGCATTCTGGCCCACTGACACTGCAGGCTGCTTTCTCACCTACCACCTGCAAAGGTGTTTTGTCCCTCTTACCCATGGTACTATCCTTAGCTTCTTCAATACGCTTCTTTGTTGCATACTAAGGATATTTCATATACTCTGGGACTGATGAGTACTGCAGCGTTTAAGATCCATTTCTCACATGTTGAAATCACAGATCATTGAGGCTCGACGTCTTCTGACATGATATAGATGATGCTCTACGATTTGGATCGTGGTGTTCTATAATTCAGATCGTAGCATTTTTGACATCTTTGCACACTACGATGCTATCAGTCGAGAGCACTACGATTTCCCTTAAACCTTTGCACACTACGATCTTCACTTGCTCGTGTTGTTGACTCTACGTTCCCGAGAGCACACTACGATCGTTGACTTGTAAACTTCTTGTTTCCTTCAGCATACTACGATCGTGGAGATGACTCGGCAGACGTTGGGACTACTCTACGATTCTCGAAGAGTCTCTTCAAGGCAGGCATACTACGATCTTCAGGCTCTACGTTCTCTACCTTGACTTTTGCAATGTTGATCAGATTGATGCACTATGATTTCTTCAATACTAGTCTATTACATCTCCAGATCAACCTAACAGTTTTGATCTTTCTATCTATACATTCCCTAACAGAATGGTACACGTTGAGAGCTCAGATCAACCTAACAATTTGATCTATCACTAAGTCCTTGTACATGTATTCATTTAAGGACCTTACAAATAATCATAAAACATCAAATCATAATATGCATTCTCCCAACAATCTCCCCCTATTTGATGTTGACATAACCAAGGAGATTTGTTGTCATGATTATTAGTGACTACATACATTTGCAGGAAATTTAAACATGACTTAGTATTTTAGTGAGCAGCTGAAATTTCTAGAGAATAAGCATGAATTTATTAATGATCAGAAGATATTACAATTCAACATTACATCAATAGGAAATTTAAGTTTCAACTTATCTCTGTTTCCTTGACCTCTTTAGTGGAGGTGGGTTGGCATACTCCTTAGCCCTTCTTTTTCTTTGAGCTTCCTCGTTTCTGCCTAACTCTTCCAGCTCGCTTAGACTTAGTATTGGATTCTCCTCATGCCTGTGCATGAATACAGGATCTCCAGTTGGCATTCTTATGCGTACAGTAGATACATCTTGTGAGCTGGGAGTTGACTCCTGACGGCTTAATGGTATAGCCATTACAATTCTCTGTTGATCAGATCGTTGAGTCTGACTGTGGAATTGTCTTGCAGGAGGGCTTCGTGATGCTTGAGCTTGATATTTTCCTCTTCCCCTTTCTTGAGTTCCATGACCTCTGCCTTGTCCTCCCTGAACTCATTTCCCTTTATTCTCCCCCTTTATGTCAGCATCAAGGGTTCGAATATCGGCAGACAGTCGATTAACACCTTGGACAAGCTCGTTCAGTTAGCTTTGTGTCTGAGCAATGTCCTCTCTATTTTCCTTGATCTATTTTTTAGATCTTGCTTCTTTGTTTTGGAGAACTGAAATAATCATATCATTATGTTTTTCCTGATTTGCATAAGATTTCTGGAAGTCGTAGACAGAAGCTTTCAAGTTGAGGATGTTGTCTAGCATAATTTTATGTTGAAGGTCTTGGTGTTTCTGCATTTCGAGTGCAACCTCTCGTTGCTGGGCAGCTCTTTGGAAGTGGATCTCATATCTGTCCGACATACTCTTCAGAATCTCTTTGATAATTTCTCTTAGCCTCTTTGTAAGCTCAGTATTCATAGTGCGAGGGAAATTATTTGCAGCTGTGATCATTTGATTCAGCTGGATATTGATGAGATCAGAGTGAGTTTCCAAACTTGCTTCTATAGACTTGACCATTTTCTTAGAGGTTTCTTCTAACTCATCCTTGGTAGGCAGGCTTGGGAGAGTATCATTTGCTTGTGGATTGTTAATTGGAGGGGTTCTCTGGTGGGATTGATCTTGCAAGTTGTAAAGAGCGAGATCAAGACTAAAGTAGTCATTTGATGAGGAGGAAGGTATATCAGATGAAGGGGCTTGGGTTTGGATGTCTGGGATAGGCGACTCTACGATTTCGATGTGGGACTCTACAATGTGGTTGGAGTCTGGAATCGTAGAGGTGGTGATTTGTGGTTGCAAGGTAAAGTTGACTTCATTTGGTTCTTCAGTTACAGAATTTTGGGATTCTGTAACTGGAAATTGGTTTACTGGATTGAGAGTCACTTCCAACCATCGAGGGAATTCATAAAAATAGCTAAATGAAGATGATGGTAAGTGATAAACTCTGAATTTGATAGGAATAGACAATACCTCAGATTTGTCTTTTGATGAGGAATGGTTGGTAACCAGCTTCTTGGCAAAGATGACTTTCCCTGGAAATCCATGAGCCAGAACTGAGATGGCTAGATATTCCTTGAAGCTCTAGAACATGTGATCCCATGAGTTCAAGATTTGAGCTTGATGGTATGCCATCATGGGTAGATAGGAAAACAGTTGAGTGTACAGATAGCTCCTGAATCCATCCTTCCCTACACCACTGATTTTAAGATCATCATCATCTTCTTCACTATCTTCATTTGAGGATTCCATTATCTCAATGGGCTCTTGAGGACCTTTTACTGGTTCCTCTTCATGTCTGGTAGGGACATCTTGATTTTGGGCAGGAATCTCTTCTTTTGTCGAGTGGATATCATGAGGCTCCCCCTCAGCATGATCATCTCCTTGTAGATTCAGCAAGTCCCCCTTAGCTGGAACATCTTCTTGAGAGATCAGAAACTCCGCCACTGTGACGCCCCCAAAATTAGGTATACATCACCCATCTTGGGTCGCCAGATACATGGTAAAGAATTTAAATACAATTTACTAATACAACTGTCGTGTACAATACGACAAAACATAACTGTGAGTTTGAATACAATTATTGTCTACTAGAGATTATACAAACTCAAAAGGAGTCCTCATTACAATTATTAACACACTATTTCACGTAATAGTGAGGACTACTAATGTTATCCTCCGGACCGTCACTCCGCTCCTCGACTAGTCCTCGCTATGTTCTCATTTCAAGAGAACAAATGAAAGAAAGGTGAGCTCAACTAGCCCAAGAAGAAATATTATGACTAAGATAATGCGTAATAAATTATCGTTAGCCTTCAACAAATGTTAAACCGATAAACTATAACAACATCATGTTTAATCTGCAATGAACAAACAATCCATTAAAAGAGTCAAGTAGAGAATAAAATCTACTATCTTTTATGATTTAAAAGGTTTTTCATCACTTTTATCGCTGGGACTCAGCTTAATAAATAATCCGCATCACCGAATCACCCCTGCACTACGGCCAAGGATATTCTTTAGTATCACGACCACAATTATCCATGCACTACGGGCCAAGAATATTTGTGTATTCATTAATGGTCATGATCATGCCAATAATTGTCCATCAATGCACTACGGCCAAAAAAGACTTTTACCACATCATTTGTAACATTACGGTCATGATTATACCGAATAATCCCTGGCCATAATCATACCAAGTCCATCTATGCACTAAATGCGACAGATGACTTTCAATGTAATATAAACATGAGGATGATGACAATGATATAAGAATTCAATAAAACAAGTTCAAGAATTAATTTATCTAGGAAATGATAACGTCCAAATTGTCAACATGATACTGCTTTATAGAGTAAAATTCAAGAATGCTCAGAAGAATATTTCCATGAAAAGATACTGGATGAAACGCAATTATCAAGGATATTCCACTAATTTCATGGAGTATAGAAGTCAAAACTTTAACCAATTGAGTATAATAACGAATGAAAATAACAAAAGAAATCACCATGCATGCAGATGCCGATAGACAAAGTTATTCGAACAGAATAATAATAAGTAACGGAACCAAAGTCAGCAAAATTACTTGACCAACAAGATGTTCCAATGAATAATACTGATTTTACTAGGGTCCCACAGAAAAAAGATGTAGACGAGGATATTCCAATGTAATAATAATAAAGAGCGGAACCAGTCCCACAGAAAACGCATGTATGTGATATTCCAATGTAATAATAATAAAGAGCGCGAAACAGTCCCACAGAAACGCGATAGACGGGATATTCTAATGTAATAATAATAAAGATGGAATAATAGAAGAATGTCACCAAGTATAGGGTAGTCCGCAGATCTTTGGTTATTCCAAATAGAATAATAAAGAATGGAATAATGTAAGTTCTCTTCATGAATACAAAAGAAATAATAACCCTTACCGTAAAAGAAACTGAATATAAGAGTAGGGAAGTAGCAGAATACTTTTCTATAGTTTCTCTATTATTTCTCTCTCTAAAGCTTCAGTGAATTCGTAAGAAATTATGAAGGAATGAGCTTCTATTTATAGAAGAATTTGGAGGATACTGTTTGATCACGGTGCACCGAATAAAAATCTCATGGATCAAGTGTAGCATTCACGGGTGTCAAGCTTACTGAATTTCAATGTACAATCAAGAAAAAAAAAACAAACATATAATATATACATATAATATAAAAACACATGTTTTAAAAAAATATATATATATATATATATATATATATATATATATAATATCAATTCCCTTCTTATTACGTTACCTATCCCCCACCCCATTTTCATTTCATCCATTTACTCCACATGTGGCCCCCACCCTTATAATAAAGAATAAATTTCTATCGATTATTTTGAAAAATGGGTAAATGAGGTTCATAAAATAAGCAAAATTTACATCAACTACTGTGGCAATAATTAAACAAAACTGAGTGACTTCTAACGTAAACATCAATAATCAATACCATGTGCTATCTTTGTCATTCACGCTTATTATCGCATTTTTTAACACCGTGTGTTTCAAGCAGTTAACGGTAAAACTTCCGTAGTTATTTTCATAAAGTATTTTTGTCGTTTTCTTAATCAAACAATAATTTCGCTAGGGGTCCACTAATGATTGTGCCGTCGCATTTAATATTCCCTGTTAAAATGAATATTCCCCGACCAATCGAATATAATATAACAACTTGCGTACTTTTCAAAATTTATAAATATTACCCACAACTATAACATTATATCAAATTTATTCCATAATATTCAAAAATAATATTTATAGAAAATTCATCTTTATTTATAAAAGTTGGGGTCTTACAACCTCCCATTCTTATGAAATTTCGCCCTCAAAATTAGGGTACGTACCTGGTATGTCGAAGAGGTAAGGATACCTTGATTTCATTTCAGATTCTAACTCCCAAGTCATTTTCTCAACATCGTGGTTTCTCCACAAAACTTTGACTTGAGGTATAATCTTGGAGCGTAGAATATGTTCCTTCTTATCTAAGATTTGAACAGGAACCTCTTCATACGTCAAATCTTCCGCTATTTCGTCCGGTTCTAACTCAATAATGTGGTTCGGGTCTTTCACATATTTACGTAACATGGATATGTGAAAAACGTTATGAACAGGAGACATACTTGGCGGTAAAGCGAGTCTATAGGCCACAGTTCCTACTCGATCGAGGATTAAAAATGGGCGGATGAATCCAGGATTGAGCTTTCCTCTCTTTCCAAATCTTGTAACTCCTTTCCATGGAGCAACACGTAACAACACATGATCTCCTATATCAAATTCCACGTCCTTTCGATGAAGATCATCATAACTCTTTTGTCGATCTTGTGAGGTTTTTATACGTTGCCGGATCGGTTGAATCTTTTCTGTAGTCATATGTACCAACTTCGGTCCCAACAACGTTTCTTCTCCCACCTCATCCCAGCATACTGGAGAACGACACTTTCTTCCATACAACGCTTCGAATAGAGCCATGCCAATACTTGCTTGATAACTGTTGTATGAAAACTCCACCAATGGTAAGAACTTGTCCCAACTTCCCTTGAAATCAAGGACATAGAGTCTTAATAGATCTTCAAGAGTTTGAATAGTCCTCTCCGACTGTCCGTCCGTCTGAGGATGATATGTCGAGCTAAATCGTAAGTCTGTGCCCATAGCTTTTTGCAAACTAACCCAAAATCGTGAAGTGAATCTTGGGTCTCGATCAGAAACTATGGATACTGGCATACCATGCAGTCTTATAATCTCATTTATGTACATACGAGCAAGACGTTCAAGTGTATAAGTTTCTCGTATCGGTAAGAAATGAGCAGACTTGGTCAATCTATCAACAATGACCCAAATCGCATTTATAACTTGAGAAACCTTAGGAAGACCAGTAACGAAATCCATGGTAATGTGCTCCCACTTCCATTCTGGAATTTCAAGTGGTTGCAATGGACCTTTTGGTACTTGATGCTCCGCTTTAACTCGTTGACAAGTTAGACACCTTGAGATAAACAGCGCTATCTCTCTCTTCATATTGCTCCACCAAAATGTATGATTATCATGATACATTTTGGTACTCCCAGGATGGATTGCAAACGGTGTGTTGTGCGCCTCCATCATGATTTTATACTTTAAATCAGGGTCGTTAGGAACACAAAGTCTGGAGTTGACTCGAATTATTCCTTCTTCATCGATTCTTGCTTCCGCCATAGCACCTTCTTGCACTTTCTTCCTCATACGCATCAGCTCCAGGTCTGTAGCTTGAGCAGCTTTAACTTTATCGATTAAAGTCGGTTCCACTCGTATATTCGCCATCATCACATGGGTCCATGGAGTCTTTAACTCTATCTCCATCCTTTGAAAGTCACACAGAATGGACCTTTGCGTTGACAATATCGCACTCGTACTTGCATATGATCTTTTACTCAATGCGTCAGCTACCACGTTCACTTTTCTAGGATGGTATTGGATGGTATGATCATAATCTTTCAACAGTTCAAGCCAACATCGTTGTCGCATGTTGAGTTCCTTTTGAGTGAAGAAATATTTGAGGCTTTTATGATCCGTAAAGATCTCCACTTTCTCCCCATATAAGTAATGCCTCCAAATTTTAAGTGCAAAAGATAATGTTTGCTAACTCTAGATCATGAGTAGGATAATTCCTCTCATATTCTTTTGAGTTGTCTTGAGGCATAGGCTATGACTTTTCCATGTTGCATGAGAACACATCCCAACCCTTTGCTAGAAGCATCATTGTAGATGACAAATCCTTCGAGCCGGATGGTATTGTCGTAGCAGTCTTTGAAATGAGTCTCCGCTTGAGTTCTTGAAAACTCTTCTCACATTCTTCACTCCAACCAAACTTTGTATCTTTCCGAGTCAGCTGAGTCAATGGAGTAGCGATTCGAGAAAATCCTTCCACGAATCTCCGATAATAACCAGCTAAACCGAGAAAGCTACGATTTTGGATCATCGATTTAGGTTGCTCCAAACTTTGAATAGCTTCAATCTTTCTTTGGGTCAATAGATATTCCATGACTTGATACCACGTGCCCAAGGAATGCTACTTCTCAAGTCGAACTCGCATTTCTTCAATTTGGCATAAAGCTTATATTCACGAAGCTTTTGGAGTGTCAGCCTCAAGTGTTGCTCATGATCTTCACGGATTTTGGAATAAATAAGGATGTCATCAATAAAGACGACCACAAAGTGATCCAAATATTCCTTGAATACTCGGTTCACCATATCCATGAAGGCAGTAGGAGCATTAGTCAATCCAAAAGACATGACTAGGAATTCATAATGCCCGTACCGAGTTCTGAAAGCCGTCTTTGGAATGTCATATGTTCTAATCTTCAGTTGGTGATATCTGAAATGAAGATCAATCTTTGAAAAGAATTTGGCTCCTTGCAACTGGTCAAATAAGTCATCAATACGTGGCAATGGGTACCTATTTTTGATGGTGACATGATTCAACTCCCGATAATCAATACAAAGTCGCATACTCCCATCTTTCTTCTTCACGAATAGAACAGGAGCACCCCAAGGAGAAGTACTAGGACGAATAAAGCCAATGTCTAACAATTCCTACATTTGTGTCTTTAACTCCTGAAGTTCAATAGGAGCCATTCGATATGGGGCTTTGGAAATGGATTTTGTACAGGGTTCAAGGTCGATACAAAATTCAATCTCACGTTCTGGGGGTAAGGCCAGGAAGTTCTTCAGGGAATACGTCAGGGAATTTATTAACAATAGAAATATCATTCAAAACTGACGTATTTTTGTTTAAATCCGTGACATGAGCTAAGAAAGCTTGACATCTGTTTTTCAATAAACGAATAGCTTTATGGCTTGAGATGACCGTGATTGATTTTAATGGTTTGGTCGCTTGAATTCGCATAATAGGTTGATTAGGAATATGAAAGCTAACAACCTTACGAAAACAATCAATTTTTGCATGATAAGTAGTTAACCAATCAATCCCTAGAATCACGTCAAATACAAGTATTTTTAATGAAATAAGATCGATAGGTAATATGAGGGTACCGATTTGAACCAAACAAGACTTATAAACAGTGGATGTAATGAAGGTTTCTCCCAATGGAGTTTCCACAGATAAGTCAAAGTCTAATTTCTCCGGAGTCAAATTTAATCGTTGAGAGCAAGTAGGAGAAATAAAAGAATGGGTAGAACCGGTATCAAATAAAGTATAGACTTCGCTAGAGTTTGTGATAAGCTTACCCGTGATGACCTCATTCGGGTTCCTTGCTTTCTTGGAGGTCACAACAAACGCTCTCCCTTGCACTACTGGCTTTGACTTTTCTGGACGGCCTTTGGTGCCTCCATCCTGGCTGAACTTGTCTTCGGTGAATGACAAAATCGGGCTAAGTGACCTTCTCTTCCACAATTATAACATACTTTGGACGACATCGCACAATTTGGACTGATGTGTCCCTCCCCTCCGCATTTGAAGCATATGATAGGTGGTCTTTCTCCTTCCTTAACAACGGGTGCTGGTGCTGACGTCTTTCCATCTTTGTTGAATCTCCTCTTCTTGAAATGTCCATTCTTATTATTTTGGCCCTGATTACCACCGAAGTGGTTACCATTTCTGGCCTATTGATTCCCTCCACACTTGTTATCACCGCTTCGATGACTGCTCTCACTGGTATTATCATTTTGCCGGCTACTCTCTTTTGGTTGCGTTGACTCGTTATCGCGCTCCACCAATTGAGCCCTATTTACAACATCTGAATACAAACACAGTTTATGAGAAATAAGATGTTGACGTATCTCCGGCTTCAAACCTCTTAAAAACATTCGCGCCATTCTCTCTTCATTATCCACCAAGTGGGAAGAAAACCGGGATAACTTCGCAAATTTTGCCTCGTATTGCGACACGGTCATATTGTTTTGCTCCAATTTGATAAACTCCACCTCCTTCATGTGACGAATACTTTCGGGAAAGTATTTGTCGTTGAACAGCTCTTGGAACTTCTCCCAAGACATCTTCAGTACGGTAGGTTGAGTACGTTTTACCGATTCCCACCAGTAATCTGCCTCTCCGCACAACATAAAGGTGGCAAAGGGAACCTTTTGCTCCTCGGAGCATCCCAAGATATCAAATATCTTGGTGATCTGCTTTATCCATGCTTCCGTCATAAGTGGTTTTGGATCTGTCTTAAACTCCGGTGGTCCCAGCTCCTTGAACTTTTTAGCGGTGACTGCCCGAGAGTTTCTAGTGTTTCCACCTACATTTTGGACAGTAGCCGCTCTCGCCTGCTGTTGCATGAATTGCATAAAGCCTTTGAACAATCCATCATTCATCATTTGGTCAGTGTTGTTGTTTGCATGAGGATTGTCGCCTTCCTGGTGCACATTATCCTGATTATTGATATATTGTGAATCAACGGTCGCTTGTGCTCTATTGCTATTCTCAACATTCTCGGATGTCATTTTTAGATACTGCCACAAAACAAAAGGTTAATTGACATGTAACATATTATCCCTATATTCTGACCGACCAAGTAAATAAAAAAAACTTAGGTAGGTCATACTAGCGAAGGAATTCCCCGTCTCTCCCCTCCTAGTTCTATTCTCACATCTTAGCCAGGGATCATATCCCTAATTTTTGATACCAACTGTGATGCCCCCAAAATTAGGTATACATCACCCATCTTGGGTCGCCAGATACATGGTACAGAATTTAAATACAATTTACAAATACAATTGTCGTGTACAATACGACAAAACATAACTGTGAGTTTGAATACAATTATTGTCTACTAGAGATTATACAAACTCAAAAGGAGTCCTCATTACAATTATTAACACACTATTTCACAGAATAGTGAGGACTACTAATGCTATCCTCTGGACCATCACGCTGTTCCCCGACTAGGCCCTGCTATGTTCTCAGTTCCTGAAGAGAACAACGAAAGAAAGGGTGAGCTTAACTAGCCCAGTAAGAAATATTATGACTAAGATAATGCAGAATAAATTATCGTTAGCCTTCAATAGTGTTAAACTGATAAAATATAACAACATCAAGTTTAACTGCAGCAGAACAAGCAATCCATTAAAAGAGTCAAGTAGAGAATAAAATCTACTATCTTTTATGATTTAAAAGGTTTTTCATCACTTTTATCGTTGGGACTCAGCTTAATAAATAATCCGCATCATCGAATCACCCCTGCACTACGACCAAGGATATTCTTTAGTATCACGACCACAATTATCCATGCACTACGGGCCAAGAATATTTGTGTATTCATTAATGGTAATGATCATACCAACAATTGTCCATCAATGCACTACGGCCAAAAAGGACTTTTACCACATCATTTGTAACATTACGGTCATGATTATACCGAATAATCCCTAGTCATAATCATACCAAGTCCATCTATGCACTACATGCCACAGATGACTTTCAATGTAATATAAACATGAGGATGATGACAATGATATAAGAATTCAATAAAACAAGTTCAAGAATTAATTTATCTTGGAAATGATAACGTCCAAATTGTCAACATGATACTGCTTCGTAGAGTAAAATTCAAGAATGCTCAGAAGAATATTTCCATGAAAAGATACTGGATGAAGCGCAATTATCAAGGATATTCCACTAATTTCATGGAGTATAGAAGTCAAAACTTTAACCAACTGAGTATAATAACGAATGGAAATAACAAAAGAAATCACCATGCATGCGGTACTTCGCATACACAGGTTATTCGAACAGAATAATAAGTAACAGAACCAGGTCAGGTGAAATTCGCACCGACAGGATGTTCCAACAGAATAATAAGATGGAACCTGTGTCGGCGTGAAACGCATACGCATATGATATTCCAATGAATAATAATAAAGACGGAACCAGTCCCAAGCATAAAACGCATGTATAGGATATTCCAATGTAATAATAATAAAGGCGGAAATTCTCGGTCCGGCGTAAAACGCATGCATACATGATATTCCAAATGTAATAATAATAAAGATGGAATAATAGAAGAATGTCACCAAGTATAGTGGTAGTCACGTGATATCTTTGGTTATTCAGTGAGAATAATTAAGAATGTAATAACGAAGTTCTCTTCATGAATACAAAAGAAATAATAACCCTTACTAGTAAAAGAAGCGAATATAAGAGTAGGGAAGTAGCAGAATACTTTTCTATAGTTTCTCTATAATTTCTCTCTCTAGAGTTTCAGTGAATTTGTAAGAAATTATGAAGGAATGAGCTTCTATTTATAGAAGAATTTGGAGGATAATGTTTGATCACGGTGCACCGAATAAAAATCTCACGGATCAAGTGTAGCATTCACGGGTGTCAAGCTTACTGAATTTCAATGTAAAAGTAAGAAAAAAAACAAACAAACATATAATATATATATAAATATATAAAAACACATGTTTTAAATATATATATATATATATATAATATCAATTCCCTTCTTATTACGTTACCTCCCCCCACCCCATTTTCATTTCATCCAATTACTCCACATGTGGCCCCCACCCTTATAATAAAGAATAAATTTCTACCGATTATTTTAAAAAATGGGTAAATGGGGTTCATAAAATAAGCAAAATTTACATCAACTACTGTGGTAATAATTAAACAAAACTGAGTGACTTCTAACGTAAGCATCAATAATCAATACCGTGTGCTACTGTGCAACTACACGTATTACTGTACTTTTAACTGTTAGAGTTTATGCCCTAGAGGCCAATTATTTGATATAATTGCTTAACGTTTTGATATTATATTTGATTGAATAAATATATGATTTTATTATGGTTTTATTTACTGCGTAATATAATTGTTAACATAATAAAATTCCTTAGAATAGTGATACAAATTATATAATTTCAAGTATGTGACTTGAACATGAGATTATATATTACCATTAGTATCGTTGTTCTTAAATGTCCCCTAGTCGAGTATCATTGTTGATGGGACAACAATGATGCATTGAGACTAGTATGTGGATCGATTGATGACCAAATCTCATTGGTCATAAATATATGAGATATTAAGTCAATGCATAGGTACATGTTAGAGAACGATGTCTTTGGACGGACTCCACCATGAGAATTCTATACTTGAGCATTATGCGAAGTGTCATTAGCAATTCTCATAGTGATAATGATGTAATGGTCCTCCAGGCACGAAATCGCTTATATTACTACACGAGAATTTATGTACTTTGATATCATCAAATGTCACCTTTAATGTGGTGGACTATAAAGGTGATTATTGGGTTCATCATTAATCGTGTGAGAAATATGAGTGATCTAGATGGAATTTAACCATCCTATATATTATGGGTGATATTCATAGGCCTCTTGATTGAGTATGACTATGAAATGCATGGCCATGCTCAAATAGTGATTTGTTTCATATAGTCTACTCATTGATCAAGAAAACTCAGATTAAATTATGAAGAGTATGACACATTCCATGACTCGAGTTTAATCTAGGATTTTAAGGTTAAAAGGATTAAATTACATTGAAACATTGGTCACTTAAAAGGTTGCATCGAATCATCAATCTTATTATTACTTGGGTAGCGGTGATGCATTACTAGATGCATTTCACCTGCTTATAATTTTATAATATGATTTTAAAATTATTGCCAACGTAATAATAACCTATAGGTCACACACATAGTAACGTTATTTAAAGGGAATTAATTTAAATTTTAAGGATTTAAATATATTAATATGATTAATAGTATTTAAATCACGCAATTTAAATTAAAAGGATAATTTGTATATATGTATATTAATTAAGTAAGACTTAATTAAGAGATATATATATATATATATATATATATATATATATATAAATTCAATTTTATAAAATTAGGTTTTTATTTGATTAATTCCTTTTAACTACTATATATATGATATATAGCAACTACTTAGGGTAAGATATCATAATAAAAAAACCCTAGCATTTCTTAGAGAGAGACTAGAGAGAAAGCAGATTCGTAAAATCCATTCCTTTTTTGGTGGCTAGTACATGCAAGTCCTTCTTATTGCAGAATCGTTCGACGGTTCGTGCGGCGTTCGTGTGGATACCGTAGAGGCACAATCGGTTTGTATTGCGTTGGAGATTCGAGGCGCAGTCGGTTTCAAATTCTCGTTTTTTGTTTATATCTGGTATAATCTCTAAACCTCTGAATTAATTGATTTTCGCATGGATCCTGTTTTAGGGTTTCGGAAATTGCTTTAAAATTTCAATTTCCGCTGTGCGTTTCTGTGCCGAAGCCCAACATTAACACCGGGTGTTTCAACAGTTAATGGTAAAACTTTCGCCGTTATTTTCATAAAGTATTTTGGTCGTTTTCTTAATCTGACAATAATTCCGTTGTGGGGTCCACTAATTATTGTGCCGTCGTACGAATATTCCCCGACCAATCGAATATAATATAATAATTTGCGTACTTTACAAAATTTATAAATATTACCCACAACTATAACATTATATCAAATTTACTCCATAATATTCAAAAATGATATTTATAGAAAATTCATCTTTATTTATAAAAGTTGGGGTCTTACAACCTCAGCTGGTGTATTCTCTATCATGAGAATTTCAGGGATCTCCTCCTCAGCTGGAGCACTGTCCTCTTTATTTGGTTGGGACAGTTCTTCTTTTGCAGCCATATTCTTGGCTTCCTTTTTCAGCACCTTTTCATTTTCAAAAATATACTTCTTGACCAACTTTCTTTTTGATTTGCTGGGTTTAGCCACAACTTCTGGACTCTCTTGAGTCTTAGCTTTGTTATGTTGAATAGCCACTCTTCTTGAAGCAGCTTCCTCCATTTCTGCCACACTTGGCCTGGTCTTAGAGAACAGCAGAGACTCTACGATAGAAGCAACTGTTGGTCTTTTGGACTTATGACCAGTTTTGTTCTTCTTTAGGATCTGTGATATGGTGGCTTGATCCTCTTGACTTCGCCTCTTGCGCGCTTCTTCTTTCTTAGCCTCCTTAGAGTTTCTATATCGAGAGGACTCTACTGAGGAATGTCGATTGTAGATCCTTGAGGCTCTTGATTTGTCTAGCCCTTAGCTTTCTCTTACCCTTACTTTTTACGGCAAGAAGCGAGAGGGTCTCTCCTGGTTGGCTTCTCCTTCTTCTTCAGCTTCTTCCCTGACAAGAGGAATGCCTGCGTTTTGTAGATCCCCAGTTCTTCCACTGGACTCTGTCATCATTCGCACATACTCAGCAGGGTTTCTTTTCCAGTTTTTAAACAACTGCTAGGTCATTCTTCGATTTGGGTTGATGACTTCTCCCTCTTCATCCCCAATTTTGTCACCCAGTGCTAATTGCAGAATGATACTTATGAAACACCCATATAACATCTTTTGAGGGCTTTTTGATTTCTTCGAGTTGAGGATCCACCTTCCGATCCACTCGAGTAATACAGCTCCATAGTTGAGTTGTATGCCATTAAACATGGCCATCATGAGCTTAAGTTGAGCTTCATTCACCGAGTCATGACCTGAGCTTTTGCAGCATATGCATTTTCCAATAATGTCAGCCAAGAACTCATACCTTTATGGGAAATCCTTCTTTTTGTATCCTTTTACAGAGGGGTTTTTCTTGTGATGCATTTTCCTTAGACTCTCTTGGAAGTTTATGCTGTCTAAGAATGGGTGCCCTTCATTCTTGAAACCTAGGGCCAGATTGAAGTCCTCTTCCCTTAGTCTCATTTCTACTCCCTTTACTCGAGTAGTGATGGTGTTGTGTTCGAACACACCATTCTTATAGAACTCCTTCACTAGCTTGGGATAGATGAGTGTATCGGTGCTCAACGCCTCTTCGAGACCCGCCTTCTTAAGTAATGCCAGCGTCTTGTGAAATTTTGGGGGAGCAGTCTTGAACTCATCGAAGCAGAGTCTGTAGCCTGAAACCACATTTGAAGCAACCATTGATTCTGTAGTTAGAGGTGAGATACGACTGAGCTTTCTGCTGATTTAGGGTTTCGCTTTGAGAGAGAGAGAGAGAGATGATGAGAGAGATAATCTTTTGAACTTCAGATTTCAAAAAATGATTTCATTTTGTACTTGTAACTTCCCTCTCTCTTTTTTACTTAGTGGGATAGGTGTCAATTTTTTGGCTCTACGATTTTGACTGTGCAGGAATGTACTAATTTGCCCTTGGCCTTTTCAGAGCTGAGGTGTCCTTAGGAAGACTACGATCATTGAGGTAGTCTTATGTTCGTTGAGTCTGTCCTGCGATCGTCGAGTCTGTCTGGCAGTCGTTGAGTCTGATCAGTATTCGTTGAGTCTGTCCTACGATCGTTGAGTCTGATCAGCATTCATTGAGTCTGTCCTACGATCGTCGAGTCTGTCCGAATCCTTGTGATGAGTTTTTGATATAACATTCTTTTAAGGCGACTCGGGAAGGCCAACCTCTTGGAGAGATTCAAGGGTTAGGTTTGTTCTGAGCCACCTCTTAGAGAGATTGCCTTGTTATGAAGCTTGTTATCACGGGATGAGCTTTTGTCATCGTTGAGTCCGCACTTTAAGATGGTTGAGTCCTTGCTACGATCATTGGGGTAGTTATGCATTTTCATTTCACGATCGTGAACTTCCCTTAATCATGTCTACAATTTTGAGTTCAACCTTTGTATACGCTCATGGTTAGCACAATCTAGAGCATATATTTCATGGTTGTAGATTTAGCATTCCTAGCTCACTTATTAACTTATTAAACTGGATTCATCTAGTGGTTTTGTAAAAACATCAAACAAGTTGATTTTTAGTAGGGATATATTGTAAAGATATAGTTCCATTTTGCACATGATCCCTAATGAAGTGATACCTTATTTCTATATGCTTGGTCCTAGAATGCATAGCACAGAATATGAATTATTGCTATGGCACTTGTGTTATCACGGTGTATGGGAATAGATTTGAAATTGAACCCATAGTCACTAATTTGATTTCTCATCCATAGGATCTCGAGCATAAAGAATTTGCTAGCAAAGAATATATTCAGCTTCTACAGTTGAAGTAGACACTGAGTTTTTCTTTTTGCTAAACCAGGACACAAGTCTATTTCCAAGAAGTTGACAGGTGCCACTGGTACTTTTTCTATCTATTTTGCATCCTGCAAAATCAACATCTGTGTATCCTATTAGTTCAAATGAGGATTCCTTGGGATACCACAGCCCCAAGTAGGGTGTACCCTTGAGATACCTGAAGATCCTCTTTACATCAGACAAATGTGACTCTTTAGGGTTAGCCTGAAATCTAGCACATATGCATATTGCAAACATTATATCTGGTCTACTGGTAGTTAGGTATAAAAGAGACCCTATCATACCTCTGTATTGAGTGATATCAATACTTTTACCTTTCTCATCCTTGTCAAGCTTGGTTGCAGGAGCAATTGGTGTTTTCATGGGAGAGGTTGATTCCATGCCATACTTCTTTAGTAGGTCTTTGATGTACTTGGCTTGGTTTATGAAAATTCCTTCTTCAGTCTGCTTTACTTGCAGTCCAAGGAAGAAGTTCAGCTCACCTATCATGCTCATTTCAAACTTGCTCTGCATTAGCTTAGAGAAACTCTTTCATAATTTTTCGCCAGTAGAACCAAAGATAATGTCATCAACATAGATTTGAACTAGTAAGACTTTGTCTTTATGCTTTCTAAGAAACAGTGTTTTATCTACTCTACCTCTAGTGAACCCATTTTCAATTAAGAAGTTAGTCAGTGTTTCATACCATGCTCTAGGTGCTTGTTTACCATGCATGGAGTTATAATAACACTTTGTAGCCCTATGACCATATTTGTTGCATATGAAACATCTATTGTGATGCATGCCTGTGTGTGTGTGGTGATTTATCTTCCCCTTGGACTTGTGTGGTTCCTTAGTTAACCTTCTGTTAAACTGATTCTCTTTCTTCCACGTGTCCTTAGGTTTCATAAATAGTGATGAGTGTGCCTTACCTCTATTGTACCTTCCCAGTTGATTCAGTAGAGTTGGTTTTGCTTGACTCTCACGATTCTTCGAGGTTGGTGAGTGAGTAGAGGTTGGTTACTCTTCTCCTTTATGAAACCAGCATCAACGATGAGATCCTTTACTTCTTTGAATATAACTAGAAAAAGCAGAGAACAAGGTTGAACTGGCTCTTCCAATTGTGCGTGAGGATTTCACAAAGGCAATGCCTCTACCAAAACTTGAGGCATTATTGGTGCTAGTTTTCATTGTCTTTTCCACACAAGGTTACGAGATGAATCCCCAAAGCTGGAGACTGTTTCGTCGAATGTGCTTCTCTGACTAGAGAGCAGGCAGTCCATGGACGATGAAGATTTATTCCATGCAGAGATAGTCTTCTCTAGATCCTCAACTTTAGAGGTTAGAATAGACTCTTTTTGTGCATTGAGTGTGTTTGTCTGTTTTAAAGTTTCATTCTCAGCCTCAAGCTTGGAAAGAAGATTAGTACTTAGAAGGGATGTTTCAAGCTCTTCTTGAACTTTCTTCTTCTCCTCTTGAAGAAGTGAATGATCTTTAGACAAGACTCTGAACCACTTCATGTATTCATGTAGATCAGTGGTTATGCCATGCAGTGCAGTTCTTAAGTCATTCATGTCTACATCAGGTGAGTTAAAATCAAATACCTCATCGAGACTTACATTATGTATGTTGAGGATTTGTTTTTCCTTTGCATGTTTGGCCATTAAGCACAGATTGGCCATTTGTGGTTCTTCTTCATCTCCTGAGTCAACATTTGAGTCATTGTCTGAATCACTCCACGATCCTCCAGCTACCAAGCCTTTTGTCTCTTTTCTGAGGCCTCTTGTTTTCTTTATGTTCCTTTTTTGCATGTGCTTTCTTTTTCAGTTCTTCTTTGATAGGTTTATTGCAGTTGGCGATGAAGTGGCCAGGCTTTTTGCAGTTGTAGCATAGGTCATTCATTTGCTCTTGACTCCTATAATTGCTAACCTTCTTTGGCTTGCTAATTCTTCCTTGTCGCATGAATCTTCTTAGTCTCTTTACCAGCATAGCAAAGTCATCGTCATCGTCTTCATCATCATCAGAGTCAATCTCAGTGTTGACCCTTGATATACTTTCAGTTGCCTAGAGAGCAACACCCTTATCCTTCCTTCTTCCTTCTGATAAGGTTTCCATACGTTGGGTTAGCTCCAGTTCGTAGGTCAGGAGATTGTCGTATAACTGTTGAACTGTCATCTCATTAAGATTCTTTGATTCTCTTATTGCTGTGGTCTTGGCATCCCACCTACTCGGTAGGGCTCTCATGAACTTTATGGTCAGATCATTATTAGGATAGATCTTCCCATACGCTCGTAGAGAGTTGAGCAGAACGTTGAACCTTTCATAAGTTGCAGTCACGTTTTCTCCTTGCACATGAGCGAACATTTCATACTGCTGTGTTAGGAGAGACTGTTTGTTCTCTCTGACTTCTTCAGTTCCTTCATGCATGATCAGTAGTGCTTCCCAAACTTCCTTAGCTGTTTTGCTGTTTACAACATTTTCAAACAGATCGTCCTCTAAGGATTGGAACATGATGTTCTTAGCCTTCTTGTCAAGTTGGACAGCTTTCTTCTCTGTGTCTGTCCATTCTTCTTTAACTTTGAGTTGAACTCTGTTTGGATCATCATTGGTTGGTGCAAGCTTTGTTGGTATATAGGGCCCATTTTGAATGGTCTCAAATAGATCTTCATCTATTGAGTCCATGTATGCTTGCATCCTGACCTTCCAGTTAGCAAATTTATCCTTGTTGCACATTGGTGGCTTGCTGCCTCCCTTGGTCCTGGATTCGCTTGGTACGAGTGCCATTGGATCTACTAAAAAGTATAAGCTGTAAAATAGAACCTGCTCTGATACCAATTGTTAGTTCCTAGTTGGCACAATAGTTATCTAGAAGGGGGGGTTGAATAGATATTTATAAAACTTTTCTTTTTAAACTAGTTCTTTGATAATGATTAAAACTTAGAGGAATTAACATTTGTTTTAATCTTCTTTACCAAGGAATGGAGTAATGAGGGTGAGGCAGTTATGGTAGTTATAACAATTATAGCAGTTATGATGTGAATGTAAATGACACAGTTGTTTTAAGTGGTTCAGAGCACTTAAAGCTCCTAGTCCACTCTTCTACTCAACGCAGTAGGATATCCACTAAGGATGTCTCATTACAACTTCCGAATCACATGTGATTCCTTCTAGACCAAAGAATCTAGGAACTTCTTAGTTCACTCTTGAACTCTTCAAGTCCAAAGCAGACTTGGCTTTCTTTACGATTCACTATGAACTCTTCAAGTCCAAAGCAGACTTGGTACTCTTCTTCATTGGTTGATAATGTTGTGTTCTTGATGGTTGCTACTTTCGTCACGTGTGTAAGCACTTGTTCTAAAGAACCGAGTAGTCGAGCAAACTTTGTAATATCTTAGATCGTGACAAAGTTGAGCTTGAGAGAGATGTTCACGTTGTTTGTTCAATGCTTGCTTAGTTCTCTCTCATCCTGTTTGATCTCAGATATATGTGATGTTGAAAACTATCCGTTGGATCCATCCGTTGTGGTATTAATGCGTCTCGAACTTTTCGCATCTTTGTGATGGAGACATTTCGCACATCTTCCTAATTTCGCATTTCGTCCCCACTAACACTGCAGGATGCTTTCTCACCTACCACCTGCAAAGGTGTTTTGTCCCTCTTACCCATGGTACTATCCTTAGCTTCTTCAATACGCTTCTTTGTTGCATACTAAGGATATTTCATATACTCCGGGACTGATGAGTACTGCAGCGTCTAAGATCCATTTCTCACATGTTGAAATCACAGATCATTGAGGCTCGACGTCTTTTGACATGAGACAGATGATGCTCTACGATTTGGATCGTGGTGTTCTATGATTCAGATCGTAGCATTTTTGACATCTTTCCACACTATGATGCTATCAGTCGAGAGCACTACGATTTCCCTTAAACCTTTGCACACTACGATCTTCACTTGCTCGTGTTGTTGACTCTACGTTCCCGAGAGCACACTACGATCGTTGACTTGTAAACTTCTTGTTTCCTTCAGCATACTACGATCGTGGAGATGACTCGGCAGACGTTGGGACTACTCTACGATTCTCGAAGAGTCCCTTCAAGGCAGGCATACTACGATCTTCAGGCTCTACGTTCTCTACCTTGACTTTTGCAATGTTGATCAGATTGATGCACTATGATTTCTTCAATACTAGTCTATTACATCTCCAGATCAACCTAACAGTTTTGATCTTTCTATCTATACATTCCCTAACAGAATGGTACACGTTGAGAGCTCAGATCAACCTAACAATTTGATCTATCACTAAGTCCTTGTACATGTATTCATTTAAGGACCTTACAAATAATCATAAAACATCAAATCATAATATGCATTCTCCTAACATAGTATACTGGGAACTGATTTCCCCCTTTGTCTCAAACTAATGCCGCCCCTACCGCCATCGAACTCGCTGCCAGATACAAAGGTTCCGAAGGGATCGGTTTCATCAGCAGTGGTGCTGAATATAGATATTGTTTGATCCCTTGGAACGCGTCTTCGCACTCCGAAGTCCATTGGAAGCTTTTCTCGTCCTTGGGCCCTTTCAAGGTGTCAAAAAATGGTAGGCACCTCTCTGCTGATTTGGAGACAAACCTCCGGAGGGCCGCAATCCGACCTGTCAGTCTCTGCACATCATTATAAGACTTCGAGGATTTCATATCTAGGACCGCCTAAATCTTCTCTGGGTTTTCTTCGATTCCCCTTTTGCTGACCAAATACCCCAGGAATTTCCCTGATCCCAATCAAACGTGCACTTGGTCGGGTTCAACTTCACTTCGTCTTCCTTCGATCTCCAAGCAGTTTTCTAGATCTTGAAGGTGGTCACGGACTGACATGCTTTTAACGATCATGTCGTCTACGTAGACCTCCATACTTCTCCCTAGCTGCTTCGTGAACACGAAGTTCATCATTCCCTAATAAGTCGCCCCGACATTCAATAGCCCGAAGGTCATTTTCCTGTATGCGTATATCGCCCGATGCATGACGAAACTGGTCTTCGGGATGTCCTCTTTACTCATTGAAATCTGATGGTACCCTGAGAATGCGTCTATGAAGCTTCAGCATACCGTACCCTGAAGTGGCGTCTATCAATTGATCTATGTTGGGCAATGGGTAGAAGTCTTTCGGACACGCCCTGTTCAGATCCGTGTAATCGATGCATAGGCTCCACTTCCCGTTCTGCTTTTGGACCAAGACTACGTTGGCCAACCACTCTGTGTAATCGATTTCGAAGATGAATTCGGCCTCCAGAAGTTTGGCAATCTCCTCATCAATGATTTTCTGTCTTTCTAGGGCGAAAACTCTTTGCTTCTGTATGACTGGTTTTTTGTTTGGGTCCACATGTAACTTATGCAGGGCCACTGATTCGCTTACCCCTGGCATATCACTTGGTACCCATGCAAAGATATCTGCGTAGACTTGGAGCAACTCTATCAATCCTGTCCTGAATGGTTCTGCTAACCCCGACCCAATTTTGATCATTTTCTCTTTATTGCCGGGCACCAGTTCTATATCCTTGGTTTCTTGGTAGGCCGAAGCAAGCGATTCAGATTACCTCGTTGAATGGCTCTATTTCAATGGCCATTGTCTGCATTTTACTTATTGACCCGACCCTCGAGGAAATCAAGCTATTCCGATAGCACCTTCGGGAAATGTCTAAGTCTCCTTTTACCTCCTCGATCCCGTTCGGTGTTGGAAACTTGATTTTGAAGTGGGGTATGGAAGTCACCGTCATAGGTCGCCAGGTAGGTCTTCCGAGGATCGCGTTGTCAGACGAATCCACCGGACGATTTAATAATCGACCATTATTTCGACCTGATTGGGTGTCATGCCGAACTTGACTGGCAATTCGATGGTACCAGACACATACACCGGATCTCCACTAAACCCGTACAAAGGTCCTTCACTGCCCAGGTCAATCTTCTTCCCTTGTAAATCCATCCTCTGGTAGGCGTGAGTGTACAGGATATCGATAGAGGATCCGTTGTCAATCATCATCCGCTTCATGTCTACGGTCCCGACCTGTGCAGTTATCACTAAAGCCCCGTCGTGCGGTTCGATGAGGTCTGTGGGGTAGTCCTCATCCGAAAAGGAGATAGACATTCCTGGATATGCCCGATCCTTTCTAGTAGTTGACCCCGTAACCGATAACACTGCCTCGAGATGCCCACTTCTCTTCCTTCCCGTTACCCGTCTGACAGAACCTCCTGAGATAACATCAATCACCCCTCGGGCTGGGGGGTTCTGTGGAGGCTGGGTATCTTGATCTTGATCTCTGTTTTCCTCTCTAGGCGCCACTGCATTACCTCGACCGGCTACATATTGCACTAACTGTCCGTTTTGAACATTCTTCTCTATCATGTCCATCAGGTGGGTGCATGCTTCTGTTGTGTGCCTGGTGCTCTGGTGATAATCACAATATTTGTCCCGACCCCTCCTTCCGGGCTTGGATCGTTTCGAGCATGGTTCGTAAAAGGGTTTATTCCTCATATCTTCCAAGATCTTCGCCCGATTTGTGGTGAGAGGGGTGTAAACTTTGCTGACACTTCGATTAGGTAGTGGAGGTCTACTGCTTCCTGACCCCCCTCCATTATAATTCTTCTTGCTCGGATTATTCGACCTCCACTGGCTGTTGTCCGAACGTTGATAACTCTGTTTGTCCCGATCCTTTGACTTCTCGTAGGACTGGGAGTGTGGTTTAAAATTGCCCAAGGCTTCTTCTATTGCAATAAACCCTTCGGCCCGGTGGAAGGCCTCGGTCAGATCTGCCGGGGGATTGATCACCAAATCTTTCACCAGCTTCTTCAACCTCTCGATGTCCAGACCCGTTGTGAAGAATCCCAAGGCTTGTGGGGAGTTCAATTCTGCTACCGAACCCACAGCCTCTCGAAATCTCTTTACGTACTGCCCTAGTGTTTCGTCCGACTTCTGTTGAGCCTGCATGAGGGATGCTGTGATCTTTCCTCGTCTCATGTTGCTTCCGAACCAAGCATGGAACTTCTCCTGAAGATCGTTCCAAGACCCGATCGATCCTGCCGCCAAAGTTCCCATCCATTTTCGGGCGCTCTTTTTCAGTGTCGTGGCAAACATATGACATTTGGCCGCGTCCGAGTATTTGTAGTACGACATCAGACGATCATACCCATCCGAATGATCATAAGGGTCCCCTAACCCGTCGTACGTGTCCATAGGGGGCATCTTTTTCTTCGGATCGGCTGTGACTTGGTTGATCTCTGGTGAGAAGGGCGATCCAGGACACCCTGATGAGGTCCCCATCAAACTCTTAGCTGCTAGTAGTTTCTCCAGTTCTGCGATTCTTCGGGAGAGGGGATCGGCTTCTTCCTTTCGAGGGGACGATCGGGAGTGCCCCTCCTCAGAATCGGGACGATCCTCCTCCTCCATTCGATCTTCTGGATGCTCGATCAAGGCCAAATTAACGACTTCTTCTTCTGCTCTTTTCTCTTCCAGCCTCTCCTCGTCGGGGTGACCGGGATCGGCTCCGATTTCGACGCCTTTTGGAGGATGCCTCTTGCTCTCCATTCATTTTCGCCATCTGCTGTTCGAGCTCTTCCTGTTGGAGGCGTAGGGCCAGTATGGCGTCGTTGTTCTGTTGCATCTTCTTTTTCAGGATGAACTCCCTCTGGTCCTTGGACGCGAAGGCCCGACCCCGACCTCCATGATCACAACCGGATCCCGGCCTATTGGGCTTGGGTATTCGAACCCGAACGTCCTCGACCTCCTATATGCCTTCGGCCATGTCGGCCCAACCTCATCGATTCCACCCCAGGCCTACAGCCAACATGGTGGTCGGTAAAATACTCCCGAACACTGACCTTCCAAGTATAAAGCTGCTTTTATTGAAATGAACCATCTCTCGTTCTTGGTCAGTTAATTCAAAAGGTAGATCTTTACCATTGCAGCCAGAAAGCAAGTTACCGACCGTACTAGATGACAAGGAGTAGAATTTCATCAGTAACAGGCTATCACGTACCTTAGAGTTCTCAAGACAGGTTCCATCCAAATCATCAGTACTTGAAGATTCCACGGTTTCAGTGCTGCAAAGACTTTTATATTGAACAATATCCGGAGAGGCTGCCCATGTCATTGGAACTTCTAAATCCCTGAACTCAAAAAAAATAATAGTAAGGATGACAATGTTATGATTACAGGCTAACAATGAAAGGATATTCAAATTTACTAGTAGAAATGCATTGGATACAAGTTATATATCTGGTTCTAGCATTCAAGAAAAAGTATTATAAAGATTCAAAATGTAATAATTCATGAGACTTCACATACCCCTCGAAACATCTAACACTGCAACGATGGATATAATCTTCGGTGTACATTTTGAATATGTTATCCAATCTTTTAATCAACTTTGAAATTTCTTGCAAAGGAAGTATATCCCAAACCTTCAAGGTTTGGATATACCATGATTCCTTAGCTATGTCGACTGAGCAAAGAATATAATGTTTCCCAACATTAAATTGTTTTAAAATCTTTGAAGAGCTTTCACAGGTGAAGGCTACATTACCCCTCTTTGGTCTCCAAACCTTGGCAAGTTTTGATAAAAAAAAAAGGAGCACTAAATTCTTCGTCTCCACGGACTCTAGCTTTGAAAAAGATTTTGTAAAGTTGCCACTGAACATAAGCTGTGACAAGGTTGAACATAAAAAAAAGGCAAAAAGTTGAGAAAACAAAAAATTATGCAAAAACTTATTTTAAAGAAGACAAACCATAAACAGAAAACAAGTAGACACAAACAATTTTTTTTAAGTATGAACACTACCTTCCACCTAGCATTTCTGAACAACATACTATCTGCATTGAGCAGATCTTCCAGTAGATTGAGATCTTTCTTCACCTCCACCATGACTTTTCCCAAATCCTTATTTCATCGGCATTAAAGAAACATCGACGAACCTTGGCATCAAGGATAAGTTCTTCCCAAACAGAGTCACTATTGGATAGTGTTTTCTCATTCCCCAAAATCCACAGACAGTGCCTGTTGGCTTCAGATAGCCAGCTGAACTGTTCAGAATCTTCAAAATATTTAAATACAGAGTTGAAAATCTTGTTAGAAGACCAGTTGAAGTCATACCTAGCCCTTGTCAAAGCAACATTAGTTCTATGAGGACAGGAGGTAAACCCAATTGATACACCTTGATTGGATCTTACAGTTGAAATAATTATAACATCTTCTTCTCCACCCTGACACCCATCAATAGATCTGACCTGTACGTTGAAGCTACCATGATTGTCATACTTCTGCCCAAGTTTCCGTTGAATTTCTGAAATGTGAGCAGTGTATGGAGAGACTACTCCAATGTTAACCTTCATTTTTGCAGCATCACATGCTATACATTGAAACACAGAAATTCAGCGATATTGTAAGCTAAAGATAAGTATACCACATAGAAGAAAACTGTGACACTCTAATTTAAATCATTAATAAGATTTTTCATGTTCTGCCAAACTAGCAAAATTACCACTCAGCTACTAATTTCTTCTATGAATGAGGGAAAGATAAAATTTGGATGCACGTGATGAAAAATGCAATATGTCTAAACAAAATATACCATCCCGCCACTACTAAACTAAAAACCCAATATATTTAGGGAAAACATGGAAGAAACAGACAGATTACTTATAATTATAAAGTTGCCAATACAAAATAGCTTTCAGTCTTACAATTGTATATAAAATTTCTTATATTTTCGAAAAAAGTTTTAGGAATAGAATAATTCTTCAGTTATAATTAGATAAAATAAAATCGAACATGCAACTTTCTTACAGTTCTAATGCTGTCCTTAATATGTTGCATACCTATGTAGAGTAACTGAAGTATTTTCAGTACAACAGCTACCTCAACCATGTTTTTCAGACTGTGGCTATCATCACGTACCTCTCTTCCACCAGAAATATGTATAAAAGAATAGGTGCTGAACATTGGGCCAGTAAGATAACATTTACCGTAACCGTCAGTCTTGACGTATTGTGCATCCGTGATTCTGTTCTGGTAAAATTTTGAATTTGGAAAACTGCATATTTTTGGATGCATCCGATATTGGATATTGAGAAGGTGTCCAGAATGACCAAGTATACTCAATCTTTCGAACATACTTCTTCCAAAGCCAGCTGCTGCTGAATCTGAAAGAGGAATATTGCATTGAGGATATTGGTCAAAATAAAAATTCGTTATAGAGTTGCTTCATAATACTATACGATGCATATTTGAAGTCCCAGTATCAATCAAATAATTGATTACCTTGCTATTAACAAATGCTGGCAATTGGCATTCATCACCAATTAATATAGCATGCCTTGTGCAAAAAATTTGGAGGGGTATTACCGACTCACACTCCTTCAACTGTGCAGTTTCATCAATAACCAACAACTTAATGGGATTCTTTCTAATAGATTGAAGTTTATGTGAATTTGAAGCTGTGCAAAATATTAAAGATGCCATTTCAAAACAGAAGTCTACTATTGTATCTTTGTTTGTTGCTCTTGAAAGGTTAATTTCATTAAGTGAAAACAAAAGGGTTCTCAATACTCAAATGCAGTCACTTTTTGTGTACAGAAAAGTTGATGTATCTACAACATCGAAGGCAGAAGGTTCAACCAGTGCTTGATGCGAAAATAACTCCATCAGTTGTTCAGCAACCAAAATATCTTGAAACAATAAAGTCTCTAATGAACCAAGTAAGACCTTAAGTGATACCCATGTCATTGAAATTATGTTCTAAGATAAATGATTTTGGTATATGAGTACATATAACAGAGATCCAATTTCTAAGAGATGTTGCAACAGATAAGAATCTGTCTCTAACAAACTGAAGAAATGAGTAACCATCTTTTTTCTCATGGACATGTTCTTTATCACAGTACACTTGGTACTGTGAAACACAATTTTCAAGCAAATCTAACATGGCAGTGAAGCAATTCTTCCATCCCCTTGCTGTTCCCAAGCACTCAACAAGCTTCTCTACACGGTAATCCAAATATATCTCTTGAACCTCTGAAGCACTTCTGTTTATATTACCGTATATAAGAATATCTCCTAAAGAACAGATTGAAGCACCATTTCCATCAACTGTCTCAACAGACTCTTTCACCAATTTCAGAACACGAGAAGCCACTTCCATAATGGCCACGTTTGTAGGAGCACAGGTGAGAGTCCTACATTTCAGTCGTAAGAGGCTCCACAACATTATACTAACAGTTCTAGACTTCCCTGTTCCTGGGGGTCCCCAAATAAGTTTAAAAAATGATCTGTGATCACAATTCCTTTCACTTATACAATCAACAACTGCCTCGAGTTGGGACTTGTTCAAAACAGAAGCTAAGGATAATTTTTCTTCCAACATTTCATTCCTCCCCCGATGACACAAATTGCATCTTTCCTGAACCTGTTGTTTGTACACAAATAATTAATTGAACCAAAATAGTACATGAACAAGTATCCTACAAAGATAAATGTATAATAACTAACATTTCAATAACAGCTAAGAAAACAGAAATGCACAAGCCTTACCATGGAATTTTAGAGCATAGGACTTCTTTAATGACATCCGCATTCCGATTCAAGTGCAGTGCATTCCATATTCTACTATTTGTTGTTATGTTCATCAAGAAAACCACGTAGAAGGATTTATGCAACCCATCTTTCACTTCAATTTCTTTTGAAGCTTTTACTGTAAAATGTGTACTCATACCAGCACCACTACTACCAAAATAATCCCCTGACATTTTAGTTGTTTGTCCAAAACTCCATTTCCTCCCCAGCCTTTCTAAATCATTCACCGTTTGGGGTTCAGCTTCCGTAAAAACAATAATATCTCCTGGCTTCGTTCTGTAAGGCTCTTTGCCATTACCACTTGAGCTATCCTTCCAATCCTCAACCCTAACATCATAATATAACTTTCCAGACAGCTTAGACTCATGTAAAGAAATCACCTGCCCAAACGGTGCAGTGGATATAGCTTCCATTTTTGAACAAAGCTCCGCTCGTGAATCTTCCAGCAGGGGATAAACAAACGAACCCAAATAATGCCCTACTGACTCAAATGATTGGGGAATTTCTCCCACCTAAAAAAAATAAAACAGATAAAATCGGATTATCAAACTAAGATTATTGGAGAAATAAAATGAATTCCAAATATAAATGTACCAGTAGATCAATAGATACGTTTACTATCAATCAGAGGCTTTCAAGCATTTTAAGTATTAATTAATTTTCCCATCACCTCTTCTTCTTCTTCTTCTTCTTCTTCTTCTTCTTCTTCTTCTTTCTCTCTCTGAACCAGAAGCAATTTCTAAACCAACAACATGAACCCATGATAGTATTAACCCACCAAACACCAAAACCTCCATTGTAATTCTCAAACTCGTTACTCTTTTAGTCTACTACTTGATCTCCCATTTTTTGCACCAAAATAAAAATAAAAATCAAGAGTTCTAAACAACAAAATGGCAGTCAAATGGTAATACAACTAACAAAAAGTAACACAATTTTAACATTTAATATCAAGGAAAACACCCTGATACGTATTTCCACCAAATTAGTTGTACAGATAAACTCATAGAATCCAAAGAAAGAATATATCATAGACCGCCATATATATATATATATATATATATATATATATATATATATATATATATATAGTCCGGTTCCGGTTCTCCCGGATTTTAGTACCGTCCGTACTTTCTATCTTTTTTTAAAAACAATTAAAAAAGTTTAATATTTTATAGAACTGTGATTTTTTGGGTGTTTTTTGGTCTGTACAGACTATACATATATATTTTGTTATATGTATCCAAATCACACACTGTATTATTAAAAAAATTCAAGTTCCATAAAATATTAAAAAAAAATTGTTATTTAAAAAAAAAACAAAAATAAAAATAGGGTCCGTATTTTAATCAGGTTCGGGCTGATCCGCTATATATATATATATATATATATATATATATATATAACAAAATACAAATGATTTTGAATTTTTCGCTCATCCTAATAAATCATTTGGGTCGTTCAAAATTTGAGATAAATTTCACCGTCCATAGTGCCCGAGGCATGGGACTGTTGCCAGTATATATATATATTATTACATATCTTCATATACAAAATAAAACGGCATACCAGAGAAGGATGAAAATGAAAAATAATGAAATGAAACCTGATCTTTATATAGCTCTTCATTGAAAATATCTTGAAGTGTCCAAGAAAACAGAAAATCAGTCAATCCTCTTTCCTTCGAAAATGCATTTTTTCTTGCGTGTACACCACCACCCCATTCAACTTCCATCCTGACTCTAACCTATATATATATATATATATATATATATATATATATATATATATATATATATATATATATATATATATATATATATATATGTGTGTGTGTGTGTGTGTGTGATAACCCGAGATTTAGAATAATCAAAATTTTATTTAATAAATTTTTTTTTTATTTAATGTTAATATTGATTATCATTTTTGTGACAAGTATCTCGTGATACGTGTATCAAGAATGTCAATTTGTATATTGACTAATAAATTTAGAGTAGAATTGCGCTTAACCGCTTTAGAAACCCTAACCCTAATTTCTGAAAAGGGATTCGATAAAAAATATAATTAATATAATTATTTTAATGAGTATGTGTTTGTACCGAAGAGATTTATTGATCAATGATTGATCGGATAAGGTTTAAAATTAATAAACCCTAATAAGAGATTAGAAACCCTAATATCAAGATTAGAAATCCTAACATACCGTTAGAAACCCTAATCGTATGCCGGGACACCCTAATTTTAAATCCGAGAATCCTAAACCCTAATCCTAATTGGCAAGCCTAATGTGTTTATTAAACTTTAATATGATTAGAAAACCCTAATTATATTTTAGTTATCTTAATTTCTATTTTACAAACCCTAATTGTAATTTAGAAATTTTAATTTTTCTAATTAAAACCCTAATTTTATTTTCGGAATTTCTAAACTCTAATTAGGCAACCCTAATCCTAATTGGAAGGCGTAATATATTTATTAAACGTTGATTTGATTAGGTAAACCTAATTTAATTAGGAAACCCTAATTTTAGTTTTAAACTTTTAATTTTCTAATTTAAAAACCTTAATTAGAAAATTATAGAATTGGTGTATTTAAAACCTAAGGGTTAAGAACCTCAGGGTTTGTGCATTTGGCAAGAATGCCATTAAAATTATTTTGTAAATGACTAAAATACCCTTTTTGGATTTTTATTTAGATAACTTGTAAAATGGCCATCAACTTTAGTAGGTAACCAACTAATTTGACTTTAGTGACACAAAATCTCTACAACTCGGTCGAAAATATCAGATCATGCATGAATCATAGCAATATATCTATTCAAGAGAGAAAAAATCACAAAACATTAGCCATTTTGCTTCATGCTCTCACCAACTCTCTCTATCTCTCCTAAACCTACGAAAATCATTTGTAATTCAGTCCCAATATCAGTTCCTTGATCACCTAATAACATATTAGAGAGCTTAGATCAAGAATTAAAAGCTAGAAGGTATAAACCTAATTTATTTTTGATCCATGTTGCTAAGATTTTTTTTTTATGTGTTTAGATCTTTGCTAGATGATGTTTAATGATGATCTATGTTGATATAACATAAATCCATAGCATCAAAATGCTTTAAAATCGAGTTTTTCCAAAACTGTCAAGAACACGATTTGTGGTCTGACAAGCTAATGTCAGGAGCCACAGATCCGTGTCTGTTTTTGATTTTTCTTGTTTTATGTTTTGGCTCGATAGTCTGACATGAGGACTTTAATCTGGAAGTGGAATCACAGCTATTACATGTTCAGATTGCACGATATTCATGGTCAAAGTGAGTTGACCGACGTTGACCATGAACTTTCTGGATAACCTAGAAAGTGTAATATAGTGTCTGACAAGTTTTGTAGCGAGCTGATCGGTCAGATTGTAAGTGTTTTATTGTTGTTGTTGTTGTATTCAGATTATAGCCAGTAAGGTGGACTATATATTCTAGCCTTTAAACACCTTAAACTAGCAACAAATCAAATGTAGAGGATGGTCAAACTTGATCATTTGATCACGTTTTGCATTTCTGGAAAACCCAGAAATTTGATGAACACATTTTCTGACAATATTTGACTGAGTCTTATCTTGGGAGTTTGTTGTTGTTGGACTGATTTATTGTTATATATATGCTCCATGACATGCCAACTACACGAGTAGATTATGAGAACACATAAATCATGAATCGAACATAGATTAAATCGAGCTACAAAGTGTCCACTCGGACTGCTGGGTTTCTGGGAAAACCCAGAAACGCCCTGACAAGAGATTTGATTGCCCAAATCTCTTTGTGTGTTTGTTGTTTGACCTAGATATTGGTTTCTAGTTGTAGTGTTGTATAATTACTACAAGATCTGAGTTTGAAATGGGCCAGAACATGTTTACACCGAGAATCAAAGGCAGTCAAACGAGCTACCTTGATCACTGAGATTGTCAGTGTTCTTGAGCTAAGAACACCTAAGACAACAGACAAGCGTCGCTAAAGGCCTACAACGACGGATTAATTAAATTTCTAATTTCTGAATATTCCAGAAATTATTTAAAAATAGAAATAAATTATAAAAATTACTAAAAATGGTTTTAAAAATCATTTTAAATTCTAAAAAATAACTTTTAATTATTTGGGACATTTTTCTATAATAATTATAATTATTTGTATATTAATGATATTTAATTTTTTTAATTAGTGTGTTAAATAAATTAGAGAAAAATGATTTAATATTATGAAAAATCATTTTAAATAAGAATAATGTATTTAAAAATATTTTGAGTTATAAAATGTGACTTTTAATATTCTTAGAGAATTTTTATTAATAATTTAATATTAATGATATTAGATTTATTTAATTATTAAATTAAATAAATAAGTTAAAATGATTTTATTGATTTAAAAATCATTTTAAATAAGAATAAAGTGTTAGAAAATATTTAGAATATTTATAAAATATAATTTTCAATATTTTTTGAGAATTTTCATTAATAAGTTAATATTAATGATATTAAATTATTTATTTATTAAGTTAAATAAATGAATTAAAAATGGTTTTATTAATTTTAAAATCATTTAAAAATGAGAAAAAAATATTTTAAAAATATTTTAAGTTATAAATAATGACTTTTAATATTTTGATAATAATTTATTTAATATTTAAATATTGTGATGATTTAAAAATGATTTTAATTATTTTAAAATCATTTAAGTAGAATATTGATGATTTAAAAATATTTAAGTTATTAATAATAACTTTAATATTTTGACAAGTATGTTATTAATATTTTATATTATTAAATATTAATAATTATAAGATTATTTGATAATTAAATCATTTAAAATGATTTAAGTGTTTGAAAAATTATTATAAATTATAATAATTGTTTATAAATTATTAAAAGCTTAGAAAAATATTATAAACGATATTTGACTTATCTAAAATAATATTGAAGCTTAGAGACCAAGTTTAATTGACAATCAATGTGTTAATTGCCGGATAGGGTGACCGTAAACACGAGAATGGACCAAGTTCAACTGCATCAAATAGTTAGACTTGATAAGTGTTTATATAGGTTATAAACACTGATGTGATTTTGTGATAATGTGCCTAGGAGAAGTTTGATATGTAGAATACAAAGTTGTTACGTGTTATAAATGATTGTGCTAATTGTGAGACCTAAGCATTGTTGATTATAGGTCTTACTAACGCAGTTAATTATATTGTGTAGCTGTAATCAACGCGGAAGGCAAGTTCCCTAACTCAACCTTGAGTTATATTTATTTAATTATTATAGTGGTTAATTATTGCTAATTATACCATGTCCAGGGATTTATTGTTGATTAAATCGCAGTTAGTGCATGTTTAATAATTCAAATTGAATTACTGATTTAGAAAATATATATTAGTAGAGTTACTATTATTGGATATTCATATCTGTAGAAGCTAATATTGACAGTACATATAATTCCTGTTTATTGTCAAATTATATTGAGAAATGTCTTAGCTAATTATTCGCTGATTTAACATTTGTTAGAACTTGATAAATTCGAGAAGAGAATTCAATTGTTATTGATAGATCGATGCCAATTATTTCGGCTAGATCGATAAGTAAATAGAAATTGAATTTCGTTGTTAAATCAAATATTGATTCTGAGACTGAGAAGAACAACCTTTTATATAAAGGGAACATTTTAGGTCGTATATTCAGGCTATCACAAGATCATTAAGTATTATGCATAATATAGGGTACAAGGAGTTGGCCGGCTCTAAGTACTTGCAGAGGGGTATGATTTAATCTTTATGGTTATCTGATACTCCTGCGTATGTATCAAAGTAAATCTTTGATAGATACCCGAGAAAATAAGTTCTAAATCTAGTGTGATCACTCAGCATAAATCTGGAAAACATTCCACTTTGTAATTGCGTAGAATTAATTCTTGATTATTCAATAGAATATCGTAGAAACTTTGAAAGCGTTGTACTATTTCATTATCAAATTATTGCGTTACCTAGAATACGAGAAGACTTGTTATTGATTAACGATTTGTTCAGCTATTTCAAAGTTCACCGAACTTTGGTTTCATTGCAAAGGCAAGATACTGGAGTAGTTATAAGGAACTTATTATTATGTTGTATTTGTAAACCCTTTTTGTTTATCTAAGGGGTATGTTTGTAATTTTAAGGTTAACAAACATGGGACTTATGTATTAACAACTTATGTTAATGAGTTATGTATTCCTATTTATATTTAAATGGGTAGTTAGATGTTATTATATTGTGGATCGTGAACACCAAACTAAGGGGTCAGGTAACCCTGATTTGGCGGTGTCACAGGTTGGTATCAAAGCTGTAGTGACTAAGGTGTCACAAGTTGGTAGAAGAGCTATAGGTTATAAATCTTAAGTGTGTGGGGGAATAATACCCTAGGATTATAACCATACGCGAGATAGAGAAAACTCATTTAGAGTTCTAAGTGAGGGATTGCCGAAGTGCATCAATAGTGAGATAAGTGGACACATAGTGTAAGAAGTTTGTACTAATGAAGTACTAATCAAGTTATTTAAACTGATTCTAGGATGTCTGGAGAAGATCAAAGGAGTGCGGAGATGTTGGGTCGCACCACCGCACAGAGTCGAGGTGCCCAAAAGTGCAAAGTTTAATCAATCGATGGAGAAGGTGGGAAAAGATGAACCTATGATTAATCTAGGGAGCGATCATGACGATTATCCCGAGATGTATCTGAGTGGGGATGAGGAGGCAGAGTCTGAGCCAGCTAAGATGGAGAAAGAGAATAAGATCAAAGTTGGAGAACAAGATCAGCTATCTGCAGAAGTCTAGGAACTCCGAAGTAAAGTGTTTCTTCTAGAGGAGTTGTGGAAGACAGGGCGGGCGTTACGCGAAATGACTGAAGAACAGAACGAGCTCAAGGCGCAAGTGGAAAAGATGAAGACTAAAGGTGGTGGATCGTCTGAAAGGACAATCAAGCAACAGAAAGACAAAAAAAAGAGGAAGAGGGACAATGACATCCCTAATTCTAAAAAGTCAAACCTAAAGAAGAAGAAAACATGCAGCAAGTGTGGGAAGACTCACGCGGGGGAATGCATGATGTGGAAGAACGTGTGCTTTAATTGTAAATAGGAATGACATATTTCTCTGCATTGTCCTAAGCCAAATTTGAGAAAGTGTTTTTCATGTGGGCAAACGGGTCACGGATTCAACAAGTGTCCCAACAAGAAGAAGAATGGTGAAGGGAGTGGTCGGTAGACAACTTAGAAATATGTAATAGTATCATTTGGGTAGAAGTTTATGATATTAAGTATTATAATATCGAGAACGATGTTTAAGCATATGTAAATATATATATATATATATATATATATATATGTTTTATGAATGAAATCTTTATTTTCTATATAAATATAAGATTAAGATTAATTTATGTGTTCTTAAAACTCATACTTATGGTAAGTTAATAACTCATAATTATATGAAATGTTTTGAACCCCTCAGCGAATGGACGCCAAAGGTCTGACTAGGATAAGTTCATACACTCACATAATTGTGGCAAGTTCCTGAACTCATAAGTGTGGTAAGTTTGACGAACTGGTAATAACTATGTGTGAATGGAGAATTACAACTTTTTGTGTAAAGTTGGGTTGTTAATCCTGATATGATTTAAAAAGGGGATAGAAAATGTGTTAAGTACTATATGTACTATGTGCTGTTTGAATAAATACGTAATTATATAAGAATTATGTGTTGAATTCTTATTGTGTTAAGAATTTGTGTAAAGAAAGAGAATTAATATAAGATTTTTTTATTTAAATCAGATCATGCCGCCTAGACGACAGAATCGAAACCAACGAGAAGAACAATCAGTGAATAACGAAGGAGGTCAAGCGGACCCAATGCAGAATTTCTTAGATATGATAGCCGAAGCTATGGAAAATAGGGCTCCAGCAAGAGGAAGAGCGAGAAATCACCACCGGTGATAGATTGGCTAACTTCAAGGACTTTTAAAGCGGTAGGGACGGGCAAAATTAAAGGAACCACAGATCCGATTGAAGCCCAAACTTGGGTGAAGGAGATGGAGAAAGAATTCGTCATTGCGCGAGTGGAAGAAGAGCAGAAGACGGCTTTTGCGACATACTTAATGATGGGAGAAGCCAATTACTGGTGGGAGACTAACCAAGCGAGAGCGGGTACAGCAGTGGTGACATGGACAAGATTTAAAGAAATGTTCTTTGAGAATTACTTTTCAACAAGTATGCAAGCTCGAATGGAAGTTAAGTTTATAGAAATAAAGCAGGAGAATATGTCTGTTTCTGAATACGCTGCTAAATTCAACGAATTAGCAAGGTTTGCACCTCATCAGGTGGATACGGAATTACGAAAAGTGAGAAGGTTTGAGAATGGGTTGAGACCGAGTATATACAACAAAGTAGCTGTGTTGCAGATTAACACGTTCGCGGCCTTGATGGAGAAATCGTTAATTGCTGAAGGAGGGAGCGAAGCTGCGTCTCGATTTCATCAAGATAAGAAGAAGAAGACCAATGACGGAGGAAGTAGTGGAGGAAGTAATCCGAATAAGAGAAAATGGAATGAGAATACCCAGTCGGGTAATAAGACAGAAGATAATAGGAAAGGAAGGGAGCCATGTTCGAATTGTGGGAAGAACTATGCTGGAGTTTGCCTGAAGAAGAAGGGAGTTTGTTTTAACTGCGGGCAAGAGGGGCACATGTTGCCCAATTGTCCCAGTCCGAAGAAGATACAAGGTTGCTTTGCATGTGGATCGACTGATCATTTGGTTTGAAACTGTCCGAAGAAGAATGCGGAGAAGGAAAGTGTCAACAAGGGACCCGGTGGCGGAAACTTGGCAATTCGAGGACCTGCACAGCCAGGAAGACCAACAGCCCATATATTCAACATGATGGCGCAGGATGCAGTGGCTGCTCAGGAGGTGGTAGCAGGTAACGATTTTGCTTAATACTTAAATTACACGAGTAATATTGAGTTAGATAATTTTTGTGGACTGTTTTCTTTTATAGATTCAATTCACATGTTAGAATATGAGACACAAAATTTATATTGTGTTGATAAAAATAAATTGATGATACAACTTTAAAAGATTATAGAGAATAAGAAAGCGGTGATTCCGAGGACGGAATCCTTTTAAGGAGGGGTGAATGTGATAACCCGAGATTTAGAATAATCAAAATTTTACGAATAATTTTTTTTTATTTAATATTAATATTGATTATCATTTTTGTGACAAGTATCTGTGATACGTGTATCGAGAAGGTCAATTTGTATATTGACTAATAAATTTAGAGTAGAATTGTGCTTAACCGCTTTAGAAACCCTAACCCTAATTTCTGGAAAGGGATTCGATAGAAAATATAATTAATATAATTATATTAATGAGTATGTGTTTGTACCGAAGAGATTTATTGATCAATGATTGATCGGATAAGGTTTAAAATTAATAAACCCTAATAAGAAATTAGAAACCCTAATCTCAAGATTAGAAACCCTAACGTATCATTAGAAACCCTAATCGTATGTCGAGACACCCTAATTTTAAATTCGGGAATCCTAAACCCTAATTAGGAAACCCTAATCCTAATTGGCAAGCCTAATGTGTTTATTAAACTTTAATATGATTAGAAAACCCTAATTATATTTTAGTTATCTTAATTTCTATTTTACAAATCCTAATTATAATTTAGAAATTTTAATTTTTCTAATTAAAACCCTAATTTCATATTCGGGATTTCTAAACTCTAATTAGGCAAGCCTAATCCTAATTGGAAGGCCTAATATATTTATTAAACGTTGATTTGATTAGGTAAACCTAATTTAATTAGGAAACCCTAATTTTAGTTTTAAACTTTTAATTTTCTAATTTAAAAACCTTAATTAGAAAATTGTAGAATTGGTGTATTTAAAACCTAAGGGTTAAGAACCTTAGGGTTTGTGCATTTGGCAAGAATGCCATTAAAATTATTTTATAAATGACTAAAATACCCTTTTTGGATTTTTATTTAGATAACTTGTAAAATGGCCATCAACTTTAGTAGGTAACCAACTAATTTGACTTTGGTGACACAAAATCTCTACAACTCAGCTGAAAATATCAGATCATGCATGAATCAAAGCAATATATATAGATTCAAGAGAGAGAAAATCATAAAACATTAGCCATTTTGCTCCATGCTCTCACCAACTCTCTCTCTCTCCTAAATCTACGAAAATCATAAGTAATTCAGTCCCAATATCAGTTCCTTGATCACCTAATAACATATTGGAGAGCTTAGATCAAGAATTGAAACCTAGAAGGTATAAACCTAATTTTATTTTTGATCCATGTTGCTAAGAATTTTTTTTTGGTTTATGCGTTTAGATCTTTGCTAGAGGATATTTAATGATGATCTATGTTGATATAACATAGATCCATAGCATCAAAATGCTTTAAAATTGAGTTTTTCCAAAACAGTCAAGAACACAATTGTGGTCTGACAAGCTAATGTCAGGAGCCACAGATCTGTGTTTATTTTTGATTTTTCTTGTTTTATGTTTTGGCTCGGTAGTCTGACATGAGGACTGTAATCTGGAAGTGGAATCACAGCTATTACATGTCCAGATTGCACGATATTCATGGTCAAAGTGAGTTGATCGACGTTGACCATAAACTTTCTGGGTAACCCAGAAAGTGTAATATAGTGTCTGACAAGTTTTGTAGCGAGCTGATCGGTCAGATTGTAAGTGTTTTATTGTTGTTGTTGTATTCAGATTGTAGCCAGTAAGGTGGACTATATATTCTAGCCTTTAAACACCTTAAATTAACAACATATCAAATGTAGAGGACAGTTAAACTTGATCATTTGATCACGTTTTGCATTTCTGGAAAAACACAAAAATTTGATGAACACATTTTCTGACAATATTTGACTGAGTCTTATCTTGGGAGTTTGTTGTTGTTGGACTGATTTATTGTTATATATATGCTCTATGACATGCCAACTACACGAGTAGATTATGAGAACAAATAAATCATGAATCGAACATAGATTAAATCGAGCTATAAAGTGTTCACTCGGACTGCTGGGTTTTTGGGAAAACCCAGAAACGCCCTGACAAGAGATTTGATTGCCCAGATCTCTTTGTGTGTGTAAGACCCCAACTTTTATAAATAAAGATGAATTTCCTATAAATATTATTTTTGAATATTATGGAGTAAATTTGATATAATGTTATAGTTGTGGGTAATATTTATAAATTTTGCAAAGTAAGCAAGTTGTTATAAAATATTCGTTTGATCGGGGAATATTCTTTTTGTCGAAAAATATTCGTACGACAGCACAATCATTGGTGGACCCCACAACGGAAGTATTGTCGTAGTTAGAAAACGACAAAATTATCTTTCTATAAAAATAACGGCGGAGGTGTTACCGTTAAAACTGTTGAACTACCCGGTAGTAAAAGTACAGTAATACGCGTGGTTGCATAGTAGCACACGGTATTGATTATTGATGCTTACGTGAGAAGTCACTCAGCTATACTCAATTATTGCTACAGTAATTGCTGCATCATATCTCTTATATTATTGATTCAATTATTATCATAGTATCATCTATATAATATGTTATATTATTAAATCAATAATTGAGACGACAAGTTATAAATGATTAATAATTGTTGAAAGATTAAATATGTGTTGATTAAAAATAAAATAATTTGGGGTAATATTTATTCAATCCTTGATATATGTCATCATCTAAAAGTCTCTTCGTCAATAGTAATTACCTTCGTCAATAGTAATTACCTTTACCAGACGTCAAACCACTTGCCGTTTCATATTACAGGCGTCGAACCAATTGTTGTTTCACATTACAGGTGTCGAACCAATTGTCGTTTCACATTACAGGCGTCAAACCACTTGGTGTTTCACATTACAAGCGTCAAACCACTTTTCTTTTCACATCACCAGTCGTTAAGCCATTTGCCTTTTCACATTGCAAGTGCTAAACTAGAAATCTTCTATAAATAGAGGCCTAGTTCTTCATTATTTTTCACGAATTCATTCAAGCTATAGAGAGAGAAAGTATAGAGAGAATAAGAGAGAAAGAAGAAGAGTATTCTATTACTACATTACTGCAGTATTAAATCTCCTACTAATGTAAGGGGCGTTATTTCTTTTGTATTCATGAAGAGAACTTATGTTATTCCATTATTTATTATTCTGTTGGAATAACCTGTATACGCGGGCTACCCTATACTTGGTGAAATTCTTCTGTTATTCTATTCTTTATTATTATGTTGGAACATCCCGTCTCGTGCTTTTACGCATGACCTCGGGTTTGATCTTTATTATTACATTGGAATATCACATGCTGTGCATTTTACTGGGACCGGTTCCATTCTTTATTATTTTGTTAGAATATTCTATTCATGCGTTTTACTGTTGGACTCGGGTTCCATTCTTTATTATTACGTTGGAATATCCCGTCTGCATGCGCTTTTACCTTGGGACCGGGTTCCGTTATTTATTATTCTCGTTGAAATAACTCGTATGTATGGGCTCTATCGCATGTATGGTGATTTATTTTGTTATTCCATTCTTTATTATACTAGGTTGGTTAAAACTTTGACTTTCTATACTCCATGAAATTAGTGGAATATCTTTGAAATTTGCGCTTCATCTAGTATCTTTTCATGGAAATATTCTTCTGAGTAGTCTTGAATTTTACTCTACAAAGCAGTATCATGTTGATAATTTGGACGTTATTAGTTCCTAGATAAATTAATTCTTGAACTTGGTTTATTGAATTCTTATATCATTGTCATCATCCTCATGTTTATATTATGTTGAAAGTCATCTCGTGTATTCTGTAGTGCATAGATGGACTTGGTATGATTATGATCGGGATTATTCTTGTAATCATGATCGTAATGTTACAAATGATGTGGTAAAAGTTATCATTGGTCCGTAGTGCATTGATGGACAAGTTGTTGGCATGATCATGACCATTAATGAATACACGAATGTCCTTGGTCAGTAGTGCATGGATAATTTATGGTCGTGATACTAAAGAATATCCTTGGCCATAGTGCGAGGGTGATTCGATGATGTGGATTATTTATTGTCGAGTCTCGCCGATAAAAGTCATGAAAAACCTTTTAAATCATAGAAGATAGTAGATTTTATTCTCTACTTGACTCTTCTAATGGATTGCTTGTTCCACCGCATTAAACTTGATGTTTATTATATTTTATCGGTTTAACACTTTGAAGGCTAATGATAATTTATTCTCGCATTATCTTAGTCATAATATTTCTTCTTCGGGCTAGTTGAGCTCACCCTTTCTTTCACCGTTCTCTTCGTGAAAAGAGAATATATTTGGGGACGAGTCTGGGAACGGAGTGATGGACCAGATGATAGTATTAGTAGTCCTCACTATTCTATTAAATAGTGTAACAATAATTGTAATGAGGACCCCTTTTGAGTTTGTATACTCTCTAGTAGACAATATTTGTATTCAAACTCACAGCTTTTATGTTTTGTCGTATTGTTATACAATTGTATTATTAAGTTGTATTTGAATTTCAGACGATGTATCTCATGCGACTCAAGAATAGGTGATGTATACCTATTTTGGGGGCGCCATGATTAATATCAAAGCTAGGGATATGATCCTGGCTAAGATGTGAGAATAGAACTAGGAGGGAGAGCCGGGAATTCCTTCGCTAGTATGACCTACCTAAGTTTTTTTTTTGTATGTATTTATTTGGTCGGTCAGAATATAGGGATAATATGTTACATGTCAATTAACCTTTTGTTTTGTGGAAGTATCTGAAAATGACATCCGAGAATGTTGAAAATAGCAACGGAGCACAGGCGACCGTTGATTCACCACATATCACTAATCAGGATAATGTGCATCAGGAAGGCTACAATCCTCATGCAAACAACAACACTGACCAAATGATGAATAATGGATTGTTCAGAGGCTTTATGCAATTCATGCAACAGCAGGCGAGAGCGGCTCCTGTCCAAAATATAGGTGAAAACACTGGAAACTCTCGGGCGGTCACCATTAAACAGTTCAAGGAGCTGGGACCACCGGAGTTTAAGGGAGAGCCAAAACCACTTATGGCGGAAGCATGGATAAAGAAGATCACCAAGATATTTGATGTCTTGGGATGCTCCGAGGAGCAAAAGGTTCCCTTCACGCTTTTATGTTGCGCGAGAGGAGAGACATGGTGGGAATCAGAAAGCGTACTCAACCTTGCCAGATCAAGATGTCTTTGGAGAAGTTCCAAGAGTCATTCAACGACAAATACTTTCCCCGAAAGTATTCGTCACATGAAGGAGGTGAAATTTATCAAGTTGGAACAAAACAATATGACCGTGTCACAATACGAGGCAAAATTTGCGGAGTTATCCCGGTTTGCGTCCCACTTGGTGGATAATGAAGAGAGAATGGCACGAATATTTTTAAGAGGTTTGAAGCCGGAGATACGTCAACATCTTATTTCTCATAAACTGTGTTTGTATTCAGATGTTGTAAATAGGGCTCAGTTGGTGGAGCGCGATAACGAGTCAACGTAACCAAAAGAGAGCAGCCGGAAAAATGATAATACCAGTGAGAGCAGTCATCAAAGCGGTGACAACAAGCGTGGAGGGAATCAACAGGCCAGAAATGGTAACCACTTCGGTGGTAATCGTACAAAAAAAACAATAAGAATGGACATTTCAAGAAGAGGAGATTCAACAATGATGGAAAGACGTCAGCACCAGCACCCGTTGTTAAGGAAGGAGAAAGACCACCTATCATATGCTTCAAATGCAGAGGGAGGACACATCACCAAATTGCGCGATGTCAGCCCAAAGCATGTTATAATTATGGAAGAGAAGGTCACTTAGCCCGATTTTGTCGTTCATCAAGACAAATTCAAAGCTAGGATGGAGGCACCAAAGGTCGCCCCGTAAAAGTCAAACCTAGAGTGCAAGGGAGAAAGCGTTTGTTGTGACCTCCCGAAAGCAAGGAACCCGAATGAGGTCATCACGGGTAAGCTTATCATAAACTTTAACGAAGTCTATACTTAATTTGATACCGGTTCTACCAATTCTTTTATTTCTCTTACTTGCGCTCATCGATTAAATTTGACTCCAGAGAAATTAGACTTTGACTTATCTGTGGAAACTTCGTTGGGAGAAAACTTCATTATATCCACTGTTTATAAGTCTTGTTTGGTTCAAATCGGTACCCTCACATTACCTGTCGATCTTATTTCATTGAAAATACTTGCATTTGACGTGATTCTAGGGATTGATTGGTTAACTACTCATCATGCAAAAATTGATTATTTTCGTAAGGTTGTTAGCTTTCATATTCCTAATCAACCTATTATGCGAATTCAAGCGACCAAACCATTAAAATCAATCACGGTCATCTCAAGCCATAAAGCTATTTGTTTATTGAAAACGGATGTCAAGCTTTTCTTAGCTCATGTCACGATCTAAACAAAATACGTCGACTTTGAATGATATTTCATTGTTAATAAATTTCTGACGTATTCTCAGAAGAACTTCCCGCCTACCCCGAGGCGTGAAATTGAATTTTGTATCGACCTTGAACCCGATATAAAACCCATTTCCAAAGCCCCATATCGAATGGCTCCTATTGAACTTCAAGAGTTAAAGACCCAACTGCAGGAATTGTTAGACATTGGCTTTATTCGGTCCTAGTACTTCTCCTTGGGGTGTTCATATTTCTATTCGTGAAGAAGAAAGATGAGAGTATGCGACTTTGTATTGATTATCGGGAGTTGAATCATGTCACCATCAAAATAGGTACCCATTGCCATGTATTGATGACTGTTTGACCGATTGTAAGGAGCCAAATTCTTTCAAAGATTGATCTTCGTTAGGATATCACCAATTGAAGATTAGGCGGATGACATTCCAAAGACGGCTTTTCGGAACTCAGACGGGCATTATGAATTCTAGTCATGTCCTTTGGATTGACTAATGCTCCTGCTGCCTTCATGGATATGATGAACCAAGTATCCTAGGAATATTTGGATCACTTTGTGGTCGTCTTTATTGATGACATCCTTATTTATTCCAAAAGCCGTGAAGATCATGAGCAACACTTGAGGCTGACACTCCAAAAGCTTCAAGAATATAAGCTTTATGCTAAGTTGAAGAAATGTGAGTTCTGGCTTGAGGAAGTAACATTCCTTGGCCACGTGGTATCAAGTCATGTAATATCTGTTGACCCAGCAAAGATTGAAGCTATTCAAAGCTGGGAGCAACCTAAATCAGTGACCAAAGTACGTAGCTTTCTCGGTTTAGCTGGTTATTATCGGAGATTCGTTGAAGGATTTTCTCGAATCGCTACTCCATTGACTCAGCTGACTCGGAAAGATACAAAGTTCAGTTGGAGCGAAGAATGTGAGAAGAGTTTTCAAGAACACAAGAGGAGACTCATTTCAGCACCTGTTCTGACAATACCATTTGGCTCGAAGGGATTTGTCATCTACAGTGATGCTTCGGGCAAAGGGTTGGGATATGTTCTCATGCAACATGGGAAAGTCATAGCCTATGCCTCAAGACAACTCAAAGAATATGAGAGGAATTATCCTAATCATGATCTAGAGTTGGCAGCTGTTGTCTTTGCACTTAAAATTTGGAGGCATTACTTGTATGGGGAGAAGGTGGAGATCTTTACGGATCATAAAAGCCTCAAATATTTCTTTACTCAAAAGGAACTCAACATGTGACAACGACGTTGGCTTGAACTGTTGAAAGATTATGATCATACCATCCAATACCATCCTAGAAAAGCGAACGTGGTAGCTGACGCATTGAGTAGAAGATCATATGCAAGTACGAGTGTGATATTGTCAACGCAAAGGCCCATTTTATGTGACTTGCAAAGGATGGAGATAAAGTTAAAGACTCCAGGGACCCATGTGATGATGGCGAATATACGAGTAGAACCAACTTTAATCGATAAAGTTAAAGCTGCTCAAGCTACAGACCTGGAGCTGATGCGTATGAGGAAGAAAGTACAAGAAGGTGTTATGCCGAAAGCAAGAATCGATGAAGAAGGAATACTTCGAGTCAACTCCAGACTTTGTGTTCCTAACGACCCTGAATTTAAAGTATAAAATCATGATGGACGCGCACAACACACCGTTTGCAATCCATCTTGGGAGTACCAAAATGTATCATGATATTTGTCATACATTTTGGTGGAGCAATATGAAGAGAGAGATAGCGTTGTTTATCTCAAGGTGTCTAACTTGTCAACGAGTTAAAGCGGAGCATCAAGTACCAAAAGGTCCATTGCAACCACTTGAAATTCCGTAATGGAAGTGGGAGCACATTACCATGGATTTTGTTACTGGCCTTCCTAAGGTTTCTCAAGGTATAGATGCGATTTGGGTCATTGTTGATAGATTGACCAAGTTCCGCTTTCATTTCTTACCGATACGAGAAACTTATACACTTGAACGTCTTGCTCGTATGTACATAAACGAGATTGTAAGACCGCATGGTATGTTTGGTATCCATAGTTTCGATCGAGACCCAAGATTCACTTCACGATTTTAGGTTAGTTTGCAAAAGGCTATGGGCACAGACTTACGAAAGTTAGCTTCGGCATATCATCCTCGCAAGACGGGACGGACGATCGGAGAGGACTATTCAAACTCTTGAAGATCTATTAAGACTACTGTGTCCTTGATTTCAGGGAAGTTGGGCAAGTTCTTACCATTGGTGGAGTTTTCATACAACAAATGCTTATCAAGCAAGTATTGGCATGGCTCCATTCAAGCGTTGTATGGAAGGAAGTGTCGTTTCTCAAAGATCTTTGGGATGAGGTGGGGAAAGCAACGTTATTGGGACCGGAGTTAATGCACGTATGACTACAGAGAAGATTCAAACGATCCGATAACGTATAAAAACCTCACAAGATCGATTAAAGAGAGTTATCTTGATCTTCATCGAAAGGACGTGGAATTCGATATAGGAGATCATGTGTTGTTACGTGGTGCTCCATGGAAAGGAGTTACGAGATTTGGAAAAGAGGAAAGCTCAATCCTCGATTCATTGGCCCATTTTAATCCTCGATCGAGTAGGGCTGCGGGCCTATAGACTCGCGCTTTACCACCAAGTATGTCTCGTGTTCATAACGTTTTTCACATATCCATGTTACCTAAATATGTGAAAGACCCGAACCACATTATTGAGTTAGAACCGGACGAAATAGCGGAAGATTTGACGTATGAAGAGGTTCCTGTTCAAATCTTGGATAAGAAGGAACATATTCTACGCTCCAACGTTATACCTCAAGTCAAAGTTTTGTGGAGAAACCACGATGTTGAGGAAATGACTTGGGAGTTAGAATCTGAAATAAAAACAATGTATCCTTACCTCTTCGACATACCAGGTACGTACCTTAATTTCGAGGGAAAAATTTCATAAGAAGGGGAGGTTGTAAGACCCCAACTTTTATAAATAAAGATGAATTTTCTATAAATATTATTTTTGAATATTATGGAGTAAATTTGATATAATGTTATAGTTGTGGGTAATATTTATAAATTTTTCAAAGTAAGTAAGTTGTTATAAAATATTCATTTGGTCGAGGAATATTCTTTTTGTTTGGGGAATATTTAGATGACAAGACAATCATTGGTGGTCCCCACAACAGAAGTATTGTCGTAGTTAGAAAACGACAAAATTATCTTTCTATAAAAATAACGGCATGAGGTGTTACCGTTAAAACCTGTTGAACTACATGGTAGTAAAAGTACGAAGAATGGCGCTGTGGTTGCATAGTAAGACACTACGGCCTTGATTATTAATGCTTACGTGAGAAGTCACTCACCTATACTCAATTATTGCTACGATAAGAATTTTGATCATATCTCTTATATTATTGATTCAATTATTGTCACAATATCATCTCGTATAATATGTTATATTATTAAATCAATAATTAAGGCGACAAGTTATAAATGATTAATAATTGTTGAAAGATTAAATATGTGTTGATTAAAAATAAAATGATTTGTGGTAATATTTATCCAATCCTTGATATATATAAAGAGTCTATTATGAGACGTTTGTGGTAATTCTAGTTATTTTATTGGGGGGGGGGGGGGGCATATGTTATCATCTAAGAGTCTCTTCGTCAATAGTAATTACCTTCGTCAATAGTAATTACATTTACCAGACGTCAAACCACTTGCCGTTTCATATTACAGGCGTCGAACCAATTGTCGTTTCACATTACAGGCGTCGAACCACTTGGTGTTTCACATTACAGGCATCAAACCACTTTTCTTTTCACATCACTAGTCGTCAAGCCACTTAACTTTTCACATTGCAAGTGCTAAGCTAGAAATCTTCTATAAATAGAGGTCTAGTTCTTCATTATTTTTTCATTTAATTCATTCAAGCTATAGAGAGAAAGAAGAAGAGTATTACATTACACTCACCGCAGATTCAATCTCCTACTAATGTAAGGGGTGTTATTTCTTTTTGTATTCATGAAGAGAACTTATGTTATTCCATTATTTATTATTCATTGGAATAACTCAGATATGTGAACTACCCTATACTTGGTGAAATTCTTACGTTATTCTATTCTTTATTATTCTCATTTGGAACATCCCATCGTGCTTTTACGCATGACCGGTTCCGATCTTTATTATTCTGTTGAATATCGTATGCATGCGTTTTACGCTGCACTCTAGTTCCATTCTTTATTATTTTGTTGGAATATCACATGCATGCGCTTTACGCGGACACGGTTCCATTCTTTATTATTCTCATTGGAATATCACGTCTCGTGCATTTTACAGGACACGGTTCCGTTATTTATTATTCTATTGGAATAACCTGCTTGTGCGGTCTATCGCATGCATGGTGATTTCTTTTGTTATTCCATTCTTTATTATACTCGATTGGTTAAAACTTTGACTTCTATACTCCATGAAATTAGTGGAATATCTTTGATATTTGCGCTTCATCTAGTATCTTTTTATGGAAATATTCTTCTGAGCAGTCTTGAATTTTACTCTACAAAGCAGTATCATCTGTGGCCTGTAGTGCATAGATGGACCTAGTATAATTATGACCGGGGATTATTCGTTGTAATCATAACCGTAATGTTACAAATGATGTGGTAAAAGTTATCATTGGCCTGTAGTGCATTGATGGATAGTTGTTGGCATGATCATGACCATTAATGAATACACGAATGTCCTTGGCTGTAGTGCATGGATAATTTGTGATCATTTTATTTTTCAAAACTTCAGTAATTCATAATAAATAGCCCTTTTATCAGAAAAATTAGAAACTCACGTGTTTCCATAGGAAATTTAATTCTCTACAACTTTGTAGAAGAAAGTTTTTCCAAATTCCAATCAGAAAATACCTGAAATCCACAAACGGATGATTTTTAATACCTCCAATCCGACAAAATACTGATAAAATACCTCATCATTAATTCCTTCATTTTTATCCATATAAAATAGATATATTCAACATTTATATCCACAAAAATAAATATTTCTTTATCATATGAATCAATAATTAATTATTCACAAATAATATTCTGTAATCACATTTATGACAACCAAAGTCGCTTCCCAGAAAGAGGGGCTTTCAATAAGGATTTCTCCTTAATGGCCGCAATTAGGTGACCAAACCTCTCCTTGATGTAACTTTCTAGACATTGCCAATAATGCTATCTAATAATATTATTTCAAATAATATGAATTATTGATCGATAATGGAGATGATGTGCAAAGTGAAAATTATTGAGCAACAATAATATAAAATATCAATGCAAAGCAATTATTGAATCAATAAAATAAAATATTGAACAAGAATTACCGTAACAATTATTGAGTAAGTGCCTTCTTTACGTAAGAATCAATAATTCAACAATATTATTCAATACCGTGTGCTTCTTGTGCAACCCACACGACATCGTATTTTAACCACCGGGTATTCCAACATTGTTAATCTGAATAACAAACTATTTTGTTATTCAATTTTGTCGTTTTCTTCATCCGATAGATTTATCCGTTATGGGGCCCATAAATGGTTGCGTGCAAGTCGCATGCGAATATTCCCTCGGCGTAAAGAATATTCCATGACCAAACGAATATTCCCCGACAAATGAATATTTTATAACCACTTGCTTATTTTGAAAAAAATTTCACATTTCACCCATAACCAAAGTATTATATCAAATTAATACCTTATTATTCACAATAATAATTAGAGGAAATTTGATTTTATTCATTAATAAGTTGGGGTCTTACAACCTCCCCTCCTTATAAATTTTCGTCCTCAAAATTGACGTACGTACCTGGTGTTTCGAAAAGGTGAGGATACCTCGCTTTCATTTCTGATTCTAACTCCCAGGTCATTTCTTCAATAGCATGGTTTCTCCACAAAACCTTAACTTGTGGTATAACCTTCATGCGTAGGACATGCTCTTTCCTATCCAAGATCTTAACAGATACCTCCTCATACGTTAAATCTTCGGCTATCTCGTCTAGTTCTAACTCAATAATGTGGTTCGGGTCTTTAACATATTTACGAAGCATAGATATGTGAAAAACATTATGAACACGAGACATACTTGGAGGTAATGCGAGTCTATATGCCACATTTCCTATTCGGTCAAGAATCTCAAATGGACCAACAAATCGTGGATTGAGCTTTCCTCTCTTCCCAAATCTTGTAACTCTCTTCCATGGTGCAACAAGTAACAATACATGATCCCCAATATTAAATTCCACGTCCTTCCGATGAAGATCCGCATAACTCTTTTGTCGATCATGTGCCGTTTGTATTCGTTGTCGAATCGTTTGGATCTTCTCTGTAGTCATTCGTACCAGCTCTGGTCCCAACAATGTTGTTTCACCCACCTCGTCCCAGCATACTGGAGAACGACATTTTCTTCCATACAACACTTCAAATGGAGCCACACCTATACTTGCTTGATAACTGTTGTTGTAGGAGAATTCCACCAATGGTAGGTACTTATCCCAACTCCCTTTGAAATCTAAGACACAGAGTCTTAATAGATCTTCAAGAGTTTGAATAGTCCTCTCTGATTGTCCGTCCGTTTGAGGATGGTATACCAATCAATAAAGAACTGCGCCATAGCTTCACGTAAGCTAACCCAAAATCGTGAAGTGAATCTTGGGTCACGATCCGAAACTATTGATACTGGCATGCCATGCAATCTTACAATCTCATTTATGTACATATTAGCAAGAAGTTCAAGGGAATAAGTCTCACGTATAGGTAAGAAATGGGCAGACTTGGTTAATCTATCAACAATAACCCAAATCACATTTATGCCTTGAGAAACCTTGGGAAGACCCGTAACGAAATCCATAGTAATGTGTTCCCACTTCTATTTCAGAATCTCAAGTGGTTGTAATGGACCCTTTGGCATTTGATGCTCCGCCTTTACACGTTGACAAGTTAAACACTTCGAGATAAACTCCGCGATCTCTCTTTTCATATTGCTCCACCAAAATGTATGTCGAAGATCATGATACATTTTGGTACTCCCAGGATAGATTGCAAATGGTGTGTTGTGTGCCTCCATCATGATTCTATGCTTCAAGTCATAATCGTTAGGAACACAAAGTCTGGAGTTGACTCGAAGAATTCCTTCTTCATCGATTCTTGCTTCTGTAATAGCACCTTCTTGCACTTTCTTCTTCATACGCATCAGCTCCATGTCCGTAGCTTGAGCAGCTTTAACTTTATCGATTAAAGTCGGTTCTACTCGTATGTTTGATATCATCACGTGGGTACTGGGAGCCTTCATCTCTATCTCCATCCTTTGCAAGTCATACAAAATGGACCTTTGTGTTAACAACATTGCACTCGTACCCGCATATAATCTTCTACTCAATGCGTTAGCTACCACGTTTGCTTTTCCAGGATGATATTGGATGGTATGATCGTAATCTTTCAATAGCTCGAGCCAACGTCATTGTCGCATATTGAGTTCCTTTTGGGTGAAGAAATATTTGAGGCTTTTATGATCTATATAGATCTCCACTTTCTCCCCATACAGGTAGTGTCTCCAGATTTTCAACGCAAAAACGACTGCTGCCAACTCCAAATCATGAATAGGATAATTTCTCTCATATTCTTTGAGTTGCCTTGAGGCATAGGCTATGACTTTCCCATGTTGCATGAGAACACATCCTAACCCTTTGCCCGAAGCATTGCTATAGATAACAAATCCATCCGAACCAGATGGTATTGTCGGTGATGATGCTTAAATGAGTCTTCTCCCGAGTTCTTAAAAACTCTTTCACAATACCCTCGCCTCCAACCGAATTTTATATCTTTACGAGTCAGCTGAGTTAACGGAGTAGCGATTCGAGAAAATCCTTCCACGAATCTCCGATAATAACCAGCAAAGCCCAGAAAGCTACGTACTTCGGTCACCGACTTCGGTTGCTCCCAACTTTGTATGGCTTTAATCTTCGCCAGGTCGACAGATAATCCATGTTTTGACACCACATGCCCAAGGAATGCTACTTCCTCAAGCCAGAACTCGCATTTCTTCAGCTTGGCATATAGCTTGTTATCACGAAGCCTTTGCAATACCAGCTTCAAATGGTGCTCATGATCTTCACGGCTTTTGGAATAGATGAGGATGTCATCAATAAAGACAACAACGAACTGATCCAAATATTCCTTGAATACACGGTTCATCATATCCATGAAAGCAGCAGGAGCATTAGCCAATCCAAAAGACATGACTAAGAATTCTTAATGACCGTACGGAGTTCTGAAGGCAGTCTTTGGAATATCATCGGTTTTAATCTTCAGCTGATGATATCCAGAACGAAGATCGATCTTTGAAAAGAATTGTGCTCCTTGCAACTGGTCAAACAGGTCATCAATGCGAGGTAGCGGATACCTATTCTTGATAGTGACATGATTCAATTCTCGGTAGTTGATACAAAGTCGCATACTCCCGTCTTTCTTCTTTACGAATAACACAGGAGAACCCCAAGGAGATGTACTAGGATGAATAAAACCGATGTCCAACAACTCCTGTAGTTGAACCTTTAACTCCTGAAGTTCAATAGGAGCCATTTGATATGGTGTTTTAAAAATGGGCTTTGTACCAGGTTCAAGGTCAATAAAGAATTAAACTTCACGTTCTGGGGGTAGACTAGGATGTTCTTCAGGAAATACGTCAAGAAATTCACTAACAACGGAAATAGTATTCAAATCTGACGTGTTTTTATTCAAGTCTGTGACATGGGCTAAGAAAGCTTGACATCCATTTTTCAATAAACAAATAACTTTATGGCTTGATATGACAGTGATTGAATTTAATGGTTTGGTTGTTATAATTCGCATAATAGGTTTGTTAGGAATATGAAAACTAACAACCTTACGAAATCAATCAATTTTAGCATGATGCGTGGTTAACCAATGAATCCCTAAAATCACATCAAATGCAAGAATTTTCAATGAAATAAGGTCAGCAGGTAATGTGATGGTATCGACTTGAATCAAGCAAGATTTATAGACAGTAGATTTAATAAAAGTTTCTCCTAACGAAGTCTCAACAGATAAGTCAAGTTCTAATATCTCCGGAGTCAAGTTTAAACGTTGAGCACAAGCAGGAGAGATAAAAGAATGGGTAGAACCGGTATCTAATAAGGTATAAACTTCGCAAGCGTTTATGATTAGCTTACTCGTGATCACCTCGTTTGGGTTCCTCGCATTTTGGGCAGTCACGACAAACGCCCTTCTTGGAACCACTGACTTTGACTTGTCCGGGACAGCCTTTTGAGTCACCATCCCTGTTGAACTTGGTTTCGCAACTAGACAATCTCTAGCTATATGACCTTCCTTTTCCACAGTTATAACACACCTTGGATTGTTGTGGGCGCCAATGATGTGTCCCTCCTTCCCAAGATTTTTAATAAACGAATCGTGTGCTCGCTCTCCTCCCCTAAAAGCAGTTGATGTTTGTGATGACGTCTTCACGTTATCATTTTTGTACCTTCTCCTCTTGAAATCTCCTCCTGACTCGCTCTTTCTATTATCACGGCCATGATTACCACCAGAGTGGTTACCGCTTTTGTCCCAATGCTTTCCTTCCTCTAGTTGTCGTTGTTCGGATGATGCCGCCACCGTGTATGACCTCGATTGTGGTCCCTTTTGTTGCACATACTCATTATCTCGCCTAATAATTGAGCCCTCATTTAACATCCGAGTATAAAGAAAATTTACGAGATATAAGATATTGTCAATCTCAAGGCTTTAAACCTCTCGTAAACATCCTCGTCATTCGTTCCTCATTTTGACCAAATGAGGTGCAAACTGGATAACTCGCAAACTTCGCTTCGTCTTTGGGACACCGTCATATTGTTTTGTTCCACCGATAAACTCCACCTCCTTCATATGACGAATACTTTCAGAAAGTACTTGTCATTGAATAGTTTCAAATGTTTTCCAAGACATGCTTGAAAAGTACTGGTGGAGTACGCCTCATAGACTCCCACCGGTAGTCCGCCTCACCATGAACATAAAGGTGGCGAATGGAACCTTCGTTCTCTCCGCATCCCAAGACATCGAATATCTTGGTAATTTGCTTGACCCACGCTTCCTCCATGATCGGATCCGCTTTCCCTTAAATTCGGTGGTCCCAACTTTTTGAATCGTCACGTGACAAGCCACACATTGCTAGCATTTCCACCAGATTCTGCAGGCACGAAGTTTCCCTCGTTCGTTTTGCATAAACCGCAAAAAAACTTCTGAACATCCCATCATTCATCATTTGTTCGATAGTGTTGTTTACAGGAGGAATATTGCCTTCCTGTTGCACGTTCTCCTGGGTGGTGATCAAAGGTGTCCCCACGGTCTGATTTACTCCATTATTAACATTCTCAACTGCCATTCTTAAATACTGCCATAAAACAAGGGTTAATAGTCATGTCATATATTATCCCTATACTCTGACCGACCAAATAAACTTAGTCAGGTCATACTAGCGAAGGAATTCCCCATCTCTCCCCTCTTAGTTCTTGTCTCACATCTCAACCAGGGATCATATCCCTAAGCTTTGATACCAACTGTGACGCCTCCAAAATAGGTATACAACACCCATTCTGAGTCGCCAAATACATGGTACAGAAATAAATATAACTTCAGTAATACAATTGTCGTGCAGAATACGATAACGCATATACTGTAAGTTTGAATACAAATATTGTATACTAGAGAGTATACAAACTCAAAAGGAGTCCTCATTACAATTATTCAAACACTATTTTACAGAAATAGTGAGGACTGCTAAAACATCTTTCTAGAACCATCACTCCATACCCCGACTAGATCCTGATATGTTCTCACCTCCTGAGAAGAAAAATGGAACAAAAAGGAAAAGGGTGAGCTCAACTAGCCCAGTAAAGAATATTATGACTAAGATAATATATAACAAATTATCATTAGTCTTTAACAGGGAAAAATTTGATAAAATATAATAGACAACAAGTTTTAGATCAACAACTGCAGTGAAAACAACAATCCATTAGAAGAGTCAAGTAGAGAAAGAATTCTACTATCTTCTAAGATTTAAAAGTCCATCATCAATATTTTATCCCTGTAACAACAATCAATATTCATCTTTAATCAAATATTCATCTTTGCACTACAGGCCAAAGATACTCATTTATATCACCAGTTGGTCATGTTCATCTCAACACCTGTTCATCTTTGCACTACGGGCCAAAGATATTCATTAGGTAATCATTCATCTTTGCACTATAGGCCAAAGATATTCAGTGATATCATCATTTAGGACTGAGGATAATGAAAAATATTTTAAAGAAAACAAATCTAGTGAGATAATAGAACAAATATTAGGGATTCGTATTACAGTTTTATCCAAGTTCAATAATACTTCATAATAACTAACTTTAAAGCAGAATTCAAAAATAAAGATCAAAACATGAATACAATATAGTAACCATAATAGACATCTTGGACAAAAAGAAGAAAATTTCATTTTTTGGTGAATAGTGTCGTATTCGTGAATAGTGCTGTATACGTGAATAGTAACCCCGGCACAAAAAGTTCCAAATTTGATAAAAAAGTTCATACCAATATTTTGGCATAATGATATTGAAGAAAATATCATTTTAAGAAGAAAATAACATCCTTTACCTCAAAATAACCGTATTTCTAACTGAATTTCGGATATGGTGCTGACAGAAACTTGCACTGAATAACAACTCTCAAAGTATCTAAATACTCACAAAAATACGCTCAATAATCTAGAGAGAAAGAAAACTTGTTTCTGGTGTGATTTTCAATTCTAACCTAAGCGTCTATTTTATAGGAAAAATGCTAGAACGCCATATGAGACTAAATAATAAAATAATATTATTTAATCAACAAATTCTCTACGTATGCTTTGAACAAGTCTAGCATGCCTTCTTTGAAAAACAAACTAGCATCCCACATGCTTGAAAAATCAAAAAGTGGGTCCCACCCATAATTTAATAAAAATCATTTTATTTTCCGAAACTTCAATAATTCATAATAAATAGCCCTTTTATCAGAAAAATTCGAAACTCACATGTTTCCATAGGAAATTTAATTCTCTACAACTTTGTAGAAGAAAGTTTTTCCAAATTCCAATCAGAAAATACCCGAAATCCACAAACGGATGATTTTTAATACCTCCAATCCGACAAAATACTAATAAAACACCTCATCATTAATTCCTTCATTTTTATCCATATAAAATAGATATATTCAACATTTATATCCACAAAAATAAATATTTCTTTATCATATGAATCAATAATTAATTATTCACAAATAATATTACAAAATCACATTTATGACAACGTGTCGCTCCTCAGAAAGAAGAGGGCTTTCAATAAGGATTTCTCCTTAATGCCGCAATTAGGTGACCAAACCTCTCCTTGATAGAACTTTCTAGACATTGCCAATAATGCTATCTAATAATATTATTTCAAATAATATGAATTATTGATCCGATAATGGAGATGATGTAAGTGAAAATTATTGAGCAACAATAATATAAAATATCAATGCAAAGAATTATTGAATCAATAAAATAAAATATTGAATAAATAATTCTTTGTAACAATTATTGAGTAGTGCCTTCACGTAAGAATCAATAATTCAACAATATCATGCAATACCGCAGTAAGTACCGCGGCAAAACCACGCCAGACATCTTGTATTTTACCACCGGTATTCCAACAAGTGTTATCAGTGAATAACTACACCGTTATTCAATTTTGTCGTGTTCTTCAACCGACCGTTATCCGTTATTGGGCCCACAAATGGTCTGCTTGCTATTGCCGCATTTAATATTCCCTACGTAAAGAATATTCCATGACTAAACGAATATTCCCCGACAAATAAATATTTTATAACCACTTGCTTATTTTGAAAAATTTTGCACTTTTCACCCATAACCAAAGTATTATATCTAATTAATACCTTATTATTCACAATAATAATTAGAGGAAATTTGGTTTTATTCATTAATAAGTTGGGGTCTTACAACTTGTATTTCCAATATTATTATAGTGGATTACTCTCTCTCCGTGGTTTTTTCCCAATTGGGTTTCCACGTAAATTCTTGTGTTCATATTTCGTGAGTTTGATTTCACAACAATACACTCAAACGTTAGCGCGATTTTGGCCTGCTGTTTTGGTGATTTCGTCAGGCGTACAAATTCAATGTTAACGCCGATTTTGTATGCGATTGACGAAATCACCAAAACAGCATGCCAAAATCGCGCTAACGGTTGAGTGTATTGTTGTGAAATCAAACTCAATAAATACATTCACATAAACATAAATAACGAGATAAAATATAAACACAAGAATTTACGTGGAAATCCAATTGTAAAGAAACCACGGGGATAGAGAGTAATCCACTATAATAATATTGAGAGTACAAGTTGTATATTTGTGTTTTTATCTCTTGTGACCTATCATATTGTCTTCTTTATGTTCCGCCTTCTACCCTAGCTTGTAGCTGTATATATAGAAGTCACCTCCACTCGCATCCAACTAGGAGAAGGACTCCTTATCCCTCCAAATAAGGAAACACAATCCTATTTTAATAAGGACTCTCCCACTGTCATAATAAATACATATAGGCCATCACCAGATTTGGACCATTAAATAAACTGGGTTGCACCATGGCTAGACCCAAATAATCACATCCCAACATTGTCCTCCAGTCTCTTATTTATAAGAAACTTATAAATAAGAGAGTATTCAAAAAGTCTTCGTGGGATTTTTATCCTCAGGATTTATATCCTCCGAATTTATATCCTCTGAATTTCCTTCAGTCTATGGTTGATGATGAAACTGAAGCCGCTTTTAAAGCACTTCAATGATATAAAAACTTAAACTTTTATCTATGCGCTGGCTAAATTCGTTACTGGTACGGTGTGTGACGCCCCCAAAATAGGTATACATCACCCATTTTGAGTCGCCAAATACATGGTACAGAATATAAATATAAAATTAAATATACAACATGAGCTGTGAGTTTTAATACAAATATTATCTTCTAGACAGTATTCAAACTCAAAATAAGTCCTCAATACATATACTATCACACTATTTCACATAATAGTGAGGACTACTAATGCAAACATCTGGACCGTCACTTTGTTCCCTGACTAATCCCAGCTATCATTTCCTGAAGAGAACAATGAAAGCAAGTGGTGAGCTCAACTAGCCCAGTAAGGAATATTATATCTAAGATAATGCATAATAAATTATCCTTAGCCTTCAACAGTGTTAAACTGATAAAATACAATAAATATCAAGTTTAACTGCAGCGAAACAAGCAATCCATTAGAAGAGTCAGGTAAAATATGATATCTACTATCTTTTATGATTTAAAAGAATTTATCATCAATTTTATCGCTGAGACTCAGCTTAATAAATAATCCACATCATCGAATCACCCCTGCACTACGACTAAGGATATTCATTAGTATCATGACCATAAATTATCTATGCACTACGGGCCAAGGATATTCGTGTTTTCACCGATGGTCATGATCATGCCAACAACTGTTCATCAATGCACTACGGGCCAATGAGGACTTTTACCACATCATTTGTAACATTACGGTCATGATTATACCGAATAATCCCTAGTCATAATCATACCAAATCCATCTATGCACTACGGCCACAGATGACTTTCAACATAATATAAGCATGAGGATGATGACAATGATATAAGAATTCAATTAAAAGAAAGTAAAGGATAAATTTTTAAAGATTTATAATATAATTTATCCAGAATTCAATAATGTCCAAATTGTTAACATGATACTGCTTTGTGGAGAAAAATTCAAGAATAATATTGTATCAAAAATAATTTGGACCAAAAAGAAATCAATTTTTGTCATGAATAGTACCCCAGGTGAATAGTTACCGAGTGAATAGTAACCCATGAATAGTAACTTCGGGAATAGTAACCCCGTAAATAGCCCTGACATGAAAAAGTTAAAACTTATCAAGAATGCTCATAATAATATTTTCATAAAAAGATACTGGATGAAGCGCAAATATCAATGATATTCAACTAATTTCATGGAGTATAGAAGCCAAAACTTTAACAAAATGAGTGTAGAATTCGAAATCTGAAACGAAATAATATTACTTACATAGTATAGAGTATGAAAGAAAATACTATTTCATATGAATACTAAATAAAAATAATATCCCTTACCTTGAAAAGAAGAGTATTCCAACTGGTATAGCAGGGCTATTCTTGAAGAAAACTTTCACTATTTTCTAAACTCAAAGCTTTCTAAAACTCGAAAGAAATACGCTCAATATTATAGAAGAAGAATTCTTTGATTTTGGTGTGATTTTCAATTCTAACTAAGCATCCTATTTATAGGAGAATGAAAGGATACTATTTGAGTGCACAGTAATGAAAAAAATCACGGATGCACTGTGCTTGTTCACGAAAATTTTCTGATTTTTCAGATTTTACTATGCAGTCACTATGCAAACACTATGCAAATACTATGCATAATAAAATATAATATATTATGTTTTTCATATAAAACAAAACTTATATATATATATATATATATATATATATATATAACCTGTGACCTGCAAAAATTCCACCCAATTCATTTTTCCTCCACACGTGGGCCCCATATGTGGCCCCACCTTTATTATATTAAATAATTTTCTATCGATTATTTTGAAAAATAGGTAAATAGGAATCCAAATAATAAGCAAAATTTACCACAAATACATCATAAAAATCCCCTCAATATGTTTAACAACATTTATTCATCATTATTATAATTTCCAAAATTAACAACCGGATCGTTCCCACGAAAGATGGGCTTTTCAATAAGGATTTCTCCCTATTGGCGCGCAATTAGGTGACCAAACCTCTTCTTGACAGAACTTCTAGACATCGTCAATATTGCAAATAATAATATTAATAACTTTGTCGTATCAATTATTGATTTAATAATATAAAATATTATGCAGATGATACTGTGACAATAACTGAATCAAAAATATGAGAGATATGATGCAGTAATTACTGTAGCAATAATTGAGTATAATTGAGTGACTTCTCACATAAGCATCAATAATCAATACCGCGTGCTACTATGCAACCACGCGTATTACTGTAGTTTTAACACCGATTATTTCAACAGTTAACGGTAAAACTTCCGTCGTTATTTTTATAAAAAGATATTTCTGTCGTTTTCTTATTTCGACAATAATTACGTTGTGGGGTCCACCAATGATTGTGCCGTCGTACGAATATTCCCTGTTAGAACGAATATTCCCCGACCAATCGAATATAATATAACAACTAGCGTACTTTGCCAAATTTATAAATATTACCCACAACTATAACATTATATTAAATCCACACCATAATACTAAAAAATGATATTTATAGAAAAATTCATCTTTATTAATAAATGTTGGGGTCTTACAACCTCCCATTTTTATGAAATTTCGCCCTCAAAATTAGGGTGCATACCTGGTATGACGAAGATGTGAGGATACCTTGATTTCATATCAGATTCTAACTCCCAGGTCATTTCCTCAACATCGTGGTTTCTCCACAAAACTTTGACTTGAGGTATAACCTTGGAGCGTAGAATATGTTCCTTCTTATCCAAGATTTTAACAGGAACTTCTTTATACGTTCAATCTTCCGCTATTTCGTCCGGTTCTAACTCAATAATGTGGTTCGGGTCTTCCAAATATTTACGTAACATGGATAGGTAAAAAAATGTTATGAAGACGAGACATACTTGGCGGTAAAGCAAGTCTATAGGCCACAGTTCCTACTTGGTCAAGGATTTCAAATGGGCCAATGAATCCAGGATTGAGCTTTCCACTCTTTCCAAATCTCGTAACTCCTTTCCATGGAGCAACACGTAACAACACAAGTTCTCCAACATTGAATTCCACGTCCTTCCGATGAAGATCAACATAACTCTTTTAACGATCTTGTGAGGTTTTTATACGTTGTCAGATCATTTGAATCTTTTCCGCAGTCATGCGTACCAATTCCAGTTAGGGGTGATCATTCGGTTATAACCGAACCGAATAAGTTATTCGGTTATAACCGAAAACCAAAATAATGATGATTTTGCTATCCGAACTAATAACCGAAATTTAACAATAACTGAATTACCGAATACCGAATTACCGAATTGTAATTTTGGTAATTCGGGAAAAAACCGAATTACTGTTGTAATTTATGCATAATGGCGGACAAGTAGATTTATAATATTATTATAAATCTGAGATTAGTGAGATATCAGATAATAATATTATTATAAATTTAATTTTTTTAATAAGTAAGGTTCGGTTATTCGGATACCGAATAACTTTTTTTTCAAACAAAACCGTAGCTCGAATAGTGAATAATAATTTGGATATAACCGAAATTGTAAAAAAAACTGAAAAACCGAAATAATTCGGTTAAAAAATTTCGGTTCGGTTCGATATTTTGGTTTTATCCGTTTTTTGCTCACTCCTAATTCCGGTCCCAACAACGTTGCTTTACCCACCTCATCCCAGCATACTGGAGAACGACAATTTCTTCCATACAACGCCTCAAATGGAGTCATGCCGATACTTGCTTGATAACTGTTGTTGTAAGAAAATTCCACCGATGGTAAGAACTTGTCCCAACTTCCTTTGAAGTCAAGGACACAAAGTCTTAATAGATCATCCAGAGTTTGAATAGTCCTCTATGACTGCTCGTCCGTCTAAGGGTGATACGCCGAACTAAATCGCAAATCCGTGCCCATAGCTTTTTGCAAACTAACCCAAAATCGTGAAGGGAATCTTGGGTCTCGATCAGAAAATATGGATACTAGCATACCATGCAATCTTACAATCTCATTTATGTATATACGAGCAAGACGTTCAAGTGTATAAGTTTCTCGTATAGGTAAGAAATGAGCAGACTTGGTCAATTTATCTACAATGACCCAAATTACATCTATGCCTTGAGAAACCTTAGGAAGACCAGTAACAAAATCCATGGTAATGTGCTCCCACTTCCATTCTGGAATTTCAAGTGGTTGCAATGGACCTTTTGGCACTTGAAGCTCTGCCTTGACACATTGACAAGTTAAACACCTTGAGATAAACTCCGCGATCTCTCTCTTCATATTGCTCCACCAAAATGTATGTCGAAGATCACGATACATTTTGGTACTCCCAGGATGGATTGCAAACGGTGTGTTGTGCGCCTCCATCATGATTTTATACTTTAAATCAGGGTCGTTAGGAACACAAAGTCTAGAGTTGACTCGTAATATTCCTTCTTCATCGATTCTTGCTTCCGAGATAGCACCTTCTTGTACTTTCTTCCTTATACACATCAGCTCCTGGTCTTTAACTTGAGCAGCTTTAACTTTATCGATTAAAGTCGGTTCTACTCGTATGTTTGCCATCATCACGTGGGTCCCTAGAGTCTTTAACTCTATCTCCATCCTTTGCAAGTCATACAAAATGGTCCTTTGCGTTAACAATAACGCACTCGTACCTTCATATGATCTTCAACTCAATGCATCAGCTACTACGTTCACTTTTCCAGGATGGTATTGAATAGTGTGATCATAATCTTTCAACAGTTTGAGCCAACACCGTTCCCGCTTGTTGAGTTCCTTTTGAGTGAAGAAATATTTGAGGCTTTTATGATCTGTATAGATCTCCACTTTCTCCCCATACAGGTAATGCCTCCAAATTTTAAGTACGAAGACAACATCTGCCAACTCTAGATCATGAGTAGGATAATTTCTCTCATATTCTTTGAGTTATCGAGAGGCATAGGCTATGACTTTCCCATGTTGCATGAGAACACATCCTAACCCTTTGCCCGAAGCATCACTGTAGATGAAAAATCCCTCCGAGCTAGATGGTATTGTCAGAACAAGTGCTGAAATGAGTCTCCTCTTGAGTTCTTGAAAACTCTTCTCACATTCCACGCTCCAACCGAATTTTTTATCTTTTCGAGTCAGCTGAGTTAATGGAGTAGAGATTCGAGAAAATCCTTCCACGAATCTCCGATAATAACCAGCTAAGCCGAGAAAGCTACGATTTCGATCATCGATTTAGGTTGCTTCTCGACTTTGAATTGCTTCAATCTTTGCCGGGTTAACAGATATTCCATGATTTGATATCACGTGCCCAAGGAATGCTACTTTCTCAAGCTAGAACTCACATTTCTTCAACTTAGCATAAAGCTTGTTTTCACGAAGCTATTGGAGTATCAGCCTCAAGTGTTGCTCATGATCTTCACGGCTTTTGGAATAAATGAGGATGTCATCAATAAAGACAACCACAAAATGATCCAAATATTCCTTGAATACTCGGTTCATCATATCCATGAAACCAGTAGGAGCATTAGTCAATCCAAAAGACATAACTAGGAATTCATAATGTCCGTATCGAGTTCTTAAAGCCGTCTTTGGAATGTCATCAGTTTTAATCTTCAATTGGTGATATCCCGAACGAAGATCAATCTTTAAAAAGAATTTGGCGCCTTGCAACTGGTCAAACAGCTCATCAATGAGAGGCAACAGGTATCTATTTTTGACAGCGGCATGGTTCAACTCCCGATAATCAATACAAAGTCACATACTCCCATCTTTCTTCTTCACGAATAGAACAGGAGCTCCCCAAGGAGACGTATTAGGACGAATGAAACTGATGTCTAACAATTCCTGCAGTTGGGTCTTTAACTCCTGAAGTTCAATAGGAGCCATTCGATATGGGGCTTTGGAAATGAGTTTTGTACCGGGTTCAAGGTCAATACAAAATTCAATTTCACGCTCTGGGGGCAGGCCAAAAATTTCTTCAGGGAATACGTCAGGAAATTTATTAACAATAGAAATATCATTCAAAACTGACGTATTTTTGTTTAAATCCGAGACATGAGCTAAGAAAGCTTGACATCCATTTTTCAATAAACGAATAGCTTTATGGCTTGAGATGATAGTGATTGATTTTAATGGTTTGGTCGCTTGAATTCGCATAATAGGTTGGTTAGGAATATGAAAGCTAACAAACTTATAAAAATAATCAATTTTAGCGTGATGAGTAGTTAACCAATCAATCCCTAGAATTACGTCAAATGCAAGTATTTTCAATGAAATAAGATCGACAGGTAATGTGAGGGTAGCAATTTGAACCAAACAAGACTTATAAACAGTGGATGTAATGAAGGTTTTTCCCAATTGAGTTTCAACAGATAAGTCAAAGTATAATTTCTCCGGAGTCAAATTTAAACGTTGATCGCAAGTAAGAGAAATAAAAGAATGGGTAGAACCGGTATTAAATAAGGTATATACTTTGCTAGAGTTTATGATAAGCTTACTCGTGATGACCTCGTTTGGGTTCCTTGCTTTCTGGGAGGTCATAACAAACGCTCTCCCTTAAACTACCGGTTTTGTCTTGTCTGGGACGGCCTTTGATGCCTCCATCCCAGCTGGACTTTACTTTGGTGTACAAAAAAATCTAGCTAGGTGACCTTCTCTTCCATAATTGTAACACGTTTTGGACTGTTGCGCACAGTTTGGACTGACGTGTCCCTCCCCTCCGCATTTGAAGCATATGATAGGTGGTCGTTCTCCTTCCTTAACAACGATTTTTTGTCCTGAAGTCTTTCCATCATTGTTGAATCTCCTCTTCTTGAAATGTCCATCTTTATTGTCTTGGCCATGATTACCACCGAAGTGGTTACCATTTCTGGCATATTGATTCCCTCCACGTTTGTTGTCACCGCTTCGATGATTGCTACCACTGGTATTATCATTTTTTCGGCTGCTTTCTCTTGGTTTGGTTGACTCGTTATCGCGCTCCAATAACTGAGCCCTATTTACAACATATGAATACAAACACAGTTTGTGAGAAATTAGATATTGATGTATCTCGGGTTTCAAACCTCTTAGAAACATTCGCGTCATTCTCTACTCATTATCAACTAAGTGGGACGTAAACCGGGATAACTCGGCAAACATGACTTCGTACTGCGACACGGTCATATTATTTTGCTCCAGCTTGATGAACTCTACCTCTTTCATGTGATGAATACTTTCGGGAAAGTACTTATCATTGAATAGTTCTTGGAACTTCTCCCAAGACATTTTGAGTGCGGCAGGTTGAGTACGCTTTACAGATTCCCACTAGTAATCTGCCTCTCCTCGCAACATGAAGGTGGCAAAGGGAACGTTTTGCTCCTCGGAGCATCCCAAGACATCAAATATCTTGGTGATTTGCTTTATCCACGTCTCTGCCTTAAGTGGTTTTGGCTCTCCAATAAGCTCCGGTGGTCCCATCTTCTTGAACTGCTTAGCGGTGACCGTCCAAGAGTTGCCAGTGTTTCCAACTGTATTTTGGACAGGAGTCTCTCTTGCCTGATGTTGTACGAATTGCAGAAAGCTCCTAAATATTCCATCATTCGCCATTTAGTCGGTGTTGTTGTTCACCTGAGGATTATTGCCTTCCTGATGCACATTATCCTGGGTGTTAATCTGTGGTGACTCAACGGTCTCCTGTGCTCCATTGCTATTCTCAACATTCTCGGATGTCATTTTCAAACACTGCCACAAAACAAGGGTTAATTGACATGCCACATATTATCCCTATATTCTAACCGACCATTTAAATAACAAATAAACTTAGGTAGGTCATACTAGTGAAGGAATTACCCGTCTCTCCTCTCCTAGTTCGAGTCTCACATCTCAGCCAGAGATCATATCCCTAAGCTTTAATACCAACTGTGATGTCCCCAAAATAGGTATACATCACCCATTCTGAGTCGCCAAATACATCGTACAGAATACAAATACAAACTTAAATATACAACATGAGCTGTGAGTTTTAATACAAATATTGTCTTCTAGATAGTATTTAAACTAAAAATAAGTCCTCAATACATTTACTATCACACTATTTCACAGAATAGTGAGGACTACTAATATAAATATCTGGATCGTCACTCCGTTCCCCAACTAGTCTCAGCTATATTCTCATTTCCTGAAGAGAACAATGAAAGCAAAGGGTGAGCTCACGTAAGCATCAATAATCAATACCGTATGCTACTATGAAACCATGCGTATTACTGTACTTTTAACACCGGTTATTTAAACAGTTAACGGTAAAACTTCCACCATTATTTTCATAAAAAGGTATTTCTGTCATTTTCTCATTCCGACAATAATTATGTAGTGGGTTCCACCAATGATTGTGCCGTCGTATGAATATTCTCTGTTAAAATGAATATTCCTTAACCAATCGAATATAATATAACAACTTGCGTACTTTGCAAAATTTGTAAATATTACCCACAACTATAACATTATATTAAATCCATACTATAATATTCAAAAATGATATTTATAGAAAAATTCATCTTTATTCATAAAAGTTGGGGTCTTACACGGTGACTCAGCACCAATTTATCATCACCTGGACCAAAGTGTTAATGTTTAGATTTTACATGCATCATGTGAATACTACCACTACATGCATAATATAAGTGAGAGAATCAATTCTTATATATAAAGGCAGTAAGACCGATCCTTCTAATTTGAAAATTGGGTGAGGCAACTCACTTAATTGAAAATTAGCTGGCTTCCAATTTGAAAATCAGGGTGAGTGAACTCAATTCAATTGTTGTCTGTCCTAGGGTTTTTTGATTTGTTTTTGATTGTCCTGTCAATGTCGAAACAAATAAACCGTAACTACGAAAAGGGAAATAAATTGGTAGTTTTACCAGACACTCGCCGACTCCTATAAAACACTCAGCACAGACCTGTTTGGCTTGCTAATGACGAAGCTCCTATAATAATTTAACTATTAATCAACACGTATATCTACTCCATAGTGTTATCAAATACCAGTAGATTTTTTGTGTCTTTTTCTATCAGAAATTCCGAAGTTATATTTGGGATGGGATTAGGGTTTTCTTTTTTTTTCTATCAGTAGTGAAAACCCAGTAGAAAAAACATAGTTATTGATCCAGATGACGTACAGAGATCGCCCACTTTCCTTCTGTCATTATTCTTTCACATCCTTACCTTTTCTTCTTCATTATATTTGAATTTTCAGAACAATGGTGCTGAATCACCCTGATTCTCATCCGGAAATTATCGATTCTTCTGCGCCCCTAAATGCGGGGTTTTCACTAGATACTGAAGAGAATCCGGGAAAATTTTCTATAGCTGTTGATGGGGGGAATGACTGTGATGTTGAAAATAGAAAGAGAATGTTCTAAGAGATTTTTGGAGCCAGTGGAGTTGCTGAGGGTGAGAATGTTGGGGTCAAAAGTTGTGGGAGAAGCAGGCTAAAGGGTTCCAAAAATAAGAATAAGAAGAAGATTATTGCAGAATATTATGATATAAATGGTGTTGCCTCGGAAGTAAACAAAGAAATGGTTGGGGTTTGTGGTAATGGTGTTGATGGGATTGGTAAGCCTAAGGGTCCTAAGGGTTCAAAGAATAAGAAGAAATGGTTGGGGTTTGTGGTAATGGTGTTGAAGAAGAGAACCAGATCACACCCTAAATATCAACAGATGGGTATTCTGGGGTCTGATGTTGTTTCAGACTCTTAATTTCATTCCGATAATGTTCCAATTACATATGGCTTAAATAAAGCCTTTTAGTTTTTGTATAGTACACAAAAAGTTATTATCCTTTTTTCATTTAATTATTGATGAATTTGAATTAATGTGATTCAACTAACGTTTCAAGTAATGTAGATCTGAAAAGATTTTATTTAGATTTTGATTTATTTATTTTATTTGAAAATAGATAAAAAGAAATATAAATGACACAAGAAGATCAGAGAGTAGGACTCAAAGAGGTTGAATGAGCATTTAAAGAGGATTTCTAGATGTGAATTGGCCATTAAGTTGGCTCAAGTAAGTTTTGTTTTAAATTTTTTTAGCTTCATTTTTCTGTTCGTTACTAATTTCTTTCATGAAATGAGTTTTTAGCATGTATATATACATTTAACTGTTATCTAGCACATCTACATTGAACTGTTAGCTATTAGTTTATGGATGTAATAACAACACTATGGATTTGACTTGGCTTTTTTTTAGCTCAATGTTTAGAATTTTTTTATTTCTTTGATTTAAAACGAGATTTGTCTTTTAATACAACAAATACTTTATTTATTATGGCTTGGAATTTTTAAGAACTCTATAGTTTATTCTTTAGATACATGATCAGAAAAACATCATAACATAACATTTATTTTCCTTATTACACTACGAATCTTTGAACATGGTGACTACATATGATTAAAAGTTCAGTATACATGTGTATAATTGTTTACTGGAATATAACATGTACTTTTATTGGAGAAACATAAGGGTTTACTTTATTGCATATTAAATTTGAATGATGTTAGACTCATCTTTTCAAAATTAGAATAGTGTTTACTGAATTTGTCATGCAATGAGATAACATAATAGAAATTTTCTTAAGTTTAGAGTTCTAATTATCATAATTCTTTTTAATTGTTTGCTTCATGTATAATAAGAACTACATTTAGTTTAGGAAAATGTCACATATTTCATTTACAATCTCCCTACCAAAGTAAAACAATTCTAATTATTTATGTTTTCAGTTGAATTTTAGGACATTATTTTGAATAACATTAATGACTAATTGTTAAGTATTTAATTTGTCATTCTATAATACTTTTGATGATATAGGAGACAAATTCGAACTATACTCAATCTTGAATGAAGTTAGAATTATTAATCGTATCATGTTAATATATGTGTAGGATAATTATATTCTTTTTTTCTTATGAGACAATTATATTATGCTATGTTTTTACTTGGTATAACATATGCAGTTTTCATTATCAATTTCAGATTGACATATGTTATTGTTCCTTTATCCAATTATAGTAGTCTGAATTGTGTTCTTTGATATTGACTTAGATACCCTGCTTTGTGGTAAATGACTTGATAATAGACTAAACTTATCTATGTTGCACCTACATGCACACTGTGAGGAGTATTATCCACCTTCATTCCATAATAAATGATCACCTTCTTTTTTTTCTTTCAAAAAAAGAAGAATTGTTTTTGGCATGAATTTTCAGTTCTGCTGAAAGCGCATAAATATATTATGAATATAGTTGACAAAAAAACATGTAAGCATTTTATGAATACAAAAAATATATTTAAATGCTATGTGTGAATATGTTTTTAGTTGTCTGTGTTAAAACAGTAATAAAAAGAAACACTTGCTACTATGGAATGAATACATTTTAAGAAATTAGTTATGATACATGTGTAATTGAATCTCGATCCCAGTCTCTTCTTGATATGGTTCGGAATTTAATTTGCATAATAATTTGAGAAAAAAATGTTAATAGCAGCTATAAAGCTATTACATGGAGGGCTTGATGGTTTACCATATTCTCAAAGAAAACTGGGTTGCTCTCTTACTTTTGTCTTAAATGATAGATTACTATAATTTGTGTCACATGACAGGAGTGTCCTATAAATAGAGATATTCCTGCACAACATAACTCCTCTACACAATGTATTGATATATGTTGAAATTTAACTAGGCACACTTAGAAGGGGGGGGGGGGGGTTGAATAAGTGTGGGAGCAATCTATGACCAATTTTTAAACTTTAGATCAAGCTATTAACTTCAAGCTACTATTATGATTAATTCAGTTTGCTGAATTAATATAGTCTACTGAAATAACTAAATATCCTGTTGAAATTATAAAATACTTAGTGTTGAAGAATTATCTTAATATAATGCAAATATTCAAATTTTAATTATTAAGATAATTAAATGACTTACGTGAGTAATTAAAGTAAAACAAGCAGTAATATCAACACCAAGATTTTTTACGTGGTTCAGCTATTACCCTCTATAATAATAGCCTTAGTCCACGTCCAATACCAACTAGTATTGGAGACTCACTTTATTTATCTTTATAAATAAACACCGATTACAAAACAGATTCTTACATAAATTAATTAACAATAATTTCTCTTGAGCACTCTTGCTCCTTGTGCACCTATGCACTCTTCAAGCACCTTTGCTTTCTCAAACCTGTTTGTAAACCTTTTCTCTAATCCACTAGGATTAACACCTTTACACTACACTTAGTCTAAAACAGAAAATTCAATACAGATATAGAGGTCTATGATCAATGCAAGAATAATAAATTTAACAATTAAAGGCTCAACTATATGCAATGATCAATTAGCACAAAACAAATAAACAATTAATTTCTTACCAAATACCAGCTCAAATAATATCAAAAATTTAATTTCTTAGCTGCTTAAAGGTTGCACTGATTAAATAAAATTGCTCGATCAATCAGTAATTAGTGCAATATTAAATTCGTGAGTTGTATTCAATTCATGTATGAAGTCCTATTTATATAACCCATGAAGTTTACCGTTAATATAAATTTCCGTTTAAGTCACATAGAAAGATAAATATATGTTATAATTCATCCCATAGAAATCGGCTAGATAATACTTTATAGATTTATGAAACAAGCTTACAACAGTAAATATGAACAGCCTTTTTAGTTATACTTTATGGATAAAAATCAAAGACTCTTTAAAAAATAAACCCACTCAAAAATAATCTTTGACTTTTTCTTTCTTATCCCATAAAGTGGAGTGTAGTATAAAAAGGTGGCGTGTGTCAAAAAACATTTTAGACTTCCTTCAACTTCCCAACACTCAAGGTATTATAGTTCCAAAGTATTTATAATCATTATCCTTGAAAACCGAACATGCATAATGCTTCCGACTTTATAGCTTTCATAGATATCCACGTGTAGCAAAAATATTTAACAGTCCAAGATATATCAATTAGCTGCTAGACATGCAAAACATATATCAAGTAATATACATTTAAAGTATTTAGAAAAACCTTTTTCAAAACTTTTTAAATCATTTTTCATTTAAGACATATAACAAAATGCAAATGATATGTCCTAGAGCCTTTAAATGAAAAATCAATTATTATGCAATTGACCTTACATTTGGTTTTTCCTAGTAAAGAAAAATTCTTCACCCACTTGAATATTCCTTATCATCAGATACCTGAAATGCCATAAAACAATTTAGTATATGAATAATACATCATCAAAACTTAAGGATAAAATATGACTAGGTCAACATTCTCCCCCTTTTTGATGATGACAACCAAAAACCTTTTAATTCCCATTAACTCCCCCTATGTTTATGCATATCATATAATTAGCTCCCCCTAAATTCATGCATCAATATCATTTCAGGAATCTTATAATGACTAACTAAAATTCAAAACAATTTCAGTAAACTGAAATCTTAAACCCCTATTATCTGGGCATGTACCTGCAATCATGTTAGTTCAACATATATCAAATATCAAACTGCTAACATAAAATTAAAACTTTAAACACTCTTCTGGTGAATCACAAACCCAAGTCTTTTCAGTTTTTCAGTCTATAAATAAACCCAATAACCTCCAAAATTCTCCCCCTTTGTCATCAACCAAAAAGGGAAAGAGCCATCACTCGAGTTCTACCACTGCTGCACGTTGTTCATCCCTCTTTGTGAAGTAAGAACGATGATGGGCATGGTGAATCCGTTCAGCAAGAGTAAAGTTAGTAGCAAATTGTGGAGGTCTTGGAATGAAAGTTCCAGGGGGTAAGGGCACGTCAAGGAATTCGCCAATGTACTCAGCGAACCAATTACAATGAACCCATTCCGTGACTGTAGAATATTTACGTTGCATATGGAGCTTCGATCCCACATCATTGAAACGTGTAGACATAAACTCGGCTAATTCTCCAACCTGATGGCTAACAAACTTAATCCCCTGATTTAAGTGACAGGAATTTCGATTAAGCCTTCGCTGCATAACCTCTGCCAAAGCAGTGGTTTGCAATTCAAAACTTGCATGTAAGTCAATAAACTCATCTTTAAGATTGTTATACATTTTGTTAATCTCAGGAGCACCCAAAGGCAATTTACCTTTCTCCAACATAGACATACGGGTGTTAAGGCCAGACATTTCAGCTTGCATTTTTCTTGATTACTAAGCACTAGTTTCAACATATCAGTAATTTCAGAAGAAGATTGAGTGGGGGGGCTAAACAGGAGAGGATGGAATTGAGATTGGAGGAGCAGGATTCTCAGAATTAACACGAATAAACATACCATCAATTAAAAGAATACGCGACATTTTCAGGGTCCCAACACTGATGGAATCAGTAATAGAAACAGAATTTTCATTTTCAAAAGAAACTTTAAAATATTTGAATAGAGTAGTGAGAGTAGCACTGTAAGGCAAACAAGTCTTGGTTTTTCGCAAACATATGGTCATGTGATGAAGCATCATTTGAGACAAATTAAAAGAAACACCTCTTAAAATTATGGCAACAACTATCAAATCTTGATAGGTAAAATCTGCTCCTCCACCTAAACGAGGCAACAAATTGTATCTAACAAGATGATGGAGGACACAAGAAATAGGAGAGACATCCACTGTTTTAAGAGTAAAAACATCATTCAAGAAATTGTTGTTCATCACAGTTTGTAACTGTTCCAGAGGAGTAAATGGAAAATGAACAGCTCCTTTTTCTGTAAAAGGACACACACCAGAAGATGGAATATTTAAAATACTACCAAAATCTACGACTGTAAAATATAACGATTTTCCTTTGACAAAAGTAGTATAAAAATCACCATGACATTCTAGATTTGTGTAAAATTGTTGGACAAATCTAGGGTATGCCACAGATGGAGGAAAAAGCAGTGAAGAAATACCACAAGACTCAAACAGTGGTCTCAAAGGAGATTGTTGAAAACAGATTTGATCAACAGACTTTTCATAGACAAATTGTTTGGGAAAAATGACTGTTTTAAAATGTTCCTCATACGCATTACTTCGAAAGAAGTTGTCAGGAAGATTAGATGAGAGATTAGGGTTTACCGAAACCGATGGAGGGGTAACCTCTGGCTTAAAGAATGGAGTTGTGGACGGACGTCGCCGAGAAAGTCCAGATGATTTCGGCAAAGATGGACTGAAAGTGGACTCATCATAAGACGAAAAGTCCACATACTCTGTTTCTTTAGACAGGACCTTCTTTAATTTTTGTTGCTTTCGTGAGGGACCGCCAACAGATTTTGGGGGAATCGGTGCCTGATCGTCGTCAGAATCGATCAATGATCTCTTATGATTTCTGGTTCTCATAGTTCGTGGGTTTTGTTAGTGAGAAAGATGAGAGTATAGAGTATGAGAAAAAAAATCAAAAACAGATATGAGATGTAAAGAGAATGGAGAGAGAGACATAAAGTTTTATACAAGGACGGATGTAAGTACATTCTACACTCCTACACGTTTACGTCTTTCAAGAAATCTCAGCCATTATATCTTTTCGATTTTCAAAATCATTATGAGAGGCGCCTAGAATCTTGCGTCCATGATTTAAGCAGCCAAAAAGTTAAGCGCATAATTAGATGCATATATGTATACTCACGTCCACTAACGTCTTCCGAAAAACCCTTGTTGTCCCGTCGTTTCAGTTTTTAAACTCATTATGATAGATATTATGTACATCAACAAAAGACTTAAATGAGTAACTGAAAAAAAAATATAATCAATTATCCTAAATTTTAGCAGATAAATATACATGCAAATTTGAAAAACAAATTATGCGATACACATACCAAGTTCTCTTCGCAGCATGCAAAATCTATCTTCACTTAATGGTTTTATAAAAATATCTGCAATTTGATTTTCAGTAGGAATAAAGATTAATTTTATAAAACCTTTTGACACATTATCATGTAAAAAATGATGTCTCACTTCAATGTGTTTTTTACGTGAGTGTAACACGGGATTTTTAGATATATCTATAGCACTAGAATTATCACAATAAATAGGCACACAATCACATAATATATCAAAATCACATAGGGTTTGTCTCATCCATAATATCTGAGAACAGTAACTTCCTGCAGCTAGGTATTCACCCTCAGTAGTTGAAAGAGCTACTGAGGTTTGCTTTTTACTATGCCACGACACGAGACTTTGTCCCAAGAAAGTACAAGCACCACTCATACTTTTTCTATCAATTTGACACCCTGCATAGTCGGCATCTGAATAGCCTATTAGTTCAAAATGATTGGAAATTGGATAAAATAACCCTAAGTTAATTGTACCACTTAAATATTTTAAAATTCTTTTAACAGCATTTAAGTGTGATTCTTTGGGTTTGGCCTGAAATCTTGCACATAGACACACACTATACATTATATCGGGTCTAGAAGCAGTTAAATATAGTAAGCATCCAATCATACCTCGATATTTTGTTATATCAACATCAATACCTTTCTCATCAGTGGTGAGCTTTATTGATGTGTTCATTGGTGTACCTTTCGAGTTAGATTCTTCAAAGCCAAATCTCTTGAGTAGTTCTTTTGTGTATTTGGTTTGATGGATATAGATTCCTTCCTTTGTTTGCTTGATTTGTAGTCTCAAGAAGTAATTAAGCTCTCCCATTAAGCTCATGTCAAATTCTTTATGCATGCACTTGGAAAACCACTCACAAAGGAAATCATTAGTAGCACCAAATATTATATCATCTACATATATTTGAACAATAATAATATCAATATTTTTATGCTTGATAAATAATGTAGAATCTATTTTACCTATAACAAACTCGTTTGATAAGAGATACTTACTCAATCTTTCGTACCAAGCTCTTGGAGCTTGTTTCAAGCCATAAAGAGCTTTCTTTAGCTTGTACACATGATTAGGATATTTTTCGTGCTCGAATCCAGGAGGCTGTTTGACATACACTTCTTCATTGATGTATCCATTAAGGAACGTACTTTTTACATCCATTTGATGAAGCTTAAACTTTTTGTAGCAAGCAAAAGCTAACAGAATTCGAATTGATTCCAACCTTGCCACTGGTGCATAAGTTTCTTCATAGTCGATTCCCTCCTGTTGGTTGTATCCTTGAGCTACCAATCTTGCTTTGTTATGAATAATTGTCCCATGCTCATCAATTTTGTTCTTGAAGACCCATTTATTACCAATGATGGAAACATCTTTTGGAGGAGACACAAGTTCCCACACTAGGCATCTCTCAAATTGTTGAAGTTCTTCTTGCATTGCCAATAGCCAGTTCTCATCATGTATAGCATCCTTTGCATTCTTTGGCTCAACCTGTGACAAAAATGTAGAGAATGCATTGTGATTTTGTAAACCTCTTCGTGTGGTTATACCTTTATTGATATCTCCAATGATAGTTTCTGGAGGATGATTCTTGATGTATCTAGCTGTTCTTGGCATTTGGATATCATGTATAACTTCCTCTTGATCATTAGACTCATTTTCAGCATCCTGCAAATCTTCAGGTTCACGTTCATGCTAGTCATTCATTTCAGTTTGCTGAATTTGTTCATTCGGTCTCCTGGTTTGCTCATTTCAGTTTGCTGAAATGTGTCATATCTCCAAATTTCCTGCATCTTCTTCACTTTCTTTTGGAAGATCATTGTTAGTCTCATTGAAAGTGATATGAACAGATTCTTCTACACATGACTTTTTAATATTGAAAATGCGATAAGCCTTACTATTTTGAGAATAATCAATAAATATTCCTTAATATGACTTAGCATCAAATTTTCCCAAATTGTCACTTGTATTTAAAATGAAACATTTAGAACCAAATATTTTGAAATAACTTATGTTGGGAATTTTATTATTTAAAAGCTCATATGGTGTTTTCAAAATAATAGGACGAATGAGTACTCTATTTAAAACATAACAAAATGTACTTACTGCTTCGGCCCAAAATTTCTTTGGAAGCTTATTTTCTTGTAATAGAGTTCTAGCTGTCTCTTGTAGAGTCCTATTCTTCCTTTCCACCACCCCGTTTTGTTGAGGAGTCCTTGATGCTGAGAATTCATGGCTAATACCTCTTTGATCACAAAAGATTACAAAATCTTTTTGAAATTTAGTGTCATGGTCACTTCTAATTCTAATAAGTTTGTAACTATATCTTGTTTCAAGTTTTCTTATTAATCTTTCAAACTCTTTAAATGCTTCATCCTTAGTTCTCAAGAATAATACCCATGTGTATCTAGAAAAATCATCAACTATTACAAATGCATAAAATTTACCATTAATACTAGAATGTCTTTCTGGTCCAAATAAATCAAGATGAAGTAGTTGTAAATGGGAAGAGGTTGATACCATGTTCTTTGCCGTAAATGATGTTCTTACTTGTTTCCCGAGTTGACAAGGAACACAAATTCCCTTCTTTTCATATTTTATTTTTCGGCAATCCTTTGACGAGTTTCTTTGAGGATAATTTCTTGATTAAATCCATTTGAACATTGTCAGGAATTAGCATGTGAATGATATTCCTGATTACATATGATTTGATTATGATATATATATATATATATATATATATATATATATATGAATGAATAATATGCAAGTATGCTTGCATTAAGAAAAGATGTAAAGTCCTTTGATAGATAATAGAAATATGTATACAGGGACTTAGAATGAATTGATCAAGTGTGTTAGGTTGATCCTACATAAGCAAAAACTTGACTTTGTAAAGTCCTTAAAAAGAAATGATGTACAAGGACTATAAATATAGAAAGATCAAGCATGTTAGGTTGATCTTATGATGTAATAGATAGGCATCTCGATCGTCGAGTCATCGCACTGAGAGATCGTAGTCTGCCAGGAGAGTCAAGGATAACTCGAGAGCTATCGAGGCAGGATCGTAGTCTGCAAGATAGTAGATCTCGAAGTTCATAGACTGCCAGGAGAAACAATGAAGGATCGTGGTATATCCAGAAGAGCTTCCTCGGGATCGTAGTGTGCTGAGGAAGTCATGTTCAAAATCGAGAGCGACACGCCACGAGCCGACCGAATATCCGCCGGGTTAAGTCAAAAACGTAGACTACACTCGGAGTCGTAGAGTCTACCGATGCTGAAGCCAAGTCAAGGATCGTAAACTACACTCGAGATCGTAGAGTCTACTGATGCCGAAGCCATATCAAAGATCGTAGACTACACTCTGAGTTCGTAGAGTCTATTGGTTACATGCAGAGATCGTAGTCGAGCAAGATCAGATGAAGACAACAAGCGCAAGGCAGAAACCGTAGAGTGTCAAGATCTCGATCTCGGGATCGTAGTGTTCGTGATAATGAAAGTCAATCGTAGAGTGCAAAACTATGACCTCAAACGAAGTGCTCACAATGCATAAAGCGTAATCGTAGAGAGCAAGTATGATTCTCAACTAATGAGCACTCCCAGAATATCCAAAGAAACAAAGTCTCTGGTTGGCACTGCAAAGATACATCCTACCGAAGGGAACCAGAGAGCACTCAACGAATGGCATGCAAGCTAACAGAAGATCTAAGCACCAACCCAATCAGTATCAAGATTGAGTTGTAAAGCCATTCAAGATGAAGTCTTCCACAACATGATCATAAGAAGACTTCAGTAACTGACTAAGGAAAGTCAGCAAGTGCAGTAGCTGTCAAGTAAACAGAAGACAACGATCTTGGAAGCAACCGAGATCGTAGTGTTTTCTAAACAAAGAAAGAACTGATGGAAAGTGAACCGAGATACTGGCTAGTCTTTGAAGAACAAGGCTAAAGTGATTAAGCGTAGGGTCAGTCCATTGATGATAAGTGAATGGGAGATCACAAGGAGAAAGTGAGCTGGACGCGCCACAAATCTGAAGTGTCTTGCTATTCAAAGGGTGCCAGAGCAAGGAGTTAGGCCATCAGTCTCTGAGAACAGTCGAAGCAAACAGAAGTGTTGAAGCACTACACAATAGGAGGAAGAAGTGTTCTACATTGGAGATCCAATCAATACTCTTCAAGATCGTAGTGTTAATTTTATTATCTTCAATGAATTACAAAAATTCATTTTCTAGAACTCGATAAGAGTTTTCCATCACTATGTTCTTTCTATAAGGCTACTACCTAAGGTTGTTCCCCCACCGAAGGTTCATAACCCACAGCTTTGATACCAACTTGTGACACCCCCAAATCCGGTACTTCCATTTCCAGAGGATTTAGTGTTCACTGTACAAACATCATCCATTTATCTACCCATAAATAAATACAAACCATGCAATTAGATAGAAATAATAATCCTCCCCTTATGGGGTTACAACATCCGAATAATAAATAAATCCCAGGTTACTCTAGCCTTAAATCATCTGTGCGGAAACATAAACAAATAAGTCTTAAGTAACAACATTTCAAATTATCATTACATAACCACATAAATAATCAATCTTCATTACTTGCTAAGCTTGCCCTTGCCTTTACTAGTGGAAGGTTCGTCTGCCCTTTCGTTCTTAACTGCAATGTTATTATTACGCAAGAGTGAGCACGATTGCCCACAAGTATAACAATATAACAATGAATAATAACATGCAAGAGAAATAATAACTTCGAATATAAAAGCTCAACTTTTGAATCAAGAATGAATAACAAGAATCAAAAGATTTCTGAGGGTCATAAGACCTTGAACTATGTCCTAGGTTATCAAGGGTTATACTTGAAACCTTTAACAGTCATAAGACTATGGACCTTTCTACTGCATTACTTAGGGGATTAGCCCTTAGTACCATCACATGCACAATATCTACGCTAACGCATAAGTAAATACCTTTGCAGGGTTGTTCATCTCAGTTTGACATTCGAGTCCACACCAAAGGATGTTTGGTTTGGATAATTCAATAAGGGTTCTGAAATTTAGAACGTTCATCAACTATGGACTAGTTGAATCAATAAGGATTCGCTAGTCTAACAAGGTTCAACAATAATGATATTCAAAATTGAATAATAATCTCAAGAAGTATACAATAGAACAAATATTGTATAACAATTCATACTTTGAAAGGGTAATAAATTGTTAATATAACAATTTGAACTTGAATAATAGTAATGATAATTTACTCAAGGTAAATAATAAACTTGAACAATGATAACAAGTAGGGTTAGGAAACTTGCCTCATGCGTAGATTACACGTTAATTAAACTCGTTCTTTGATTTAAATCCTACATATCAATTATGTTCACAATACCAGTCAATTACAACGTACTAAACATCATAAGTTTATTCTTTTGTTTAACTCAAATTCATGACTATACTTAGTCAATTACTACACTTATTGTTAAAATTAGATTTCACGAACAATAAGCTAATTATGCATTCAATCGTTCAATTCACACGTAATTGTGTTATGGATGTGTTAAGAATTTATTTTAACACTTCAAATATGTCTAACAAGTTTTTATATTCATTAGACTAAGTTACTATCACATTTCTAGACTTGACATTTAAAAATAGTCCATTTCTAAACATTCTGGAGAGTGGTATCATATATTTCATTTTTGTCTCTTGGTATTGGTCTTCATGACGGTGGTAGCGGTGGCTCTCTGGTAGGACTCTTGGCGATCTTGGCGTCATTACGTATTATATGCGGATGTTAATGCAGAGACCCAGTACAAATACAGTGAACAGAAATTGTTTCGCAATTCAGCGAAAATTGCGAACACAGTAAAAAAACTCCATTTAAATTATTACTACACGAATTTAATCATACCCACATGTTAGAATTCGTATATAAACATTACTCAACATCTATAGACTGATTTTAACCCATTAAAACACATAATTACATAATTAAAATATATAAATTTCACTGTTCTTGATGTTCTTGAAGGTTTTGAACATAAATCATGAAAATTAATACTATGGGTTCATTATAACACCGAATCCGTTCATTTAAAGTTTGGTCTCTTCATATTAACATGCATAATAATATACGAGTGTAAATTTTATGAAATCATTTATGTTTGATATATTAAATTTACGTATAAGGGTCATATGGCCATAACCCAAACTCTGTAATTTTGAAGCAATCATATACGATGCAATATTATGAAATTGATGATAGGGAATCATGTAATATATATATAAAACATGCTATACTACTCGCATTATTACATATATCCATATAACAACACAATTTCCCAATTACAGAGACTTTACAGGATGAATAAAAGCCATTTTTATAAAAACTAAATGATGTGAAATAGAAATTGAGTTTGGAGAAATTATCCAGAGTATAATTTAGAAGAGATGATCACAGATTACTCTTTCACAACAACTTGTTGATTACACACTCACAATTTCTCTAAATCTCACAATTTTATCTAACAATTTCTCAAACTCTTTCTCCCTCTCTGTTTTCAGACTTAGAAAATGAATAGAAAAAGAATACGTATAATAAAGGAAAAGAGAACTGACGCGCATAATGGTCAGTTAACCCAGTCATGGGTAATTGCTAGTAACTCCCACTAAGGCCATGTTTGGCTAGGCTTAATAGATTTCAAAACCATTTTATTTAATAAAGCTTTATCATATAGTTTAATTAATGTCACACCCTTCATAAAATAAATCAATATTTTATTTAATTTACTTTAAATAAAATATAATAAATTCTCATAAATTCACATAGTCACATAAATAAATTTCTCATTAATAAATAATGTCAAATTATTAACTCTCTAATTAATAATTAAATTAATTAAAATACATTAGGCTTATTTAGTATTTCTTTTAATACAATAAGCTCACATAATTACATATATCGAATAATAAAATTCTTCACATTAATTTAATAAATGTAACACATATAATTAAATTAATCTATCACAATTGCATCAATTAATTATTTAATTTAAAAGTTAATTCATCGAAAAATATTTATTCAATTCAATAAATATTAAATTAAATTACAAAAATCTCATTCGTCACATCTTTCCCCCCTTAAAAGGATTATGTCCCCAAAATCACGCACAATAATAATTTTGACTGAATTACATTCTCCCCCCTTACAAAGATTTTGTCCCAGAATAAACATACATAATTTAAGTAAATAAATGAGGGTAATTCTTCATCATATTCTCTTCGAGTTCCCACGTAGCTTCTTGAAATTGTGGTTCCTCCAAATTACCTTAACAGAAGGTATTACTTTATTTCTGAGAACTTGTTCTTTTCTGTCGACAATTTGAATAGGAATTTCTTCGTAAGATAAGTCTTTTTCAAAATGTAGGGGTTCGTATTCAATTACATGCTTGTAATCGGGTTTGTAGGGTCGTAAAACAGAAACATGGAAGACGTTATGGACATTCTCGAGTTCTGGAGGTAGGGCTACCTAACTTCTCCGATTCTTCTCAGTACTTCAAATGGTCCAATGAATCTTGGGCTTAATTTCCCTTTCTTTTCGAACCTGATCTTCCCCTACCATGGAGAGACCTTTAAGAATACATAACTACCTAATTCAAATTTGATATTTTTACGATGTGGATCAGCGTATTTCTTCTGTCTATCTTGAGCTGCTACTAGTCGTGCTCGGATCACTTTGACTATTTCTGCTATCTGTTGTACCAATTCTGGCCCTAGAAATTGTCTTTCGCCAACTTCATCCCAATAAAGTGGAGTTCTGCACTTTCTGCCGTATAACGCTTCATAAGGCGGCATGCCTATACTAGCGTGGTAACTGTTGTTGTATCCGAACTCTACTAACGGTAGGTGATCATCCCAATTTCCTTTAAAAGTCCATCACACATGCTCTTAGCATATCTTCTAATGTTTGAATCGTTCTCTCACTTTGTCCGTCTTTTTGAGGGTGATATGTTCTACTCATTCGCAATTGTGTACCCATGCATTCCTAAAGACATTTCCAGAAATTCGATGTGAAGCGCGGATCTCTATCAGAAACAATTGACACTGGAACTCCGTGCCTCGAAACAATCTCTTTTACGTATAACCTTGCCAGCTGATCTAAGTTGAATCTGATTTTTATCGGAAGGAAGTGTGCGGATTTCGTCAGTCGGTCAACGATAAGCCATACTACGTCGTAGCCTTTCTGAGTCGTCGGAAGGCCAACCACGAAGTCCATTGTAATATGTTCCCATTTCCATTCTGGAATCTCCAACGGTTGAAGCAATCCACTTGGTCTCTGATGTTCTGCTTTCACTTTCTGACAGGTAAGACACTTGGAAACACACTCTGTAACATCTCGTTTCAAATTCGGCCACCAAAAGTGTTGTCGAAGATCTTGATACATCTTGGTACTACCAGGGTGAATCGAATATTGTGAACTATGAGCCTCGCTCAAAATATCTTCCTTAATCTCTTGTACTGGCGGTACCCAAACTCTACTCTCAAATCTTAGTATTCCTTCCTTATCCATCTTAAATCTCGATTCAGTTCCTTCAGATATTTTCTTTGTCACCCTTTTACATTCTTCATCCTGAAGCTGAGCCTCCTTTACTTTATCCAGTAGAGTTGTACCAGATTGCATCTGAAATAGCTACTCATCAATCTCCATAGGATACTTCACTTCCAACTCCAGTTTCTCCATTTCTACAATTAGCTCCTCCTGAGCAGTCAACACCATCAATTTCTCACGACCTTTTCTAATTAAGGCGTCGGCAACCACATTTGCTTTACCCGGATGGTATAAAATCTCACAGTCATAATCCTTAATTAATTCCAACCATCTTCTTTGACGCATATTCAAATCCTTATGTGTGAAAATATATTTCAGACTCTTGTGGTCCGTATATATTTCACACTTCTCCCCGTAGAGATAGTGCCTCCAAATTTTTAAAACAAAAACAACTGCAGCTAACTACAAGTCGTTGGTCGGATATCCCTTCTCGTAATCCTTCAATTGTCGTGATGCATACGCAATGACTTTGCTGTTTTGCATCAGAACACAGCCAAGTCCTTTATGCGACGCATCACTATAAACAACAAAATTTCCTGTATCATCCGGAAGAGATAACACAGGTGCCGTACTCAACCTCTTCTTCAATTCTTGAAAACTTTCCTCACACTTATCCGTCCAAACAAATTTCACAGCTTTTCGAGTTAAATTCGTTAGCGGAGTTGCGATCTTGGAAAAGTCTTGAATGAATCTTCTATAATATCCTGCCAATCCAAGAAAACTTCTTACTTCCAACGGCGTTCTCAGCTGATCCCAGTTAATCACAGCTTCGACTTTTGATAGATCTACCGAAATTCCATTTTTATCGATCACGTGCCCAAGAAATTGCACTCGTTCAATCCAAAATTCGCATTTCAAAAACTTGGCATACAACTTTTCCCTTCTCAATACTTCCAATGTTAATATCAAATGCTCTTCATGTTTTTCCTTGGTTTTCGAATAAACCAAAATGTCATCCATGAATACCACTACGAACTTGTCAAAAAATGGCTTGAACACACCATTCATTAGTCCCATAAATGTTGCAGGAGCATTCGTAAGACCAAACGACATTACTAAAAATTTGTAGTGACCATATCGCGTTCTGAACGCTATCTTCGGTACATCCTCTCGCCTCACCTTCAGTTAATGATAACCGCTTCTCAAGTCTATCTTGGAAAAGTATATCGCTCCCTTCAATTGATCAAACAGGTCGTCGATCCTCGGTAATGGATATCTATTTTTAATCGTGACCTTATTCAGTTCTCTGTAGTCAATGCAGAGCCGCATCGATCCATCCTTCTTTTTCATAAATAACACCGGCGCTCCCCACGACGATACGCTCGGTTGAATGTACTTCTTGTCCAACAATTCTTGTAGTTGTACCATTAGTTCTTTCATCTCTCATTTGGTGCCAATCGGTATGGTGCCTTCGATATTGGAAGCGATTAAGGCGCCAAATTGATCACGAAATTTACCTCTCTATCGGTGGAAGTCCCGCAAATCGTCGGAAATACGTCGATTAAGTCCTCACAATCGGTATTTCTTCTACCTTCGGATTCTCTTTTCGATCGTCGACTATGTAAGCTAAGTATCCTACACAACCTTGTCTTAATAACTTCTCGGCTGCATCATCGTCGACAACTCGCTTGTCTAGGCGACTTCTACCATAAAACACAACCTTTGATTTGAGTCATAAGGTTAATACACTTCTTTTGGCAATCAATTACACCACTGAATTGAATAACGGTCCATTCTCAAGATAACATCAAATTCCCAAGTCGAATAGGATAAGATCTACGTTCATAATATTACCCTTAATATCCACTCTACAGTTCTTATATACGCATTTATGAGGATTATTTCTCTATTTGCAATTTCTATGTTCATGGGGTAATCCGATTCATCCTTAGGCAAATCTAAATTCTTGGCAAAGTCATCGGATATAAAGGAACAAGTAGCACCCGAATCAAATAAAACATAAGCATTAACTTTATTGATCGGAATGATACGACACCACATCACGAGATCGAATCGATATCTTGCCGTCATGTTGAAAGTCAAGGCGTTCGGTCGGTTTTATTGCGGTTGGTCCGGTGATAGTTAAAGGCATTTCCTTTGTTGTTTCCGGTTTCCTCCTAATCCCGACCCTCCCGATCCCTTCTTGGGAGATCTCTCTTGCCAGATGGTCCTTGAACCACAAGTAAAGCAAGCACCCTTCTTTGGGTTAGGGGCAAGTTAGGTGCTATGTGGCCTTCGACCACAATTGTAGCACACTCTTTTTTCTTTCATACAAACTCCCAGATGGGCTTTCCCGCAGGTCGGGCATGCTTCAATTCTTTTCTTCTGACTACCTTGCTGATTCCCTAATGTTGAGTTGTCATTCCACCTTTTCTTCTGATTAAAATTTCCACCTCATGTGCCACTTCCACTAGCCTTGTTATTTACTTCACCTTCACTCTTCTTCTTCTTACGATCTTGATTGTACTTGGTCACGCGATCGCTTCCACCTTCAAACGAGGATGGCCTTTTCAAAGACTCAAAGAAAAGTGTTTATCTCGAAACATTGATACTTTCTTTGTATACCCAAGGCTTTAGTCCTTGTTCGAATCTTCTGGCCTTTCTATCGTCCGTGTGTACTTGATACGGGGCAAACCTCGCCAACTCGTTAAATCTAGCCGCATAATCAAGTACGCTCATATTTTCCTGCTTCAATTTCAGAAATTGAACCTCCATCTAGTTTTGTGAGCTGGTTGGGAAGTACATCTCGAAGAACATCTCTTTAAATCTCTCCCAAGTAATTACACCTTCACCTCCACGAACTTTGTTTGCTTGCCACCAATAGCTAGCTTCAGAATTCAGCATAAACGTTGCAAAAGCGGTCTTCTGGTCTTCTCTAACCCTAGCAATGTCGAAAACCTTCTCCATTTCCATAACCCACGTTTGAGCCTCGATCGGGTTCATGGAACCTTTAAACTCTAGCGGTCCTACCACCTTGAAATACTTAAACGTAGTATTTGGTGGAGCTTGAGGTTGATTATTCATTGCTCCAGCTAGCAAGTTAACCAACTGCTGAATAGGATTAGCATTGGCATTATTTTTGTTATTTGTTGACTCTTCCTGAGCTGGTTGACGTGGTTATCTTCTTCTTGGATGCATATTTTTGTTAAGATATATGCTTATTAAATCTCTATTAAATTCTCTAAATAGTTAAGACTTATCTCAAAAATTTAATATAATCATTTAACACATTATCTCAAACAATCTTGATATATATTCATTCAAACTAAAAGTTTTAACATCAAACGATAGCATCACTGCTATTTACATCATCTATCCTGAGATAAAGAATCTACAGGATTTAAAATATTAAAATATTCCTTTGTTCATAAACACATCGGAATTTACATATAAAAACTAACTAAGTCTTTCACATAATTAAACAGATTCTATCACTGTCTGTCAAGGGGCTGAATAGCCTTGCCACGCTCCTCTTCCATGATACGAGACATCATCCTGCGATCCAGCATGTACGATGGAAGTCCTTCGAACTAGATGGGGTACCTCAAAACTCGATCTTGGACCTCATCCATTGCATGATTAAGTGTAGAGTATGTCTCTCCAAGCTTCGCCTTCTTTGCACGACCGTCTTCTTTCGCAAGATCAGTACGACGTGACTCTCTTACCCAGCCTTCCTCTGCTATGATCAGCCTTTCAGATCTTTCCTTCAGTTCCTTCTTCAGCTTCTCTATCTCCTCGGTCTTATCTTCGGTTTGACCCTTCTCGTGGACCAAAACCCATTCTACATTTCCCAGTCGTGAGTGAAGAGTCGAAATCTCCCTCTCCTTCTGTTCTAGAGTAATCTACTGAATAATAGCCCGCTAAGTCAGATCCTGGACCTCATCTCGTAACTCCACGTTACGGTCGTATAATGTGTCGTACATCTCAGCATCAATGGAGTGCTGTGGAAACTCCTCTTCTTCCTCTTCCTCGTCAAATTCCTCCTCAGGATCCTCCTCAGGATTAGTCTCAGGTTCATGCTCCTGACCAACAACGGTGATCAATGAAGATGACTCCCTCTGTACCAACTGTTCCCTAACGACATGAATGTCTCTAGGCTCCTCCTCTGTTGGTACTGTAGGTACTCGAGGTTCCTCCTCCCCTGCTCGACTAGTTACTCCAACGTCAGACATCCTGACAACAAAATTTCAAGTTTTAGTTACTAAGTCGTACTAGTGAGCACATAATTTAACACATAAGCACATAAAGTCTTTTATTATCTTCAATGAATTACACAAATTCATTTTCTAGAACTCGATAAGAGTTTTCCATCACTATGTTCTTTCTATAAGGATACTACCTAAGGTTGTTCCCCCACCGAAGGTTCATAACCTACATCTTTGATACCAACTTGTGACACCACCAAATCCGGTACTTCCATTTCCACAGGGTTTAGTGTTCACTATACAAACATCATCCATCTATCTACCCATAAATAAATGCAAACCATGCAATTAGATAGAAATAATAATCCTCCCCTTATGGGGTTACAACATCCGAATAATAAATAAATCTCAGGTTACTCTAACCTTAAATCATCTGTGCAAAAACATAAACAAATAAGTCTTAAGTAACAACATTTCAAATTATCATTACATAACCACATAAATAATCAATCTTCATTACTGGCTAAGCTTGCCCTTGCCTTTACTACTGAAAGGTTCGTTTGCCCTTTCGTTCTTAACTGCAATGTTATTATTACGCAAGAGTGAGCATGATTGGCCACAAGTATAACAATATAACAATGAATAATAACATGCGAGAGAAATAATAACTTCGAATATAAAAGCTCAACTTTTGAATCAAGAATGAATAACAAGAATCAAAAGATTTCTGAGGGTCATAAGACCTTGAACTATGTCCTAGGTTATCAAGGGTTATACTTGAAACCTTTAACAGTCATAAGACTATGGACCTTTCTATTCGTACTTAGGGGGATCAGCCCTTAGTACCATACTGTGCACAATATCTTAACGCTAACGCATAAGTAAATCCCTTTGCAGGGTTGTTCATCTCAGTTTGACATTCGAGTCCGCACCAAAGGAAGTTTGGTTTGGATAATTCAATAAGGGTTCTGAAATTTAGAACGTTCATCAACTATGGACTAGTTGAATCAATAAGGATTTGCTAGTCTAACACGGTTCAACAATAATGATATTCAAAATTGAATAATAATCTCAAGAAGTATACAATAGAACAAATATTGTATAACAATTCATACTTTGAAAGGGTAATAAATCTTTAATATAACAATTCGAACTTGAATAATAGTAATGATAATTTACTCAAGGTAAATAATAAACTTGAACAATGATAACAAGTAGGGTTAGGAAACTTGCCTCATGCGTAGATTACACGTTAATTAAACTCGTTCTTTGATTTAAATCCTACATATCAATTATGTTCACAATACTAGTCAATTACAACGTACTAAACATCATAAGTTTATTCTTTTGTCTAACTCGAATTCATGACTAGACTTAGTCAATTACTACACTTATTGTTAAAATTAGATTTCACGAACAAAAAGCTAATTATGCATTCAATCGTTCAATTCACACGTAATTATGTTATGGACGTGTTAAGAATTTATTTTAACACTTCATATATGTCTAACAAGTTTTTATATTCATTAGACTAAGTTACTATCACATTTCTAGACTTGACATTTAAAAATAGTCCATTTATGAACATTCTGGAGAGTGGTATTGGTATTGCGCCATTTATTGAATCGGTACTCTTGCTTGCGGTATGGTGGTGGCTATGCTAAACTCTTGGCGATGCGGCGTCTTGGCGCTGCGGTGCGGATGTTAAGGCACGAGACTTGAGGCGCGGCGCGGCGAACCAGAAATTGTTCTGCAATTCGCGAAAATTGCAGAACACAGCCAAAAAAACTCCAATTAAATTATTACTACACGAATTTAATCATACCCACATTTTAGAATTCGTATATAAGCATTACTAACATCTATAGACTGATTTTAACCCTTTAAACACATAATTACAGAATTAAAATATATAAATTTCACTGTTCTTGATGTTCTTGAAGGTTTTGAACATAAATCATGAAAATTAATACTACGGGTTCGTTATAACACCGAATCTGTTCATTTAAAGTTTGGTCTCTTCATATTAACATGCATAATAATATACGAGTGTAAATTTTACGAAATCATTTATGTTTGATAAATTAAATTTACGTTTAAGGGCCATATGGCCATAACCCAAACTATGTAATTTTGAAGCAATCATATATGATGCAATATTATGAAATTGATGATAGGGAATCATGCAATATATATATAAAATATGTTATACTACTCGAATTATTACATATATCCATATAACAACACAATTTCCCAATTACAGAGACTTTACAGGATGAATAAAAGCCATTTTTATAAAAACTAAATGACGTGAAATAGAAATTGGGTTTGGAGAAATTACCCAGAGTATAATTTAGAAGAGATGATCACAGATGACTCTTTCACAACAACTTATTGATTACACACTCACAATTTCTCTAAATCTCACAATTTTATCTGACAATTTCTCAAACTCTTTCTCCCTCTCTGTTTTCAGACTTAGAAAATGAATAGAAAAAGAATACGTATAATAAAGGAAAACAGAACTGACCCGCATAATGGTCAGTTAACCCAGTCATGGGTAACTGCTAGTAACTCCCACTAAGGCCATGTTTGGCTAGGCTTAATAGATTTCAAAACCATTTAATTTAATAAACCTTTATCATATAGTTTAATTAATGTCACACCCCTTCATAAAATAAATCAATATTTTATTTAATTTACTTTAAATAAATTCTCATAAATTCACATAGTCACATAATTAAATTTCTTATTAATAAATAATATCAAATTATTAACTCTCTAATTAATAATTAAATTAATTAAAATACATTAGTCTTATTTAGTATTTCTTTTAATACAATAAGCTCACATAATTACATATATCGAATAATAAAATTCTCCACATTAATTTAATAAATGTAACACATATAATTAAATTAATCTATCACAATTGCATCAATTAATTATTTAATCTAATAATTAATTCATCAAAAAATATTTATTTAATTCAATAAATATTAAATTAAATTACAAAAATCTCGTTCGTCACAGATTGTACCTTCCCGGTAATTTCCTCGCTACCATGATTTTCCCATTTTTCATCTCCTGTATTTCAGATATCATTCTAGAATATAGCTTCAAAACAAAGGTTAATTGACATATCATAATTTGTCAACTTATCAAGTAAACAATTTCAAACTTAGGTAAGTCACACACTAGCGAAGTATATAACTCGTCTCTCCCTCCTAGTTCTAGACTCTTATCTCCGCCAAATGACCATATCCCTAAGCTCGATACCAACCTGTGGCGCCCCAAAATTAGGTATACATCACCCATCACGAGTGCCAGGATACATGGTACAAAATTCAAATACAACTTCATTTATATTACTGTTGAGCTGTCGTATAGAATACGACCACAGTTACCTATGAGTTTTAATACAAATGTATGTAACTCTCATAGTACTCGACCACAACCTTACAATGATACTTTACATAAAAGTATAGTTAAAAACTGTTTTAGAAATTAAAATCTTTGGGAAGTGCTCAAGGAAACCTTCGTACATGGGAGACCATCCGTCTAGGTTATGATAGATATCATATGTCCACAGAATTATCCTTGGTTGACCCAAAAGTTCCCAAAGAAAAATAAGAAGATTATTATCATCTTCTTTCTAATGGTGAGTCTTCTCTTGACATATAAATATCTCCGTTGTCTCCAAGTGAAAATTATGTTTCAAATAAACTCCAAGATCATACAGGTAGTGCTCGTAGATATATTCAGCAAGTGGATGTGCACAACCATGTCTTATGAGAACACGAGGTTGTATGTCATTAGACATCTTGTATGATAGTGGCAAAACACCCTTCCAAAGTTGGGTTCGCCTCACCCTATTTGATTCACCAAATATAACTACTAAATGATGTATATAATACAACACACTTTTTTATACTATTTAGGGAGAACCTCCACAGCTAGAGACCACCATTATATTCCCCTATTATCCCCACTCGACCCGGCAACACTCTTATTACCTGAAATAAATTATGAAGCAGAAAGGGTGAGCACAACTAGCCCAATAAAGAATATCATGACTAAAGCCAATTTACACCATCAATAGCCTTCATCATTAATAAATCAGAGATTTAGAACGTATAGTAGATGATAAAAGTTTTCAACCATAGTTGCAGCGGAACGAACAATCCATTAGAATAGTCAAATAGACCATAAGGTCTATTATCTTCTCTATGTTAAAAGTCCACCAATAATGTTTTATCCCTGTGACATCAATCAACAATTCCCGTCCACAATCATGTGAATAACTCATAATCACAATTGTGATTCTAAATTCCTCTTCGCATTACGGAGACGAAGATAATTTTCATCTTTGTCTTCACGAAACATCAAAATCATGGTTATACCAAATCAAAATTCCTACTCATAATCATTAAATCATCTTTTCACTACGGCCAAAGATATTCATTATTATCACATCCATGAATTAATATTTCATTACTGAGACTCAGCTCAATAATTAATCCACATCATCGAATTATCCATGCACTACAGGCCAAGGATATTCTTTAGTATCACGACAACGAATTATCCATGCACTACGGCCAAAGATAATCGTGTTTTCATCAACGGTCCTGATCATGCCATAAAACAATTCATCTTTGCACTACGGCCAAAGAGAATCCATAGCAATAATCATACCAAAAACTGTCCATCAATGCACTACGGGCCAATGAGGGTTTTTTCCACATCATTTGTAACATTACGGTTATGATTATACCGAATAATCCCTGGTCATAATCATACCAAGTCCATCTATGCACTACATGCCACAGATGACTTTCAACATAATATAAGCATGGGGATGATGACAATATTATAAGCATTAGTCAAACTAAATCAAGGATAAATATTAAAGACTTTAAATTTATCTAAACATTATCAATCACTTAATAAAATCATAATCTAATATTGTTAATATTATAACAATATTCTAATCACTCCTTAAACTTATAAACAATTTAATTTAATTGTTTACACTTTTCCAAATAATGCATTTAATCATTCAAAATGTCATACTCATAAGATATCATCACCAATAATCAAATTACTTATCAAAAATCTGCATATACCTTATATATGATTTTCAAGCCATAAAATCCTATTTACCAATTTTTCAACTTCACATAACATATTTAATTCATATGTTCGTAACTAAATCATTTTCATGAAAAATACCAAATCAGTCCCAAAAATTATTCTTTTCCAGAAATTCCCAAATCTTGGCAAGATCTTACACATGTTTACGTGAGCTTAAAGTTTAAATTTCATGGTCATCGGAGTTATAGAACTCCGGTTATATCGTTTTTCATCAGAAAAACCTAAATATTGAAATAGTCATAACTTGCTCATTTTAAGTCGGAATGAGCTCATTTTTGGACAGTAGGTACTTTATACCATATATTTTCATGTCCCAAAAGGCCGGAATTTTTCTCACAATTTAAGTGGCCGAAAATGCCCTTTTAAGTTTTCTGGCAGTAGCTTTTTGGCACTTTTCTGTTTTTAACTCCTTTACTAAAATCAGTCCACACGAAAATCTACAACACCTTTTCTAGTGATTCCACTTTGATAAGTTAGAAAACTCATAGATCTAACTCTAGAACTTGACCACACTCAAAAATTCAAAATATAATAGGAGATATGGTCGATTGAATTTCATCTTTGCATTTTACCAAAATCGATTTTCAACCCTTTGTGATTTCTAAGAAACTTTCATGTTTTCACATAATAACCAACATAATAACTCATCATGACAATGACATAATAATTCAATAAAACAAGTTCAAGAATAAGTTATAAAGATTTATAAGTTAATTTATCCTGAACTCAATAATGCCCAAATTGTCAACATGATACTACTTTGTGGAGTAAAATTCAAGAATGCTCAGAAGAATATTTTCATGAAAAGATACTGGATGAAGCGCAAATATCCAAGATATTCCACTAATTTCATGGATTATAGAAGTCAAAGTTTTAACCAACTGAGTATAATAAAGAATGGAATAACAAAAGAAATCACCAGGCATGCGATAGATCAAGACATGCGAGTTATTCTCTGAGAATAATAAATAACGGAACCGGTCCACGTAAAACTCATGAGACGAGGATATTCCAAGAGAATAATAAAGAATGGAACCAGGTCCGGCGTAAAACGCACAGACATGATATTCCAACGGAATAATAAAGAATGAAATAACAGAAGAATTTCACCAAGTATAGGGTAGCCCACGTATCTGAGTTATTCCAGCGAATAATAAAAATGGAATAACAAAAGTTCTCTTCATGAATACAAAAGAAATAATACCCCTTCTTACCGTAAAAGGGCCCGAATATAAGAGTAGGGAAGTAGCAGAATACTTTTCTATAGTTTCTCTATAATTTCTCTCTAGAGTTTTGATGAATTTCGTAAGAAATAATGAAGGAATGAGCTTCTATTTATAGAATAATGGACTGCAGAGTAACTAATTCATGAACAGTCCAGATTAATTTACTTTTAAACGGACGGTCCATATTGGTTTACTATTAAAACTTAAAGCAACGGTCCAAACTGATTTACTATTAAAACTTTAAACCAGCGATCCATATTGATTTACTATTATATCTTCAACCAACGGTCTGAAAAATTAGAACATCTCCTCATGGAATAATATTGTACCCAAAAATAATTTGGACCGAAAAGAAATATATTTTATGGGTGAATAGTACTTCGTGAATAGTAACTCGTGAATAGTAACTCGTGAATAGTATCTCGTGAATAGTAACTCATGAATAGTACTCTGACACGAAAAGTGTCCCGAATACCCGATTGAACAATATATCCTCCAGACATCAATTATTATCGAAACAAATATCGATTTCCACTAACATAAATAATTCCAACACTTTAAAATTCATCTTTAATCAACACGAACTTATTCATCATTAATATTATAATTCACAATATTTAACAACCAGGTCGTTCCCAGGAGAGAGGGGGCTTTCCGATAAGGATTTCTCCTTATTGGCGCGCAATTAGGTGACCAACCCTCTCTTTGACAGAACTTCTAGACATTGTCAATATTGCAAATAATAATATGAATAACTTTGCCGTCTCACTCATTGATTTGTTAATATATAAATATTGACAATAATTGAATCAAATAACATGAGATACTATGCAGCAATTTCTGTAGCAATAATTGAACAAAACTGAGTGACTTCTCACATAAGCATCAATAATCAATACCGTGTGCTACTATGCAACCGCGTATTCATTTGTACTTTTTAACAAGTGTTTCAACAGTTAACGGTAAAACTTCCGATGTTATTTTCATAAAGTATTTTTGTCGTTTTCTCAATCCAACAATAATTTCGTTGTGGGTCCACCAATGATTGTACCGTCATACGGATATTCCCCAACAAAAAGAATATTCCCCGACTAATCGAATATTCCCCGACACAACGAATATTTTATATCAACTTGCTTACTTTGAAAAAAAAAATTCACATATTACCCTTAACTTTAAACTTTTATTAATTTAACTATTTACCAAAATAGAAAAATTGAATACTTTTATTTCATAAAATTCGGGGTCTCACAGTCATCTTGGAAACCTATCATGTGCAGACATCATGTATCAAAAGGAAAGATCTTCAAGGCGGTCATCAAGGGATCATCAAAGTGGTTGAGTGGCGAAGAAAGTGAGCATCATGCAACACTCAAGCGCACTTCAAGGATGATCACGCCAAGTCGCTAAGTATAGAAGATGTTGAGCATGAAGACATCTTAGCAATTTCAAAGACCAACTCCAACAAATAAACAAACAACTCAACAGAAGACAGGGCCTGAGGGGTCCTTGTTCGAAGGGACTAAATGAAGCCAGGGCTAGAAGGGTCCTTGTCCAAAGGGACTAAACGAAGTTCCAAGCCTGCTGGGCTTGAAGAGTTCCTAGGGAACTAGAGGAGTCCCAAGGCTGCTGACCTTGAAGAGTTCTTAGTGAACTGAAGTCCCAAAGCTGTTGGCCTTGAAGGAATCTTAGTGATTCAGGGTGCTGCCCTTCCTTAGTGGAAATCCTGCTAGTTGAAAGCAGAAGAGTGGATTAGGAGCTTGAGTCTTTAAACCACTTAAAACCCCTTGTGCCTTTTACATTATGTCATTTACATTATGTACTATAACTGCTATAACTGCTATGTATGTTTTAATTACTTACAACTAAACTTACTCTACGAACAATGTATGTATGATTATTGTGACGCCCCCAAAATAGGTATACAACACCCATTCTGAGTCGCCAAATACATGGTACAGAAGCAAACTACAACTTCAATAATACAATTATCGTGCAAAATAAAACAACACATACTGTGAGGACTGCTAAAACATCTTTCTAGAACCATCACTCCATACCCCGACTAGATCTTGCTATGTTCTCACCTCCTGAGAAGAAAAATGGAACAAAAAAGAAAAGGGTGATCTCAACTAGCCCAGTAAAGAATATTATGACAAAGATAATATACAACAAATTATCATTAGTTTTCAACAGGGAAAAATCTGATAAGATATAATAGACAACAAGTTTTAGATCAACAACTGCAGCGAAAACAACAATCCATTAGAAGAGTAAAGTAGAGAATGAGTTCTACTATCTTCTAAGATTTAAAAGTCCATCATCAATATTTTATCCCTGTAACAACAATCAATATACATCTTTAATCAAATATTCATCTTTGCCTTTCTGGTGCCAAAGATATTCATTTGTATCACCAGTTGGTCATGTTCATCTCAACACCTGTTCATCTTTGCACTACGGGCCAAAGATATTCATTAGTTAATCATTCATCTTTGCACTACAGGCCAAAGATATTCAGTAATATCATCATTTAGGACTGAGGATGATGAAAAATATTTTAAAAAAAACGAATCCAGTGAGACAGAAAGACAAATATTAAGGATTCGTATAACAATTTATCTAAGATCAATAATACTCCATAATAACCAATTTTGAAGCAGAATTCAAAAATAAAGACCAAAACAGGGATACAATCAAATATAGTAACCATAATAGACATCTTGGACAAAAAGAAGAAAATTTTATTTTTCGGAGAATAGTGTCGTATTCGTGAATAGTGTCGTATACGTGAATAGTGCCGTATACGTGAATAGTAACCCCGACACAAAAAGTTCTAAATTTGATAAAAAGTTCAGACCAATATTTCGGTATATGATATTGAAGAAATAATATCATTTACGAAGAATATAACATCCCTTACATCAAAATAACCGTACTTCTGACTAAATTTCGGATATAGTGCTGACAGAAACTTGCACCGAATAGGAACTCTCAAAGTATCAAAATACTCACAAAAATACGCTCAATAATCTAGAGAGAAAGAAAACTTGTTTCTGGTGTGATTTTCAATTCTAACTTAAGCGTCTATTTATAGGAAAATGCTAGAACGCCATAGGAGACTAAAATAATAAAATAATATTTATTTTTCTTCATTTCTACGTCTCTCCCACCAACCAAAACCAGCCCACCTCTTTTGAACCAAATTTGGCAGCCCACGTGCTTGAAATAATAGTGGGTCCCGCTCAATTTTAATAAAAAATCATTTTATTTTCTAAAACTTCAGTAATTCATAGAAAATAGCCCGTTTATCAGAAAAAATACGAATTTTATGTCCATTCTGCTTGAAATCGAATTCTCTACAACTTTGTAGCTTTGAGTTTTCCCAAATTCCAAACATAAGATATCTGAAATCCACAAATGGATGATTTTTAATACCTCCACACCGACAAAATACTTATAAAATACCTCAGCATTAATTCCTTCATTTTTATCCACATAAAAATAAATATATCCATCATTTATATCCACATAAAATAAATATTTCCTTATCATATAAATCAATAATTAATTATTCGCAAATAATATTATAGAATCACAATTACAACAACAAGTAGTTCGAGAAAGAGGGGCTTTCAATAAGAATTTCTCCTTACTGGCGCAATTAGGTGACCAAACCTCTCCTTGACAGAACTTTCTAGACATTGCCAATAATGCTATCTAATAATATTATTCAAATAATATAAATTATTGATCTGATAATGGGAAATATTGTGCAGTGATAATTATTGAAACAACAATAATATAAAATATCAACGCAACAATTATTGAATCAATAAAATAAAATATTGAGCGATAATTATTTGTAACAATTATTGAGTAAAGTGCCTTTCTTACGTAAGAATCAATAATTCAAAAATATTGTGCATCAAGCGTATTCATCGTATTTTAACCACCACCGTATTCCAACAGTGTTAGCAAGTAACAACTACGTCCGTTATTTATAAAAACTCAAACTTGTCGTTTTCTTCATAAGCGAGTTATTACATTATATGGGCCCCATAATGAGCTGCAAGGCCTGGCCGCATTAATGCGAATATTCCCCGACAACAAGAATATTCCACGACCAAACGAATATTCCCCGACAACAATGATTATTTAATAACCACTTGCTTATTTTACAAAATTTGCACATTTCACAATAATAATTAGAGAAAATTCGATTTTATTTATAATAAGTTGGGGTCTTACAACCTCCCCTCCTTATGAAATTTCATCCTCGAAATTGACATACGTACCTGGTGTTTCGAAAAGGTGAGGGTACATTGCTTTCATTTTCGATTCCAACTCCCAGGTCATTTCCTCAATAGCATGGTTTCTCCATAAAACCTTAACTTGTGGTATAACCTTCGTGCGTAGGACATGCTCTTTCCTATCCAAGATCTTAATAGGTACTTCTTCGTACGTTAAATCTTGACTATCTAAATCTGGTTCTAACGCAATAATATGGTTCGGGTCTTTCACATATTTACGAAGCATGGATATGTGAAAAACATTATGAACACAAGACATACTTGGAGGTAATACGAGTCTATAGGCCACATTTCCTATTCGGTCAAGAATCTCAAATGGACCAACAAATTGTGGATTGAGTTTTCCTTTCTTCCCAATTCTTGTAACTCCCTTCCATGGTGCAACACGTAACAATACATGATCCCCAATATTAAATTCCTTTCGATGAAGATCAGCATAACTCTTTTGTCGATCATGTGCCGTTTGTATACGTTGTCGAATTGTTTGGATCTTTTCTGTAGTCATGCGTACTAATTCTGGTCCCAACAACGTTGCTTCTCCTACCTCGTCCCAGCATACTGGAGAACGACACTTTCGTCCATACAACGCCTCAAATGGAGCCATGCCTATACTTTCTTGATAACTGTTGTTGTAGGAGAATTCCATCTGTGGTAGGTACTTATCCCAACTCCCTTTGAAATCTAGGATACAGTCTTAATAGATCTTCAAGAGTTTGAATAGTCCTCTCTGATTGTCCGTCCGTTTGAGGATGGTATGCGAATCAATCAAATAAATCCGTGCCCATAGCTTTTACGCAAGCTAACCCAAAATCGTGAAGTGAATCTTGGGTCACGATCCGAAACTATAGATCTTGGCATGCCATGCAATCTCACAATCTCATTCACGTACATACCTAGCAAGAGGCGTTCAAGGAATAAGTCTCCGTATAGGCAAGAAATGGGCGAGACTTGGTTAATCTATCAACAATAACCCAAATCGCATCTATGCCTTGAGAAACCTTGGGAAGACCCGTGAACGAAATCCATAGTAATGTGTTCCCACTTCCATGTCGGAATCTTAAGTGGTTGTAATGGACCCTTTGGCACTTGATGCTCGCCTTTACATGTTGACAGTTAAACACCTCGAGGTAAACTCATGATCTCTCTCTTCATATTGTTCCACCAAAATGTGTGTGAATATCATGATACATTTTGGTACTCCCAGGATGGATTGCAAACGGTGTGTTGTGTGCCTCCATCATAATTCTATGCTTCAAGTCAAGAATCATTAGGAACACAAAGTTGGGAGTTGAATCAAGTATTCCTTCTTCATCGATTCTTGCTTCTAGAATAGCACATTCTTGCACTTTCTTCTTCATACGCATCGCTCAGTCCGTAGCTCGAAAGCGACTTTAACTTTATCGATTAAAGTCGGTTTTACTCGTATATTCGCCATCATCATGTGGGTCCCTAGAGTCTTTAATTCTACCTCCATCCTTTGCAAGTCATACAAAATGGGCCTTTGCATTGACAATATCGCACTCGTACTCGAATATGATCTTCTACTCAATGTGTCACCTACTACGTTCGCTTTTCTAGGATGATATTGAATAGTGTGATCGAAATCTTTCAATAGTTCAAGCCAACGTCGTTACCGCATGTTGAGTTCTTTTTGGGTGAAGAAATATTTGAGGCTTTTATGATCTGTATAGATCTCCACTTTCTCCCCATACAGGTAGTGTCTCCAGATTTTCAATGCGAAAACGACTGCTGCCAACTCTAGATCATGAGTAGGATAATTCCTCTCATATTCTTTGAGTTATCGTGAGGCATAGGCTATGACTTTCCCATGTTGCATGAGAACGCATCCTAACCCTTTGCCTGAAGCATCGCTGTATATAACAAATCCATCCGTACCAGATGGTATTGCCAGAACAGGTGCCGAAATGAGTCTCCTATTGAGCTCTTGGAAACGCTTCTCGCATTCCTCGCTCCATACGAATTTTGTATCTTTCCGAGTCAGCTGAGTTAACGGAGTAGCGATTTGAGAAAATCCTTCCACGAATCTCCAATAGTAACCAGCTAAGCCCAGAAAGTTACGTACTTCAATCACCGACTTCGGTTGCTCCCAACTTTGTACTGCTTCAATCTTCGCTGGGTCAACAGATACTCCATGTTTCGACACCACGTGCCCAAGGAATGCAACTTCCTCAAGCCAGAACTCGCATTTCTTCAGCTTGGCATATAGCTTGTTTTCACGAAGCCTTTCAAGTATCAGCTTCAAATGGTGCTCATGATCTTCACGGCTTTTGGAATATATGAGGATGTCATCAATAAAGACAACAACGAACTGATCCAAATATTCCTTGAATACACGGTTCATCATATCTATGAAAGCAGCTAGAGTATTAGTCAATCCAAAAGACATGACTAAGAATTCATAATGCCCGTACTGAGTTCTGAAGGCAGTCTTTGGAATATCCTCAGTTTTAATCTTCAGCTGATGATATCCAGAACGAAGGTCAATCTTTGAAAAGAATTGTGCTCCTTGCAACTGGTCAAACAAGTCATCAATGAGAGGTAGCGGTTACCTATTCTTGATGGTGACATGGTTTAATTCTCGGTAGTCAATACAAAGTCGCATACTCTCGTCTTTCTTCTTTACGAATAAAACAGGAGCACCCCAAGGAGATGTACTAGGATGAATGAAACCTATGTCTAACAATTCCTGTAGTTGGACTTTTAACTCCTGAAGTTCAATAGGAGCCATTCGATATGGAGTTTTAGAAATGGGTTTTGTACCTGGTTCAAGGTCAATAAAGAATTCAACATCACGTTACGGGGTAGGCCAGGAAGTTCTTCAGAAATACATCGGAAATTCTCTAACAATAGAAATATTATTCAAATCTGACTTGTCTTTATTCAAATCCATAACATTTGCTAAGAAAGCTTGACATCAATTTTTCAATAAACGAATAGCTTTATGGCTTGATATGACAGTGACTGATTTTAGTGGTTTAGTAGTTTGAATTCGTATGACAGGTTGGTTAGGAATATGAAAACTAATAACCTTACAAAAATAATCAATTTTAGCATGATGAGTGGTTAACCAATCAATTCCTAAAATCACATCAAAATCAAGTATCTTTAAAGAGATAAGATCAACAGGTAATGTGATAGTGCCAACTTGGATCATGCAAGATTTATAAACTGTAGATGTGAAGGTTTCACCCAATGAAGTTTCAACGAGATAAGTCAAAGTCCAATTTCTCCGAGTCAAGTTTAAGCGTTGAGCACAAGCGGGAGAGATAAATGAATGGGTAGAACCCAGGGGTATCTAGTAAGGTATAAACTTCGCTTGAGTTCAAGATTAACTTACTGTGATCACCTCGTTCGGGTTCCTCACGTTTTGGCCGGATCCACGACAAAGCGCCTTCCAGAACCACTAATTTCGACTTATCCGGGACAGCCCTTGGAGTCACCATCCCTGTTGAACTTGGTTTTGCTACAGAACAATCCTGAGCTCTGTGGCCTTCCTTTCCACAATTGTAACATACCTTGGATTGTTGTGGACAGTTTGGGCTGATATGTCCCTCTTTCCGGCATTTGTAACATCTAACTGGCGGTCGTTCTCCTCCCCTAGAATTTGTTGTTGGTGCTGGTGCTACTGCTGATGTCTTCCCATCATTGTTCAATCTCCTCTTTCTGAAATTTCTACTTGACTCACCTCTCCTATTATCATGGCCACGATGACCACCCGAGTGGTTACCGCCTTTGTTCGTATTTTTCCCTTCTCGTTGGTTATCATCGCTCTGATGACTGTTGTCACCGGTATGACCCTGGTTGTGGTCCCTCGGTTGAACATACTCGCCATCTCGCTCTAATAATTGAGCCCTGTTTACAACATCTGAATATAAATAAAATTTATGAGATATAAGATATTGCCGAATCTTGGGCTTTAGACCTCTCAGAAACATCCTTGTCATTCGTTCCTCATTCTCTACCAAATGAGGTGCAAACCTCGATAACTCAGCAAACTTTGCCTCGTACTGAGACACCGTTATGTTGTTTTATTCCAGTCTGATAAACTCCACCTCCTTCATATGACAAATACTTTCAGGAAAGTACTTGTCATTAAATAGTTTCTGAAATGATTCCCAAGACATCTTTGAGTGCGGTGGTGAGTACGCTTCTGAGACTCCACCGATGAGTCCGCCTCACCACGAAAAATAAAGGTGGCGAATAGAACCTTCTGTTCCTCCGTGCATCCCAAGACATCGAATATCTTGGTAATTTGTTTGACCCATGTTTTCGCCTTGATTGGATCCGGCTTTCCAATAAATTCTGGTGGTCCCAACTCTTTGAACTGCTTGGTTGTGAGAAGACGCGCATTCCTATAATTTCCACCCGTTCTGTGCACGAGTCTCCCTCGTCTGGTTTTTCATACACTGCAAAAAACTTCTGAACATCCCATCATTCATCATTTGTTCGGTAGTGTTGTTTACAGGAGGAATATTATCTTCCTGTTGCACGGTCTCCTGGTTTGTGACTAAAGGTTGTTCCACAGTCTCATACACTCCATTGTTAACGTTCTCGGTGACCATTCTTAAATCTCGCCATAAAACAAGGGTTAATTAAACAAATTAACATATCACATAATATCCCTATATTATGACTGACCAACAAATAAGCTTAGATAGGACACACTAGCGAAGGATTTACTCATCTCTCCTCTCCTAGTTCTATTCCCCGATATCCGCCAGAGACCATATCCCTAAGCTTTGATACCAACTGTGACGCCCCCAAAATAGGTATACAACACCCATTCTGAGTCGCCAAATACATGGTACAGAAGCAAACTACAACTTCTAATACAATTGTCATGCAAAATACGACAACACATACTGTGAGTTTAAATATAAATATTGTCTTCTAGACAATATCCACACTCAAATAAGTCCTCATTACAATTATTCAAACACTATTTTACAAAAATAGTGAGGACTGCTAAAACATCTTTCTAGAACCATCACTCCATACCCCGACTAGATCCTGCTATGTTCTCACCTCCTGGGAAGAAAAATGGAACAAAAAAGAAAAGGGTGAGCTCAACTAGCCCAATAAAGAATATTATGACTAAGATAATATACAACAAATTATCATTAGTTTTCAACAGGGAAAAATATGATAAAATATAATAGACAACAAGTTTTAGATCAACAACTGCAGCGGAAACAACAATCCATTAGAAGAGTCAAGTAGAGAATGAGTTCTACTATCTTCTAAGATTTAAAAGTTCATCATCAATATTTTATCCTTGTAACAACAATCAATATACATCTTTAATCAAATATTCATCTTTGCACTACAGGCCAAAGATATTCATTTGTATCACCAGTTGGTCATGTTCATCTCAACACCTGTTCATCTTTACACTACGGGCCAAAGATATTCATTAGTTAATCATTCATTTTTGCACTACAGGCCAAAGATATTCAGTAATATCATCATTTAGGACTGAGGATGATGAAAAATATTTTAAAGAAAATGAATCCAGTGAGACAAAAGGATAAATATTAAGGATTCGTATAACAGTTTATCCAAGATCAATAATACTCCATAATAACCAATTTTGAAGCAAAATTCAAAAATAAAGACCAAAACAGGGATACAATCAAATATAGTAACCATAATAGACATCTTGGACAAAAAGAAGAAAATTTTATTTTTCGGAGAATAGTGCAGTATTCGTGAATAGTGTCGTATACGTGAATAGTAACCCCGACACAAAAAGTTCCAAATTTGATAAAAAGTTCAGACCAATATTTCGGTATAATGATATTGAAGAAATTATATTATTTACGAAGAATATAACATCCCTAACCTCAAAATAACTGTACTTCTGACTGAATTTCGGATATAGTGCTGACAGAAACTTGCACTGAATAGGAACTCTCAAAGTATCAAAATACTCACAAAAATACGCTCAATAATCTAGAGAAAGAAAACTTGTTTCTGGTGTGATTTTCAATTCTAACCTAAGCGTCTATTTATAGGAAAATGCTAGAACGCCATAGGAGACTAAAATAATAAAATAATATTTATTTTTCTTCATTTCTACGTCTCTCCCACCAACCAAGACCAGCCCACCTCTTTTGAACCAAATTTGGCAGCCCACATGCTTGAAATAATAGTGGGTCCCGCTCAATTTTAATAAAAAATATTTTATTTTCTGAAACTTCAGTAATTCATAGAAAATAGCCCGTTTATCAGAAAAAATATGAATTTTATGTCCATTCTGCCTGAAATTGAATTCTCTACAACTTTGTAGCTTTGAGTTTTTCCAAATTCCAAACATAAGATATCTGAAATCCATAAACGGATGATTTTTAATACCTCCACACCGACAAAATACTTATAAAACACCTCAGCATTAATTCCTTCATTTTTATCCACATAAAAATAAATATATCCATCATTTATATCCACATAAAATAAATATTTCCTTATCATATAAATCAATAATTAATTATTCACAAATAATATTACGTAATCACAATTATGACAACGGTAGTTCCGGAAAGAGGGGCTTTCAATAAGAATTTTTCCTTCTTTGTAGCAATTAGGTGACCAAACCTCTCCTTGACAGAACTTTTTAGACATTGCCAATAATGCTATCTAATAATATTTTTCAAATAATATGAATTATTGATGCGATAATGGGAAACATTGTGCAAATGATAATTATTGAAACAACAATAATATAAAATATCAACGCAACAATTATTGAATCAATAAAATAAAATATTGAATAGTAATTACTGTAACAATTATTGAGTAGTGTCTTCTTACGTAAGAATCAATAATTCAAAAATACTGTGCATCCACGCGTATTAATGTATTTTAACCACCGGGTATTCCAACAATGTTAACGATAACAACTATGCCATTATTTATAAAAACTCAAACTTGTCATTTTCTTCATCCGACAGTTATTACATTATGGGGCCCCATAAATGATGAGCATACATCGCATTTAATATTCCCCGACAACAAGAATATTCCACGACCAAACGAATATTCCCCGACAACAATGATTATTTAAAACCACTTGCTTATTTTACAAAATTTGCATATTTCACCCATAACCAAAATATTATATCAATTTAACACCTTATTATTCACAATAATAATTAGAGGAAATTCGATTTTATTTATAATAAGTTGGGGTCTTACAATTATGAATATATCAATGAAGGGGATCTTTTACTTATTTCGTTGTGCTTGAAAAGATTCTTATGTTTGTCATATGCTAATTTAATAACTATACAAAATAATAGAGAAAAATATTTGAAATAAAAAGGATCTATTCAACCCCCCCCCCCTTCTAGATCTATTGTGCCTACTGGGAACTAACAAACATGTCTCATCCTCTTGTGCCACAAATTAGCCTCATTTTGTACAGATGCTAGACATAATTCTTCATCATGTTGATCAAAATTAATAGTATATATATTTCCTTCTATTTGTGCAACTAGAGTAATATTGTTAGTATCATGAGAAATAGTGCATTTTTCTTTATCAAAACTAACTTGGTGACCATTATCCATTAATTGACTGATACTAATAAGATTAAATTCAAGTCTATTAACAAGGTGTACATTATCAATATTTACCTTACCATTTCCAATTTTATCTTTTCAGATTATCTCGCAGGTTCGATTATCTCCAAATGTAACTGTGCCATTTTTCTTCTTGATTTTTAGCTCTACGAACTTTGTTTTGTCACCAGTCATGTGACGAGAACATCCGCTATCAAGAATCCATTTTTGAGATGGAACTCTTGCTTTTAAACATACCTGTCAAGAAAAGATAGTTCATCTTTTTGGTACCCATATCTTTTTGGGTCCATTTATGTTAGTAGCAAGTAAATCACTCTTTTTAATCCATACTTTTTTAACCTTATTTTGTTTCTTAAAACAATTTATATCTAAATGACCTTTAATACCACAATGTTTACAAGTTGTGAAAGGAGAACAATAATTTAGGCTAAAACGTGATTTTGAGTTTAACATTTTCATATTACTCTTTTTATGCATAGAATTAAAACCAATTTCTTGTCTTTCAAAACTAGGTCTTTGTTTACCTAATATAACATTTAGATTTTCTTCACCTTGAACAAATTTAGCAAGAGATGATTTTAGTGAGTCTATTTCTTTTTGAAGTTCATTATTTTGAGGTGTTTTAACAGGAGATTTATCACTAAATGCATCAATACACACATCTCTCATTTTTAGCTCATTAGTCAATTTTTGGACTTCATTATTTAAGAATTTTACCTTATTGAAAAGTATTTTATTATAATTGTCTAAATAATCAATTTTTGCAATCAAAACCTTTTCTTCTTTATTTGTAGATTCCTTTTCAATTTCTTTCTTTTCATCTATTAGTGAATCTACTTCATCCATTAGTGTATTAACTAATCCTTTTAAGCTTGCATTCTTTTCTCTTAATTTCTTATTTTCTTGTTCTAAAGAGTTGCGTTCATTAAGAGATACCTGATTAGATTCACCTTCAATTCCCATGAAGCATACTTGTGATATCTCATCTTTAGCATCGATCTCTACTTCAGATTCTTCATCACTCCAAGTAATAAAGGCTTTGTTCTTCTTGTTGTCTTTGAAGTTTGTCTTCCCTTTATTCTTTAATTGAAAACAGTGTTTCTTGAAGTGACCAGGACGTCCACATTCGAAGCACGTCTCTTCATTTTGCTTTCCTTTGAATTTATTTGAATTGAAGGTGTTTCTCCTCTTGTTTTTCCTTTGTAGTAACCCCTTGAGTTTCCTTGACATCATAGCTATTTCTTCATTGGAGTTATCATCAAGTTCCTCCTCATTATGTGTAGTAAGAGCTAAGACCTTTCTTCGAGGAGTTTCCTCCTCATCATCATATCTCTTTAACTGATGTTCATATTCTTCTAGTTCACCAAACAAGGTTAAGGTATCCATGGAAGAAATAGTAACAGAATCTTGAAGAGTAGTGATTTTAGAAGCAAACCTTTTGGGGATAGCCCGAAGCAACTTACGGTTGATCTCACTTTGAGGAATAGTCTTGTCCAGCAATTTCAAGGAGTTTATAAGGACTAGAAATCTTGCTTGAGCTAGCTTAATGGTTTCATCTTTTTTGAGCTTGAACATTTCATAATAGTGCATAAGCATGCTTAGCTTGACTTCTCGTACTTTTGAAGTACCTTCATGACTTACCACTAAAGTATCCCACATCTCTTTGGCAGTGTTACATGAAGAGACTTTATCTATCTCGGATTGTACCATGCCACTGAGAAGAGTGTTCATAGCCTTTGAATCATATGAGACCATGTAGATTTCAGTTGAATCCATTTCTAGCAAAATTTTTGGTGTACCATCATCTCTTCGTGGAATAACTGGTCCGTTCTCCACAACCCGCCATTCCCAAGGATCTCTTTTAAGATAGATCCTCATTCAGAATTTCCAGAAGTTGTAATTTTCTGTGCCAAACAGCAAAGGAGGTCTATTGGTTGATTGACCTTCTTTCCCGAACTGTGCCATGTTAGAATCTTTCCCTACAAGTCACCTTTAAGACCAATATAAGTAGAGCCAAGCTTTGATACCAAATTAAATTTAACTAGGCACACTTAGAAGGGGGTTGAATAAGTGTGGGAGCAATCTATGACCAATTTTTAAACTTTAGATCAAGCTATTAACTTCAAGCTACAATTATGATTAATTCAGTTTGCTAAATTAATATAGTCTACTGAAATAACTAAATATCCTGCTGAAATTATATAATACTTAGTGTTGAAGAATTATCTTAATATAATGCAAATATTCAAATTTTAATTATTAAGATAATTAAATGACTTACGTGAGTAATTAAAGTAAAACAAACAGTAATATCAACACCAAGATTTTTTACGTGGTTCAGCTATTACCCTCTATAATAATAGCTTAATCCACGTCCAATACCAACTAGTATTGGAGACTCACTTTATTTATATCTTTATAAATAAACACCGATTACAAAACAGATTCTTACACAAATTAATTAACAATTAATTTCTCTTGAGCACTCTTGCTCCTTGTGCACCTATGCACTCTTCAAGCACATTTGCTTCCTCGAACCTATTTGTAAACCTTTTCTCTAATCCACTAGGATTAACACCTTTAGACTACACTTAGTCTAAAACAGAAAATTCAATACAGATATAAAGGTCTATGATCAATGCAAGAATAATCAATTGAACAATTAAAGGCTCAACTATATGCAATGATCAATTAGCACAAAACAAATAAACAATTAATTTCTTACCAAATACCAGCTCAAATAATATCAAAAATTTAATTGCTTAGCTGCTCAAAGGTTGCACTGATTAAATAAAATTGCTCGATTAATCAGTAATTAGTGCAATATTAAATTCGTGGGTTGTATTCAATTCATGTATGAAGTCCTATTTATATAGCCCACGAAGTTTATCGTTAATATAAATTTCCGTTTAAGTCCCATAGAAAGATAAATATCTGTTATAATTCATCCCAAAGAAATCGGCTAGATAATACTTTATAGATTTATGAAACAAGCTCACAACAGTAAATATGAACAACCTTTTTAGTTATACTTTATGGATAAAAATCAAAGACTCATTAAAAAATAAACCCACTCAAAAACAATCTTTGACTTTTTCTTTCTTATCCCATAAAGTGGAGTGTAGTATAAAAAGGTGGCGTGTGTCAATAAACCTTTTAGACTTCCTTCAACTTCCCAACACTCAAGGTATTATAGTTCCAAAGTATTTATAATCATTATCCTTGAAAACCGAACATGCATAATGCTTCCGACTTTATAGCTTTCATAGATATCCACGTGTAGCAAAAATATTAAACAGTCCAAGATATATCAATTAGCTTCTAGACATGCAAAACATATATCAAGTAATATACATTTAAAGTATTTAGAAAAACCGTTTTCAAAACTTTTTAAATCATTTTTCATTTAAGACATATAACAAAATGCAAATGATATGTCCTAGAGCCTTTAAATGAAAAATCAATTATTATGCAATTGACCTTACATTTGGTTTTTCCTAGTAAAGAAAAATTCTTCACCCACTTGAATATTCCTTATCATCAGATACCTGAAATGCCATAAAACAATTTAGTATACGAATAATTCATCATCAAAACTTAAGGATAAAATATGACTAGGTCAACGTATGTATTGGCATTGTTGCAGAACACTATGAATAGGAGACTGAGAGGCCTGACAAAGAGAAAGGAGAAAAGACGAGCCAAAATAGAATTCTTCTATTCCTTTTGAGGTACACATCATTATATTTCGTGAATACCATTAGTGTTTTTCACATATTTATGGTCGATCAATGAAACATAATTTAGATAGAAAATCAAAATAATAAAGACGGTTTCCCTCGCTTTGGGCTCACACCCCAGATATGCAGAATTGCAGGGTAACTTTATATTTGACTTCTAAGATACTTGGGATGTTTGAGACCATTTGCTTGACATGGTTGTAATATAAGCTTTTGAGTACTTCTCTAATATGTATGCAAGTCTTAAACTGAAATAGAACAAAATAATACAACAAAAGAACATATTATAGGATCTTTGAGACCAGTTTACTTGGCATGCATGGTTGTTAATTTTTGTGCACATAATTCGCTAAGGTACTTCACACTATTTTTTGTTAATTTAGAGTTATCTGGCATGGTGCATATACACTATTTGGTGAAATGCTCCAATTAAAAAAATATACTATTGAGTAGTTTGTAGCTTTTCATCTTCTAATTCATCATAGCTCGATTCTTATATGAAATTATTAACTCAGTATCACATAATACCAAATATAGATTTGTGAATGTTGCTTTAAAATTTTTAACTATATAGTGCATGTATACTATAAAAAGTCTCCATGTTTGCAAGTCAGGCTTATGAGATTCTAAATATATATAGGATTTAGAGCTGAACCGTGAGTATGAAAATTGCAAAGTTGTCATGTGGATGTATGAACAATCAATGAAACAACAGGAAACAAGGTTTTACATTCACATTATGCTGCAATCAGGGGAAAGTGCAGCTACTTTTACTACATCATACGAACAAATTCGAATCGTTGATAAAATAGTTTACAATACTTTGAAGGAAGCATGTTACCATCGAGGGTTGTTAGACTCGGTCAATGAATGACATGTAGCATTAACTGATGCATCAGTTCATCAAACACGTCAGTAGTATCAAATTCTTGGGGCCTTGCTATTTATATTTGGTAGTCCCATATCTTTTGATATATTTACCTTGCACATTTTTGTGCATTGCTTTGAATGAAGAACTCAATTACAAGGAAGCAAATCCAAAAGAAGACCACAAGACCAAAGACGGCTTAAATCTTTGGAAGATATAATACCGGCTTAAATCTTTGGAAGATATAATATTGTATTTTTATGCAGTGTTTAAATTTTAGAATGTAAAATGGGTTGTGTTGGGTTTGATAGCGTTTGTAATCAATTTTAAGAACGTCCGTGTTAATAAATTATACAGTTTATTATTCAAACTAGCCCGTGCATTGCACGGGCTATCAACTAGTATGTAAAGTTGTATCAATAACCAATTACGATCATGCTTCAATTGCTATTGGCATAATACATATATACACACATACAAGTATATATTTAATTTAATAAAAAAAGAATCACTTATCTCCTTCGGTGAATCGGTGATTTTAAATCGACACTAGAACAAGTGTCTTGGTTCCCACAGACGGCGCCAATGTTAACGCGATTTTAACTTACTATTTTGATAATTTCGTCAGGCGCACAAAATCAGACTTTAACACTAATAATAAAGAAAGTTTTTAGATAAAATTTATTATTGATGATCAGGACGTTACCTTGATATGATATTTGCTTTTGTAATTGCATGGGGAACATATATAATATGACATTATTTTTATATTCCAAATGTATACATATTTTAAATCATCATTTAAAATAGTAGTGCTCACCATCGGATTGGGGGGTATTTATAATTAGTGGAAAACGTTTTATTCTTTAAGAAATACAGTAAAATCTCTATTTAGGAATAGACTTGTAATCAAATTATTTGTATTCTAATTGAGATGTTATTACTAAATAGAGGTATTAGTATAAAATATTTTCTGAACATCCGAAAATATTCATTTTAACAAAAATATAGATTTTATTATAGATTTTATAACAAAAATTAAAGAAAGCATAAATTATTTAGACTTTCAAATTAGGAAAATGTAGTCTTTTATAGGAAATGTAGTTTTTTATAGTAAAATGTGATCTTTTATAGTAAATGTAGTCCTTTATAGAAAATGTAGTCTTTTATAGGAAAACGTAATTCTTTTATAGAAAATGTAGTCTTTTATAGAAAATGTAGTCTTTTAAAATTAATTAATATTGTCTCTCTCTCTCTATATATATATATATGAAATTATTACTATATAGAGGTATAGTTTTTTAATACGGGACTTAAAAATATATAACATATTATAATTTAGAGGTTATTCCTATTTATAACTGGCTCAAATTGGGACCAAATTTTTTTATAATATTATAAAAGTTATTCTTATATAGAGTATTCCTAAATAAGGGTTTTACTGTAGTAGTACTATGTCTAATTTAGTGTAGATAGGAACAAATTTTATACGGAGTATTAGAATTACGTACATTATAATATGATTCTAAATAATCAGTTGAAACTAGTGTAAACATCCAAGAACAGGGTCTTTTGTTTCAAAAATTAAGCAGAAATGGAAAATTATAACCATTTTACTTTTTTAATAAAAAAATAATATATATTATAAATATTTACGTATAAATATTAGTGATAATCTTTTTAAAAAAATATGTAATAAATGAGATCCTCCTATATTATTCCTACCAATTAATCTCATAATATATTTTTGGAAAGATACGTGTAGAAATGACTCTTCATGGATCTTTTAAATATTAATTTTTTCTACTGTATTGTTCAAACATCACAACTACGTACTTAGAATTTATCCAAATAAATATAAATTAATCTAATTAAATCCTACAGTACCGATTAATTAACTTTTTGTATTGAAATTAATTTTTTTGTCAACTTAATTAAACTGCTATGCTTGTGAAATGAATGATCCAACCATGAAAACGGTATATATTCAAAAGAAATTATATATATATATATATATATATATATATATATATATATATATATGGAGAGTGCAGGAACTTTATATATTTCAATAATGATTATTGTAGCTGAAATTAAACTGAATAACACTTGATCCAAATAAAAATTGTGTACACTGATAATTATAAATTATAGCTAGCTACAATATTTCCGATATGGGGATTATATATTCAAATTAGAAATTGACCCGGGATCGATAGGTTGCACCAGCTTGGTAGTTTGTTGGAATCACATTAGTGGCCACAAGAATCTTCTTGGACGTCAAAGTTGTAATTTTGAAGGAAAATGGAGTTTTTGTGGAGGGGCTGATGTTAGCAGACCATGTTGCTCCCCACGACTGCTTCATCGATATCCATTGCTTGTCTGCAGTTTGAAGCTCAACAGAACCAACGTCACCATCTCCTTTTTCGAATTCAATCGCCGAAGCAAAATAGTAGGGATTGATTTTTGAGTCAACTTTAAAGGCGATGTTTGTACCAGGATAATGGCATTGCACCCTAAAACCAAAAAACCATGTTAATTCAGACACACACACACACACACACACACACACACACACACATATATATATATATATATATATATATATATATATTAATATTTATATTTATATTCATAAAGCAGCTAGTACTACAGCTTGCTTGAATATATAGATCGAGTTAATAATTAATTAACCTTCTATATACAATATCCACTTGTCCGAGTTGCCGGAGATTTTGCTCTTGACCAGGACGTGCCATTGCTCCGAAAGCATGGCCACTTAGATCAAAATGAAATGGGACGTTGTTACAAGCCCCAGGGCACTCGTCAGTAATTGTTACGGTTATGGGATTCCCCGAGCAGGCTGGAGCTGAGCACTTCACCTGAATTAATTTTTTTGCATGAGCGATGATTTAATTATTTATTTATTTTACATGCAATAATATAAATACATCTATAAATTGGATTTGAAAATTTAAAAAATGTACTACACCTACCTCGTAACATTCTCCACACCCATGGCCTGATCTGAATATATTGGCATTTCCTGCTGATATCATGGAGGAGTATGGAGGTTGTGCAACATCATTTGCAAATCCACAAGCTCCTCCTACAAAATATATAATTAAAGGAATATATATATATATATATATATATATATATATATATATATATATTCGTTACCCACCGCTTCCGGGACCATTAGGGGGTCCATACCATGTCGCTAAAGCGGATGAGAAGCCCGAGCTAAGCAAGGGGAAAAATTCATTAAAACTGAAGAAAGGATTATAAGAATGGGAAGAGAGAAAGGGTGTTGAATACGAAGGGCCATTTTAATTATCACTTCTTCTTTTAATCTATAATCCAATTTTACAAGGAGACTTGTTTAGCCAAATTTATCCTCTATTTATTTATAGAGGAAACGGTATATGCCTGATTATGGAGTATTACTTAATGCCTGATATGATTCTGTATTAGTTATGCATGCATTCCATTTAATTAAGTTACGTTATGTTGCATTCCACTATTTGTGAAACGGTTAGTTTTAAAAGACTATGCATGGAAATTAGTTGGAAGAAATGACAAATTTATCCATATTAAAGTTCTTATTTTATTGCATATATAGTTTTTTGTATACGCGCTAACGATACTCACAAATATGTTTAGAGAATAAAAATATGACAATTAATATTAAGGGTACTATTGAATATTGTTTTATTTAAGTCAAATAATATTTAATTTGAGACTATTTAAAATAGTGATAAGATGACATGTGTGGAAAACTTAATAAATAGTAAAACAAAGGAAAGAGAAAGAAGAGAAAAAACTTAGTGAATTAAAAAATTAAGAGATAGAAAGTGACGGATATTAGTTTAGAGAAAGAAAAATTAATTTTTTTTAATTTGAGTGATATATAAAAAGTGTATAAAAATTTTAGAAAAAGAAAATTTATATGAAAGTATATATAATTTGATTTATCGGACTACAATAATAGTAAGCTTTAATTAGAAGATATCAATTTTCTCAAGTGTAAATTAATAACAATTCACTAAACTAATTGCCATTCCCAAATTACAACACACGTCCTACCTAATTAATGTGCTCATTCATTACTCTATTTTTTATATTATCGCTACTTAATTACTATCTCCAAAAATCACTACTTTTAAATCCCACATTAATATTTTGATTTTACAATCTCATAAATCACTATAAATCTAAACTTTTCTGATAATGTTAATTATTCTAATATTAATTATCATTACTAATTTAATTATTATCTCCTAAAATCACTACTTTTTTAATCACAAATTAATATTTTGAATTTATAATCTCATAAATCACTACAAATTTAAATTGTTTTGGTAATGTTAACTGTTCTAATATTATCCTTTCTAATTTAATTATTATCTCCTAAAATCGCTACTTTATGATATTATCATTACTGAGCTATTATCATTACTCTCCGTTATTTAACCTAATTTTCTCCCTATAAATATAACATAATATTATACCATTTATAATTATATTACAACAAAATATTATACGAGTTTAAAATATTTAAAACAAAATTAAAATAACAAATAATATCAATCATAACTTACTATGTTGATTTTATAATCCCCAAAATCCACTACTTTTCTAAACATAATTATTATATCCTAAAATCACTATTTTTCTAATATTATATCATTCATAATTATACCATACATTATATCATACATGTATGGTATAATATTATAATACTACATATATAATAAAATAACAAAATCACTACCTATCTAAACTAAGCGGATATTATCATTACTAAGTAAATTATATTACAACATAATATTAAACCATTTATAATTATATTACAACATAATATTATATAGTTTAAAACATTTAAAAATAAAATAAAATAATAAATAATATCATTCATAACTTACTATGTTGATTTTATAATCCCTAAATCACTACTTTTTCAATCTAAACGATTTTTATATTATCGTTACTTAATTATTATATCCTAAAATCACTACTTTTTAATCCCACATTAATATTTTGATTTTATAATCCCATAAATCACTACAAATCTAAATTATTCTGATAATGTTAACTGTTATAATATTATCATTAATAATTTGATTATTATCTCTTAAAATTACTACTTTTTTAATCCTAAATTAATATTTTGAATTTATAATCCCCTAAATCACTAAAAATCTAAACTATTTTGGTAATGTCAACTGTTCTGATATAATCCTTTCTAATTTAACTATTATCTCCTAAATTACTACTTTGCGATATTATCATTACTGAGTTATTATCATTACTCTCCGTTATTTAACACAATTTTCTCTCTATAAATACAACATAATATATTATACCGAATTTATAATTATATTACAACATAATATTATACTGCTTTTAAAAAATTTAAAATAAAATTAAAATAACAAATAATATCAATCATAACTTACTATGTTGATTTTATAATCCCCAAAATCCACTATTTTTCTAAACATAATTATTATATCCTAAAATCACTATTTTTCTAATATTATACCATACATGTATGATATAATATTATAATACATGTATATAACAAAATAACAAAATCACCACCTATCTAAAGCATGCGGATATTATCATTACTAATTAAATTATATTACAACATAATATTATGCCATTTATAATTATATTACAACATAATATTATACATAGATTTAAAATATTTAAAACAAAATTAAAATAACAAATAATATCAATCATAACTTACTATGTTAATTTTGTAATACCCTAAATCACTACTTTTTCAATCTAAACGATTTATTTATTATACATCTTTGAATTATTATCTCCTAATATCACTACTTTTTAATCCCATATTAATATTTTAATTTTATAATCTCATAAATCACTACAAATCTAAACTGTTCTGATAATGTTAACTATTCTAATATTATCATTACTAATTTAATTATTATCTCCTAAAATCACTACTTTTTTTAATCCCAAATTAATATTTTCAATTTATAATATCCTAAATCACTACAAATCTAAAGTATTTTGGTAATGTCAAATGTTCTAATATTATCCTTTTAAATTTAATTATTATCTCATAAAATCACTACTTTATGATATTATCAGTACGACTGAATGACACTTCTGTTCATCCAAGTTGCCACCCATTTTCAAAGTCGTTCATAAAGTTCAATTATAGTCAGTTAGGTCCTTAAAGTGGTATTTTGTTGGCGTTTCTGTTCTTTCAGCCCAATTTAATCTCAACCCGACCCATTTTGGCCAATTTTGACTCAACTCGACCCAGTTTAACCCAAACCAAAATTTTAATATTTGAAAATATAAAATTATTTTTAAATAAGTTTAAAACAATAATTATATTTAATTTTCTTAAATAATTTTTTTGAATCTATTTTTTTATGAAACTTTACTCATTTTAAAAAAAAAAAAGTTTCTAATATTTTTTCCTTATAATAATAATAATTATTATCTTTTTAACTTTTTTAAAATAATATTTTATTTTAAATATAAAAATTAAATATTTTTTAAAATATTAAATATAATAATTATTATTTTCAAAAAATATTTTATTTTAAACTATTAAATATATATTTTTTAAATGTTAAAATTGGGTCAAAATTGGTCAAAATGAGTCGGGTTGAGGTCAAATTGGACTGAAGGAACGAAAACGCCAACAAAATGTCACTTTAAGGACCTAACTAACGAAAATTGAACTTTATGGACGACTTTGAAAGTTGGTGGCAACTTAAAGGAACATAAAGGACATTCAGCCGAAATTGAGCTATTATTATTAATCTTCGTTATTTAACCTAATTTTCCCCTATAAATACATACCAACTATTACCACTACTACAAAACAGTAAATAGATGATGCGGAAAAAACGTTGTGGTTTCAATCAGAAAAACGTCGTGGTTAAGGGTGTCATCTATTTGACACCCTTACACAACATTTTTAAAACGTTGTAGTTAGACACATTATACAACGTTTTTTAAGAAAAAAACGTTGTAGATTTATTTTCTATAAAGTAGCAAATGCTTGAAAACGTTGTAGAAGGTATGATTCCACAACATTTTCTGGCTAAAAACGTTGTATAAAACAATGAAACATTGACTACTACACATTATGTTGTACAAATATACAACATTTTTAAAATGTTGTAGATAAAAAAATTGAAAAAAAAGGTTGTGGTTCACCTACATTACCAATGCACATGCAATATGCTAATGTCGTGATATATAGATAAAAGGTCTAAATTCTCATTTAAATTTAAAGCCAAAATGTAACAATCATTTAAAATACATTCCAATAATACCATTCGTTTACAGTTTCAAATAACTACATCCACAAAATATATACCAAACTATCCATATATGCATCTCAAATTCACTTTTCAATATAAATTAGTACTATTATATTGAATTGTGAATTTGATTACATCCACAAAATAAATCAAACTATCAATAAAAAAAATTAAGCTACTACCTAAGCATGCATAAAATTGTTGCTCTTTACTTGATAGAATAAGAATCTCCATCTGAACCATCCTCTTGTTGCTCGACTCTGACTTCGTCAATGTCTATTGGTATGAGAATACTTTTAGTAGCTTCTGCTGTACTTCTTCTAATTTCTTTCAAGTGGTTGATAACTTGAGCAAGTAAGGAGGCTTTATCCATTTGTATATCCAAACAACTCAACTACGTTGGAAAACATAATTTAACTTCACAAATTTTCTTCTCCAAAACAAAATATGGACCATTCAAATGACGAGGACAAATACCATTAGAAACTACGAGTCTACTATAATACGTACAAACTTCAATAATACACACAAGACCAACGATGGCCCGACATTAAAAGGCATACCATGGGAGGGCATCAATGAAGTTGTTGTAGATCATATCAAGAGGCGTGTATTGTAATCAACCGATGGTGTACGAGATCGTTTGTAAGATTTATCACATTAGTATGTCGACCATATATAATATGTGATAGGGAAACATAAACACTTGTAGCATTGGATCAATATCTAGGATCAATATATGTATAACTACAAACATCACCAGAAATGATCCAGCAGGTTAAGTAAGGATTACTTTCTGTTACCATAGCATGCACACACAAATGATATTCACCAGTAGCAAGGAAGTAAAAGGTGAGCTACATACCCCTAATGCCTTAGAAATTGCAAGATAAACACATTCTTTCCCAATGTTATACGCCCCAATAATGACAAGTGATCATCAATCTAAAAATGCAACATTAGAGTCCACGTATCCTCATACTACAGTAATGGATCAGTGATAAGTGGATTTCATATCCACGAATAAATGTTCATTTCAAGCTTAATTTCGTTGTTATTTTCTTGTTTCGAGTTCGTTTTCACTCGTTTTGTGTTTTTTATGTGTAGGGTGGTTGTTGTAGCATTTAACAAGATTTGGAGTCAATTGGGATCATTTCGGGAAAAAATCGTGAAGGACAGGAAAAATTCACTCGGCAACTTTTTGGAGAAATTAGCAGAAGGCACCTTAGAAATGAACCCTTTACTGAGCCCCCGTAGGAAGTGGGGTCTCATTCTTGACTCTCCTGTATGCTTTAGGACTATGCTGCTACATGGTTTTTCGAGATGTACTCGCATGTGGACTCTATAATATAAGGGATTCGACTGGGACACTAAAGAGGACATCCATTACTCGACTAACAACAGATTCGGCAATAGAGAGGAGCATATTACGAAGGTTTTTCCAAATTTTAACAGCAATCTTGGGAGGAGTATTTTGAAGAGATATTCGTGATGATTGCAATTCTAGGCTACGTGAAGGGTGTTCATCACTATTCTTCTCTTTAGTCTTTCATTTGCAATTACAAGGATGTTTTCTTTAGATTATTCAGTTTTTATTTCATTCGATATGAACTAATTCACTTATTAGGCTTATGATGGATCCTTGGGTGAAACGATGATTTTATTATTTTGATTTCCAGTTCAATAAAATATTTTCAGTTTATCTATGTTAATTTGAGCGTGAATTTATGAATTGCTTGATCAACAATTCTTTGTGGATTTGTATGGAATCGAGAGAGGATATTCAAATCTAGACTTAGTTAATATAGCATGTGTTATGAATTTTGTGAATAGCAGATTCTTGATTATTGTTAAGGTAGAGATATGCTTGACATCGCATGTAATCGGATAGAGAACTTATTCTTAAACCTTCTTTAATTTCAGTTCACATAGAGATATAGTGAGTTGGTTGATTTATGTGTTTAACTTGTTTCTATCTAATTTATGGATTTAAGTTAATATGGTATTAGTGCATCGAGAGGTGGCTAGTACTACGTTTGTGTTCTTGATTAATAAACTGAGATATTGAGTTGAATTGGAATAAAGGTTTAAAAATCAGAGTGAAGCTTAGGGTGAAATCATAAGTCTAATTCTCCGTTAATTGTTTGAAATTCTGGATTTTGATATTTGTGATTGTTTTGTGATAGTTAATTTATTTATTTATTTAGTTTCTATAATTTTAAACCATTGAATTGAATAGTTTAATAGAATTAGGATTAATAGAAAATTTGTAATTGTGAAATTGAATTTCTTGCTAATTTGTCTTCGTGGGAACGATACTCTACTCATTACTATATTACTTGTTGACCACGTATACTTGTGTGTTTTGCGTATATAGATTTTACCCAACAAGTTTTTTGGCGGCAGATTGGGACAATTTAGCCTAGATTTTAATATTTTTACAATATCAGTTTAATTAGTCCAGTTTTACTTAAACATTTTTGTTTTTGTTTTTGTTTTTCCTATTTCAGGTTTTTGACATTGGTTTATGCAAACACGATCCAAAAATCTAGACTTTCTTCCTTTTGAGGACGACATTGAAAGAAGATTTCAGAGGTTAAGTAAGTGGATCAAGGAAACAAGGAACGAATTCGAAAACTTTGATAAGGAAGAAGCAATGGCTGCCGAAGACCAGAAAGCGTTGAGGGATTTTGCAACACCTAAGGTGGTGAGTGCCGCGCAATGAGTATCACTAGGCCTGCAATAGCTGCGAATACTTTTGAAATCAAGCCTGGGACCATTCAGATGATGCATAATTCAATTCAATTTTTGGGGGAATGGGAAATGACGATCTGAACGATCATTTAATCAGTTTTCTAGAAATGTGCGACACTTTCAAGTTCAATGGGGTGTCGGATGAGGCAGTGAGACTTCGCTTGTTCCCGTTCACTCTACGGGACAAGGTGAAGAGTTGGTTACATTCTTTGCCGCCGGGATCGATAACTACGTGGGAAGACTTGGCTCAGAAATTCCTTGCCAAATTTTTCCCACCGGCGAAAACTGCCAAAATGAGGAATGACATAACAATGTTTGAGCAGCAAACTGGGGAGTCTCTATATGAGGCATAGGAGAGGTACAAGGAGTTATTTAGAAAGTGCCCACATCATGGATTGCCCAAGTGGCTGCAAATGAACAACTTTTTAACGGATTACATAGGAATGTTAGAACGAGTATTGACGCAGCGTCGGGCGGAGCATTCATGGCTAAGAGTTACGAGGAAACCTATAATTTGATTGAAACCATGGTGGCCAATAACTACCAGTGGCCCACAGCAAGAATGACACAGGTAAAGGCGGCTGGGGTTTTGGAAGTAGATGGGGTGACAGCTATACAAGCACAAATTTCTGTACTGTCCAAGAAGTTGGATGCTATGACATGGGCTCAAGTACAGCAGGTTACGGTATTATGAGAATTGTGTGCGGGTGACCATCCTACAGATCAGTTCGCAATTAATCTAGCATCCGTCCAGTTCATAGGTAGCTATAACATAATTCCGCAAAACACATACCAAAACGCTTACAACCAGGGGAATAGGAACCACCCAAATTTCTCATGGAGCAATAACCAGCAAAATCAAGTTCCACAACCGTCGTATCCCTCAGGTTTTTAGAATCACCAACAATCGGTTCAACATCAGGAAAGGAAATTAGATTTCGAGGAAATGGTGTCGAAGTACATAACTAGCAATGAGGCAGCAATGAAAAATCAAGCAATGACAATGAAATCACAAGAGATGGCTATCAAAAATTTTTAAAATCAGATAGGACAGATGGCGTTAGCATTGAATAATAGACCACAAGGAACGTTACTAAGTGACACAGAAAGAAATCCAAAGGGAAACCATGAACAGTGTAACGCAATCACACTCAGGAGGGGTAAGGAATTGGGTTCTAATTATGGTGAGAAAACCAGTACAAGAGACGAAGATGAGGATGCAAGGGATGACTTAAATAAGAAGTCTACAGAGAAAGCGGTGGAAAAAGGACAGAAAGACAAACTAATTTCAGTTACACCACCGGCACCTTTTTCTCGCAGGCCAGAAAGTGAAAAGTTGAAGAATTAGTTTTCAAGTTTCATGGATATATTCAAAGAATTACATATCAATATTCCATTTTTCGAAGCACTGGAGCAGATGCCGAGTTACATTAAGTTCATGAAAGACATTTTGTCGAAGAAACACAAGCTCCAGGATTTTGAAATAGTGGCATTGACTGAAGAATGCAGTGCAATACTGCAGCAAAAGCTCCCTCCTAAATTAAAAGATCCGGGGAGTTTTACAATCCCGTGTGCAATTGGAAATCAAGACTTGGGAAGAGCGCTATGCGATCTAAGAGCGAGTATCAATTTGATGCCACTATCCATTTATCGAAAGCTGGGATTAAAGGAAGCAAAACTGACTAACATTAGTCTACAGCTCGCAGATAGATCACTAACATATCCACTAGGAATAATTGAAGACGTATTGGTTAAGGTTGATTCGTTGATTTTTTCGGCCGATTTCGTGGTACTAGACTTTGAGGAAGACAAGAACATCCCCATTATTTTGGGACGACCATTTCTGGCGACAAGGCGAACACTGATTAATGTACCTAACGGAGAACTGATAATGAAAGTGTTCGATCAAGTAGTAACGGTGAAGGTGTTTAAATAAATCCCAATCCCGACTGGCAAGGAAGAGTGTGAGTTGCTCGAAAATTCTGCACGCGTCAAGTTCAGGGACTGCAAGGAGGATAATGGTCTTAGGTTGTTAATTGAGGATGGAATTCCAAATTCATCACCTAACATTCAAGTGAACGGACAAGCATTAAAATAGTGTTGGTGTTATGCGACAAATAGAAATCAGGCCGCGGATAGCCCAACCGATCCTGGATGAAATAGGGAGTAGTCAGGCTGAACGACTTAAAATAAAGCGCTAATTGGGAGGCAAACCAATCATTTCTTTTTAGTTATTTCATTTTTATTTTGATTTTAAATTTTTCCGTATTAGTTATACTATAGCTTAGGATTTTAGTTTATCGATTTTTTATTTATTTTATTTTATTAATTCGTTCTATGATTCTTGGAATTCTCTCAATCATACTCAAATTGATCAACAATCTAATAACCTTCACGTTTCATTGCTTGCAGGATGGGAGAATGCAATTTCGATGGCATCGCTTTAATACAACAAAGACAATACTGGCCAACTTATAGTGGGCATGCCCGCCGAGGCGGGCTCAATTGGCCTTGTACCCCCCGCCGGGGCGGGGGTTCTGGATCCTGGACGCTTACTTATTTGGCAGTTACCTCACACTTGGTCCACTCTCCCTCTCCTACACTATAACGCCTGGTCGATCCGATAACCTATTTACGTAGGAACATCCAGTCGGTTGCAAATTTTTGCACGACACTGGTTTAATTATTATTATTCTGTTGGAATAACTTGTCTATGCGAAGTACCGCATGCATGGTGATTTCTTTTGTTATTTCATTCTGTATTATACTCAGTTGGTTAAAGTTTTGACTTTTATACTCCATGAAATTAGTAGAATATCCTTGATATTTGCGTTTCATCCAGTATCTTTTCATGAAAATATTCTTCTGATCATTCTTGAATTTTACTCTACAAAATAGTATCATGTTGACAAATTGGACGTTAATAATTCCTGGATAAAATAATTCTTGAACTTGTTTTTATTGAATTCTTATATCATTGTCATAATCCTCATGTTTATATTTTGTTGAAAGTCATCTGTGGCCTGTAGTGCATAGATGGACTTGGTATGATTATGACCAGGGATTATTCGGTGTAATCATGACCATAATGTTACAAATGATGTGATAAAAGTTCTCATTGGCCCGTAGTGCATTGATGGACAGTTGTTGGCATGATCATGACCACTAATGAATACACAAATATTCTTGGCCTGTAGTGCATGGATAATTGTGGTCGTGATACTAAAGAATATCCTTGGCAAGTAGTGCAGGGGTGATTCGATGATGTGGAATATTTATTAAAATTTGAGTCTCGGCGATAATGATGATGAAAAACCTTTTAAATCATAAAAGATAGTAGATTTTATTTTTTACTTGACTCTTTTAATGGATTGCTTATTCCGCTGCAGTTAAACTTGATGTCTATTATATTTTATCAGTTTAACATTGTTGGAGACTAATGATAATTTATTCTGCATTATCTTAGTCATAATATTTCTTATTGGGCTAGTTGAGCTCACCCTTTCTTTCACGGTTCTATTCAGGAAATGAGAATATAGCTGGGACGAGTCGGGGAACGGAGTGATGGTCCAGAGGATAGCATTAGTAGTCCTCACTATTCTGTGAAATAGTGTGATAATAATTGTAATGAGGACTCCTTTTGAGTTTGTATAATCTCTAGTAGATAATATTGGTATTCAAACTCACAGTTTATGTTTGTCGTATTGTACACGACAGTTGTATTAGTAAGTTATATTTGAATTTTGTACCATGTATCTGACGACCCAAGATGGGTGATGTATACCTAATTTTGGGGGCGTCACAGTTGGTATCAAAGCTTAGGGATATGATCCCTGGCTAAGATGTGAGACTAGAACTAGGAGGGGATAGACGGGGAATTCCTTCGCTAGTATGACCTACTTAAATTTATTTTGTAATTAAATTGGTTGGTCATAGTTTAGAGATATCATGTTACATGTCAATTAACCTTTGTTTTGTGGAAGTATCTGAAAATGACATCCAAAAATGTTGAGAATAGCAATGGAGCACAAGAGACCGTTGAGTCTCCACATATCAATAATCAGGAGAATGTGCATCAGGAAGGCGACAATCCGCATGCAAACAACAACACTGACCAAATGCTGAATGATGGATTTTTCAGAGGCTTTATGCAATTCATGCAACAATGATGAAGCAGAGCGGCTCTGTCCAAAATATAGGTGGAAACACTTTGAAACTCTCTCGGCGGTCACCGCTAAAACTATTCAAGGAGGGACCACAGAAGTTTAAGGAAGCCAAAATCACTTATGGCGGAAGCATGGATAAAGCGAGATCACCAAGATATTTGATGTCTTGGGATGCTCAGAGAGCAAAAGGTTCTCTTCTTTGCCTTTATGTTGCTTGGAGAGGCAGATTCTTGGTGGGAATCGGTAAAAGCGTACTCAACTCGCCATGCTAAAGATGTCTTGGGAGAAGTTCCAAGAGTACATTCAACGACAAATACTTTCCGAAAGTATTCGTCACATGAAGGAGGTGGAGTTTATCAAATTGGAGCAAAACAATATGTACCGTGTCACAATGTCGAGGCAAAATTTGTGGAGTTATCCGGTTTCGCCCCACTTGGTGGATAATGAAGAGAGAATGGCGCGAATGTTTTTAAGAGGTTTGAAACCAGAAATACGTCAACATCTTATTTCTCATAAACTATGTTTTTATTCAGATGTTGTAAATAGGACTCAGTTGGTGGAGCTTGATAACGAGTCAACACAACCAAAAGAGAGCAGCCGGCAAAATGATAATACCAGTGAGGAGCGATCATCGAGCGGTGACAACAAGCGTGGAGGGAATCAACGAAGTCGAAATGGTAACCACTTGATGGTAATCGAGGCCAAAACAATAAGAATGGACATTTCAAGAAGAGGAGATTCAACAATGATGGAAAGACGTCAGCACTAGCACCCGTTGTTAAGGAAGGAGAAAGACCACCTATCATATGCTTCAAATGCGGAGGGAGGGAGACATCGATCCAAATTGCATGCGATGTCTTTGTCAAAGCATGTTATAATTGTGGAAGAGAAGGTCACTTAGCCCGATTTTGTCGTTCATAGAAGACAAATTCAAACTAGGATGGAGGCACCAAAGGTGTCCCAAAAAAAGTCAAAGCCCGTGTAGTCTGAGGAGAGCGTTTGTTGTGACCTCCAGAGAAGCAAGGAACCCGAATGAGGTCATCACGGGTAAGCTTATCATAAACTCTAGCGAAGTCTACACTTTATTTGATCTGGGTTCTACCCATTCTTTTATTTCTCCTACTTGCTCTCAACGACTAAATTTGACTCCGGAGAAATTAGACTTTGACTTATCTGTGGAAACTCCGTTGGGAGAAACCTTCATTACATCCACGGTTTATAAGTCTTATTTGGTTCAAGTTGGTACCCACACATTACCTGTTGATCTTATTGCATTAAAAATACTTACATTTGATGTAATTCTAGGGATTGATTGGTTAACTACTCATCATGCAAAAATTGATTGTTTTCGTAAGGTTGTTAGCTTTCATATTCCTAATCGACCTATTATGAAAATTCAAGCAACCAAACCATTAAAATCAATCACTGTCATCTCAAGCCATAAAGCTATTCGTTCATTGAAAAACGGATGTCAAGCTTTCTTAGCTCATGTCACATATCTAAACAAAAATACGTCAGTTTTGAATAATATTTCTATTGTTAATGAATTTCTGATGTATTCCACGAAGAACTTCACGGCTTACCCCGAAGCGTGAAATTGAATTTTGTATCGACCTTGAACCGGTACAAAACCCATTTCCAAAGCCCCATATCGAATGGCTCTATTGAACTTGAGGAGTTAAAGACTCAAGCTGCAGGAATTGTTAGACATTGGCTTTATTCGTCCTAGTACTTCTCCTTGGGGTGCTCTGTTCTATTCATGAAGAAGAAAGATGGGAGTATGCGACTTTGTATTGATTATCGGGAGTTGAATCATGTCACCATCAAAAATAGGTACCCATTGCCACGTATTGATGACTGTTTGACCCGATTATAAGGAGCCAAATTCTTTTCAAAGATTGATCTTTCGTTAGGATATCACCAATTGAAGATTAGAACCGATGATATTCCAAAGCGACTTTTTTAGAACCTCAGTGCGGGCATTATGAATTCCTAGTCATGTCCTTTGGATTGAGTAATGCTCCCTGCGCCTTCATGGATATGATGATGCAGAGTATTCAAGGAATATTTGGATCATTTTGTGGTCGTCTTTATTGATGACATCCTCATATATTCCAAAAGCCGTGAAGATCATGAGGAACACTTGAGGTCGATACTCTAAAAGCTTTGTGAATACAAGCTTTATGCCAAGTGAAGAAATCACGAGTTAAAGCGAGGAAGTAGCGATCCTTGGGCACGTGGTATCAAGTCATGGAATATCATTGACCTAGCAAAGATTGAAGCTATTCAAAGTGGGAGCAACCTAAATCAATGACGAAAGCATCGTAGCTTTCTCGGCTTATTGGTTATTATTGGAGATTAAGTAGAAGGGTTTTCTCAATTGCTACTCCACTAACTCGGTGACTTGAAAAGATACAAAGTTCGGTTGGAGCGAGGAATGTGAGAAGAGTTTTCAAGAACTCAAGAGGAGACTCATTTCAAAGACTTTCTTACACAATACCACACGGTTGAGAGAGGAATTTGTCATCTGATGATGCTTGAGCAAAAGGTTAGGATGTGTTCTCATGCAACATGGGAAAGTCATAGCCTATGCCTCACGACAACTCAAAGAATATGAGAGGAATTATCCTACTCATGACCTAGAGTTAGCAGTTATTGTCTTCGTACTTAAAATTTGGAGGCATTACTTGTATGGGGAGAAATTGGAGATCTTTACGGATCATAAAAGCCTCAAATATTTATTCACTCAAAAGGAACTCAACAAGCGACAACGACGTTGGCTTGAACTGTTGAAAGATTATGATCATACCATCCAATACCATCCTGGAAAAACGAATGTGGTAGCTGACGCATTGAGTAGAAGATCATATGCGGGTACGAGTGCAATATTGTCAACGCAAAGGCCCATTTTGTATGACTTGCAAAGGATGGAGATAGAGATAAAGACTCCAGGGACCCACGTGATGATGGCAAATATACGAGTAGAACCGACTTTAATTGATAAAATTAAAGTCGCTCAAATTACGATCCGGGAGTCGGCGCGTATGAGGAAGAAAAGCAAGAAGGTGCGATCGTGAAAGCAAGAATCGATGAAGAAGGAATACTTGAGTCAACTCTAGACTTTGTGTTCCTAATGACCACGATTTAAAGTATAAAATCATGATGGAGGCGCACAACACACCGCTTGCAATCCATCTCGAGAGTACCAAAATGTATCATGATCTTGACATACATTTTGGTGGGGCAATATGAAGAGAGAGATAATATTTATTTTATCTCAAGTGTGTCTAACGTGTCAACGAGTCAAGTGAGCATCAAGTACCAAAATGTCCATTGCAACCACTTGAAATTCCAAAATGGAAGTGGGAGCACATTACCATGGATTTTCGTTCTTGGTCTTCCCAAGGTTTCTTAAAGGCATAGATGCGATTTGGGTCATTGTTGATAGATTGACCAAGTCCGCTCATTTCTTACCGATATCTGAGAGACTTATACACTTGAACGTCTTGCTCAGATGTACATAAATGAGATTGTAAGATTGCATGGTATGCCGGTATCCATAGTTTACGATCGAGACCCAAGATTCACTTCACGATTTTGGGTTAGTTTGCGAAAGATATGGAGCGCGATTTGATTGATTTAGCTTCAGCATATCATCCTCAGACGGACGGACAGTCAGAGAGGACTATTCAAACTCTTGAAGATCTATTAAGACTCTGTGTCCTTGATTTCAAGGGAAGTTGGGACAAGTTCTTACCATTGGTGGAGTTTTCCTATAACAAAAGTTATCAAGCAAGTATTGGCATGGCTCCATTCGAGGCGTTGTATGGAAGAAAGTGTCGCTTCTCAATATCTTTGGGATGAGGTGGGTGAAGCAACGTTGTTTGGGACGAGAGTTGGTACGTATGACTACGAAAAAGATTCAAACGATCCCAAGAACGATAAAACCTCACAAGATCGACAAAAGAGTTATGCCGATCTTCATCGAAAGGACGTGGAATTCGATATAGGAGATCATGTGTTGTTACGTGTTACTCCATGGAAAGGAGTTACGAGATTTGGAAAGAGAGGAAAGCTCAATCCTCGATTTATCGGCCCATTTTTAATCCTTGATCGAGTAGGAACTGTGGCCTATAGACTCGCTTTACCGCCAAGTATGTCTCGTGTTCATAACGTTTTTCACATATCCATGTTATGTAAATATGTGGAAGACCCGAACCAAATTATTGAGTTGGAACCGGACGAAATAGCGGAAGATTTGACGTATGAAGAGGTTTCTGTTCAAATCTTGGATAAGAAGGAACATATTCTACGCACCAAGGTTATACCTCAAGTCAAAGTTTTGTGGAGAAACCACGATGTTGAGGAAATGACTTGGGAGTTAGAATCTGAAATGAAATCAAGGTATCCTTACCTCTTGACATATAGTCGTACGCCTAATTTCGAGGGCGAAATTTCATAAGAAGAGGAGATTGTAAAACCCCAACTTTTTGAATAAAGATGAATTTTCTATAAATATTATTTTTGAATATTATGGAGTGAAATTGATATAATAGTTGTGGGTAATATTTATAAATTTTGCAAAGTACGCAAGTTGTTATATAATATTCGATTGGTCGGGGAATATTCATTTTAACATGGAATATTAGTACAACGACACAATTATTGGTGGACCCCACAACGGAATTATTGTCGGATTGAGAAAACAACAAAAATACTTTATGAAAATAACGGCGGAAGTTTTACAGTTAATCTGTTTGAAACACCGTTGTTAAAAAATGCGATGTCTACGCGTGGTTGCATAGTAGCACACGGTATTAATTATTGATGCTTAAGTGATAAGTCACTCAGTTTTGTTGGTATTATTAATGTAATAATATAGAAAATCTTTTTATATAAAATAGAATACTTTTATAAAGTTATTCTATAAATAGAATATATTATATTCTATTATGCATAGTGTTGCATATTATGTCTGCATAGTGTTTTATATAGTAAAATCTTTTTTATATAAAATGTAATACTTTTATAAAGTTATCTTTTTTATTAGACAATAATTAGAATATATTATATTTTATTATACATAGTGTTTACATAAGTGCTGCATAGTGTTTGCATAGTAAAATCTTTTATAAAGTTATTCATTTTATTAGATTATAAATAGAATATATTATATTTTATTTTGCTTTAAATATGGACTGTCAGATTAAAGTAAATCAATCTAATTGCTCATGATTTAGTTACTATGCATTCCATTTTCTATAAATAGAAGCTCATTCATTCATTATTTTCTTACGAATTTCTTTGAAACTCCGGAGAGATAAACTATATAGAGAAAGAAGAAAGTATTCGCTACTTTACTACTTATATATCCGAAGACTCTTCTTCTTAAGGTAGGGAATATTATTTGTTGTATTCGTAAGGGGTGTTATTATTTTTCTTATTCATGAAGAAAACGAGTTGTTATTCCATTTCTTATTATTACATTGGAATAACCTTTATCTGTGATCTACCCTATACTTGGTGACATTCTTCTATTATTACATTGGAACATCACATGCAGGTGTTTTTTACGGACTGGTTAAAATCTTTATTATTCTGTTGGAACATCCTGCTTCGGTGCAAATTTTGCATGACCTGGTTCCGTTATTATTATTCTATTGGAATAACCTGTCTATGCGAAGTACCGCATGCATGGTGATTTCTTTTGTTATTCCATTCTGTATTATACTCAGTTAGTTAAAGTTTTGACTTCTATACTCCATGAAATTAGTAGAATATCCTTGATATTTGCGTTTCATCCAGTATCTTTTCATGAAAATATTCTTCTGATCATTCTTGAATTTTACTCTACAAAATAGTATCATGTTGACAATTTGGACGTTAATAATTCCTGGATAAAATAATTCTTGAACTTGTTTTATTGAATTCTTATATCATTGTCATCATCCTCATGTTTATATTTTGTTGAAAGTCATCTGTATTCGTAGTGCATAGATGGACTTGGTATGATTATGAATTGTGGATTATTGATTGTAATCATTACCGTAATGTTACAAATGATGTGGTAAAAGTTCTCATTGGCCCGTAGTGCATTGATGGGACGAGTTGTTGGCATGATCATGACCATTAATGAATACACAAATATTCTTGGCTTTGTAGTGCATGAATAATTGTGGTCGTGATACTAAAGAATATCCTCGTAGTAGTGCGGGGTGATTCGATGATGTGGAATATTTATTAAAGTGAGTCTCCGTTGCGATAATGATGATGAAAAACCTTTTAAATCATAAAAGATAGTAGATTTTATTTTCTACTTGACTCTTTTAATGGATTGCTTATTCACGCTGCAGTTAAACTTGATGTCTATTATATTTTATCGGTTTAACATTGTTGGAGACTAATGATACGATTTATTCGCATTATCTTAGTCATAATATTTCTTCTCGGGCTAGTTGAGCTCACCCTTTCTTTCACTTTGTTCTCTTGAGAAATGAGAATAATTGCTTGGGGACGAGTGGGGAGCTGAGTTATGGTCTAGAGGATAGCATTAGTAGTCCTCACTATTCGTGAAATAGTGTGATAATAATTGTAATGAGGACTCCTTTTGAGTTTGTATAATCTCTAGTAGATAATATTGGTATTCAAACTCACAGTTTATGTTTTTTGTCGTATTGTACCGTGCAGTTGTATTAGTAGTAAGTTGTATTTAAATTCTGTACCATGTATCTGACGACCCAAGATGTGTGATGTATACCTAATTTTGGGGGCGTCACATATTGAGTTGAATTGGAATAAATGTTTGAAAATAAGAGTGAAGCTTAGGGTGAAATCATAAGTCTAAATTTCCATCAATTGTTTGAAATTATGGATTTTGATATTTGTGATTGTTCTGTGATAGTTAATTTATTTATTAATTTAGTTTCTATAATTTTAAACCATTGAATTGAATAGTTTAATAGAATTAGGATTAAGAGAAAATTGGTAATTGTGAAATTGAATTTCTTGCTAATTTGTCTTTGTGGGAACGATACTCTACTCATTACTATATTACTTGTTGACCACGTATACTTACGTGTTTTGCGTATATAGATTTTACCCAACAATCAGTTTAAAGTAAAACATGGGAAGTGATCATCAATCTAAAAATGGAATGAACTAGTCTACTGTAAATAGAGAAAGAAAAATATTGATATAGCATTGAAGATGTGTGAAAGGTTCAGTTTCCACCTAAGAGCCTCTTCCGTCGTAGTATCATCATTCAACCAAAGAAGAGATGAGCATTTTACTACTAGAGTTTAAAAAAATCCCCTTCTCAACAACAAAAAAATATATCAGTACAAACAAAGAGGTAGCTCAAACTATCGGTGAAATTCAGCTATGTCTAAAACCTTTATATTTTCAATAAACTTGGTACTATTTTCTATTGACCAAAAGGGAAATAAAGATTTGGTGGTGCAAGCACCAATACACAAAATAAGTACAACTTCCATCAATTACTCAATAACATTAACAACACATGAAGATTGGCAATAGCTGCGGCCAAGGAGTTGACCAAAAGGCATGAATGGACTTTTGGGCGAATTGCTGGTAAAAGCGGTTGCTGATTGTAACCTTGTACCAATAAAATGAATGTTTCTATCATATATGAAAGCAGTTCAACTTCAAATATATTACAAGATGCTGATGACTTAAGAGTAATCATTGTTATACCTGAACCTTTCACACAATCAGATATGTTGCGCCTTTTTTAGGTCAGAAAGAACTCCTCTATCTTCACTTCCTCTCTCATTGTAAATAACCTGTAGGTAACCAAGACAAACATAACCTACATGACACCCAAAAGCCCATGTAGAATTTAAGTTTACTTTTTCTGACAATGGGTACCTTATCAATAATCCCATATTCAACTACTTCGCTAGGACTGAAATATTTTGGACGCCTAATGTCCTCTTCAATCTGCTATGGGTGATTTTCCCATATGCTTTGAGTAGAGATTCACCTTCAGCGATAATAAGATAAGGAACATTTTAAATTAAGATCTGTGAATGCATATCCAGCTGCACTTCATACATAAGTGATTTTTAGAATGACCTGTGAATTGAGATTACGCAACTGCCGAACAGCTTGAGGAGATCCATCCATGAAAACCAACGGACCAGATAACCCTACTCTAATATCCACCCGATTAAGATCGATTTCAGTCAAATTTAATACCTGAAATCTGATGATCAGCAACTGGAATCTTTACAAAAAATATACAAAAGATTAGCAATTAATTTAAAATTTCCTTACAAAAGATCTTAAGCAGCGGTATAAGGGTTGCTGCAAAATCAAAGAGTAACCGATGAAGAAGAAGAAGAGAGAAAAGACGAGAGAGAAAACGATGGGCAAAAGATTCCATGATATAGTACCAGTAAGTTTAAGGGTTGCAACGATATCTCCTCCTCCGACCGAATACATCGAACTACCTTGAGAGCATCTGAGGTCCATCGGAGCGGAGTCCAAACAATTGGATGTCCAGAAATCGAGTTCGCACGCCACGTAGAAGTAGAACATGGCTAGGGTTTGAGAAGTGGAGCTCTCTCCTCTCCACCTTCCGCTTCAACCCTCTGCAACAAAATTATTTCTGAATGCATTTTGTGACAGTCGGTCGGTGGAGAATCGAAAAATCTGAAGCAAGGAGATGATTTAGGTGGAGAGTGATAAGTAGGTTTTATAATTACTTATCCGGTATCTGTTACTTGAATTAGTTGCTTAATCTTATGTTTTTTAGTTACTTTTCATGCATTTTGTGTTCGTTTTGTAGATTATATGCTTGGGAGTTGAAATCGCAAAGAAAAGCAATCTGGACATCGTTTGGGATTTCATGTTCATTCATGTTCTTGGCTTGAAACTTGGATTACATTGTATAGCTTCTTCTTAGCTTTTCGAAACAACTTGAATCATTCCAATCGGAGTTCGGATGCAAGAGTTATGACATTTGTACCAACGAACGTCGAACGTCACTGTTTTGGGTGGCCATTTGCATAACAGTCACTTCCGGCCCAATTTCAACCTTCATCCGTTCGTTATTTCTAAAATCTCAAAGAAAAAAAAGTTTTAGAGCTCGTCGATATCTTCGATTTGATAGGTTTCTGGCCTCGTAACTCTTCCTGGATCAAACGTTATGGCTGCTTTCCCAAATGACGTCAGAGCAGAAAAGGTACCCCCGCCGGGGTGGGCTTTTCCTTCACAAAACCCCCGCTGAGGTGGGCATACCAGCTAAAAAAACGCAGGGACCCCCGCCGGGGCGGGCCCTTTACAAGCCTAGTGTAAGACCCCAACTTTTTTAAATATAGATTAAATTTTCTTGAAATATATTTTTGAATATTATGGTGTGGATTTGATATAATGTTATAGTTGTAGGTAATATTTACAAATTTTGCAATGTAATGAAGTTGTTATATAATATTCGATTGGTTGGGAATATTCGTTTTAATAGGAATATTCGCACAACGCACAATCATTGGTGGACCTCAATAACGGAATTATTTTCGGATTGAGAAAACGACAAAAATACTTTATAAAAATAACGGCGGAAGTTTTATCGTTAGCTGTTGAACTACCGGTAGTAAAAAAATCTGAATCTGGCGTGGTTGCATAGTAATACTACCGGTATTGATTATTGATGCTTACGTGAGAAGTCACTCAGTTATACTCAATTATTGCTATAAAGAATTGTCGTGATCATATCTATCATATTATTGATTCGATTATTGTCACAAAGATCATCTCAGCATAATATGTTATTTTATTAAATCAATAATTGAGACGATAAATTTATTCATATTATTAAATTGCAATATTTACAATGTCTAGAAGTTCTATCAAGGAGAGGTTTGGTCACCTAATTGCGCGCCAATAGGGAGAAATCCTTATTGGAAAGCCCCCTCTTTCCTAGGAACGACCTGGTTGATAAATATTGTGAGTTATAATATTAATGATGAATGTTATTAAAATTGAAGTTGTGTTCGGAGTTGAATTTGGATACGCGGACGTGATATTTGAGTCCGGAACGATGAAATTAGTAAAAATAGTCTATAAACACAAATTTTTCTGAAATTCACTATTTGGTCAAAAAGTCAATAGTTGACTTTTTCGGGAAAAGTCAAACTTCGAAATTTCAAAATTTATATTTTTGATAAAAATGGTTTCATTGTGTTGGAAATATTTGTGTTAGTGAAAATCGATAATTATTTCGATAATAATTGATGTCTGGAGGTTATATTGACCAATCGGGTATTTAACCGGATAAGTGAGCAATTAATTGCTATTATTTCACATGATTATAACTATTTGTTCACATGTGTATACTATTGTTTCACATTCTTGTTACTATTAGGGGAGTTGGTGCAAGATTGGTAATACTTGCATGACTAAGTTAAAAATGGAGGTATAGATGGAGGTACTATACTAGTAATTAGTATTTTCACATGTCAGAACTATTGATTCACATAATTTACTATTGAATCACATTATTTACTATTAGGGGAGGTGGTGCAAGTTTGATAATACTTCCATGACTAAATTAAAAATAAAGGAAAAGTTGGAGGTATTAGATTGTAATTTTTCGAGCCCCAAAACGTGCAATTATCGAAACTATATTTTTCTATAAATAGAAGCTCATTCTTCCTTCATTTCTCACCAATTCACAAAAGCTTTAGAGCGATTATTATGAGAGAAATTATAGAAAAAGAAGAGAAGTCTGCTACCTCACTATTCCAAAGATCCGTTTTTCTAAGGTAAGGAGTATTATTTCTTTCTTATCCATGAAGAGAACTTCATTATTCCATTCTTTATTATTCGTTGAATAACTTTTTGATACAAGCTACCCTATACTTGGTGAAATTCTTACGTTGTTCCATTCTTTATCATTTTGTTGGAACATCCCGTCATGCATGCGTTCTACGCCTAAGTTTGATTAAAAGTCTTTATTATTACATTAGAATATCCACATGCATGCTTTTTCTTGGGACCGATTCCGCTTTATTATTTTGTTGGAATATCTCGTCTGCATGCATTTTCTGTAGGGCCCGATTCCGCTTTTTCATTATTCTGTTGGAATAAACTTGCTGTCTGCGGTCTATCGCATGACCGGTGATTTATTTTGTTATTCCATTCCTTATTATACTCAAATTGGTTAAAGTTTTGACTTCTATACTCCATGAAATTAGTGGAATATCCTTGATATTTGCGCTTCATCCAATATCTTTTCATGGAAATATTCTTCGAGCATTCTTGAATTTTACTCTACAAAGCAAAGATCATGTTGACAATTTGGACGTTATTAGTTCTGGATAAATTAATTCTTGAACTTGTTTTATTGAATTCTTATATCATTTTCATCATCCTCATGTTTTATATTTTGTTGAAAGTCATATGTGGCCTATAGTGCATAGATGGACTTGGTATGATTATGACCGAGATTATTATTCGGTGTAATCATGGTCAGTAATGTTATAAATGATGTGGAAAAAGTCCTCATTGGCCCGTAGTGCATTGATGGACAGTTGTTGGCATGATCATGACCATTGTTGAATACACAAATATTCTTAACCCGTAGTGCATGGATAATTGTGGTCGTGATACCAAAGAATATCCTTGGCCGTAGTGCAGGGGTGATTCGATGATGTGGATTATTTATTAAGCTGAGTCCCAGCGATAAAAGTGACAAAAAACCTTCTAAATCATAAAAGATAGTAGATTTTATTCTCTACTTGACTCTTTTAATGGATTGCTTGTTCATTGCAGAGTTAAACTTGATGGTTGTTATATTGTATCGGTTTAACACTTTGTTGAAGGCTAACGATAATATATTACGCATTATCATAGTCATAATATTTCCCTCTTTGGGCTAGTTGAGCTCACCTTTTACTTTTATTGTTTCTTGCCAACGATATCAAATACTAAACGTTATTCATCACCTAAACATATTCACCTCAAATTAAAAATAATCCAAACTAATAATTCTAAAATAATTCATAATCTATTTAATATGCCTTTAATCATCGCTTTATATCAATTATTAATACTCCAAAATTTATATTCCAAGTATAACTCTTTAAATCCCCTTCGTTCGAACTAATTACACAAATTAACAAAAATTAATAAATATCTATAAGTTAAATTACTAATTACAAATTTACCCACTAACAACATAATCTTTATTAAATTTATTATCAAATAAATTTTATAATTTTATCAACAAGATTAACGAGTTTAAATTAATATACATAACTTTCAATTTTATTCGCTAATTAGTTTATAAATTTTATGGCCAAATAATTATTGAAAAAAAAATAAAAAAAAATAAAATAAAATAAAATAAATAAAAATTCACGAAATCACACTTTGCATATTACTTTGCAAAGCACGAAATCAACTATATATCTTTTATATTAACAAATCAATCATATAAATATATATAATATATATATATATATATATATATATATATATATATATAAATATAATTTACATGAATCCTTTGCTTTGCAACTTGAACCAAAATCATGTTAGAAATTTATTTATTTAGCATATTCATATATATATATATATATATATATATATATATATATATATATATATATATATATATATATATATATATATATATATATATATATATATAACTCCAATGTCCTCCATTCCAAAAATAATCGACAAACTTATATATATATATATATATATATATATATATATATATATATATATATACACACAAATCAAATCATCGTGTATGCTTTTTTTCCAATTCTAAATCATGAAATTAAAAGAAGTTTGAAACATAAAAAATCCTTGATATGGAGAAACACACAAAAAAAAAAAACCAACTGATGATCCTTTTACGATTATTTTAGTACACAACTTCCCTCACAATATAATTAGAGGCGGCTTTCTCATTTTCTCTTTCTAAGGTTGTATAAGGAAAAAAAATAAGATTAGGTTTAGTTATTTATTTATTAATAAATCTTATTAATTCTCCTAATTATAATTGGATTTATTACTACCCACATTTAATTAAATTAAACTCAATTAATTTTAAAGGCCCAAATTGTACTAAATTAATTTACCCATCTCTTATTAATATTTATTAGCCCACACAAATTAAATAACTAGTTTGACCCAACATAAATGACAAAGTCCAATTAATATGTTTTAAAACAAAATAATTTTTATTATGCAATATTTATTTATTAATTTTTTTTTAGGGTATTACATCACCTACCCTTAAAAAGGATTTAGTCCCAGGAATCGAAAAAGAATGAAAAGTACCTAATTATAAAAAGATGCGGATATTCCGCTCGAATGAACTCCTCCATCTCCCAAGTAGCTTCCATTTAAAAGTAACAAAAGGAATTATCTTCCTCAATTTTAATTTTATCAGTTATTTAATTATCTACTAAAAGAATTTAATCTTCCAAACAAAACAAGGAAGAAAAGAGGGAAACAAAATCATTTACCTTTTTTTTAATTTAAACACAATTGTATAAGATAAAATCAATTAATATTTAATAATAAAAAAATGAGTTATTACATTTTTCACCCTTAAAAATAATTAAAGTCCTCTCGAATTCAAATAAGCTACAAAAAATAATAATTTAATTACTGACGTGTAGCGCCGCCATTTATAACGATCAAGCTTCAAGTAAGTCCATAGGTCACACAATTATCCATGTACTAAGTAAAAGATTAGGTAACTCTCACAGTGTCGAGCCTTGGTAAGGTTCTTGGCGTTAAATCACATGATCCTTTGTTAGTGCGGGCCCCGTTAATATCTTTGAGTTTCATTCTTGCAAGCGTCGTACTCTTGAACATAATTGAAATCATAAACATTTTTCTTCATCTAAATCTGATTCAAATAACCAAAATATTTAAAATTATTTTTAACTCGTTAAAATGTTTATATTCCACACATGACAAAGATCTAACAAATTATTTTTATTTAATTTTACATAAATTCACGCATAAAACTCTAAAGACATCAGATAACAAAAAACAACTATGCAAACCATATTACCAACTCTCCCCAAGTCCTCAAGAGCTTCAAAATATCTCATCCTTAATTTGAACTATTCACCAAATAATATTACACCAAAGAATATACTACTAATATCTCTTTATCACCAACTCTCCTAAGTCCTTAAGAGTTTCAAAATATCATAACCTCCAATCAAATTAGTTCTCAAATATTATTACACAAAAATATACTACTACTAAGATCTCTCCATCACCATACCAAACTCCAAATCATATATCCTACTATCCGAATAAACAAAGCGATAGCTTTCAAAATCTCTTAAAGATTCATCACTTAATATCTAATCATTTAATAAATCAATCATTCTCTTAGTGCAAACCTTAACCCAACAAATTCCAAAATCTCCTCATACTATCACTCAAAATTTCATATAAAATAACTCCAATATTCTACTAGGAAATAATCATAAAATTCATTTACTCAAAAAATTAATCTAATTACCTCGAATCTTTACAACAACTCAAAATTACAAGAGATCCTTTGTACTTAATAGTTTTCACTTTATCATATTATCCCACCGATTCACATACCTCAAATTATTCACAACTTAACAAAAATCAGAATCTAACCCAAATAAAATCCTCAATTCCAAAATCATAATAATTTGTAATTACCTGAAATAACTCTAACAAATAATTCTCCAATATCAAAACTCAACGATACAATTGCTTTCATATCATAATCGTATAATCATTTCTTAATTGAACAAAGTATGACATTATTCTCCTTAATGATCAAATCACCATCCTTAACTAACATTATTGCTCCAACGAATATAACAATAATAATCTTAACAAGTTAACTCGCGCTTTCTCAAATCAATTACAATTTAAAGAGCTAAAAACACTTGGTCAAAATAAAGACCAACCAAGCAGAGAACAAAATCAAATCAAACTCCTACGTCTACCCAATGATTTACCCTAACTCATGGTCAAACCTAAATAGGTTTTCTACAAAAAAGAAACTAAGCTTTGATACCATCTCTCTGTAACCCCCTTCCCGAAAAGGAAAGGGAGGTCACGTCTAAAGCACAACAAACCTCAAAATAAATAAAGCAGAGCACTAATAACTTCAAAATATTAATAACGATATCCATCAATGAAGTACTAAATATAATTCTCAACTAGAATCAAAATAATCAAAAAAAAAAAATCAAAACCACCTAGATGGTCAAAGACAACTCTCTCATCACACTAGTACGAATCACCCCTGAAACTGGGAAGAAAAAAAACAAGCATGAGCCAATTGCCCGAAGACGGATATGAGATATACAAAAGATATACAGCGATATACGAAAATAAGCGAGACAAAATCTTTGAACAAAGCCTCAAGTGCAAATCTGACGAAAATATAATATCCAAAGATCCGAATGGAATATATACGAATCAAGCGTAATGAATATATCTCGAATCAACGTAATTGTGAAACCAATAAAAGAATAAAGAAATAACGGAATGAAGTAACTAACTCAATGACTTGAATTGAGCGAAACCAACAAAACTAATCCAATAAAATAATAGGCTGAAACAAATGGCTGGAGTTATTTTATACCGAATGAGCTCAGAAATACACATTGCCACACAGGCAAGTCAAAATAATGCCACACAGGCAAGTCAAATGATGCCACACAGGCAACCAAAATAATGTCACACAGGCAAATCACACATTGGACCGCGAATCCAAATGTATGCAAATCGGATAGGTGTGTTTGGCACAACATCACAAATCCGCAGAACAGAAAACTAGGGTTAACCCATACGCCTCCCACAACAAAACACCAAATGGCCCACTTCCTCCGGAGCCCAAAATGGACGCAGTGGACTAATCACACCGCCACGGAAAGTGTCGCGTCTCTCGTGTTAAGACGACGCGTACTGTGGTACCCCCACGGGTGGTTATAATTCAGGTATACTCTACGGTATATTCTAACAAAAATATCATGTCACAACACATGCGACATAATACCAACAAAAGGGTTCTATATATACATGTTGAACCGAATCAAATTATAGTCACAAGGTTTCAAAAGGAAGGTAGTGAACATGCATCGCTCTACAATTATCAAAATAAATAATACTAAACATGATAACCTAATTCAAAGAGTACAAATACGAAAGTCATACGTATCAACTCTAAAATGAAACTAATATATTTATTTCACAAGAAACAATTATGTGAAATCATAATAGAATTGAAATAAGGAAACAAACGAACAAATCAAATTTAACAAAGGTATCATTTGAAAAGTACGGAATCCGTAGTACGATACTTCCAAACCATTTATAGCACACTCCACAAAATCTTACCCTCAAATGCCAACGATATCAAATCTGTAAACGTTATTCATCACCTAAACATATTCACCTCAAATTAAAAATAATCCAAACTAATAATTCTAAAATAATTCATAATCTATTTAATATGCCTTTAATCATCGCTTTATATCAATTATTAATACTCCAAAATTTATATTCCAAGTATAACTCTTTAAATCCCCTTCGTCGAACTAATTACACAAATTAACAAAAATTAATAAATATCTATAAGTTAAATTACTAATTACAAATTTACCCACTAACAACATAATCTTTATTAAATTTATTATCAAATAAATTTTATAATTTTATCAACAAGATTAACGAGTTTAAATTAATATACATAACTTTCAATTTTATTCGCTAATTAGTTTATAAATTTTATGGCCAAATAATTATTGAAAAAAAAAAAATAAAATAAAATAAAATAAAATAAAATAAATAAAATTCACGAAATCACCGCACACCGCATATTACTTGCAAGCACGAAATCAACTATATATATTTTTTATATTAACAAATCATATATATATATATATATATATATATATATATATATATATATATATATAATATAATTTACATGAATTACATGAATCTTTGCTTTGCAACTTGAACCAAAATCATGTTAGAAATTTATTTATTTAGCATATTCATATATATATATATATATATATATATAATATATAATATCCTCAATGTCCAAAAATAATCAAAAAATAAAATATATACTTATATATATATATATATATATATATATATATATATATATATATATATAAATCAAGTCAAATCGTGTATGCTTTTTTTTCCAATTCTAAATCATGAAATTAAAAGAAGTTTGAAACATAAAAATCCTTGATATGGAGAAACACACCAAAAAAAAACCAACACGATGATCCTTTTTACGATTATTTGCAGTACAACTTTCCTCACAATATAATTAGATGGCTTTCTCATTTTCTCTTTCTAAGGTTGTATAAGGAAAAAAAATAAGATTAGGTTTAGTTATTTATTTATTAATAAATCTTATTAATTCTCCTAATTATAATTGGATTTATTACTACCCACATTTAATTAAATTAAACTCAATTAATTTTAAAGGCCCAAATTGTACTAAATTAATTTACCCATCTCTTATTAATATTTATTAGCCCACACAAATTAAATAACTAGTTTGACCCAACATAAATGACAAAGTCCAATTAATATGTTTTAAAACAAAATATTTTTATTATGCAATATTTATTTATTAATTTTTTCTGGGTATTTCTTTTACGTATAACCTTGCCAATTGATCTAAATTGAATCGATTTTGATTGGAAGGAAGTGTGCGATTTCGTCGATCCGGTTAACGATAACCCATACTGCGTCGTAGCCTTTCTGAGTCGTCGGAAGGCCAACCACAAAGTCCATTGTAATATGTTCCCATTTCCATTCTGGGATCTCTAACGGTTGTAGCAATCCACTCCGTCTCTGATGTTTTGCCTTCACTTTCTGACAGGTCAAACACTTGGCAACACATTCTGCAACATCACGTTTTAAATTCGGCCACCAAAAATGTTGTCGAAGATCTTGGTACATTTTGGTACTACCAGGGTGAATCGAATATCATGAACTATGAGCCTCGCTCAAAATATCTTCCTTAATCTCTTGTACTGGCGGTACCCAAATTCTACTCTCAAATCTAAGTATTCCTTCCTTATCCATCTTAAATCTCGGTTCAGTTCCTTCAGATATCTTCTTTGTCACCTTTATACATTCTTCGTTTTGAAGCTGAGCCTCCTTTACTTTATCTAGTAGAGTTGTACCAGATTGCATCTGAAATATTTTCTCATCAATCTCCATAGGATACTTCACCTCTAACTCCAGTTTCTCCATTTCTGAAATTAGCTCCTCTTGAGCAGTTACCATCATCAATTTCTCACGACCCTTTCTACTTAAGGCGTCGACAACCACATTTGCTTTACCCGGATGGTATAAAATCTCACAGTCGTAATCCATAATTAATTCCAACCATCTTCTTTGACGCATATTCAAATCCTTCTGCGTGAAAATATATTTCAGACTCTTGTGGTCCGTATATATTTCACACTTCTCCCCGTAGAGATAGTGCCTCCAAAATTTTAAAGCAAAAACAACTGCAGCTAACTCCAAATCATGGGTTGGGCATCCCTTCTCATAATCCTTCAACTGTCGTGATGCATACACAATGACTCTGTCATTTTGCATAAGCACACAGCCAAGTCTTTTATGCGATGCATCGCTAAAAACAACAAAATTTCCTGTATCATCCGGAAGAGATAACACAGGGGCCGTACTCAACCTCTTCTTCAATTCTTGAAAACTCTCCTCACACTTATCCGTCCAAACAAATTTCACAACTTTTCGAGTTAAATTCGTTAACGGAGTTGCGATCTTGGAAAATTCTTGTATGAATCTTCTATAATACCCTGCCAATCCAAGAAAACTTCTTACTTCTGACGGCATTCTCGGCTGATCCCAGTTAATCACGGCTTCGACTTTAGATGGATCTACCGAAATTCCATTTTTATCGATCACGTGACCAAGAAATTGAACTCGTTCAATCCAGAATTCGCATTTAGAAAACTTAGCATACAACTTCTCTCTTCTCAATACTTCCAACGTTAACCTCAAATTCTCTTCGTGTTCTTCTTTGGTTTTCGAATATACCAAAATATCGTCTATAAATACCACCACGAATTTGTCCAAAAATGGCTTGAACACACCATTTATTAGTCCCATAAATGCTGCAGGAGCATTTGTTAGACCAAACGACATTACTAAAAATTTGTAGTGACCATACGCATTCTGAACGCTGTCTTCGGTACATCCTCTGGCCTCACCTTCAGTTGATGATAACCACTCCTCAAATCTATCTTAGAAAAGTATTTTGCTCCCTTCAATTGATCAAACAGATCATCGATCCTCGGTAATAGATATCTATTTTTAATCATGACCTTATTCAATTCTCTGTAGTCAATGCAGAGTCGCATCGATCCATCCTTCTTTTTCACAAACAACACCGGCACTCCCACGGTGATACGCTCGGTTGAATGTACTTCTTGTCCAGCAATTCTTGTAATTATACCATTAACTCTTTCATCTTTACTGGTGCCATTCGGTATGGTGCCTTCGATATTGGAGCAGTTCCGGGCACCAAATCGATCACAAAATTTACCTCTCTATCTGGTGAAAGTCCTGGTAAATCGTCTGGAAATACGTCGACGAAGTCCTTCACAATCGGTAACTCTTCTACCTTTTGATTCTCTTTTCGACTGTCGACTATGTAAGCTAAGTATCCTATACAGCCTTGTCTTAATAACTTTCTGGCCTGCATCATCGTCAGACAACTCGTTTGTCTAGGCGACTTGCTACCATAAAACACAACCTTTGATGAAGTCATAAGGTTAATACGCTTTCTTTTGGCAATCAATTACAGCCCCGTAATTGAATAAACAATCCATTCCCAAAATAACGTCAAATTCCCCAAGTCGAATAGGGATAAGATCTACGTTCATGATATTACCCTTAATATCCACTCTACAGTTCTTATGTACGTACTTAACATGGATTATTTCTCTATTCGCAATTTCTATGTTCATGGGGTAATCTAATTCATCCTTAGGCAAATCTAAATTCTTGGCAAAGTCATCGGATATAAAGGAACAAGTAGCACCCGAATCAAATAAAACATAAGCATTAATTTTATTGATCGGAATGATACCTGACACCACATCACGGGATTGAACTGCATCTTGCACCGTCATTATGAAAGTCCGGGTGGTCGGTCGGTTTGTTGCGGTTGGTCCGGTGATGGTTAAGGCATTTCCACTGTTGTTTCCCCGGTTTCCTCCTGATCCTGACCCCCCCGATCCCTTCTTGGGATAGTCTCTTACCAGATGGTTCTTCGAACCACAAGTAAAACAAGCACCCTTCTTTGGGTTTGGACAGTTTGGTGCTATGTGGCCTTCCTGACCACAATTGTAGCACACTCTTTTTCCTTTCATACAAACTCCCAGATGGGTTTTCCCGCAAGTTGGGCATGCTTCGATTCTTTTCTTCTGACTACCTTGCTGATTCCCCGATGATAAGTTTTCATTCCACATTTTCTTCTGATTATGACTACCTCCAATGTTACTCCCACCAGTCTTGTTATTACCTTCATTCTCACTCTTCTTCTTCTTCTTCTTCTTCTTCTTCTTCTTCTTCTTCTGTTCTTGATTATACTTGGTCACCGCATTGCTTCCACCTTCAGCGAGGATGGCCTTTTCCAGTATTCCAGCAAAAGTGTTTATCTGAAACATTGATACCTTACTATATACCCAAGGCTTTAGTCCTTGTTCGAATCTTCTGGCCTTTCTCTCGTCAGTGTGTACTTGATACGGGGGGAACCTTGCCAACTCGTTGAATTTAGCCGCGTAGTCAGGTATGCTCATGTTTCCCTGCTTCAGTTCCAGAAATTGAACCTCCATCTGATCCTGCAAACTAGTTGGGAAGTACATTTCGAAAAATATCTCTTTAAATCTCTCCCACGTAATTACACCTTCACCTCCTCGCACTTTGTTTGCTTGCCACCAGTAGCTAGCCTCAGACTTCAAAGATAAACGCGTAAAGGCGATCTTACGGTCTTCTAACCCTAGCAACGTCGAAAACCTTCTCCATCTCCATAACCCACGTTTGAGCCTCGATTGGGTTCATGGAACCTTTGAACTTCTGGCGGTCCCACCGCCTTGAAATCTTTAAACGTTGTGTTTGGTGGAGCTTGAGGTTGATTGTTCATTGCTCCGGTCGATGAAGTTAACTAACTGTTGAATGGGATTAGCGTTGACATTATTGTTATTATTGGTTGACTCTTCTGGTAGGTTGATTTGTTGTCTCCTCCTTGGCGGCATATTTCTGTTAAATAAACGCTTATTAGAACTTTATTTATTTCTCTAAATAGTTAAGGCATTACTCAACAATTTAACATATCACTTAACATATTAGTTCAAACAACTTGATATATATTCATTCAACTCAAAAGTTTTAACATCAAACTATAGCATCACTGCTATTTACATCAACTATCCAAGAATAAAGAATTCACATGATTTAAACATTAAAATATTCCTTCGTTCATAAACACGTCAGAATTTACATCTAAAACTAATTAAGTTCTTCACATAATTAAACAAATCATATCACCTTTACCAAGGTAGTCTTGATTAGCCTTGCTATGCTCCTCTTCAGGATGCGATACATCGTCTCCGTGATCCATCATGTACAATGGTAGTCCTTGAGGCTGGATTGGGTACCTCAAAACTCGATCTTGGGTCTCATTCATTGCCTTGTTAAGTGTAGAATATGTCTCCCCAATCTTCGCCTTCTTTGCACGACCATCATCTTCTGCACGATCAGCTCGACGTGATTCTCTTACCCAGCCTTCCTCAGCTATTTTTAGTCTTTCGGAGGTTTCCTTAAGTTCCTTCTTTAGTTTCTCTATCTCCTCTGTCTTATCTTCGGTTTGACCCTTCTCATGGACCAAATCCCATTCTATATTTCCCAGTCGTGAGTGAAGAGTCGAAATCTCCCTCTCCTTCTGCTCTAGAGTAATATCTTTGAATAACCGCCGCTCACCAAATCTCGAACCTCGTCTCGTAACTCTACGTTACGGTCGTATAATGTGTCGTACATCTTAGCATCGATGGTGTACCGTGGTAACTCCTCTTCTTCCTCTTCCTCAACAAATTCCTCCTCAGGATCAGTCTCGGGCTCATGCTCCTGACCAACAACGGTGATCAATGGAGATGACTCCTCTGTATCAATGTTGTTCCCCTAACGATACATGAATGTCTCGGGGTTCCTCCTCTGTCGGTACTATAGGTACTTGGGGTTCTTCCTCCCCAGATTGACTAGCTTCTCCAACATTCGACATCCTGACAACAAAATTTTAAGTTTTAGTTACTAAGTCGCACCATCTAACACATACTTTAACATATAAACACATAATGTATTTTATTATCTCCAATGAATTACAAAAATTCATTTCTTAGAACTCGATAAGAGTTTTCCATTACTATCTTCTTCTATAAGGCTACTACCTAAGGTTGTTCCCCCACCTAAGGTTCATAACCTACAGCTTTGATACCAACTTGTGACACCCCCAAATCCGGGTACTTCAATTCTATGGGATTTGGTGTTCACTGTACAAATATCATCTATCTATCTACCCATAATAAATGCAAACCATGCAATAGATAGAATAAAAATCTTCCCCTTAAGGGTTACAACATCCGAATAATAATAATACAATCCCAGGTTAAACTAACCTTAAACATCTGTGCGAAAATATAAACAATAAGTCTTAAACAATATCATTAACTCAAGTCTAACATAAATACATCATCAAATAAAATAACAAGTCTTCATCACTTGCTAACTTTGCCCTTGCCTTTACTAGTGAAAGGTTCATCAGTTCTTTCGTTCTTAACTGCAATGTTATTATTAAGCAAGAGTGAGCACTATTGCCCACGAGTATAATAATGAAATAACAGTATAATAACATGCGAATAAATCAAAGACATCTGAATAAAAGCTCAACTTTTGAATCGAGAATGAATAACAAGAATCAAAAGAATTCTGAGGGTCATAAGACCTTGAACTATGTCCTAGGTTATCAAGGGTTATACTTGAAACCTTTAATGATCATAAGACTATGGACCTTACTACTGCACTTAGGGGATCAAATTTTAGTACCACATCGTGCACAATATCTTAACGCTAATGCATAAGTAAATCCCTTTGCGTGGTTGTTCATCTCGGTTTGACATTCGAGTCCGCACTAAAGGAAGTTTGGTTTGGATAATTCAATAAAGCGCTCAAATTTAGAACGTTCATCAACTAAGAACTAGTTGAATCAATAAAGTTCACTAGTCTAATAAGGTTCAACAATAATGATATTCGATTTGAATAATAATTTCAAGAAGTATACAATAGGACAATTATTGTATAACTGAATCATGCTTTGAAAAGATAATCAATCTTTAATATAACATTTGAACTTGAATAATAATAATGATAATTTACTCGAGGTAACTAATAAACTTGAACAATAATGACAAGTAGGGTTAGGAAACTTGCCTCGTGCGTAGATTACACTTTAACTAAGCACGTTCTTTGAATTTAATCCTACATACCATTCACATTCACAATACCAGTTAATTATAACTTAACTAATCATCAATGATCATTCTTTTGTCTAAACTTTGGTTATGACTATACTTAGTCAAATTATCACATTGACTGTCACATAAAATCACTTCATGAATAATAACTTAATTATGTATTCAATAATTCAATCCACATACAATTATGTTATTTACATGTTAAACATCTATTTTATCATCTCATTATACTTCTAACATTTTTACACGTTCATTAATTAAGTTACTAACACATTGCAAGACTTAATCATTTTTAAAAATTCCATTTTCGAACTTTTACGGAGAGTGGGCGCCATGCAGTGTTACACTATTACACAGTCTTGGTCTTCACAATGATGGATGATATGTCATTGACTCGAGACATAAGCGGCGTATGTAGTGGTGCCATCATAAAGGGAAATATAGTAGTAAGGGAAATACAATGGCCATTTGGCATCTGACATTGTAGAATGGCGATTCATGAAAAATCGCAGAACATGTCAATTTCTTCCAATTTCTTATTTTCTACTCGAAATTAGACATACCCATATGATGTAATTCATGCATAAACATAACCCAACATTTATATAACGACTTTAACCAATGTAAACACTTAATTACAGAATTTAAGCATGCAATTTCACTGACTTTAATGTTCTTGAAGGTTTTGAAAATAAAACATGAAAATTGTCACTACGGATTCGTTATAACACCGAATCCGTTTATTTAAACTTTGGTCTCTTCGTATCAACATGCATAACAATATACTAATGTAAAATTTAGGGATAATATACAATCAACACATGAAATATCACGTATAAGGCCATATGGCCAAAACCCAAACTCTGTAATTTTGAAAAACATATACGACATGTATTTTAATGAAACAGATGATATGGTTTATGAAATATATATAATTAAATACAATATAGTAACATTTAACACATATACAACACATAATCCACACCCTTTATAAATACAGAGACTTTACAGAAAACTTGAAAGCCATTTTCATAAAACTTAAACAACGTAACTTTAAAAATTTGGGAAGGAGGAGATTACCCTGAGTGTAAGGTAAGATTAGAAGACTCAAATGTTTTCTTAAATTCTCCTCTTTCAATCTCTTTCACAATATCATGGGTTAACTGCCCTCAACCTCTACTAGTTCCATGTTTGGCTAGCCTTAAAAGGCTTATTCTCATTTAATTTAATAACTCTTTTATCATATAGTTTAAATCATGTCACACCCACTTGCACAATAATTCATATATTTTATTTAATATAAATAAAATATAATAACTTCTCATAAATTCACATAGTCATATATTTAATTTTTCATTAATAAATAATATCAAATTATTAACTCTCTAATTAATAATTAAATAAATTAAATAACATCATGCTTAATTAAATATTTCATTTAATTCAATAAGCTCACATAAATATATATTTGAATAATAATTATTCTCTACATTAATTTAATAATGTAACACATATAATTAAATTAATCTACCACAATTGCATCAATAAATTATTTAATCCAATAATTAAATCATCGAAAAATATTTATTTACTTCAATAAATATTAAAATTAATTTACAAAATCTCAATCGTCACATAGTCTCTATCTAAGAGCGGCTAGGGTTTTGTTTTTTTATGTAAATCCCTAAAATGACTGATATATATCATATATATAGTAGTTAGGAGGAATTAATCAAAATCTAATATTATTAAAATCTGAAATTTATATATATATATAAATTATTCTTTTTAATTTAAATTCGTGATTTAAAATACTATCAATCATATTGATATATTTAAATCCTTACAGTTTAAATTAATTTCCTTTTTAAATTACGTTCTATGTGTGTGACCCTATAGGTTATTATTACATTGGCAATAATTTTAAAATCATATTATAAAATTATAAACAGTGAGCGGCATTTAGTAATGCATCACTGCTACCCAAGTAATAATAAGATCAATGATTCGAGGCAACTTTTTCGTGACCAATGTTTCAATGTAATTTAATCCTTTTAACCTTAATATCCTAGATTAAACTCGAGTCATGGAATATGTCATACTCTTCATAATTTAATCTTAGTTTTTCTTGATAAATTAGTAGACTATATGAAACAAATCACTATTTGAGCATGGTCATGCATTTCATAGTCCTACTCAATCAAGATGCCTATAGATATCACCCTTAATATATAGGATGGTTAAATTCCATCTAGATCACTCATATTCCTCACACGATTCATGATGTACCCAATAATCACCTTTATAGTCCACCCTATTAAAGGTGACATTTGATGATATCAAAGTACATAAATTCCCGTGTAGAAATATAGTGATTTCAGGTCGGAGGACCATTATATCATTGTCACTATGAGAATTGCTAATGACATTTCGCATAATGCTCCACATAGAATTCTCATTGCGGGTCTGTCCAGTACATCGTTCTCTAATATGTACCTATGCATTGACTTAATATCTCATATATTTATGACCAATGAGATTTGGTCATCAGTTAATCCACGTACTAGTCTTAATGCATCATTGTTGTCCCATCAACAATGATACTCGACTAGGGACATTTAAGAACAATGATACTAATTGTAATTATATAATCATGTTCAAGTCACATACTTGAAACTATATAATTTGTATCAATATTCTAAGGATTTTTATTATGTCAACATTTATATAACGCAGTAAATAAAACCATAATAAAATTATTCATTTATTCAATCAAATATAATATCAAAATGTTAAGTACTTATATCAAATAATTGGCCTCTAGTGCATAAACTCTAACAATTTCTCTCCTACATATTCTCTCTATCTATATGAAGCTTTCTCTCTCTTCTTATAAAAGTTCTAATCATTTGAGAAGAGGAAATTGGTCTAAGCATATTGCGATAAATTGTTTGATTTATTTTATTTGAATGATCTCTTACTTATTTATATTTATGGATATACGAATATAAATTGTTATACACAATTCTATATATCTATATTTCATCTATTTATCAAATAAAAGGATACATAGGCTACACAAGGCTACGAAGATACACCTCTATGGAGAGGAATTCGAACCGTACGATTCCTTATAGTCTTCAGTAACTTTTTATTGATATTATTTATATAAATTTCGTAAAATAGATACCACACTTGATAGCTCAAAACAACACTGAGATATTCCTCCAAAAAGGGGAATCATCTGAATCGGATTTGAGAATCGTAGTGATATATTGAAAATATTTATATAAATATCAATTGTGAAAATATAAATTTTATCTTACTTAGACGCCGCAAGGCTACGGAGATACACCTCTACCAAGAGGAATTCGAACCGTATGATTGCTTATAGTACTAAGTGATATTATTTATAAAAGTTCACATAATAGATAAAATATTCTTATGTATTATATGAGTTAAACAATAATATTTGCTATATCAGTTTGTGCTTAACTGATTTAATTATTATACTTGATAAATATTATTTGAATTGATTGATTCTTTTTATATATAAGTATTGATACATAAAAATCATTCATATAATACTTGTTAAATATTATCTGAGAAACAATCCTGTTTAATCCATAGAAAAACACTCTTTATTTTAAAGAGTAAATAATTCTTTATAAATTGCTTTAAATTATATATCTGCTTAAATAAAAGCATTTTTGAGCTAAAGCTAAAATTAACTTATTTGCTCATTCAAGAAGCATCCTTTTACTCAAAACATAAAAGTTATTTAAACTTTTATAAACAGTGCATAATTTACATATTTTTTTAATCAGAAGCATTATTTGATCTAAGCACAAAATTACTATCTGCTTACTAAGAAGCATATTTTCTTAAGTATAAAAGTCCTTGAACTTTTATAAATATATATGTACTTCAATTGATATCTGCTTATTTGAGAAGCAATCTGTACTAAATTATTTTTGCTTATTTAAGAAGAATTCATCTGTACTAAATTCTTATCTGCTTATTTGATAAACATATTATTGTAAAATCAATTGTAAAAAGAGAAAAGGTCAGAGTTAGTTTATTTTATGTACCTGTGAGAAAGGAGTAATTCTTCGACCAAGACCAGAGTCTTAGAGAGGTGAGCGGGAAGTTGGGTATCTAGTGTACTTGTGAGGTGAGGAAGATCTTGTTGTTTCAAGACCAGATCATAGAATAGAACTGAACTCAAAAGGAATTACAATTAAGCTTGAGGAGGGAGCGGGGAGCTTTCTGTCCAAGATAGATTAGTTGGGAACAGTTGGAAGTTTGTCTATAAAACTTTGTAAAGGCTTCTCCGCCTGTTGAAGGAGTATTTATTACTGATAGTAATAGGATCTCAAGTCCTGAAGAGGTGCTTGAGACTGGACGTAACAGCATACCCGGGATGTATGTTGTGAACCAGACAAATCTATGTGCATTGTGTGATTGAATTTTTACTATCTTGCATATTAATTTCTAAAACTGCAAATTAATTATCCAAAAATTCAAAAAGGCCTTAGATAATTTTTAATCTGTAATAATCTACTAAACCCCCCTTCTAGGTTATTATTGGACTTTTAATTGGTATAAAAGCGGTGCTCTTTAACTAGTTTGTTGAGTAAATACATGCATACCTAAGAGTATATCCATCTATAGCCTACAATGCTACTGGTTGCGGAGAAGGACTATCAATGACCAGACCTCCACTATTTGATGGTTCAAACTTTGCCACTTAGAAGAGCAGATTCAAAATTTATGCCAAATCACAAGGAATTGAAGTTTGGCTTGCAATAGAACGAGGTGTAAAAGTTTCGACACAAATCGTGGGAGAAAATATCGTTGAGAAAGATGTTGATGAATTTACTACTGATGATGAAAAGGCTATGAACATTGCATCCATAGCTGAACAAGTGCTGACTAGTGCCCTCATTGAAAAAGAATACAAAAGAGTTAGCAATTGTAACAATGCAAAAGAAATTTGGGAAAAATGATTCTAACCTATGAAGGAACTAGTCATATCAAAGAAACCAGAAAAGATGCTCTAATCCAAGAGTATGAAAGTTTCAAGCAAGAAGAAGGAAAAAAGAACATTGATATGGAAACACGTTTTTCCAGAATCATTGATGAACTGAAACATCTAAGGAAGGCATATATAACTAATGAGAAAAACAGGATGAAATTTAAATAGGCACACTTAGAAGGGGGGTTGAATAAGTGTTCGAATAACCATGGTCGATTTTTATTTTACTCCAAAACTTTTGCGTATTTCAGCAAGCTGAAATACTTAATTCAGTTTCCTTTAAAAACAGTTTAAATATTGTAGAAGTAAGTATGCTGAAAAGATTATATATATATATATATATATATATATATATATATATCTCAAGTTTCGAAAAATCTTGTTTAGTATATGTGGGCCCATGTGCAAAATTAGGGTTCACATGACCTAATTAAATGCACAATTAAGGTTCCACGGCCTCATTAAATGTGAAAATTAGGGTTCGCATAACATAATTAAACAGATAAGTCAGAAATAAAGGGACTAGACCCGGGAGAAGCCTTGACGGGTCCCGAGGCAGAAGGCTCGTGGAGGCGGCTCGTTTTGGGAATTGATTGAGGGATTGGATTGGTGGCTAGAAGGACAGGGCGATATGGGCATTATTCTAATGACTAAACGGTATTTCTGGAATTTCCCTGAAGACATGTGCTTGGCATGTGATTACTTAAATTCCAGGAAGCTCTATAAATATCCCTTCCATTCAATGAAGGAGGGGACCTCTCTCCAGACACATGACTCAGACTCTTTTGGTGACTTAAGGCTTGGATATTCCACCTAAAAGCACTAAAAGGGTTTGGGACACTCGCTCTCGACTCAAAGGACTCTTTTGGTAGCTTAAGGCTTGGATATTCCACCTAAAAGCACTAACAAGATTCGAACACTCTCTTAACTCGAAGAACTGAAGAAGGCTCTTGGAATCCCAATAACCCTAACACGTATTCCGGATCCTAGGGGTTCTGCCATGCGTCGTTGGAGTAATCGCCCACCTATCGTTCTCCCCTCTATAATCAATCAATCAATTCCGTATTCTTCGTGGATTTCTCTCCTCCTCAGCCAACACGAAACCCTAAACAAGCAAGGCGCGATTTCCTTGCCCATATTTATTTGGTGACTCTATTGGGGAGGTGTAGAATTCTTGAAGGGTATGCCCACAACTCAAAGTGGGAGAACTACAAGAAGAGTTGCTTCACCAACAAATAGCATTACCTCACCGGATCCAGTTCCAAGGAAAGCAACTCAAGCTTTCCAAAGCACAAATCTGGATTTTGACCAACCACTTATTGAAGACGCTTCAGAAGGAAGTTCGACATCACCACATATGGCCAATCAACAACAAACCAACGTAGGAAGGCAAGGTGAGGATGCAAATGGAGAGCAAGTAAATGCTGTGCAACTGGAGATGCTCAAGGCATTGAAAGAAGCACAAGAAGGACAAGGGATGATGATGACCATGATGCTGGAAATGCAGAGGAAGCAAGAGGAAATAGGGAATTTTCGCCAGCAGTTGATGCAGATCCCTACCTTCAAGGCCATGTTCCTAGGCAGTTCGTAGAGAGAACAAGCAGGAGTGGAGGACAACAACAATGGGAGCAACAATAAAGAGAACCAGATTGTACCTCCATTGACGAAAAGTCAATCGGTTCCAATAATCAACTTAGAGCCCCAGAACAGTGGTGACATGCCACAACCTATGTTGGAAGAAAGCCAACCTCAGACAAACATCATCCCAACTGCTCTCCCAGATTTTCACAGTGCGAGATGCCAACCGTCCCAATCCATGTCCAACGAGTGATCCAAAGAATCGCCACTAGTGCCACTTTTTGACGATGCAAGTGTGCATCAACCATACACACCACGGCAGACAACAAAGATATCACAACACCCTGCAGAGTTCATGCCACGAGCCAGTACGTGACGAAGGATGATATGATCGATGTGATCAATCAACTTCGCAGGCAGACATCCCGACCCTCGGAGTTAGACTTTACTTCACCTTACCCGGCACACATTCAGAGGCAACCTTACCCGATAGGGTATATTAAGCATCCCCCACAATTTCCAAAATACAACGGAGAGAAAGGAAATGCCAAGGAACATATTGCCATGTTTGTAGAGTCGATGTCTCCGTGGCTAGGATATGATGAAGTGAAAAACCACAACTTGTTAATGCGGGAATTCAACAAGACTTTGACGGATAGTGCCTTCAGTTGGTACTATAATTTGGAGAAGGGGTCAGTCCATGATTGGGATGACCTAAAATTACAATTTTTTAAGAAGTTTTTCTATGTGCAGAAATAGGTAACCATTGTAGAGCTCATGCGGTTTAAGCAAAAGCCGAATAAGGAGCTGTCAGATTACGTTGATAGGTTCAGGGCCCAAGCACAGAAGTGTGTAGAACTAATTGAAGAAAAGAACTTGGTTAACATATGCAATAATGGTGCTTTAGACTCCTTCAAGCCCCACCTCATTACCAAGGTGTGTGATTCATTTGGGACCCTCTCATCTTTTGCACAAGACTTGGGGGGAATCATGACATTCCCCATCAGTCATGAGATGGATACATGGAAGAGCAAGAGGACAAAAACTGTGGCTTTGGTGGATTCTCAGTCAAAACCACAAGGGGGCAAGAGGGAGAAGAATGAGAAATTTGAACGAAGTAGCGAAAAGCATGGGGACAAATATACCACAATGCCAGTTCCGAAGGCTATCACATGCAACGAGAAGGCGTTCAGGAGCCTGTACGAACAATGGGTCGAGCACGGAGTGGTGAAACCTCCAAGGCCCCGGTCGGTTGTAACTGAAGAAATGAAAAGAAGATCAGACTTTTGTGTATACCACCAATACGCAGGGCATTCCACTATGGACTGTTACAGTCTACGGAGGATATACCATGAGAAATTGGCGACCGGGGATATTGAACTAGGAGAAGAAATGTGTAACACCATCACTCATGGTGCAGTCCCGGAAGTCAAGAACTCAAATATTGGCTCTATGTACCATCGAACAAACTCTGAACTATAGATGAATTAAAAATCCACCCAAGATGGTGGTTTAAGTCCTTAGGAATATCCCTTTCCAAGTAATTGGATGACCAAGGGAGGAGGCACAAGAATTGACGACTAAAAAAAAAAAAAAAAAAACCACCCAAGATGGTGGTCAGAACAGTGGTCAAGTCCTCGTAGACTGCACTTTCCAAGAAATTGGACGACCCAAGTGTCGAGACACCCGATTTCAAGTCCTCGTAGACTGCACTTGCCAAGAAATTAGATGACCCAAGTAACGAGGCACCAATTTTTAAGTCCTCGTAGACTGCACTTGCCAAGAAATTGGATGACCCAAGTGACGAGGCACCCGAGTGTTACACTTTATCATCAAAAGTGAATGAGGCACCTGACTATAAGCCCTCAGACTCGAAAAGTTATACTTTCAACTTTAATAAAAGTAATTGAGGCGCCTGAGTTTAAGCCCTCAACCCCGAAAAAAGTTACACTTTATCTCTAAAAGTGGTGAACGTTATGCTTTCACCGACAAAAGCAAGATTTATTATATGAAACGTTATGCTTTTTCGTTAAAAGCAATTTTATTATCAATAAATTGACAAACTTTCACTTATATTTGAATGTTTTTTTATAATTTCTTAAATAAAAAAAAGCAAAGAAAAGTATAGATTCAAGTGTTAGTTTGTATGAAATAAATGTACATGATTTCCTGATACAGGAAATGAAAAGAACTATGAAAGTTCATGATCCAAAGGTCATGACCTGTCGAATTGAAGATAGAGGAATACCTAAAGCTTGATCTTCGAGGCTATCAGCAGGTCTTTGAGGCCCTCAGCAGGTCTTCGAGGCTATCAGTAGATCTTCAAGGCTATTATCATGTCCTCGATGCTATCAGGCCTTCGAAGCTATCAGCAGGTCTTCGAGGCTATCAGCAGGACTTCGAGGCCCTCAGCAGGTCTTCGAGGCTATCAGTAGATCTTCAAGGCTATTATCAGGTCTTCGATGCTATCATGCCTTCGAAGCTATCAGCAGGTCTTCGATGCTATGAGGACTTCGAAGCTATCAGGCCTTCAAGAAATGTTTGGTTCTCAATGACTTCTTGATTCCAAACGAAAGAGAAATTTCAAGAGATGGTAAAAAAAGATTAGATCGATGATTTACAAAAATATCCCAGGAGAGCTCCTCTAAGGCTTGCCCTTCTAGGGTCTGCTCCCTATAGAGGTTCCCTCTCCTAGGACTTTCATTTTTGAGGATTGCAAAACATCAAGCCCTGCGAAGTGTTCAGACACTGGAATCAAGACTTCAACACTTACAATATTTTGCGCGATCATCTCACCAAAGGCGTGACTCACGCGCAGGGGGCAAATACTTATTGATAGATGACATAGACATCCTCTAGAGTAAAAGTGCATTCACCCCAAGTAGTGATGAATATTTAGATAGAAGAACACCATGGTCCTATTGGATACGAATGTTCCTACATAGCTGGATGCAAGAAGAATGTCAGCTATCCACATAATCAGCATTCCCAAGTCTGCAGAATGTTCAACAGGTAGGGCCTGCTATTCTTGAAGGTGGTTAGATGAATCAGACAAGAAGTCATCCTAACTTCCACAAGCCGTTGGATATAGAAACAAGCCTTCCTTCTTGGTGGAGGAAAAGTTGTACGGGCATAAGTTTGGACTTGCTTCCAAAAGATGATGAAAAGACCAAAGGAGGGGAGCCCTTTCCCAATCATTGAGAAACGGGGCCTCCTTGGTTGTTCCCAAGTCTGCAGAATGTTCAACAAGGAGGGCCTGCAAGAAAAAAAAGTGTTCAGCATAAGGGATCTAAAGAAGCAAGGAAGGGACGTCAAATAAAGTGCTTGAGCTCGAAGTGCTCACCATGGCAAAGAGGAATGTTTGAGAGTAAAGCTTCAAAACACCTGAAAAGAAGATGAAACAATGTCAGAAAGAGTTAGGGAGTACATTTATGCAAGAATAAAATTCCCAAAAATTTTTGAAAAAACTTCGGACGGCCAAAAGGCATCCTTTAGAGCCTTTTTGGACTTATAACGACATATGTCATCGCGTAGTGATGACTTTTGTAGGGCTCATCGATACGGTCATTTTGATATATTATGGGCCCCGAAACTCTAAACGAGTCAAAAGTTATGATCAAAATAGTAATTGCTCTTCCAAAAACCCCCTAGGGTTCGGTCCCCCCTAGGCTTCGGCCACCTAGGGTTCAACCATGTTGGCTTCGTAGGGCTCCTCGCTAGCTTTGTTTTTATATATTATGGGCCCCAAAACTCCAAACGAGTCAAAAGTTATGATCAAAATAGTAACTGCTCTTCCAAAAACCCCCCTAGGGTTCAGCCCCCTAGGGTTCGGCCCCCTAGGGTTCAGCCATGTTGGCTTCGTAGGGCTCCTCGCTAGCTTCGTTTTGATATATTATGGGCCCCGAAACTCTAAACGAGTCAAAAGTTATGATCAAAATAGTAACTACTCTTCCAAAACCCCCCCTAGGGTTCGGTCCCCCTAGGGTTCGGCCATGATGACTTTGTAGGGCTCCTCGCTAGCTTCGTTTTGATATATTATGGGCCCCGAAACTCTAAATAAGTCAAAAGTTATGATCAAAATAGTAACTGCTCTTCCAAAACCCCCCTAGGGTTCCGTCACCTAGGGTTCGGCCATGATGATTTTGTAGGGCTCCTTGCTAGCTTTGTTTTGATATATTATGGGCCCCGAAAATCCAAACGAGTGAAAAATTATGATCAAAATAGTAGTTGCTCCTCCAAAAACTTCATTTTTTTCATTTAAACTTCATTTTTCCCATAGGGTTCGGCCATGTTGGCTTTGTAGGGCTCCTCGCTAGCTTAGATTTGATATATTATGGGTCCCGAAACTCTAAATGAGTGAAAAGTTATGATCAAAATAGTAGTTGATCCTCCAAAAACTTCATTTTTTCATTTAAACTTCATTTTTCCCATAGGGTTCGGCCATGTTGCCTTAGGCCACCTAGGGTTCGGCCTTGTTGGCTTGGGAGATGCATACATACAAATACATGTATAGCCCCAAAGTATGCTTGCAATGGAAAAGGAAGCGATCACTCTTTTTCCATTAAGGGAAGGATTCAAGCTGATTTCCAAAAAGATAAGTATCTTTGAATTTATTTCTAAATGGAAACATATAAAAATATTATTTCCTAAATATAGAATAGATTTGATTTTTGATTTTATTCCCAACAAAGGGAAATTTCGAAATATATGTTTGATTTTCCTTCTTAATGATAATAAGGAAGGATCTTATCTTCAAAATCAAATATAAAGAAGATTTAATTTTATTCCCAACAAGGGGTAATTTTCGAAAATGGATTATTTATATATATATAGATGATATATATATATATATATATATATATATATATATAAATAAATAAATAAATAAAATCTTTTGCTTTCAAATAAAATTAAGATTTGATCTTATTTTCAAAATAAAATTAAGATTTGATCTTATTTTCAAACTAAAATTATGATTTGATCATATTTCCAAAATAAAATTTAGATTTGATTTTATTTCCAAAATAAAATTATGATTTGATTTCATTTGGTAAAAAGGAAAGATTTGGTTTACGAAAAGAAGGATTTTATTAAATTAAATTTTATTTGGTAACATTTGATAATCTTCCTTGTCTTAATTTCCAGAAAAAAATAAGGAAGCAAATATTGGGCAAACTATGGAAAGATTTTCAGAAGATTTTTCAGTATGGAAGTATTCTTGCGCGATCGTCTATTTGGGAATGCGACTCTCGCGCAGGGGGAAAATGTGGGCCCATGTGCAAAATTAGGGTTCACATGACCTAATTAAATGCACAATTGGGTTCCACAGCCTCATTAAATGTGCAAATTAGGGTTCACATAACCTAATTAAACGGATAAGTAAGAAATAAAGGGACTAGACCCGGGAGAAGCCTCGATGGGTCCCGAGGCAGAAGGCTCGTGGAGGCGGCTCGTTTTGGGAATTGATTGAGGGATTGGATTGGTGGCTAGAAGGACAGGGCGATATGGGCATTATTCTAATGACTAAAGGGTATTTCTGGAATTTCTCTGAAGACATGTGCTTGGCATGTGATTACTTAAATTCCAGGAAGCTCTATAAATACCCCTTCCATTCTATGAAGGAGGGGACCTCTCTCCAGACACATGACTCAGACTCTTTTGGTGACTTAAGGCTTGGATATTCCATCTAAAAGCACTAAAAGGGTTTGGGACACTTGCTCTCAACTCAAAGGACTCTTTTGGTAGCTTAAGGCTTGGATATTCCACCTAAAAGCACTAACAAGATTCGAACACTCTCTCAACTCGAAGAACTGAAGAAGGCTCTTGGAATCCTAATAACCCTAACACGGTTTTTAGATCCTAGGGGTTCTGCCATTCGTCGTTGGAGTAATCGCCCACCTATCGTTCTCCCCTCTACAATCAATCAATCAATTCTGTATTCTTCGTGGATTTCTCTCCTCCTCAGCCAACACGAAACCCTAAACAAGCAAGGCGCGATTTCCTTGCCCACAATATATTAATCTTAATTCTTGTTATCAATAAAATTAAGCACAGATAATTAAATGAACACCAAGAATTTTTTACGTGGTTCAACTACTACCCTATATAATAGTAGCCTAATCCACGTCCAATACCAACTAGTATTGGAGACTTACTTTATTTATTTCTATATAAATAAACACTGATTACAAAATAGATTCTTACAATAATTAATAACAATTAATTTTTCTTGAGCACTCTTGCTCCTTGTGAACCTATGCACTCTTCAAGCACCTTTGCCTCCTTGAACCTGTTTGTAAACCTTTTCTCTAATCCACTAGGATAAACACCTTTAGATTACCCTTAGTCTAAACAAAAATAAATACAAATATAGAGGTTTATGATCAATGCAAGAATAATCAATTTAACAATTAAAGGCTCAACTAAATGCAATGATCAATTAGCAGAAAAAGATAATCAATTAACTTACCAATTACCAGCTAAAAAGATATCAGAAATATAATTGCTCAGTTGATCAGAGTTTGCACCAATTAAAAGTTTGCTCGATAATATCAGTGATTTTGTGCAAACGGTATTTCGTGAGTTGTCATTAATCCATACATGAAATACGATTTTATATCCCATAAATTATTACAGTTAATTCTAGATTACATTTGTTCTATTTGACCAAAACAGACGGCATAAAAATATCGCAGAGAAGTCCCACAAATAGTAAAGAAGGTGTACATTATTTATCCAGTTAATATATCTTGAAACAAACTCTTGTTAGTTATACTGTTTGAATAACTTACAAAGACTCTTTAAAAGATAACCCACAAAATCTTTTGACTTAATCTCTCTTATCTCTTAAAGTGGCGTCTAGCAGCAAAAGTGGCGTGTGACATCACACTTCTTTTTCCAATAAACAAGGTCTTATAGTTCTAAGATATTAATAATCATTATCCCTTGAAAACCGTTCACTCACATATCATATCACAATGCTACTGTCCTTTTAGCTTCTAGGCATATAACATTTATCAAGTAACAAGCATGCACACATAACATATATCAAGTAATAAAATATTAATTCATTTTGTACTTGATAATATATATTAATTTAATCTCAATTTATTTTAATATTTAGATAAACCTTTTTCATTAAATTTTAAATTACTTTTTATTTAAGACATAACAAAATGCAAATGATATGTCCTAGAGCCTTTAAATGAAAAATCAATTATTATGCAATTGACCTTACACTTTTGTTTCCTAGTAAAGAAAAACTCTTCAACCACTTGAATATCCCACCAATGTTGTTTATCTTTAGATACCTGAAATGCCATAAAATAATTTAGCATACGAACAATTCATCATCAAAACTTAAGGATGAAATATGACTATGTCAACATTCTCCCCCTTTTTGATGATGACAACCCAAAAATATTAATTCCCTTTAGCTCCCCCTAAAACTATGCATACAATATAATTAGCTCCCCCTAAATTCATGCAACAATATTATTTCAGGAATCTTACAATATCTAACTGAAATTCGATTTCAGTTAATCCTGAAATTTTAAACAACCCCTATTATCTGGGCATGTACCTGCAATCATGTTAGTTCAACATACACCAAATATCAAACTTCTAACATACATTTAAAATTTAAACAAAATAAGTCTGTGAAGCACAATTCCAAAAACAAATAGTCTTTTTCAATCTATCAAAATAAAAACATAAACGTCTCCCCCTTTGTCATCAAACAAAAAGGGAAATAACACGATGATTAGCACGATGAATCTTTTCAGCAAGGGTAAAATCAGCAGCAAATTGAGGAGGACGGGGAATGTAAGTTGTATTTGGCAATGGTACGTCAAGGAAATAAACCATATACTCTGCTAGCCAGTTACAATGAACCCATTCTGTAACGAAAGAATGTTTACGCTGCGTATGTAATTTAGAGCTTATATCATTGAAACGCAGAGCTGCAAACTCAGCTAACTCACCAACCTGATTGCTTACAAACTTAATTTCCTGACTTAATTGACAAGCATTGCGGTTTATTTTCCGTTGCATGACCTCTGCTAAAGTAGTGGTTTACAATTCAAACCCAGCTTGTAAATCAATAAATTCATCCTCAATGTTCTGATAAAGTTTGTTAATCTCAGGAGCACCCAAAGGTAATTTGCCTTTCTCCAACATAGTCATACGAGTGTTAAGGCCATACATGTCTGTTACATTTTTCTTGATTACTAATCACAAGTTTCAACATTTCAATAATCTCAGAAGAAGATTGAGTGGAGGGCTGAACAGGGGAAGATGGAATTGAGATGGGAGGAATAGGATTATTAGAAGTGATACGAACAAACTGACCTTCAGTCAAAGCAATACGAGACAACTTTAGAGTATTAACACTGAGTGAATCATTCACAACAACAGAAATTTCATTTTCAAAAGAAATTTTAGAGTGATTGAAGAAAGTGGTGAGACTAGCACTATAAGGCAGACACGTTTTTAATTTTCGCAAATAACTCATCATTTGATGAAGCAACAGTTGAGACAAATTGAAAGACACACCTTTTAAAATCATAGCAACTACTATCAAATCCTGATAAGTAAAATCAGCACCTCCACCTAAGTGAGGCAAAAGATTAAACCTAATCAGATGATGAAGAACACAAGCAATAGGAGAAACATCCACTGTTTTGGGAGTAAAAACATCATTCATCAAAGGATTATCCATAACAATCTGTAATTGTTCCAAAGGGGTGAAAGGAGAATGAACAACCCCTTTTTGAGTAAACGGACAGACACCAGTGAATGGAATATTTAAAATGCTACCGAGATCCATGATAGTGAAATACAGAGATTTTCCTTTAACAAAAGATGTGTAAAACTCCCCATGACATTCCAGATTAGGATAATACTGTTGAACTAGTCTAGGATATGCAACTGAAGGAGGAAAAATCATGGAAGAAATACCACAAGATTCAAAAAAAAATTTCAGAGGAGACTCTTGATAACAGATTTGATCAACCGATTTTTCATAAACAAATTATTTTGGGAAAATAACATTCTTAAACTGTACCTCATACACATTACTGCGAAAGAAATTTTCAGTAAGGTCAGAGGTGAGTTTAGGGTTTACTGAAACCGGTGGTGGTGTGAACTCGGCCTTACATAATGGAATCGGTTACTTCCGTCGTCAAGAGGGTCTTGGTGATTTCTGCAAGGGTGGACTGAAGGTTGATTCGTCAGAAGACAAAAAGTCCAACGACTCATGTTCCACAGACATAGCCTTTTTCATTTTTCTTTGTTTGCGAGAAGGTCTAGTAGACGATTGAGGAGGTACCGCCATCTGATCATCGTCAGAATCAACTATCGAGCGCTTGTGCGTCCGGGTTCTCATGGTGTTTGAGGTTTAAAGATTGCAGAAGAAGAAGATGAGTATAAAGTAAGAGAGAAAGAGAGTCAGAAAGTAAAACAAAGAAAAATTTAAGAAGTTAAGAGAATGGAGAGAGAGAGAAAAAGTTAAATAAAAGAGACGGATGCATGTACTATGTATACTTACGTTTCCCAAGAACCTCAGCCGTCCTGTCTCTTCGGTTTTCAAAAACCATTATGATAGACACTTAAAATATCGCGTCCATAAATTAAGGTATTTTAAATGAGCATCCGTAACATCCTACTATTTAATTATCCTTATTAGTTAATAAGATAAGTATGCAGAAAAATAACTATGATAAAAATAATGCATATCTTAAAATTTTCAACAAGAGTTATGTGATACACATTCCAAGTTCTCTTCGCAGCATACAAAATCTATCTTCACTTAACGGTTTAGTAAAAATATCTGCAATTTGATTTTCAGTAGGAATAAAAATCAATTTAATTAAACCTTTTGATACATTATCTCTTAAAAAATGATGTCTTACTTCTATGTATTTTGTACGTGAGTGTAACACGGGATATTTAGAAAATATCTATAGCACTAGAATTATCACAATATATAGGCACACATTCACATAATATATCAAAATCACATAGGGTTTGTCTCATCCACAAAATCTGAGAACAACAACTTCCTGCAGCTAGGTATTCACCCTCAGTAGTTGAAAGAGCCACTGAGGTTTGCTTTTTATTATGCCATGATACGAGACTTTCTCCCAAGAAAGTATAAGTACTACTCGTACTTTTTCTGTCAATTTGACACCCTGCATAGTCATCATCTGAATAACCTATTAGTTCAAAGTTATTGCAAATTGGATAAAATAACCCTAAGTTAATTGTACCACTTAAATATTATAAAATTCTTTTAACAACATTTAAGTGAGATTCTTTGGGTTTAGCCTGAAATCTTGCACACAGACAAACGTTATACATTATATCGGGTCTAGAAGCAGTTAAGTATAGTAAGCATCCAATCATACCTCGATATTTTGTTATATCAACATCAATACCTTTGTCATTAGTGGTGAGCTTTATTGATGTGCTCATGGGTGTACCTTTTGAGTTAGATCCTTCAAAACCAAATCTCTTGAGTAATTCTTTTGTGTATTTGGTTTGATGAATATAAATTCCTTCCTTTTTTGCTTGATTTGAAGTCCCAAGAAGTAACTAAGCTATCCCATTAAGCTTATGTCAATTCTTTATGCATACACTTGGAAAACCACTCACACAGAAAATCATTAGTAGCACCAAATATTATATCATCTACATATATTTGAACAATAATGATATCTATATTTTTATGCTTGATAAACAATGTAGAATCTATTTTACCTCTAACAAATATGTTTGACAAGAGATACTTACTTAACCTTTCGTACCAAGCCCTTGGAGCTTGTTTCAATCTATAAAGAGCTTTCTTTAATTTGTAAACGTGATTAGGATACTTTTTATGCTCGAATCCAGGAGGCTGTTTGACATATACTTCTTCACTGATGTACCCATTGAGGAACGCACTTTTTACAACCATTTGATGAAGCTTAAACTTTTTGTAGCATGCAAATGCCAACAAAATTCGGATTAATTCTAGCCTTGCCACTGGTGCATAGGTTTCTTCATAGTTGAGCTACTAACCTTGCTTTGTTACGAATGATTGTCCCGTGCTCATCAAGCTTGTTCTTGAATACCCATTTAGTACCAATAATGGAAACATCTTTTGGAGGAGACATAAGTTCCCACACTTGGCATCTCTCAAATTGTTGAAGTTCTTCTTGCATTGCTAATAGCCAGTTCTCATCAAGAACTGCATCTTTTGCATTCTTTGGCTCAACCTGTGACAAAAATGCAGAGAATGCACAATGATTTTGTAAACCTCTTCGTGTGGTTATACCTTTGTTGATATCTCCAATGATATTTTTCGGAGGATGATTCTTGATATATCTAGCTGTTCTTGGCATTTGGATATTATGTATAACTTCTTTTTGATCATGAGACTCATCTTCAACATCTTGCAAATTTTTAGGTTCACGTTCCTGCTGGTCATTTATTTAAGTTTCCTAAAACTGTTCATTCGGTTTCTTATTTTGTTCTTTTCGGTTTGCTGAAATCCTGACTATCTCCAAATTTCCTGCATCATCTTTACTTTCTTTTGGAAGATCATTATTAGTCTCATTGAAAGTGATATGAACAGATTCTTCTACACATGACTTTCTAATATTGAAAATACGATAAGCCTTACTATTTTGAGAATAGCCAATGAATATTCCTTCATACGACTTAGCTTCAAATTTTCCCAAATTATCACTTGTATTTAAGATGAAACATTTAGAACCAAATACTTTGAAATAACTTATGTTTGGAATTTTATTATTTAAAAGCTCATATGGTGTTTTCAAGATAATAGGACGAATGAGTACCCTATTTAACACATAATATGATGTACTTACTACTTCGGCCCAAAATTTCTTTGGAAGCTTACTTTTTTGCAATAAAGTTCTTGTCGTCTCTTGTAGAGTCCTATTCTTCCTTTCCACCACCCCGTTTTGTTAAGGAGTCCTTGGGGCTGAGAATTCATGGCTAATACCTCTTTGATCACAAAAGGTTATGAATTTTTTTTGAAATTCAGTACCATGGTCACTTCGAATTCTAATGAGTTTGTAGCTATACTTTGTTTCAAGATTCCTTATTAATCTTTCAAACTCTTTAAATGCTTCATCCTTAGTTCTCAAAAATAACACCCATGTATATCTAGAAAAATCATCAACTATTACAAATGCATAAAATTTACCATTTATACTAGAATGTCTTTCTGGCCTGAATAAATCAAGATGAAGTAATTGCAAGGGAGAGGAGGTTGATACCATATTCTTTGCCGTAAAAGAAGTTCTTACTTGTTTTCCTAGTTGACAAGGAATGCATATTCCTTTCTTTTCAAACCTTATTTTTGGCAGTCCTTTTACAATATTCTTTATAGATAACTTTTTGATTAGATCCATATGAACATGTCCCATCCTCTTATGCCATAGATAAGCTTCATCTTGTACATGGTACAGAAAATAACTACAACTTTATTACAACAATTGTCGTGCAAAATACAACAACACATATGATGTGAGTTTTGATACAAATATATACTAACTGTTACTCTCATCCCAACCTTGAATAGCACGTCACAATGGCACCTTACATAAATGTATAGTTAAAAATTGTTTTAGAAATTAGAATCTTTGGGAAGTGCTCAAGGAAACCTTCGTACATGGGAGCGCATGCGTCTAGGTTATGATAGATATCATATGTCCACAGAATTATCCTTCGTTGACCCAATAGACCCCAAAGAAAAACGAGAAGATTACTATCATATTCTTTCCAATGGTGAGTCTTATCTTGACATGTCATTATCTCCAGTGTCTCTAATTGAGAGTTATACTTCAACCAAATACCAAGATTATATAGGTAGTGCTCATAAATATACTCAGCAAGTGGATGTGCATAACCATGTCTTATAATGACACGAGGTTGTATGTCATTAGACATCTTGTATGATAGTGGCAAAACACCCTTCCAACGTTGGGTTCGCCTCGCCCTATTTGATTCACCAAATATAACTACTAAATGATGTATAAAATACAACACACTTTTCTATACTCTTTAGGGAGAACTCCACATCTAGAGACCACCGTTTTATTCCCTTGTTACCCCCGCTCGACCCAGCTACACTCATATTACCTGAAAGGAATTGTGAAGCAAAAGGGTGAGCTCAACTAGCCTAGTAAATAATATTATGACTAAAGATAAATAAATTATCAATAGCCTTCAATAGTAATAAATCAGAGATTTAGAACATATGGTAGATGATAAAAATTTTCAACCATAGTTGCAGCGGAACGAGCAATCCATTAGAAGAGTCAAATAGACCATAAAGTCTATTATCTTCTCCATGTTAAAAATCCACCAACAATGTTTTATCCCAATAACATCACTCAACAGTTCCTTTCCATAATCATAATTGTGATTCTAAATTCCTCTTCGCACCAGGACGAAGATAATTTTCATCACCTGTCTTTACTTGAAACATCAAAGATCATGGTTATACCAAATCACAGTTCCTGTTCATAATAATACCAATAAATCCATCTTTGCACTATGGGCCAAAAATATTCATCAACAGACCATCTTTGCACTACAGGCCAAAGATATTCAACAACAAGTCATCTTTGCACTACAGGCTAAAGATATTAATATCTCACAGAAATATATAATAATTTCAGAATTTATATAAAAAATAATTATAACCATGTTGATCAATTCACCTTTGCACTTAAGCTAAAGATATTCAATTATAAATTCAATGGTCATGATCATACCAGTCAACAATTCATCTTTGCACTACTGGCCAAAGGGAACCCATAGTCATGATCATACCAAAAATCTACCCATATTTACACTCAAGTCAAAGAGAAATATCATCATTAGGGTTATAAAAATATTATATATGATAATAAAAACAATATAATCAACATATAGATTTAATCTTAAGAGTAATATTCATAAATCAACTATAATTTGGTTAGAAAAAGAAACCAATTTTGTCGTGAATAGTAACTCGTGAATAGTAACTCATGAATAGTAACTCATAAATAGTAACTCGTGAATAGTAACTTATGAATAGTAACCTTGACATAAAAAAGGTAGAAATTCTACAATAAAATCCATACCAATATTTCGGTATAATGATATTGAAAGAATAACATTTCTTAAACTTATAAACAATTTATTTTAATTGTTTACACTTTACTAATTAATGCATTTAATCATTCTAAAATGTCAAACTCATAAGATTTCATCACCAATAACCAAAACCCTCATAAAAAATTTGCATACACCTCATATAGAATTCTCAAGCCATAAAATCCTATTTTCCAATTTTCTTACTTCACATAACATATTTAATTCATTTATTCATAACTAGTCTATTTTCATAAAAAATACCAAATCAGTACAAACAAATTTTTTTTTCTGGGATTTAGCAGAATATAGTTCCATATTGAACATATATTTTTCTCAGAATTTTTAAAATCCATTTACTATTTTTCATATGGCCAAAACAAATTTTAATATTTAGATATTTATCATAAACTCGTACTTTTATCCAAAAATTCAACGTTATGAGTATACTATACATTATATACATGTACTCCCAATACAAATTTCACCAATTTTGGAGTTGACCACAAGGAGTTATAAGGGTTTACTTTTAAAATAGTATTTTCCCATAAAATTCATAACTCTTAATCTATACATCCAAAAATCTCCATTTTTGGACACAATCTAGAAAACTCATCAAATTATCATTCCAAATTTTTCCAGAATTTTTGAAGGTCGGAAAAATTACTTAAACCCGAAAAAACATAATAACCCTTAAAATCCCTTTACCTCAAAGAAATAGTACTTTGAATGAAAGGTCGGATGTGATCTTTGATTGAACTTGGTCTTGAATAGCAACTCTCAAAGTATCTAAATACTCACAAATACGCCGATAATATATAGAGAGAAAGAGAAAGCTTATGTTTCGGTGTGATTTTCAATTCTAACTTAGCCCTCTATTTATAGGAAATTGTTATAGACGCCAAGCAGAGACTTGACTGCCACCGATGGCTTTACCTGCTACTATTGCCACCCACAACATTTGAAATAAAATTCAGCACATTTCTTCACCAACCACAAGTGGGGGCCACTCAATTCTAGAATTTTCCACCAAAATCATTTATAAACCTAATTTTCGAATCAGTCACATCTTAAAATTCATAACAAATTATACGTTCATTTTTAACGGTTCAAAATTTGTGGATATATACTCAACGTATATATGTATAACATATCCAAAAATCACAACGATCCAACGGTCGGATTAAAATTATAACTCACGAAATAGGGCTTTAAGAACACCGATTTGATCTTTTAATACCTCCAATCCGGTAAAATACTGATAAAACACCTCAACATTAATTCATTCATTTATAACCACATAAATAAATTAATTATTTATATCCACATCAAATAAATATTTCCTTATCATATAAATCAATAATTAATTATTCACAAATAATATTACAGAATCACAATAATGACAACCAGACAGTTCCCAGGAAAGAGGGGGCTTTCCGATAAGGATTTCTCCTTATTGGCGCGCAATTATGTGACCAAACCTCTCCTTGAAAGAACTTTCTAGATATTGCCAATAATGATATCTAATAATATTATTCAAATAATATGACTTATTGATCTGATAATGGGAAATACTGTGCAGTGACAATTATTGAACAACAATAATATAAAATATCAACGTAGCAATTATTGAATCAATAAAATAAAATATTGAACAGTAATTATTGTAACAATTATTGAGTAGTGTCTTCTTACGTAAAATTAATAATTCAAAAATACTGTGCAATACCGTGTGCTACTGTGCAACAACGCATATTACTTTACTTTACCCACCGGGTATTCCAACAGTGTTAACGGTAACGATTACGCCGTTATTTATAAAAATTCAAATTTGTCATTTTCTTCATCCGACAGTTATTGTAAAAACCCAAAACCCTAATAAGACTCGTATGTATAAATCCCGTTATATAAATAAAATTTCTCTGTTCTGAATGTGTTATGTGTTATTATATACTTGGTTTGACAAAATTGACCAAATAAATTTTTATCCGAAGAAAAACGTCGTGTTTTGACACTTTCCTCGTGCTTAATTTTTTTTTCCATAATCGGACTTTTCAGTAAAATTATTTTGACAAGTTGCTTTGTCGTGCTTACACTGACAAAATGCTTTGACGTGCTTGTTAGGATTAGTGAGAAATTTAGGTTAGTAAACCTAGGTTAACAAACCCTAAACCCTAATTAGCAAAACCCTAACCCTAGTTTATTAATTAAACCCTAATTAGCTAATCTAACTCTAATTAGCTTATGTTAACACCTAATCATGGTTAGTAAACTTCTATTAGGTACTAATTAACATTACTTAACATTCCTAATCATTAGAAACAAAACCCTAATCAAGATTAGTGAAGATTTAAACCTAATTAAGCTACTAATTTGATCAACTAGCTCACAAGTAGGTTGAGAGTCACCATTTCAAGTTCCAAAACATCACATGAAATGCTTCCAAACTCCCAAGCAGCAGAAGAGTCACAAATCAGATCTTTATAGAGGCAAGTAGTTGGAAAAATGACCAAAAAGCTAAGTTGAAGAATTCTATAAATAGGAACCTTAGGGCTGAGCAAACTCACGAATTCTCAAAGCCTAGATACACTTATAAACCTACCATATCAAGCCTGGGTGTTAACAACAACAAGATCAGAAGATAGAATCAAGAATTTCTTAAGTTAAGGTACAAACCCTAGTTCATAAATTTCTCTTTGATCTTATGTTAGATTTGTTGTTTAGATGTTTAAAATATTGTATTAGGATGTTAGAAAGTATGCTAGAGTGGTAGAACACGTTTTCATAACATCTAGATGCCTTAATTAAGCATTTTATGAAATCTGGGAATTTTAAAAAAAAATGGTCTGACAACCGAATGTCAGGGCTTTTCGATTCATGTGTGTTTATGTTTTGGTCTGTTAATCGATTGGTATTCGTAGCCTGTTAGTAGGTCTTTAATCTGGAAAAGGAAACAGGTTCAGATGAACCATAGATTCCAAGATATAAGTAGTCAAAGTGGGTTGACCGTTCACGAAAGTTGGTTTTCTGGGTTGCCCAGAAAGCTCAAGAACAGTTGAACCGGCTACTTTGACCGACCTGTTTAATCATCTTCTGATTGTTAATTGTTTATGTTTTTGTTATAAATTAGTACTCTGGTATACATACTACATATCTATGATCTTCAATCGAACAAACAACTCATAGGATTACCGAAATTATTGGTCAAAAGTAGTTGACCGAGCATGACCGAGTTTTCTGGGTTTTCCAGAAAACTGAAGAACACGAAGAACAGTTGGTAGCTGTACTTTGACCAGCATAAATAGAGACCTTAGAATTAAGATTTGTTCATGTTAATGTTATATATATGTACCCTGACATATAGACTACATGTTACAACAAACAAAACATACATCTAATACACAGAATCAAAGTTATTCAAGCCACAAAATCGTTGACGGGATTATTGACCAACTGCTCGGGTTACCCGTAAACCCAAGAACAGCTCTGACACTTTGAACCTTTATAATTTCTTGTTAGATGTAGATTAAATCCTGATTATTGCTTGATCTTGTACTATTGTATGAGTACTACAACACCAATACTTGATCTAACCAAAAATCATTACTAGTAACGAGTTATTTGATGGTCAAACTTGTCACTCTAACCACCACCAACGCTACGCCTGTGAAACTCAAGAACACCTCATAATGACACTTTCTCGTCACTATAGAGCTTTAATGATGCATTTAAATTTATTTTCTTTAAAAATAAATTATAAAAAAATTAGAAATAATTAATAAATACATATAAAAACAGTTTTAAAAATTATTATAAATTATTTCTAATATTTCTACCTAAATGTAATAATTATTTTATTTTATTTAGATATTATTTATAATTAACTTATTAATAAAATAATTAGAATAATTACTTTTAAATACTAAATAATTATGTAAAAATATTATTATTGAAATAAAATCATAATAAATGATTATAAATTATTTAATAAAATTAAATAATGTTTTTATAAAATTTTAGTAAATATAAATTACTTATAAATAGAGATAAATGATTTAAAAATCATTTAAAGGATAAATAAATATTTTAAAAATACTCTAAACCTTCTAAAATATATTATAAGGATAATTAAATTATTTAAAAATATAACCAAAATTTATAAATAAAATTTAGTTCATTTATCAAAGGTATTAAAAGTCAAATCTAACCCGGTATTAAATAAATATTTTATTTGAGTATTGTTATCAATACTAACGTGTTAGATTTATATTTACAAACGTCATAGGTACTTATTAGCCTTCGAATAGCATAGCTTGACTGATCTACGCTCAGGCAAGTCTCCTATACCCAATTTATTACTTATGAAAAATTTATCAACCCTGTTTATTCATTTGAACAAGATTCTATCTTGATATCTTTGTTGATATAATACACCTACATTGAATTACCTATTATTGAAAAGTTATTGCTATAGTTCCAAAGATGACTAAGAAATGAATTGTTTATTCATATGATATTGTTTATTGAGCATAAACTGTTGTGTCAAACCAAATTTTTTGGTAAGACAATCTTATCTTCAAGTTGAGTATCCCGTAAAGTGAGCGAAGTTTAGTCAATGAATATATTGACGAAGAAATTGTAAGTGTATTTGAGCAATGAGGTGATATGCATACTCCTAGGATGTTGAATAGGCCGATCCCCTATCTCACATCCAAATGTAATTTCTAAGTCTTTGTGACTGACAGAAATGATAAAAATTCCAGAACTAGTTGGAATTAGAAATCCAGAAATGGTAACAACTATCAGTTGAAATTTGAATTGTTATAATTCTTCAAATCCTATATTGTTATAAATATACAAACTTACTGAGCATGTCATATCTCACCCTTGCAAATTATTCCCTTTGCAGTTTTAGATGGTAATCCTGGAACATCTGGAGTAGATAAAGGGAAGCGTCCCTACATATATTAGATTATATTCTTGTCTGTATGAATACCTTGTAATAAGAACTCGTTATGAGAATTTTGTAATCGAATCATAATATTATGATATATATAACATCTTTTATTTTTGCAACCGTGTTTTCTTACATATATAGATGTAAAGTAAGATGTCTTCTATTCTAGTTGAGATCCTTGGGAACTATTTATCTGAGTGAGGTGTTAATAGCATGGACTGTTCATGTTGTTATTAATACTCTAAATTTTAGATAGATGGTTACTATCGATACGGTAGTATATATTCGCATGACATAGACTATACATCTGGGTGATGGTATTAGTAATATGGACTGTTCATGTTATTACTGATACTCTGAATTTCGGATAGATAGACTCTAGTCACAGATACAGTTCATATATTCAAGTGAGGGTATCTAAACACAGTAATATTTCTTTTGGGAATTACCATCTGTTATGGGATACTATGAATCTTGAATCTATGGGAATTATATATGATAGTCCCTCTATCTAATGTAATATTTTAATCAGATACCATGGGTGTATAGATTTAAATGCATTATGTTAATTCTCTGTAAACACCATACCGGATACCACTGGAGTATAGGTATGGGGGTGTTATAATTTTGGTATCAAAGCTGTTAAGGCTATAGATATAAGGAAGAGTTTTCTTAGTATATAGTCTTCAAGTCAGTAAAAATTTTAAAAAGACATATAAAATATAATATTAAAATTATTATGTGGTGTAAACCTTTATACCAGTATTTATGGAGTTTTCTTTTATAGATGGCCAACTCCAATGCTGAAGAAAGAGTGATCAATCCACCGCAAATAGAGTCTTTTATAGCTAGTGATGCAGAAGAAGAAGAATTGCTTCATGATCAACAATCGCTTGATGTCAAGAAGAAGAAGAAGATCCAAAGTACGGACAATTAATGAGAATAGATGAGCATGATGAGGCAATGACATCACTACTGCAGACAACAGAATGTGAGAATAATAAGATGAAGTTTAGGGCAGATTTAGCTAAGTGTATGCTAATGGATGAAAGGAGTCATAGTCATCAATTGAAAGTACAACTGCACCATGCACATAGGAGCAGGAGGGAAATTCAGTCAAGGTTTCTTAAAACATCTCTGGGAGTTCGAGATACTTTTAATGATTTGCAGCGTCGTGTAACTCGATATCCAGTAGAGGAGAAGAAAACTGCTTATCTCATCGATCGATCTGTGGTTTGTCATATGATCCAGGATTCCTTTGATGATATCAATGAATTCTAGAGAGTAGCATAGGAGGTTGGATGCTTTATATTAGTACAATAAAGAAACATTCAAAGTTTATATTGTGATAAATACTCTGTAATATAGTAGTATGTTTAAATTTTGAAGTTGTTGTAAGATGGTTGGAATATATATAAAATAAGTAATATGTTTTGTTATTCAAAGTCTTATGTGAATCTTTGTTGTTGTTTTATAGAATCATGCCACCAACCAGAAGACCCCAAAGAGAAATGAATAATGAGGATAATCCTAACAGTTAGTAGATATGATGTTAGGAGTAATAAACAGACCTGTAAATCAAAATACATCCTTTAAAGACTTTAAATTAGTTGGACCACCTAAATTTAAAGGTACATTAGAACCTGTAGATGCACAGATTTGGATTTCTGAGATAGAAAAATTTTCTTAGTGACCAATGTTAGTAATAACCAGAAGACAACTTTTGCAACCTTTTTCTTGAAAGGTGAAGCTAATTATTGGTGGGAATCAACCAAAGGTCGAGTAGAAACTGAAATTGTTCCTTGGGATAGATTTAAAGAGTTGTTCTTTGAAAACTATTTTCCCAATCCTCGAAAAGACCAAATGGAAATAAAATTTCGGACTTAAAACAAGGAGGTCTTATCGTAACCCAAAGATATAGCTAAGTTTAATGAACTATCCAGTTTGCTCCTCATCAAGTAACCAACCGAACTTAGAAAGACTCAGAGGTACCAAGAAGGTTTAAAACCTCAGATTCGGAGTAAATTATCAGTGCTTCAAATCAAAACTTTCTTTGAAATACTAGAGAAGGCCACTATAATTGAAAGTGAGAATGAAAATCTCGCTAAGTTTCATCAGGACAAAAAGACTCAGAGTGAGAAAGGGAAAAGTAAGACAGAACCCAGTTCAGGTGGGTTTAATAACAAGCGTAAATGGAATAATTGTTTTTCTAACAATTCAGGGAAAAAGATAGGAAATACTAATAACAATTTTAGTAATAATAATTTTAAACTTGTCCTAAGTGTAATAAGAAACATAGAGGAGAGTGTCTTCTTAACAAATGCTTTAATTGTGGACAGTCAGGACATTATCTTTCACAGTGTCCTCTTCCAAAGAAAAATAAATGTTTTAATTGTGGTTCAATGGACCATTTTTCTAAGAACTGTCCCATAAACCTAGGAGGAAAAGGGGTTAGAATACCAGAGAATAATCAATCGACAGTAGCTGCAGTTGGGGTTTAGAATTGACCTACCGCGAGAGCATTTAATATGTCGGTGAGGGATGTTGTTGCTTCACAGGACGTAGTGACAGGTATCATCCCTATCAACACTTTAAATGCATATGTGATATTCGATTCTGGTGCTACTTGTTCATTTTTGTCTAGAAATTTCTCTACAAACTTGAATATGCCTTGTGAAAATTTAGACAAACCATTTTGTGTAGAAATTGCTAATAATGAAAGAATTCCGGTTAAGACCATATACAGAAACTGTAGTGTGGTAATAAAAGGACATAATTTTAAGGTATATTTGATACCAATTCAGTTGGGAGAATTTGATATAATTCTAGAAATGGATTGGTTAGTTAATCATAACGCGATGATTGATTGTCATCAAAAACGTATTAACCTTTTAACTGCTTCGAAGTCAAAGGTAGTGTTCAACGGTAGTTGTTCACCCAAGCAATCTCGATGTTTGACTATAGTTCAGGCAGAAAGATTACTTAAAAAGGGTTGTTTAGGATATTTGGCCTATATAGTTGATACTCGCCAGGAAGGAGTAAAACTAGATCAAATACCTATAGTTAAGGAATTTCCTGATGTATTTCCAGATGATTTACCCGGTTTACCTCCAGATAGGCAGATTGAGTTTATCATTGATCTTGCACCAAGAACGACACCAGTTTCTAAGGCACCGTACAGAATGACACCTATAGAACTGAAAGAGTTACTTATTCAATTACAGAACTCTTAGATAAAAAGTACATACAACCTAGTGTTTCAATTTGTATGCACTCAAAGTGTTGTTTGTAAAGAAGAAGGATGGAACTATGAGATTATGTATAGACTATAGGAGTTAAATAAGTTAACTATTAAGAATAAATATCCTTTGCCAAGGATTGATGATTTGTTTGACCAATTAAAAAAGTAACATTTTCAAAAATTGACCTTAGAACAAAGTTATCATCAATTAAAGGTAAGAAAGGAGGATGTGCTAAAAACAGCGTTTAGGACACGCTTTTATGGACATTATGAATTTCTTGTAATGTCTTTTGGATTAACAAATGCACCGACAAAGATTTATGGATTTAATGAATCGAGTGTTTAAACCATGCTTGGACAAATTTGTTGTAGTGTTTATCGATGATATTTCGTATAATCGAGAACACGGGAAGAGCATGTTGAACACTTGAGAGTCGATATTAGATATTATTGAAAGGAACAACTTTATGCAAAGTTTTCCAAGTGTGAATCTCGTTGAAGAGAGTTCAATTTTTAGGTCATGTAATTGACAAAGATGGAATATCTCAGAGATCCAACTAAGATCAAACGTTTGTGAACCGGGAACAACCAACAACTCCAATGGTAAGTACGAAGTTTTCTTGTTTAGCGGGTTATTATCGACGGTTTATAAAAGATTTTTCAAAAATAGCAACCCCATTAACCAATTTAACTCGAAAGACAAAGTGAAATACGTGCCGGACGAGATAAATGTGAGGAAAGCTTCCAAGAGTTGAAGAAGCGGATCGAGCATGGCTCCAATGTTATCCTTACCGGATGATACAGAGGCCTTGTAGTATATAGTGACGCATCACACAGAGGATTAGGTGTGTGTTGATGCAACATGGTAAAGTGATAGCTTATGCATCACGAAAACTCAAAGATTATGAGAAGAGGTATCCTACTCATGATTTAGAGTTAGCCGCAGTAGTTTTTGCTCTAAAAATTTGGAGACATTACTTGTACGAGGAGAAGTACGAGATATATATAGATCATAAAAGTCTGAAATATATTTTTACACAAAAGGAATTAAATTTAAGACAGAGACGATGGTTAGAACTGATAAAGGATTTTGACTGTGAAATCTTATATCATCCCGGTAAAGCTAATGTTGTAGCTGATGCGTTAAGTAGAAAGAATCAAGAAAAATTGAATGTGTTAACCACCAATGATAGGTTAATAAAAGACTTTGAAAAGTTAAAAATTGAGGTGGAATGTCCAAATACCTCTACCCAAAAATTATATATTTTAGAAGGAGTTTCATCTTTGCTCGATAAAGTTAGAAAGATACAGGAAAAAGATGAAGAGTGTAAGAAATACAAGTCTAATATAACTCATGACAAGTATAATAAATTTTGAATAGATGCGGATGGAATAATAAGATATGAAAATAGAATCTGGATTCCGTTAGATCAAGCTTTAAAAGATGAAATTTTGAATGAAGCATATAATTCTAAATTTGCCATACATCCTGGCAGTACTAAAATGTTCAAAGATTTAAGTCGACACTTTTGGTGGTCGAATATGAAAAGGGAAATAGCTGAATGGGTAAGTAAATGTCTCACATGTCAAAGGGTTAAGGCAGAACATCAGAAGCCAAGTGGTTTACTTCAACCCTTACCAATTCCTGAGTGGAAGTGGGAACATACAACCATGGACTTTGTAGTGGGCCTTCCAACTACACAAAAAGGACATATTGCCATTTGGGTAATAGTTGATCGTTTAACTAAATCCGCTCACTTTTTACCTATTAAAATTACACATAACCTGGATCACCTTGCCAAATTATATATTCATGAAATTATCTCTAGGCATGGAGTACCTGTTTCCATAGTATCAGACCGAGATCCACGTTTTACTTCAAATTTTTGGAAAAGTCTTCAGAAAAATTTAGGAACACAACTAAGATTAAGTACAGCTTATCCTCCTCAAACTGATGGACAGAGTGAAAGAACAATACAAACATTAGAGGATATGTTGAGAACATGTGTCATAGACTTCAAAGGAAGTTGGGAAGACCAGTTACCTTTAGTCGAATTCGCCTACAACAATAGTTATCATTCTAGCATAGGTATGCCACCCTATGAAGCCTTATATGGAAGAAAATATAGAACGCCTTTATGTTGGGATGAAGTCGGGGAAAGACAATTGTTAGGACTTGAAATAATTCAACAAACCGCTGAAACTATCAGAATCATACATCAACGATTACAAGCGTCTCAAGATCGACAAAGAAAATATGCAGATCCACATCATCAACAACGAAACTTTAGTGTAGGAAGTCACGTATTCTTGAAAGTATCTCCTTGAAAAGGCAAGATACGTTTTGGCAAGAAAGGAAAATTAAGTCCGAGATTTATTGGACCTTTTGAAATTTTGAGAAGAATTGGTGAAGTTGCTTATGAAATAGCACTACCACCTGAGTTAAACCATATTCATAATGTGTTTCATGTGTCCGTTTTACGACCATACAAACCTGATTATAAACACGTTATAAATTATGAACCTATCCAAATCGAGGAAGATCTTTCTTATGTAGAAGAACCTGTGCAGATCCTCGACCGTAAAGAACAAGTCCTCCATAATAAAGTGATAGCATCGGTTAAAGTAATATGGAGAAATCAAAATGTTGAAGAAGCTACATGGGAGCTTGAAGATAAAATGCGAGAGAATTATCCTCAACTTTTTACTTAACATGTACTGTAATTTTGAGGACGAAATTCTTATTAGTGGAGGTGAATATAATAACCCAAAACCCTAATAATACTCGTATGTATAAATCCCGTTATATAAATAAAATTTCTCTGTTCTGAATGTGTTATGTGTTATTATTTACTTGGTTTGACAAAATTGACCAAATAAATTTTTATCCGAAAAATGTCGTGCTTGACACCTCGTGCATAATTTTTTTTTTCCATAATCGGACTTTTCGGTAAAATTATTTTGACAAGTTGCTTTGTCGTGCTTACACTGACAAATCGCTTTGTCGTGCTTGTTAGGATTAGTGAGAAATTTAGGTTAGTAAACCTAGGTTAACAAACCCTAAACCCTAATTAAAAAAACCCTAACCCTAATTTATTAATTAAACCCTAATTAGCTAAACTCCCAAGCAGCAGAAGAGTCACAAATCAGATCTTTATAGAGGCAAGTAGGTGGAAAAATGACCAAAAATCCAAGTTGAAGAATTCTATAAATAGGAACCTTAGGGCTGAGCAAACTCACGAATTCTCAAAGCCTAGATACACTTATAAACCTACCATATCAAGCACTGGTGTTAATGAAAGAACAAGATCAGAAGATAGAATCAAGAATTTCTCAAGTTAAGGTACAAACCCTAGTTCATAAATTTCTCTTTGATCTTATGTTAGATTTGTTGTTTAGATGTTTAGAATATTGTATTAAGATGTTAGAAAGTATGCTAGAGTGGTAGAACACGTTTTCATAACATCTATATGCCTTAATTAAGCGTTTTATGAAATCTGGGAATTTTGAAAAAAATGGTCTGACAGCCGAATGTCAAGGCTTTTCGATTTATGTGTGTTTATGTTTTGGTCTGTTAATCGATTGGTATTCGTAGCCTGTTAGTAGGTCTTTAATCTGAAAAAGAAAACAGGTTCAGATGAACCATAGATTCCAAGATATAAGTAGTCAAAGTGGGTTGACCGTTCACTGAAGTTGGTTTTCTGGGTTGCCCAGAAAGCTCAAGAACAGTTGAACCGGCTACTTTGACCGACCTGTTTAATCATCTTCTGATTGTTAATTGTTTATGTTTTTGTTATAAATTAGTACTCTGGTATACATACTACATATCTATGATCTTCAATCGAACAAACGACTCATATGATTACCGAAATTATTGGTCAAAAGTAGTTGACCGAGCATGACCGAGTTTTCTCGATTTTCTAGAAAACTGAAGAACACGAAGAACAGTTGGTAGCTGTACTTTGACCAGCATAAATAGAGACCTTAAAATTAAGATTTGTTCATGTTAATGTTATATATATGTACCCTGACATATAGACTACATGTTACAACAAACAAAACATACATCTAATACACAGAATCAAAGTTATTCAAGCCACAAAACCGTTGACCTATCATTGATTAATCGCTCGGGTTACCTGTAAACCCAAAAACACTCCGATAAAGAACTTTGAACCTTTATAATTTCTTGTTAGATGTAGATTAAAGCCCGATTATTGTTTGATCTTCAGATTATTGTATGAGTACTACAACACCAATACTGATCTAACAAAAATCATTACCAAGAACGAAAGTTATTTGATGGTCAAACTAGTCACCTAATTACCACCAACGACGCTTAGAAACTCAAGAACACCTACAACGACACTTTACATCCTTTGTGAGAGCTTTAGCGACGGACATAAATTATTTTCTTTAAAAATAAATTATAAAAAATTAGAAATAATTAATAAATACATATAAAAATAGTTTTAAAATTATTATAAATTATTTTTGATATTTCTACAAAAATGTAATAATTATTTTATTTTATTTAGATATTATTCATAATTAACTTATTAATAAAATAATTAGAATAATTACTTTTAAATACTAAATAATTATGTAAAAATATTATTATTGAAATAAAAATCATAATAAATGATTATAAATTATTTAATAATATTAAATAATGTTTTTATAAAATTTTAGTAAATATAAATTACTTATAAATAGAGATAAATGATTTAAAAATCATTTAAAGGATAAATAAATATTTTAAAAATACTTTAAACCTTCTAAAATATATTATAAGGATAATTAAATTATTTAAAATATAACCAAATTTTATAAATAAAATTTAGTTCATTTATCAAAGGTATTAAAAGTCAAATCTAACCAGGTATTAAATAAATGTTTTATTTTAGTATTGTTATCAATACTAACGTGTTAGATTTATATTTATAAACGTCATAGGTACTTATTATCCTTCGAATAGCATAGCTTGACTGATCTACGCTCAGGCAAGTCTCCTATACCCAATTTATTACTTAGACAAAATTTATCAACCCTGTTTATTCGCTGAACAAGATTCTATCTTAATATCGTTGATATAATACACCTACATTGAATTACCTATTATTGAAAAGTTATTGCTATAGTTCCAAAGATGACTAAGAAATGAATTGTTTATTCATATGATATTGTTTATTGAGCATAAACTGTTGTGTCAAACCAAATTGTTTTGGTAAGACAATCTTATACTGAAGTTGAGTATCCCGTAAGGGAGCGAAGTTTAGTCAATGAATATATTGATGAAGAAATTGTAAGTGTATTTGAGCAATCGAGGTGATATGCATACTCCTAGGATGTTGAATAGCCGATCCCCTATCTCACATCCGAATGTAATTTCTAAGTCTTTGTGATCGATGAAATGAAAAAATTCGTAACTAGTTGGAATTAGAAATCCGTAAATGGTAACAACTATCGGTTGAAATTTGAATTGTTATAATTCTTCAAATCCTATATTGTTATAAATATACAAACTTCTTCGAGCATGTCATAGCTCACCCTTGCAAATTATTCTCTTTGCGGCTTTTTGATGGTAATCTCGAACATCCGGAGTAGATAATGGGAAGCGTCCCTATATATATTAGATTATATTCTTGTCTGTATGAATACCTTGTAATAAGAACTCGTTATGAGAATTTTGTAATTGAATCATAATATTATGATATATATAACATCTTTTATTTCCACAACCGTGTTTTCTTACATATATAGATGTAAAGTAAGATGTCTTCTATTCTAGTTGAGATCCTTGGGAACTATTTATCCGAGTGAGAGGTGTTAATAGCATGGATCTGTTCATGTTATTAATACTCAATTTCGAATATAGATGGTTACTATCGATACGATAGTATATATTCGCATGACATAGACTATACATCCGGGTGAGGGTATTAGTAATATGGACTGCTCATGTTATTACCGATATCAATTTTGGATAGATAGACTCTAGTCACGACATACAGTTCATATATTCAAGTGAGGGTATCCAAACACAGTAATATTTCTCTTGGGAATTACCATCATTATGGGATAACCGTGAATCTTGGATCTATGGGAATTATATATGATAGTCCCTCTATCTAATGTAATATTTTAATCGAGATACCATGGGTGTATAGATTTAAATGCATTATGTTAATTCTCAGAAACCATATCTAGGATACCACGGGAGTATAGGTATGGGGGTATTACAGATTATCCGTTATAGGGCTCACAAATGGTCGCTACTGGTGGTGCATTTAATATTCCCTCAAAGAAAGAATATTCCACGACCAAACGAATATTCCCCGACAACAATGAATATTTTATAACCACTTGCGTATTTTGAAAAAAATTCATATATCACCCTTAACTTTAACTTTTTATCAATTTAACCATTTACTGAATTGTAATTATAAGAAAAAATTGAATACTTTTATTTCATAAAATTCGGGGTCTTACATAACATTATTATCAAACTATACTATTACAAAACTAATCGCGCACATCAACTTTAAGCTGGAACTGTCTTTAACTTTTTCTTGTATCCGACACATTTTCCTTAATCTGCAATGTTTTATCATGATATAGCAAGGGTGAGCATAAAAGTTTCCCATCAAGTTTAAGTTCAATAATTTAACGATATATCATGATTGAAAGAGTCTGAATAATAAGCTGGCTATAATTCATCAATATAAGTGTGAATTAGCAAGAACAAACTTTTGACTGAACAAGTATTATACATGAACAAATATATCTGGACAAAACGGTAATGAAGGTGATTAGCCTTTCATACCTGACTTATACATGCAATATGTATAGAGTACAATTCTATATGGCAATCACCAATGATTAACCATAAGCATATCCGAATAAAACAACTCTTAGTAGAGTTAAGTAAAAACAAACTTGCTCGAATCATTGATTTGATTAGCTACGCAATTTATATCACTTTATCCGAAGACCTAATGTTAGTAATATAGATCTCCAATATTAGAATAATATTATCACAATATAATACTATTATATATATAGATATACATAGAATAACCAAAACACATAACACATAACCCTATCAGTCTATAACACACATAAAACTTAGCATCAAGTCAGACTATTTAAGTCCGAGTTGAACTCGACACAAATCTAACATCCTGACGGTCTAGTCGGACAAAATTTCGAGTTTAAGTTCAATTAAACTCTGTCTAAATACTTAACCATTATCTAAGATAATTTTAATATTAGTCAAATTAATTTTCAGAAGTTCATAATAATTTTTAAATAATTATAACTATTTATCTTGATTTTTCAATCATTAAAAATCGTATTTAAATGAATTAAATACCTCGTAATTTCATTATCATTAATATTTATTTATTATCAAATATTAATGAAATACATGTCATAATATTATAATATATTTATAATATCATTAAGTATTTTTAACCGAACGTTGACGTTCTTAATATATACTTAGAGTTTGTTACAGATATCGTTTATATGGTCAACCCTTGACCCTTCACCACATTCTGAATACATAAATGACCATATACACATAACATAAACACTTATTCCTTAATCCTGAATAATTCACCTAAATCCTTCACAGAATTTTGAAATCCTCAAAATTCCTTCTTAAAAAAATCAAACACATACATTTATTTTCTGTCTTGGTTCTTATATTGAACCTTAAAACAATTAATAAAAATTTTAAAAAAAATATTCTAAATTTTCGGGTTGTCACATTCACCCCTTCTTCTAAAAATTTCGTCCCCAAAATTTACCTTACACCTTATACCATACATCATACACCATACACTGTTCATTATCATCATCACATGTTACCGAATACATTCTTCACAAGAATAAAAATTTTGAAATTGTGCTGAGGGGTTTTGCAGACTATTGTCTGTCATTTTCGCAAAGGTTATATGGAAATTCATCCGCAAACCGTCTTAACTTACAGACATAGTGGGTAATTAGCCCGATATGCCCTGTACTTATAAAATACTTCTGGTATGATCTGTTTCTCGTCTCTGCCATAGGCACAAAAATTCTACCTCAGTCTTATTGGATTCCGCACCAAAACAATTTGGTTCGGGAAATTTCTTTCAATGAACACTTTAGTCTAGCTGAATCGAATAGCATAGACCCATATCAATAATTCAATTCAATCGAATTGTTAGGTGTAGCCGAACCCCGTTGGTAAATTAAAATTTTAAAAATATTTTCGAGAATGACGTCATGATGCCGTACTGTATTAACAGTCCGTTTGAGGATGTCGTCATCTAGTGACTTTGTCATAACACATCATAAAATAGTGGAACAATGATTTTCAGATCGAATTCGCACTAAGTATTCCTGCATTTACAATTCTATCAACTTTTATCATCTCTACACCAGGTTACATGGTACATGAGTGATAAATAAAAATATATTTTGATATTTCAAATCATTTGCGACTAGCCGAAATAAGTAGGATAGACTATACTTTAAACCGTTTCAAAAATGATTATGAGTCTACATATTTTTTTTAAAAGCACATAGTGCGTATTTAGCTTGATGTCAAAATTTCGAATTCTAGTATAGCTAGGAGTTTTGGAAAACTTATGTCTCTAATAATAATTATTTTCTTAACAATCTATCTGTTCCTATTATCCTCAATACTTCATTTACACACAACTATACCCAGTTCGTCAAACCACACTTATGAGTTCATTTACTTGCCACAATCATATGAGTTTAAAAACTTGTCCTAGTTAGACCTTTGGCGTCCATTCGCTGAGGGGTTCATAAACATTTCATATAACTATGAGTCAAGAATGTCACATAAGTATGAGTTTTAAGAACTCGTACTTAACCTTATATTCTATACCTATAACCTATCTATCTGTTATACACATGAGAAATGAATCACCCATTTAACACGCATATATCAAATAGCGCGACACATACATCCCATAAATTAACCTAACTCCCTTCTCCATACGAATTTCATTTAATCCGTATTCATAATCCTTTCCTGAATCTGTACTAATTCATAGTACAATTGACACCCAACAATCTTGCTGTAAACTTTTCAATCATTTGCTTGATCCTTTTCCATACTATAACCTTATCAGATCACGAGGTGATCTCATCGTATATATTACAATTCATTTCTATACTATGATCGTTTTGTTTTACGATCTCGTATCACTGTACTTTTAGTCTTTTAGACTCTATCTATTCACCACTACTGTTCAACTTTATTATCAGAGTTAGAGAACTCTGTATCTTATAACTCACCGAGATTCGTCTTTGAATCTTACCGACTAACTAACTCTATTTGAGTTAGTACTTATCCTAATCACTAAGGTTATTAGTCTTAGGTATTCCTACCTAAGGTTCTTAACCTACAACTTTGATACCAACTGTGACGGCCCCGAATCCAGGTCCCGAATCACCGCGGATCCGGTACTATCACTATACAACTAATACTTATTTGCGGAAGATATAAACATAAATTGTTTATACAATATATTACACACTATTCCCCAAGGTCGAGTAACCTTAAATTATACACAATTCATAACTATCTAACATATAACATTATTATCAAACTATACTATTACAAAACTAATCGCACACATCAACTTTAAGCTGGAACTGTCTTTAACCTTTCCTTGTATCCGACGCATTTGCCTTAATCTGCAATGTTTTATCATGATATAGCAAGGGTGAGCATAAAAGTTGCCCATCAAGTTTAAGTTCAATAATTTAACTATATATCATGATTGAAAGAGTCTGAATAATAAGCTGGCTATAATTCATCAATATAATTGTGAACTAGCAAGAACAAACTTTTGACTGAACAAGTATTATACATGAACAAATATATCTGGACAAAACGGTAATGAAGGTGATCAGCCTTTCATACCTGACTTATATATGCAATATGTACAAAGTACAATTCTATATGGCAATCACCAATGATTAACCATAAGCATATCCGAATGAAACAACTCTTAGTAGAGTTAAGTAAAAACAAACTTGCCTGAACCGTTAATTATCGCTACGCAATTTATATCACTTTATCCGAAGACCTAATGTTAGTAATATAGATCTCCATAACTGCCTCACCCTCATTACTCCATTGCTTGGTAAAGAAGATTTAAACAAACATTTATTCCGCTAAGTTTTAATCATTATCAAAGAACAAGTTTTAAACGAAAAGATTTTTAAATATCTATTCAACCCCCCGTTCTAGATAACTATTGTGCCAACTAGGAACTAACAATTGGTATCAGAGTAGGTTCTATTTTATAGCTTACAAGCTTTAGTAGATCCAATGGCACTCGTACGAAGCGAATCCAGGACTGGGGGAGGCAGCAAGCCACGAATATGCAACAAGGATAAATTTGCTAACTGGAAAGTCAGGATGCAAGCGTACATGGACTCAATAGATGAATACCTATTTGAGACCGTTCAAAATGGGCCCTATATTCCAACCAAGATTGCACCAACCACTGAAGATCCAAACCGTATACAGATCAAAGTTAAAGAAGAGTGGATGACAACGAGAAAAGAGTCGTCAACTTGATAAAAGGCTAAGAACATCTGCTCCAATCCTTAGAGGACGATTTGTTTGAAAATGTTGTAAATAAAAAAAAACTAAGGAAGTTTGGGAAGTTCTCACCGATCATGCACGAAGGAATCAAGAAGTTAGAGAGAACAAAAACGGTCTCTTCTAACACAACAATGATGCGAAATGTTCGCTCTCGTATGCAAGGAGAAAATGTAAGCGCCACTATGAAAGATTCAATGTTCTGCTCAACTCTCTACGAGCATATGGAAAGGTCTATCCTAACAAAGATCTGACCATAAAATTCATGAGAGCCCTACCAAGCAGGTGGGATGCCAAGACCACTGCAATAAGAGAGTCAAAGAATCTCAACGAAATGACAGTTCAACAACTATATGGAAATCTCCTGACATACGAACTGGAGCTGACCCAACGTGCTGAAACCTTATCAGAAGGAAGAAGGAAGGATAAGGGTGTTGCTCTCAAGGCAACTGAAAGTGCATCAAAGGTCAACACTGAGATTGACTCTTATGATGATGAAGACGATGATGATGACTTTGCTATGCTCGTAAAGAGACTAAGAAGGTTCATGCGACAAGGCAGAATCAGCAAGCCAAAGAAGGTCAGCAATTACAGCAGTCAAGAGCAAATGAATGACCTATGCTACAACTGCAAAAAGCCTGGCCACTTCATCGCCAACTGCAACAAACCTATCAAAGAAGAACTAAAGAAGAAAACACATGCAAAGAAGGAATACAAAGGAAACAAGAGGCCTCAGAAAAGGGACAAAGGCCTGGTAGCTGGAGGATCGTGGAGTGACTCAGATAATGACTCAAATGCTAACTCCGGAGATGAAGAAGAACCACATATGGCCAATCTGTGCTTAATGACCAAACATGAAAAAGACAAACAAAGCCTCAACATACATAATGTAAGTCTCGACGAGGTATTTGATTTCAACCCACCTGATGTAGACATGAATGAATTAAGAACTGCACTGCATGGCATAACTACTGATCTACATCAATACATGAAGTGGTTCAGAGTCTTGTCTAAAAATCATTAACTTCTTCAAGAGGAAAAGAAGAAAGTTAAAGAAGAGCTTGAAACAACCCTTCTAAGTACTAATCTTCTTTCTAATCTTGAGGCTGAGAATGAGACCTTAAAATAGACAAACACACTCAATGCACAAAGAGAGTCTATTCTAACCTCTAAAGTTGAGGACCTAGAAAAGACTATCTCTGCATGGAACAAATCCTCATCGTCCATGGACTGCCTGCTCTCTAGTCAGAGAAGCACATTCGACAGAACAGGTCTAGGCTTTGGGGAATTCATCTCAGAGCCTTGTGTGAAAAAGACAATGGAAACTAGCACTAGTAATGCCTCAAGTTTTGATAGAGGCATTGCCTTTGTGAAATCCTCACAGTTGGAAGAGCCAGTTCAACCTTGTTCTACTGTTTCTAGTTATACTCAGAGAAGTAAAGGATCTCACGCTGGCCTGGGCTTCATAAAGGAGAAGAGTAACACAACCTCTACTCACCAACCTCGAAGAATCGTAGAGTCAAGAAAGACCAACTCTACGAATCAACTGGGAAGGTACAGTAGAGGAAAGGCACACTCATCACTGTTTATGAAACCTAAGGACACGTGAAAGAAAGAGAATCAGTTTAACAGAAGGTTAACTAAAGAACCACACAAGTCAAAATGGAAGATGAATCACCATGCACACACAGGCATGCATCATAATAGATGTTTCATATGCAATAAATATGGTCATAGGGCTACAAAATGTTATTATAACTCCATGCATGTGAGACCCAAGATTAGACAGATTTGGGTCCCCAAAGGTACTAACAATGAAGGACCCATGCAAATATGGGTACCAAAATGAAGGTTCAAATATTTTGACAGGAAAAGAGCTCCATGACCTCAACATGGTATCTGGACAGTGGATGCTCGAGGCATATGATAGGGAACAAAGCTTTACTATCTAACTACATAGAAAAGGAAGGTCCCTCAGTCATCTTTGGAGATAACGGCTCGGGCAAGACAAGAGGATATGGCTTTGCTGGCAATGGTACAGTATCTTTCAGCAAAGTAGCCTATGTGGAAGGTCTTCAATACAACCTTCTAAGTATCAGCCAACTCTGTGACAAGGGTCATCAAGTGACATTCCTCAATAACCAATGTCAAGTCAGAGACTTGAAGACATCTGCTGTAAAGCTAACCGGGAAAAGTGAAGGAAATGTCTACACAGTTGATCTTGGTCAACTAAGCTCAGATGAGATAATATGTTTTCTGGCAAAAGCATCTGAAGAAATGAGCTGGTTATGACATAGTAGCTGGCCTACCTAAGTTCAATTTCATGAAGGAAAGGCCTTGCAATGCCTGTCAGCTTGGAAAGCAAACCAGAAGCTCAATCAAGAGCAAGACTGCCAACTCTATTGACAAGCCACTACAGTTGCTTCACTTGGACCTCTTTGGGCCAATCCCGACAACCAGTCTTTGAGGAAAAAGATACTCTAGTCGTAGATAATTTACCACACCAGATTCACGGGTATTCTTCCTAACTTCAAAGGATGAAATGAGCTCCGAATTAATCAAGATGTTCAGACTGGTGATGAACGAGAAAGGAGAGAAAATCAAGGCCATAAGGAGTGATCATGGCAGAGAATTTGATTTCTCAGAAATGGATTAGTTCTGCATAGACAATGGGATCAGTCACAACTTCTCAGCTCCTCGAACTCCTCAACAAAATAGAGTAGCTGAAAGGAAGAACAGAACCTTAATTGTGGCTGGAAGAACTCTACTAGCTGCAACCCATCTACCTGAATACTTCTGGGCATAAGCTATCAACACTGCATGCTACACGCAGAACAGATCACTCATACACTCTACGATCAAGAAGACACCCTATGAACTGTGGAAAGGAAGAAAGCCAAGTGTCAGCTATTTCCATGTCTTTGGCTGTGCATGCTACATTCTCAATAATGAAAAGCAGTATCTGACAAAATTCCAGCCCAAGTCAGATGAAGGGATCTTTCTCGGATATGCCACAGACAACAAGGCTTACAGGGTGTTCAACAAGAAGACATTGAATGTTGAAGTCTCAATACACATCATCTTTGATGAAACTGACTTAGACAAAACAGTTCCTCAAGACACTACGACCGATAGTGCAGACACTATGAATGAAGTCGTCGAGCTCAACACTACGATCGTAGTGCCAGAATGTGATCGTAGAGCATGAGAATGTGATCGTAGAGAGGTCCGTGCAAGACAACGAGCCTCTTCTCCAAGAAGAAGAGATAGACCTTGAAGATTTAAGACAGGAAGGCATCAGGACAGATGTCCCAACCCAGAATGAGATGGGTAAGAGATCACACTCGAGGATCTAATCATTGGAGATCCGAAAAAGAGTCAAAACAAGAGCTGCTACTCATAATGAATGTTTTTATCTAAGCTTCCTGTCACAAATAGAGCCAAAGAAGATAGAGGATGCTATGGAAGACTCCAGTTGGATAGAAGCCATGCAGGAAGAACTCAACCAATTTGAACGAAGCAAAGTATGGAGATTGGTACCTAGACCAAAGAGTCATCCTGTGATAGGAACTAAGTGGGTTTTCAGAAACAAAATGGATGAAGATGGGGTCATAACCAGAAACAAGGCAAGATTAGTGGCAAAGGGCTATTCTCAAGAAGAAGGTATCGACTACGATGAAACATTTGCACCTGTTGCCAGGCTGGAAGCCATCAGAATCTGTCTTGCCTTTGCTGCCAATATGAAGTTCAAAGTCTTTCAGATGGATGTCAAGAGTGCATTTCTAAATGAAGAACTCCAAGAAGAAGTCTATGTAGAACAACCTCCAGGTTTCATCAATCCATTACTTTCCAATTATGTCTATATATTAGATAAAGCTTTATATGGTCTTAAACAAGCACCTAAAGCATCGTATGAAACACTGACTAACTTCTTAATCGAAAATGGGTTCACTAGAGGTAGAGTAGATACCACACTGTTCCTTAGAGAGCATAAAGACAAAGTCTTACTAGTTCAAATCTATGTTGATGACATTATCTTTGGTTCTACTGACAAAAATTTATGCAAGAGATTCTCTAAGCTAATGCAGAGCAAGTTTGAAATGAGCATGATGGGTGAGCTGAACTTCTTCCTTGGACTGCAAGTAAAGCAGACTGAAGAAGGAATTTTTATAAACCAAGCCAAGTACATCAAAGACTTACTAAAGAAGTATGGCATGGAATCAGCCTCTCCCATGAAAACACCAATTGCTCCTGCAACCAAGCTTGACAAGGATGAGAAAGGTAAAAGTATTGATATCACTCAATATAGAGGTATGATAGGCTCTCTTTTATACCTAACTGCCAGTAGACAAGACATAATGTTTGCAACATGCATATGTGCTAGATTTCAGGCTAACCCTAAAGAGTCACATTTGTCTGCTGTAAAGAGGATCTTCAAGTATCTCAAGGGTACACCCTACTTGGGGCTATGGTACCCCAAGGAATCCTCATTTGAACTAATAGGATACACATATGCTGATTTTACAGGATGCAAAATAGATAGAAAGAGTACCAGTGGCACTTGTCAACTTCTAGGAAACAGACTTGTCCCTGGTTTAGCAAAAAGCAAAACTCGATTGCCTACCTCAACCGGCAGGTTGAATATATTTCTATTTGGCAATTCTTGTGCTGCTCGAGATCCTATGGATGAGAAATCAACTAGTCGACTATGGGTTCGACTTCAAATCTATTCCCATACCTTTGTGACAACACAAGTGCCATAGTAATAACTCATAATCACATCATGCATTCTAGGACTAAGCATATAGAAATAAGGTATCACTTCATTAGGGATCATGTGCAAAATGGAACTATATCTTTACAATATATCCCTACCGAAAATCAACTTCTGTCGATGTTTTTACAAAACCACTAGATGAATTCAGATTTAATAAGTTAATAAGTGAGCTAGGTATGCTAAATCTACAACCATGAAATATATGCTCTAGATTGTGCTAACCATGACTGATACAAAGGCTGAACTCAAAATCGTAGACATAATTAAGGAAAGCTCACGATCGTAGAGCTGAAAAGAAGACTACCTCAACGATCGTAGCAAAGACTTAACTATCTTAGTGCAGACTCAACAATGACACAAGCCCCATCCACAAAGCAAAAATGTATCCTGTGATGACAAGCTTCATAACATAGCAATCTCTCTAAGAGGTGGCTCAGGAACAAACCTAACCCTTGAAACTCTCCAAGAGGTTGGCCCTTCCCGAGCTGCCTTAAAAGAATGCTTTATCAAAAACTCATCACAAGGATTCGAACAGACTCGACGATCATAGGACAGACTCAACGAATGCTGATAAGACTCAACGACTGCCAGACAGACTCGACGATCGTAGGACAGACTCGATGAACATAAGACTACCTCAACGATCGTAGTCTTCCTAAGGACACCTCAGCTCTGAAAAGGCCAAGGGCAAATCAGTACATTCCTACACAGTCAAAATCGTAGAGCCAAGCAAAAATCGACACCTATCCCACTAAGTGAAATAGAGAGAGGGAAGTTACAAGTATAAATTAAAATCATGTTTTTAATATCTGAAGTTCAAAAGATTATCTCTCTCATCCTCTCTCTCTCTCTCAAAGTAAAACCCTAAATCAGCAGAAAGCTTAGTCATATCCCTCTCCCAACTACAGAATCAATGGCTGCTTCAAATGTGGTTTCAAGCTATAGACTCTGCTTCGACTAGTTCAAGACTGCTCCACCAAAATTTCACAAAACACTGGCCTTACTGAAGAAGGCGGGTCTCGAAGAGGCGTTGAGCACCGATACACTCATCTATCCCAAGCTAGTGATGGAGTTCAACAAGAATGGTGTGTTCGAACACAACACCATCACTACTCGAGTAAAGGGAGTAGAAATGAGACTAAGGGAAGAGGACTTCAATCTGGCCCTAGGTTTTAAGAATAAAGGGCACCCATTCTTAGACAGCATAAACTTCCAAGAGGGACTAAGGAAAATGCATCACAAGAAAAACCCCTATGTAAAAGGATACAAATAGAAGGAGTTCCCACAAAGGTACGAATTTTTGGCTGACATTATTGGGAAATGCATCTGCTGTAAGAGCTCGGGTCATGACTCAGTGAATGAAGCTCAACTAAGGCTCATGACTGCCATGTATTATGATATACAACTCAACTATGGAGCTGTATTGCTCGAGTGGATCGGTAAGTGGATCGTTAACTCGAAGAAATCAAAAAGCCCTCTAAAGATGTTGTATAGGCGTTTCATAAGTATCATTCTGCAATCTGAACTTGGTGAAAAAATTGGGGATAAAGAGGGAGATGCCATCAACCCAAATCAAAGAATGACCCAGCAGTTGTTTGAAAACTGGAAGAGAAACCCTGCTGAGCATGTGCGAATGATGACAGAGTCCAGTGAAAGAACTGGGGATTTGAAGAATGCATGCATTCCTGGAAACATGTCTGTTATCAGGGAAGAAGAACAAGAAGGAGAAATCAACAAGGAAGAACCTCTGCCCTGTCCAAACAAAGCAAGGGCAAGAGGAAGCTAAGAGCTAGACAGATAGAAGAGCCTCAAGGATCGACAACTGATATTCCTATAGAGTCCTCTAATATAGAGACTCTGAGATTGCTGAAAAGGAAGCAACAGCAAGATGAAGCTGATGAGGATCAAGCCACCATATCACAGATCTTAAAGAAGAATAAAGTTGGACATAAGTCCAAAAGACCATCAGTCACCTCTATCGTAGAGTCGCTGCTGCTCACTAAGACAAGACCAAGTGTGGAAGAAAAGGAGGTAGATGCTTCAAGTATAATAGTTGCTCAACAAGACAAAGCAAAGAGTCAAGAGAGCCCTGAAGTTGTGGTTAAACCCAGCAAATCAAGGAGAAAGCTGATCAAGAAGTACATTCTTGAAAATGAAAAGGTGCTGAAAAAGGAAGCCAAGAGTGTGGCTGCAAAAGAAGAACTATTCCAAGCAAATAAATAGGACAGTGCTTCGGCTGAGGGGGAGACCCCTGAAATTCTCATGATAGAGAATACACCAAATTTGAGGGGAAAAGTCTGCTGACTCAAGAAGAAAGTTGGTGAGGGGTAGTTCTCGAACTTACAAGAAGATAATCATGCTGAGGGAGAGCCTCATGATATCTCCATGGCAGAAGAAGAGATTCCTGCCCAATATAAAAATGAATCAGTGCCAGACCATCCAGAGCCCATTAAGATAATGGAATCCTCCAATGAAGACAAAGAAAAGGAAGAAGATGATGATGAGCTTGTAATCACTGGCGTGGGGAAAGATGGATATAGGAGCTATCTGTACACTCAAATGTTTTCCTACCTACCTATGATGGCATACCATCAAGCTCAAATCCTGAACTCATGGGATCACATGTTCTGGAGCTTTAAAGAGTATCCAACCATCTTAGTTCTGGCTCATGGATTTTCGGGAAAAGTCATCTTTGCCAAGAAGCTGCTTACAAATACCTATTCCTCAAAAGTTAAACCTGAGGTACGATCCCTACCAAATTCTGAGTTAATCACTTACCATCATCTTCATCTAGCTATTTTTATGAATTCCCTCGATGGTTGGAAGTGAGTCTCAATCTAGTAAATCAATTTCCAGTTGCAGAATCCCAAAATTCTCAGAATCGAGGAACCAACTACTGCCCCACTTCGCTTTGCTCTCAAGAAACCACCTGCCTCTACGATCTCTGACTCTAGCCCAGTCGTAGAGTCCCAGATAGATATCGTAGAGCCCCCAAGTCCAAACATTGAAACACAAGCCCCTCCATCAGACATACCATCCTCCTCCTCAAATGACTACTTTAGTCTTGACCTTGCTCTTTACAACTTGCAAGATCAACCCCGGCATACAACCCCTCCAATCAACAATCCTTAAACCAATGATACTCTCCCAAGCCTGCCTACAAAGGATGACTTGAAAGAAACTTCTGAGAAAATGGTCAAGTCTATAGAAGCAAGTTTGGAATCTCACTCTGATCTCATCAATATCCGGCTGAATCAAATGATCACAGCTGCAAATAATTTCCCTGGCACTATGAATACTGAACTTACAAAGAAGTTGAGGGAGATTATCCAAGAAATTCTTAAGAGCATGAAGGACAGAGATGAAATTCACTTCTAGATAGCTGCCAAGCAAAGAGAGGTTGTTCTTGAAATGCAGAAACATCAAGACGGCCAACATACCCTGATGCTGGAGAATATCATCAACTTAAAAGCCTTTGTCTATGACTTCAAGAAATCTTATGCCAATCAGGAAAAACATAATGATATGATTCTTTCAGTTCTCCAAAACAAAGAAGCAAGATCTGAAAAACAGATCAAGGAAAATAGAGAGGACATTGCTCAGACACAAAGCCAACTAAATGAGCTTGTCCAAGGTGTTAATCGACTGTCTGCCGATATTCGAACCCTTGATGTTGACATAAAAGGGGAGAATAAAGGGAAAGGAGTTCAGGGAGGACAAGGCAGAGGCAGAGGAGGTCATGGAACTCAAGAAAGGGGAAGAGGACAATATCAAGCTCAAGCATCACGAAACCCTCCTGCAAGACAATTCCACAGTCAGACTCAACAATCTGATCAACAGGGAATTATAATGGCTATACCATTAAGCCGTCAGGAGTCAACTCCCAGCTCACAAGATGTGTCTACTGTACGCATAAGAATGCCAACTGGAGATCCTGCATTCATGTACAGGCATGAGGAGAATCCAATACTAAGTCTAAGCGAGCTGGAAGAGTTAGCCAGAAATGAGGAAGCTCAAAGAAAAAGAAGGGCTGAGGAGTACGCCAACCCACCTTCACGAAAGAGGTCAAGGAAATAGAGATAAGTTGAAACTTAAATTTCTTATTGATGTAATGCTAAATTGTAATATCTTCTGATCATCAATAAATTCATGCTTATTCTCTAGAAATTTTAGCTGCTCACTGAAATACTAAGTCATGTTTAAATTTCCTGTAAATGCATCTAGTCACTAATAATCATGACAACAAATCTCCTTGGTTATGTCAACATCAAATAGGGGTAGATTGTTGGGAGAATGCATATTATGATTTGATGTTTTAATGTATATGTTCATGATTATTTGTAAGGTCCTTAAATGAATATATGTACAAGGACTTAGTGATAGATCAAAATTGTTAGGTTGATCTAAGATCTTAACGTGTATCATTCTTTAATAGAATGTATGATAGAAAAGATCAAAGCTGTTAGGTTGATCTTGAGATGTAATAGATAGGGTTCGAAGAAATCGTAGTGTATCATCCCGATCAAGCGGCGTAAGTCAAGGCGAACGTGGAAGCTTAACGGATCGTGGTGTGTGTCTGCCTTGAAGGGACTCTTCAAAAATCGTAGAGTGGTCCCAATGTTTGCCGAGCCAACTCCACGATCGCAGTGTGCTGAAGGAAACATGAAGTTTACAAGTCAACGATCGTAGTGTGCTCTCGGGAACATAAAGTCAACAACACGAGCAAGTAAGGATCGTAGTGTGAAAGGGTTTAAGAGAAATCGTAGTTCTCTCTAAATGATAGCTTCAGATCAAGCACCAAGGAAACAAGTCACTACAATCTGAATCGTAGAGAATCATGATCCAAATCGTAGAGCATCATCTGTCTCATGTCAGAAAATGTCGAGCCTCGTGATTTGTGTAAAGGTAGATTTCAACATATGAGGAATGGATTCTAGACGCTGCAGTACTCATCAATCCCAAAGTAAAGAAATATCCTTAGTATGCAACAAAGAAACGTATTGATGAAGCTAAGGATAGTACCATGGATAAGAGGGACAAAACACTTTTTCGGTGGTGGTAGGAGAAAGCGATCTGCTGCGTGTCGGTGGGCAGATGCAATTTGAGAAGATGTGTAAATGTCTCCATCACAAGACAAAAAGTCAGACGCATTTAATGCCACAACGGATGGATCCAACGGATAGTTTTCAACATCACATATATGCAGATCAGACAGATGAGAGAGAACTAAGCAAGCATTGAACAAACAATGTGAACATCTCTCTCAAACTCAACTCTACGATCTGAGATATTGCAAAGCTTGCTCAGCTACTCAGTTCTTTAGAACAAGTGCTTACACATCGACTGAGTAGCAACCATCAAGAACGCAACATTATCAACTAACTGAAGAAGAGTACCAAGTCTGCTGGACTTGAAGAGTTCGTAGTGAACTATAAGAAAGCCAAGTCTGCTGGACTTAAAGAGTTCAAGAGTGAACTAAGAAGTTTCTGAGGATCGCCGGGTCTAGAATGAATCTATGTGATTCGGAAGTTGTATCGTACATCCTTAGTGGATATCCTACTGCGTTGAGTAGAAGAGTGGACTAGGAGCTTTAAGTGCTCGAACCACTTAAAAATGACTGTGTCATTTACATTCATATTATAATCGCTATATATCGTTATAAGCGCCATAATCGCCTCACCCTCATTACTCCATTGCTTGGTAAAGAAGATTAAAACAAACATTTATTCCGCTAAGTTTTAATCATTATCAAAGAACAAGTTTAAAACGAAAATATTTTTAAATATCTATTCAACCCCCCCCCTTTTAGATAACTATTGTGCCAACTAGAACTAACATAATATATTTATAATATCATTAAGTATTTTTAATACTTTAAAATCACATTTATATGATTTTTAAACAATTAAATTCATTATCCGGTAATTACTATTAATATTAAAATATTAATATTTTCATATTAAAATATCAAAAGTTATAAGTTATAACTTAAAATATTTTATATCACTTAAATCATTTTTATATGATTTTTAAATCATTAATTCTATTTTTCATAATTTATTTAATATATTTATTAAATAAACTAATTATCATTAATATTAATTAATTAATGATATTCCTCACAAAATATTAAAAGTCAATAAAAATAACTTCAAATATTTTCTTTTACCATAATATAATTTTTCATGTATTAAAATTATTTTAAATAATTTATTTAATATTATAATTAAATACATTAAATACCATTTATATTCCAAAAATATTAAATATTTATGAAATATACTCAAAATAATTAAAAACTATTTTTCAGTCTTTAAAATAATTTTTCAGAATTTATTTTTTATTTTTAATAATTAAAAACTATTTAATTCGATTTATTTAATTAAAATATTAATTTTCCGAAAATAAGTGTCACTAAAGGGCCCTAGAGCGACAGACCCGTCGCTATAGGTGTTCTTGAGTGTTCTTGAGCATTTCCAGAAACTCATGTCAGACACCAAGGTAGGAGGTTTGACCGGGTTTAATTCAGTGTTCTTCTTGATTTCTAGGTTTGTTAAGACATTAATCTTGTAGTATGTATGTAATACTACAAGTATATATCTTCATATAAGTCATTAAGCATCACAATTCCAATATCCAAGCCTACAAAGTCGTTGTCAGAGGCCTGCTGGGATTTATGGGTTTTCCAGATTCCCAGTCAGTTTCGAGTGACCACCTTGTGGCTCGATTTTATATACATTCTGGTCATTAACTGGTCGACCTCTTAGTTCATAAATGTAGTTCTTATGTCAAGGAACAACAACCAATCAACAGATCAACTTAGAAACATTATAACAGTACGATATATGTCGGTCAAAGTAGAGGTCAGAAACGTGTTCTTGAACAAATCTGGGTTTTCCAGATTGTTCTTCAGGCAGTTGGTCAACCTATGTTTGACTGTGCTTATTTTCGTTTCTGTTTATGATATGAGCATTCTAAAGGCATGATCGTGTAGTCCTTATACTAGACTGCAAGTCCATTACACAAACATGGCCAAATCCCTTGTCAGAAGAAAGATCAGAGGCCTTAAAGATGTTGTCAGAGCTACCTGGAAAATTCTGGGTTTTCCAGAAATTGATTTCCATGTTCGGTCAACCATGTTTAACTGATTATAACTTGAGATCTACACATGATCTAGCCCTGTTTCCAATTCCAGATCATAGACAACATGTCATACTACAAATCTATAACTTCAAACACCATAAATCTTTAATACACAAGAATCTAAGAGCCCTAACATTGGCTTGTCAGACGAAATTTTTAGGGTTCTAAGTCAGTTTCAAAAAACTTGATTTCTTGCATCTACATGATATGGATCCATGATCCAACAATCCAGATCATTAAAAGACACCATATTACACAACTTTAAACAACAACTAACATCAAACAACATAAGATCTTATGATTTCGAAATTTTTTACGGTTTATACCTTTTAGCTTTGATCTTGGTTTTTTGACTTCTGATTCTGAGGTTGGCTTGCTAGGAACTGATTTTGGCTCACCTTCTCTCTCTCTCTCTCACTCTAGATTTCGAAATTGAAGAGAGAGAATGGTCTTGGCAAAAATGAAAAGTAAAGTAAGTATTTTCTTACTTTTAAATCTCCTATGTTTTGATTCATTGTATCTAATGTTGCTAGGTATCCTTAATTGGCTGAGATGGCTGAGATTTGAGCACATGCTAGGCTAGGGTTTGTCACCAACCATATGATATAGCAAGATTCACACTCCAACTTAATAAAATACAAAAAGGGTAATTATATTAGAATTTCTAAATTAGGTTTTCAAAAATAGAAAATTAATATTTCTAAATTATAATTAGAATTTACTAATTATATTAGAATTTCTTAATCATAATTTAAATATTGCTAATTAGGATTAATAATTCCTAATTAAAATTGCTAATTAAGCAATTAGGGTCAAAATTGATCATTAGGGTTTTCAACCCGCGAATTAGGGTTTTTAATAGAAAAATAATTTTCCTAAATTAGAAATTTGATTTCATAATTAGATTAGGGTTTTCTAATTACTTATAACTTGAAAATTAGGATTAATATTTCCTAATTAACATTAAAACTTTTAAATCAACACTTAGGTTTCCCTATTTATAAATTAGGTTTTCAAATCCATAAATTAGGGTTTAAAAATTTGAAATTAGGGTTTGATAAATAATTAAGCTTTACCCTAATTAATATTATAATTTAAAGCTCTTGAGCATTATAATTATCCTTTAAGTTTTCAGATTAGGGTTTTAAATTTCCGAATTAGGGTATTGGTTTCCCGGAGCTAAAATTAGGGTTTTTAGAACCGATTTTTAGGGTTTCTTGTTAATCGCTAGGGTTTTCTAACCGAACGTTGACGTTCTTAATATATATACTTAGGGTTTGTTACAAATATCGTTTATCTAGTCAACCCTTGACCCTGAACCACATTCTGAATACATAAATGACCATATACACAAAACATAAACACTTATTCCTTAATCCTGAATAATTCACCTAAATCCTTCACAGAATTTCGAAATCCTCAAAATTCCTTCTTAAAAATATCAAACGCATACACTTATTTTCTGTCTAGGTTATAATATTGAACCTTAAACCAATTAATAAAAAAATTTAAAAAGTATTCTCGGGTTGTCACAGTAAATAATCTCCATTCTTGTATAGTAATTTTGGTCAATCAAAGCAAACCACACAAATTTAAATCATATAGAGGCAACTAATTTTTAAAAGAATTTTTTTCTAATCTCTTCTTTTGCGAGTTCGAAAAGTAATTTATACTATTCCCCCAATTTTTTTTTATCACAAAGGGAGAGAAGAAAAATATCACATGTTATATGCATGAACTGTTATATATTGTTGCATGTTAGTTTTTCAAAAATTTAAATTTTTGATGATTGCATAAATTTAGGGGGAGCTTTTATGGAAAATATTTTTAGTTGATTGTCATCATCAAAAAGGGGGAGATTGTTGGGTCTCTAACTTTTAGTTTTATTTTGATGATAACAATAATTAGTAAATAAATTAATTAAAAGGTCCTCTCCATAGGATTTTTTTTATCATAATTGTTTTATTTATCTTATTTACTTTGACCAAAAATATTTTCTAAATCTTATTTAATTAATTTTTCTTGATTTTGATTTTTAAAAGTGTTAAAATTAATTGGGTCATGCATTTTGGGAAAAAACATATATTAATCATCAAATGCTTGTTCAATTGAATTTGGAAAGAAGATGGAGATTTTGATTAAACCATTTTTTAAATAGGGCATTTTTCTATTTATTCTCAAATTAATTTTATTATTTCAAAAATTATTTATTGCATGCATATATTATTAAAATAATATATAAGTATATATATATATATATATATATATATATATATATATATATATATATATCATATAACAAAAATATGTTCAACTAGATGGAGATTTTGATTAAATCATTTTTGACATAGGGACATTTTTCTATTTATTCTCAAATTAATTTTATTATTTCAAAAATTATTTATTGCATGCATATATTATTAAAATAATATATAAGTATATATATCATATGACAAAAATATGTTCAACTAAATAAGGGTTTCAAATCCATAAATTAGGGTTTAAAATTTTAAATTAGGGTTTGATAAATAATTAAGCTTTACCCTAATTAATATTATAATTTAAAGCTCTTGAGCATTATAATTATCCTTTAAGTTTCCAGATTAGGGTTTTAAATTTCCGAATTAGGGTATTGGTTTCCCGGAGCTAAAATTAGGGTTTTTAGAACCGATTTTTAGGGTTTCTTGTTAATCGCTAGGGTTTTCTAACCGAACGTTGACGTTCTTAATATATATACTTAGGGTTTGTTACAGATATCGTTTATCTAGTCAACACTTGACCCTGAACCACATTCTGAATACATAAATGACCATATACACAGAACATAAACACTTATTCCTTAATCCTGAATAATTCACCTAAATCCTTCACAGAATTTCGAAATCCTCAAAATTCCTTCTTAAAAATATCAAACGCATACACTTATTTTCTGTCTAGGTTATAATATTGAACCTTAAACCAATTAATAAAAAAATTTAAAAAGTATTCTCGGGTTGTCACAGTAAATAATCTCCATTCTTGTATAGTAATTTTGGTCAATCAAAGGCAACCACACAAATTTAAATCATACAGGAGGCAACTAATTTTTTAAAAGAATTTTTTTTCTAATCTCTTCTTCTACTGAGTTCGAAAAGTAATTTATACTATTCCCCCCCCCCCCCCCCCCAATTTTTTTTATCACAAAGGAGAGAAGAAAAATATCACATGTTATATGCATGAACCTGTTATATATTGTTGCATGTTAGTTTTTCAAAATTTAAATTTTGATGATTGCATAAATTTAGGGGGAGCTTTTATGGAAAATATTTTTAGTTGATTGTCATCATCAAAAAGGGGGAGATTGTTGGGTCTCTAACTTTTAGTTTTATTTTGATGATAACAATAATTAGTAAATAAATTAATTAAAAGGTCCTCTCCATAGGATTTTTTTTATCATAATTGTTTTATTTATCTTATTTACTTTGACCAAAAATATTTTCTAAATCTTATTTAATTAATTTTTCTTGATTTTGATTTTTAAAAGTGTTAAAATTAATTGGGTCATGCATTTTGGGAAAAAAATATATGTTAATCATCAAATGCTTGTTTGACCGAATTTGGAAAGAAGATGGAGATTTTGATTAAACCATTTTTTAAATAGGGGCATTTTTCTATTTATTCTCAAATTAATTTTATTATTTCAAAAATTATTTATTGCATGCATATATTATTAAAATAATATATAAGTATATATATATATATATATATATATATATATATATATATATATATATATATATATCATATAACAAAAAATATGTTCAACTAGATGGAGATTTTGATTAAATCATTTTTGACATAGGGACATTTTTCTATTTATTCTCAAATTAATTTTATTATTTCAAAAATTATTTATTGCATGCATATATTATTAAAATAATATATAAGTATATATATCATATAACAAAAAATATGTTCAACTAAAGTATGTTTATATATATATATATATATATATATATATATATATATATATATATATATATATATATAGAGAGGATCAAGTAAAGACTCCTTACGATACTAAAATGCGGACTTTTTTTTTTGTCTTTTTAAAACAACTAAAAAAGTTTAATATTTTATGGAATCGAAATTTTCCATAATATGTTGTTTTGGGCATGATTTGGATACCTATACCAAAAATGTATATACATCTACCGCATGCATGTACATACCTATTTTGTTATATGTATCCAAATCACACCCAAAATATTGTATTATGAAAAATTTTAGTTCCATAAAACATTAAAAAAAAAATTTAGTTGTTTTAAAATAAAAAAGCAAAAAAAAAAAAGTCCGCATTTTAGTATCGTAAGGGAGTCCTTACCTGATCCAGGACCTATATATATGTGTGTGTTATTGCATGTTTTTTAAAATATTATATATATATATATATATATATATATATATATATATATATATATATATATGTCAAGTCGGGATTTTTAGTTGTCCCTTTCCGTTACTTGTTCTTTGGTGTTCTCATTTTAGGTGAGATTTGTTTGAAAAAATAAGTGAAAAAGGTCCGACATGTATAATGTCGACGATGGACTGTTAAGAGTCGCCAGTTGGTTTTTTAAATGGTTGTACCAACACAACCGAGAAAAGGTTTAAACATTAACCCAGTGATGTGACACTGCTAAATGGGTCGGTGAAACCGAGATTCATTAGGGTCCGGGGACTTGATTATGCGGAGGGAAGGTGTTAGGCCCCCCCCGACATCTGTGTTACCACGGTGACCGCCTCTTTTCAAGAAACTATTATCTGAATGTGTGTGTGTGTGGGTCAATGTGTTGTTTATTTGGAAGTGGTGCGAGGCCTCGTTCGCACCTATATACACAGGGTTTGAATTTGTGTAAAAATTCAATTTTAGCAAGATATGACAGTGATGTTTTATAAAAGAGGTTTTTCAAACCATTGTGCTCAATAGTAATTGAGACCATTTACACTTCCATTTTATTAAGTGTTCGGCTTGATTGATTTTATTTTTTTCGAGATGCGAAACATCTATAAGAAAATAATATACAAAATAATGTCGATTTCCTCGTGGGTATGAAAACCATTTGAGGAAATTCAGACACCGCGGAATAATTTACAAGCTACTTACAATTGAAAATGACCATCACGGGAACCGAATCTAGATCCAATAGGCTGAATCTGTGATCACATTATTCCTAGGCTCACATGATACCGCAATTTGTATAAAAGTAGTAAGCAGGTATATATATAAAAGTTGTAAATATATATATACAGACATGATCAGCCACTATGAAGCACCTCCATGGGGGATCAGAAAATATAAATAAAGTTGTAAAAGCTATCAACCGCCACGGAGGAAACTCCAGGCGTGACGAAACGTAAATAAAGATGTACAAGCGATCAACTGTCATGAAGTAAACTCCAGGCAGGACGAAACATAAAGAAAGCTATAAAAGCAATCAACCACCATGAAGTAAACTCCAGGTGGGACGAAATATATATATATAAGTAAATAAACGCTCCAGATCGAAGTCTAGGCTCAATCGAGGCATACCTCGATAATGTTAGTCCATATATATAAATATATATATATATATATATATATATATGTATATATAAATATATATGTATATACAAACTAAAAATAAAACCACGGACCGAAGTCCGGGCAAACACACGCAACACTACTCTCAACGTGAAGAAGGGTGTGTGCAAAGATGAAGAGAAAGACTTTAAAGTGTGTAAGAAGGCTTACAGTGGACTGCCAAAGAAGACATCTATATCTTTAAAGTAGATGAAACTCGGCTCCCGCTGGTACAAAAGTAGTATATGTGAGCTCACAAGTGTATAACATGAGAAAGTACTCAATATATTGTAAGTACGGAGCAAATTTGACAGGGCTTCCTCGCCTCTCTTTTTTTCTTAAAATGGCCATCCCAAGCCCTCTATTTATAGAGGGGGGAGCCCCAGGTGTACCTGAGGCTGCCTGGGTTGCCCCGGGTTTGTCGGGTCATGTCGTCTCGCAGTACGTGCACGTAGGCGCTGCAATGTCCGCTCAAATTTTCAAAATCGCAATCCGGGCATCCGGCTGTGGTATATATTACCGATTTCGGACCGCCGTTGTCGAGAGTTGTACAATGGCATAGGATTAGAGGTTGTACGAAGTCATGAAGATGGGGGCGGTGCCCTCCGGTCTTCAAGCTTCAAATTCTATCTGTTACCCTGCACAATAGTCACTCGGGATTGGTTTTCCTTGATTCTTGTGGGACATTATTGTGTAGAAATGTATGTATGAGATGTTGAGATGACGTGATGTGGCCTTGAGTTGGCGAGATGACAACTTTGCCCCTTACCGGAGTTATCGCCGATTTGGGCTGGTAAAACAGACGTTACTCAGAGTTATCTCTAATATTGGACTCCTACAAGTGTTGAAGGTCCTCAGTATCATCTCTGAGGTGTGCCTGTCCTCCCGGTATTATCTTTGGGTCTGGTCTTGAGTGCCGAGGTGTGAGTGCCGAGGTTGAAGCTGATTGCATATTTGAAACAAGCATTTCCAAGGTCATCACCGGAACTGCATTCCTTGGGGTTATCACCAAGGTTGGTAGCTGCTATTCCCAGTGTTGGGACTGAGACTGGATACCTCGGGGTTATCTCTGAGATTAATTGGTCTTCTCCGGTGGAGTTTTCGGTATTGGAACTACATGCCTCGGGGTTATCTCTAAGGTTGGAATTGTTACTCCCGGTGTGTATTCCGGGGTTGAGCCTGAACATCCGGTAGTATCCGGACTGGATGTGAGCTTTCTTCTAGGGTTATCTTTGAAAGATGAATCTGCATTCCTGAAATGTCAGTGACAGATGTGCAAAAAATTTTGAGTGTCTACAGATGCCCCTCTTTATCATATTCATGTGATGCAATGCATGGGTAGGATAAAGAATCCTAGACACTTGAAATGCAATGTGATGTATGATGTATGTGTGCGGGTTTGTTGCCCAACATGCTGGGGACGATCGCCAGATCCTTGTAACATTTACCGAGGATTGGAAACTATGACCTGATTGGATGTGTGATCTGAATCTATTAGGATGTTGATGTTGGGGATATCACCAAAGTCCTTAATCCTTGATACATACTTGATCCGAAGAGGTGCCTCTTATGTGTAAGAGATCTATGGGGATAAAGCTTCGTCTGTTTGAGGATGTGTATAACATATTCCATCATCGATCCTCTTTGATGATTCTGACTTTTTACTGGTTTGTATCGCTGGGATATGTCAACAACATATGTTGTCAGGGTTGCCTGACCTTCGTTGACGTGTACTTCATCGACGTGTGAATCAACGGCTGCTATGCGTTGTGACCCCCGCCGTGGATCCGCTGGGGAATATGAATACCACAGTACGCAATCATCAAACAACTTTCGATGCCTCGATAGGTTTACTTGCCATCGGCTGAAATACCGTCAAGGTTACTTGACCTTCATTGATACGTACACCAATGGAAGATAAAGCGTGGTGACCCACATTGGGAATCCTTTTTGAGTCTGCGTTGTGACCCAGGTCGGGGATCCTTTTGATACTGCGTTGTGACCCCCGCCGGGGATCCTTTTGATACTGTGTTGTGACCCCCATCGAGGATCCTTTTGATACTGCGTTGTGACCCCCGTCGGGGATCCTTTTAATACTGCGTTGTGACCCCGTCGGGGAATGTTAGAGAATTAGGGTGTTGACCCTGAATTGGCGGCATTGGACCTACGCAAGGTATTTTCGAGAGTGGCTGGTAACATTTGAGATCATCAGTATAGTGTACCCTGTGTTTAGACGAATACCAATGAATGATGGACCGACCCAAGGTTCTATATGGGAAGACCAGGATTTGTAAGTTATTCTGCTCAATCGCGTAGCATTTTTATCCCTGATTTGACATTCTCAGTCTATAAGAACTCCTTTGCAACTCGAACTGGACCGAGCCGAAGGGGTGGGACCCACATAAGGGTGCTGCAGGTACACCTGCTTCAGCTGCAGATGGACCTGAGGCAAACCATGGATACTAATATCCTGCAAGTTGATCTCATAAGTCATTTTCAACTTGTGTCGCGAACAAAATCTGAGAGCTCTCCTTCAGATCTGCTGAGTTCGGGGTGACTTTCTGCAAATTATGTCATCGTACAAGTGTTCTACACTATCCTGGTAACGTATGCATGTATTTTTTCAAGTTTTTATCCGTTGCATAATGACTTATCATATGAAATGCATCTAAAACACATAGTAGTGATTATGTATGCTCAACTGACTTGATAAAAAATATTCAACATAGTAAATGTTAGTATTAAACCATGCTGATCACAATGATGTGAAAAAATTTGACTTTTGAGACAGTCAAATTGGCACCTTTTTCTGCTATTTTTGTCCTATTTGAGGCCAAATGAGCAAAAGATAAAAAGGCAAAATACTCCTGGTATTGAGGTTAACCTTATGTATTGATGATTTTAATTTTTAATGCATATATTATGTATAGGACTTTGGGCAAGTGTGCTACTGAATGGCCACCTAGTCATGTCTATGTGCATGTGGATAGTCCGATTTGCAAAGGGGACTATGGCAAAAAAAAAATTCAAAATGTAGGCATTTAATTAGTCATACATTTTTAACTCTACTGTAGATGTATGTTAAAGTAATGCATGCATGCATGTAGTCATAAAAATGCATTTTGAAAAACTCCAGGTCAGGAAATACCACACCCTTTTTGAGGTGATTTGGAGACTTGTTGTCCAGATATTATGGATCCGGATCAGTCGAGTGGTTCCCGTAGGACCACTTCTGGTGTACAGAGGAGGGCTTCTGAAGTGCCTCGACCCCGTTCTATTAGACAACCTCGTTGGTTGGTGGAGGCGGTGATACGTCCAGTCCGGGTTGACGTGTCGGACGTTGGGGATGAGGAAGAGGATGTTTCGGTTGCTGACCTCGCTCCTACTACACATGTTCCCCGTAGGGACCTCCCGAGTATTCAGGTGGCAAACCCAGAGCTTCTGGGTGACTTGAGTCGACATCCCTCGATGTATTTGCATGCTAACGAGGTATGACGTTAGATCTTGATTTTCCTTCTTTCCTATTTATGAGGAGTAAAGGATTTTAATGTTGATCTGCATTTCATGCAGGTTCCCGGCTTCACAAAGCCTCGAGGGAACTGGTTTAGCATACACTCCATGTACCAAGCTCTTCATCCTGACTACAGAGCGATTGTGCATGACTGGGGATTTGAAGCATTCTTTTCCATCCTTCCCCGTCGTTGTCCCTGGGGTTATCTCAGGGCATTATCTGAGTGATGGTTTCATCAGACTCAGTCACTCCATCTGTTGGACTGTGAGGTGATGATGACGCCGATGGATTGGTGATTCATCACAGGTATGGAGTTTGGAGGGGCGCCAGTGCCTTGCATGACGAATATTACTCCTACTGCCGTCAGATCCTTGTTAGGAGTTCCGGCGGAGGCGCTCAAAGGCAGGACTGTGTGTACGAGTCCTTTGAGCGTGGATGCTATAAGTGGGCTATTGAGCGAGCCCATGCCTGATGATGTCAGAGTCTGGGATCGTATTCTTCGGAGATTGTTCCTGATGATCATTAGAGGTTGCTTCATAGCAGATAACTCTTCTACGGTGTCATTCGCTTTGGTTAGCGCCACGCGTCATGTGGACCGTATTGGAGAGTATGATTGGGGTTCCTATACCTTTGCTTATTTCCTCAAGGGCATGTGTATGCGCTCGCAGGGTTTGACTGAAGCGTGGTTATGATTCTACCCACTCCTTAGGTTGAGAGTGTTTACTGACCGCAGATGTGTGCCTTTTGTGTTGGCAGTTTTGGGCCTATGAGAGGCTTCCATGTTTGCGCCCTGTGAGCGTGTTAGGTTTAGATACCTATCCACGAGGATGACGATGGCATCATTCCATATTGGCGGAGGTTCACAGAATGAGGGTTTCACTCATTATCTTTCACAATTTGGAGTTGTTGTGGTGATATCATTACATGGATTCCCTATTTTGCGGAGCACTTGGCCATTGGTTTTGAGGATGGGTACCTGACTGGCGTCGAGTATGTGATCTCCACCCAGAGAGTTCCTCTCTTTATAGATGGAGGATAGGAGCTCTATCTAGGAGAGAGTGCTATTAGGAGCACCACATGGGAGATTCGTATGCCGATCTTGCCTCCTGCTAGGCGTCATTGGCCTGTATCACAGTCACCCATCATTGACATCCCATTGTTGGGGGTAGATGGTTTTTCATTATCAGAGGGCCCCTGCACTCAGGAGATATTCCAGCGTTGGTGGTTCCCTCGCACTATTGGAGTCCAGACCCGCGCCACTCAGTTTATGGGGATATGGTTCTAGGATCCATGATGATGAAGGATTGGCTAGCCTGTGTCCGAGATCCGACTCATGTGACACAGATTGACAGTTTGACCCAGCGGTTGGACCGGTCATATTTCTTTATCCGATATTTGGGCAGAGACCCAACAGAGGTAGATTCGTTTGATCCTTCCAGCTCAGGCGTAGATCCTCCTTTGTATAGGCATGACATCCCTATTGATAGAGATCCAGTGACTCAGGAGGAGTTACATCAGGTGGACAGGATTGATGATGTATATATTGACACCATTGTCTTCTTCTGATGTGTATTCTCGTTATATCTTTTGATAGGCCTCTGTTAGCTATTGGGTGGTTGTGTCACATTCTCGCTATATCTTTTGATAGGCCTCTGTTAGTAGTAGGGTGTATGTGCCCCATTTCCCTGTATTTGTAGCTGTATAGAGACGATGTATTTAGATGTTGATATACTTAGGAATGTATGCAGTGATCCGTTTATCATATTGTCATGCTCATGGCTTATCTCACCCTACAACTTTATTACTCATGCTCCGGGCATGGATTATCTCCCTCTGGCTGGTTTGAGGGGTATGACTACCTATCACTCGATGGCCGTGATGTCGCAGTTTGACCAGTTTCAGGATTTTCATCTTTTTGAGGGGGCACTAGGTCAGCGTTTAGCTTCTCACTATCTCTCTGCAGAGGATTGATCCCGTGTGTATGCTTGTTGGGATCAGCGTGAGGTAGCGGTTTTCTCTATTAGCCATCCGAGATGTTCGCCAGAGTATTCTGCGTGGATGGAGATAGAGATTTCATCAGCTGTGGTAGTATCCATAGTACCGGATAGTGATTCAGATGATGGAGAGCCCATGGAGGACATTGATTCCCACATCGAGGATGAGCTACTTGCTGGGTTGCCAACATTTCCTTTAGATTCTCCCAGTACCAGCACTGTCGTGATACCATATTCGGCACAGTACTTCGAGCAGAGTCTTCATCTAATGACCTTCGAGAGAGACCAGGCTAGAGCCTTGATGTTGACTACCCTTGATGGGAGAGACGCAGCTCTGTTAGAGAGAGATGATGCATTAGCTCACAGGGACGCCGCTATTGTCGAGCGGGATGAGTCTAGATCAGCCAGAGATGCAGTGATAGTTGAGAGTGGGATAGTGCCGTATCTGCCTGGGATGTAGCCGTCACAGATAGTATTGCAGTGCGGTCCCTTACCACTGGCATGATTGCAGAGATGAGCACTTACATTGATGAGCATATGGTCACCATGCATATGGCTGCAGATCTGTTGGGTCGTGTGGACACCCTTGTATAGGAGACCAAAGCTTCACCTCCTTCTTCTGAGAGGGATGCCATGTTGGGCTTGTTAGCTCACATATATCCTGAGTTGTAGCTGGGCTTTGATATTTTCCTGCACATACTAGGATAGTTATTTTGTCATGTACAGTTTACATTATGTATATCAAATAACATTATATATAGCAGGGAAATATATTTTTGATCACTTCCCTTTTAGATATGCTCTGATACTTGCTTGATATTTTGCTTGCTTCTTCAGGACTTGTGATCTTGATGTATTCTAAATTCCTCCTTAAGGATGGACATTGAGTTGTCACTGGATAGTTCAAAATGGATCATTGATATGTGTATATCCCTACCATCTTTGGTGTCTTGGGACTGGTTTCTTTATGGATATGCGAAGAGGAGTGTGGCTTTCCTCTCTGAGATTGACCGCACCACAGATGGTCGCCAGTACTTCTATTTAGGAGAAGCCTAGTTAATTCCATCTCTTATGGGTCGGTGTTGCTCTTTGAGGCACAACCACAGCTTAGATGGTCGCCGAATCTCCTATTTAGGAGGAGTTCAGGTAATTCCATCCCTTTGGTCTAAAGCTGAATGAAATGTAGTGGATTAAAGGATGATCCCAATACCAGTTGACAATGGTTTGTATTTTGGTAGGGGGTGAGACCAAACCATAAATGGCTGCCTGTGTACTCCTATTGGAGAGGAGATCAGGTCTGCGTAGTTCGAAACTGGTGTAAGAGGTTCAACGCTGCATGTGGCAGGAATGGTGTAGGAATTTTTTTTGTTTTTATTTTATATAAGGAGAAGGGTAGAAATGTTTTTGTTGTTTTTGTTTTATTGCGACCAGGCCATGTAATATGGTTGCCTATGTACTCCTATTGAAGGGGAGATCGGGTCGGCGTAGTTCACCCATCAGGGTGAGTTGAAAAGCGTGATCCCATGTGTAGGTCAGAATGCAGGGAAGAGAAAGTTTGATTCTAGTTTGAGGATAAACGACATGTACGAAAAGTTTGATCCCAAGTATGGGTAGCCAAACTGCAAACGTGGGAGGTTCAATCCTTAGTGGGATGACAAAAGTAGTATGAACGCAGAAAAGCCAGGTTGCTGGCTTGAAAAGTATGTTTCCCTGAGGGGAAAAGTGTGGAAAAGTTATATGTGGTAAAGGGTTAAAGAACCGGAATGACTGGTGACCTGATGATACAACACCATGATGTTTGTTTGATGTTAACTTCAGACATAGTACCGCTTCACGGTGTCTGTGTTGATGAGTTGTGGAAATTCATCGCCGTCCATTTCTTGTAATCTGAGAGCACCTCCTGTCAATATTTCCTTGACAACAAATGGGCCTTCCCAGTTAGGAGCGAATTTTCCCTTAGATTGATCTTGGTTGTCGATGATCTTCTTCAATACCAAGTCATATTATTTAAACTGCTATAGCCAGACTTTTCTGTTGTAGGATCTGGCGATTCTTTGTTGATATAACTGACCATAAAAGATAGCTGCGGTTCAACTTTTGTCTATTAGAGACAATTGGTGATACATGTCTTGTACCCATTGGTCTTCATCCAGCTGAGCGTCTATCAACACTCTTAGGGATTCCATTTCTACTTCTATGGGGAGCACTGCTTCCGTCCCATAGGTTAATGCATAGGGGGTTGCCCTAATGGAAGTGCGCATTGATATTCTGTAGGCTAAAAGAGTAAGAGGCAATAAGTCAGGCCATTCTTTGTGATTGGCGGACATCTTTTGCATGATCTTCTTGATGTTTTTGTTAGCCGCTTCAACAGCACCATTCATCTTCGAACGATAGATGATAGAGTTAAGATGTTTGATGTGCAATTTACTGCATAATTCCTCCATCATTTTGTTGTTGAGGTTCTTAGCATTGTCTGACACAATCACCTCTGGTTGTCCATATCGACAAATAACATTGTTTCTGATGAAAGCAATGATGACTTTTTTGGTAACCACGGGAGAAGACGGCTTTTCGCCCAAGTTATTCCTTCCATGATGAATCGAGAAATGGTCATGACTTTCATAGACATACAAAAAGCTCCTTTCTATGAAAGAGAGTTTTAGTGGCATCGGTAAACCATTTTACGAAATGGTCAAACATGGGGAGATGGTGAGATGGGATTGAAGTCCGAAAAAAATTCAAGACCTAGGCGCCCTTAAAGTCATTCTTTGAGCACATCCAATCCGGAAATTATGGAAACAACCTTGAGGGTCCATAAAAGAAAGAGGAAGATGTTTCCACGATACTACTGTGGTCAAAAAGGCAATCAGAACATGCCTATCCAAAGGAGAAGTTACACTCCCTTTCAAGCACAGTCTTCGAACCCTCCAATACCAAAAGGTGGAGAAGTCAAATGCCCTCGAGTGTTCACACCCTTAGGGGACTCACTCGAGAATATTCTCACCCTTCTGACAACACAGAAGAAAATCACGCATTCTTCCACCAGCCAGCCCTAATGGACGGGGTTTCAATGCTGCTCAGAAATATGCTTATTATGCTGGGGCACCTGGACATGATACTCAGGATTGTTGGGCCTTGAAACACAAGATCCAAGACCTGATAGATAACGGTGAGATCGTGGTCACCAAATCAGATCAACCTCACGTACAAGACAATCCTCTTCCTCAACATAAAGAAGAAGAGGTCAACATGATTAATTGGAGCAATGGAAAAAATTCTAATTTTAACGGCGAATCATCCCAAACCACCAAAGACGGGGTTGACAAATGGGATTATGCCAAGTTCCAGTTCGCTATGGAACGTAAGATGAAAGATCTATGCAAGCAGATTGAACAATTGGCAGAACTGGTGACCTATCAGCATCAAGTGACACGCCAGTTAGTCAGCCAGGAGCATGCTAGTCTCCTCCCTCTTGTCATGAATATACTCTCGTCACCTTCAGAAAATGAAATGCTGGAAGACAAAGTGATAAGGCGAGCAAATGCCAAAGCCCATCGAGATTTTGCCAATAAAAGGGAATTTATATACATAGGCCAACCTATGGAGGAAATCCTGCAGATGCTAATCAATGAAGGAAGAATCACTTCACTTCTTCCTCCGGTTAATCCCCGTTTCGGACGGTTCAATTCCGATGGAGTATGTCAATATCACTCCCATTCTCGCGGTCACAACACAGAAGAATGCTGGGCACTCCACCACCTTATCCAGAATCTAATTGACAGTGGTGTCCTGCAACTAGCTGACGATGATACTGTGCCACGTGAGAGTGAGAATACCATTCCTACTAAGTGGAAGGGTTTGGTAGCAGTCATATCCACTGAGACTGATAAGACTAACAAATCACTCATAATACCAACAATTCAACTCAGGGGAAGCAATAATGCTTTGAAAGTGGCCGCTCCAGAGCCAATAAACTTACCATGCAGAGCACAATATCCTATTGTTAGCTTACATAAAGTGCCATGGAATTATGGAGAAGGTGAAGGATCCAACTCGCATACACTGATGTAGTGTCAAAGGAAAATCCATTGTATCTTCCTCAACGGGTGATGAGGTCTACCATTAAATCAAAGGGGAAAATACCCATGGAGAAGATTGAAAACTTCCTCCATACTATGGGTCATAACGAAGCCAAGGTGGTTTTAAGCTTAAAAGAAGCTCCACACCAAATCTCAATTTTGGACTTGGTCCTAACTTCCGAGGATCACCGAACGATCTTGCTGAAGGTTTTAGAAGAAGCCTATCCACCAAAATCAGTGGATGCGGAAAAATTTCAACATTTGGTTGATCACATTTTCAAAAACAATGTGATATCCTTCACTGATGATGACATACCTCCTGAAGGGACCGGTCATTGCAAGCCATTGCACATTGCGATCTTGTCCTCCGGATACATGGTAGCTCGAGTCTTGATAGATGGAGGCTCATCTCTAAATATCTATCCATACACTACATTATTGAAGATGAATATCAATCTCAACCGAATCCGGAGTAGCCATACGGTCATCAAAGCTTTTGATGGAGCCCATCGGAATTTGGTCAGAGTAATTGAACTGCCAATCGAAATTGGTCCCCTTACATTCTGCGTATCTTTCCACGTACTCAAGATAGATTCGGGATAAAACCTGCTCTTGGGACGACCATGGATTCATATGGTCGGGGCAGTCTCCTCCACCCTTCATCAATAGTTGAAATACATTATCAACAACAGCCTAGTCACAGTCAACGCTGAGCTGGAGTGTCCTCCACATAGTGATATACCATACATCAACATCAATTCAGATGTTGAACCGGTCAGTTTTCATGCCTTGGAGGTGAGCAACACTCAGTACTGTGCTATTGGAACGCCACCTCTCATACCTAAGATTTCTGCCGAATGTCAACTACTCAAGAGATGATATCCTTTGGTCATCAGCCAGGACAAGGGCTAGGTAAAGATCATTAGGGTATCAAGTACCCCATCCAAGTTATCAGTCAAACTGGGACAGCTGGTGTGACGCCCCCAAAATAGGTATACATCACCCATCTTGAGTCACCAAATACATGGTACAAAATTTAAATACAACTTACGCCCCCAAATCCGGGTTCTCAAACCTCGGGTTTGGTACTCACGATTCATCATCATCATAAGCATTCTATAAACTAAAGCGGAATAATAAACAAACATTGTTCATTATAAACAAGTCTTATACAATATCCCAAGGTCTATTAGCCTTAACTTATACATACCTTAATTAAGTTACATAAAGTAACACAAAAGGTTTACATCATCGTTAAACATATTATATTCTAGTACTTAAACATTTATATTATTTATTCTTGGACCTTTCCCTTGCCTTTGTCCTTCTTACTTGAACTCTCTGGCTTAACTGAAATAATTGTCATGATATATAGCAAAGGTAAGCAACTAATTTGCTTAGCAAGTTTAAATACAAGGAAGATATATCATGATTAACAAGAAATTTATCTTTCAATGTTCGACAATAGAGGTTAATTGTGATAGAACATAAGTTAAGTCTCGATAACTGAATATTCGAATAATTGAATAACATATGTTGAGTGGTTCTAATGACCATGAACAAATGCTAAGGTTGTCAAGACTTAAATCGATCCTTTTAATAAGTTTGGTAATCAAGGGATCACCTTTCATACCGGTGTATTATGCATAAACACTTACAAAGACGAGCAATAATTGTTTTTCAATCATGCTTTAATCAAATTGTTCTTTTTCTCGCCTTGAGTCCTTACCAAGTCAATCGGTAAAGAACAAATTTTTAACAACACATTTGATTTAACAAATTTAAACATACTTGATCTAGCCGATACAATGAGCATAGATCCATTTCAAAAAACAGCTTTATGAATAAAGAACTTTAACAAATTCATAGTTCAATAATAATATAACATGAATTTAATTGCACCAAGTCATGCAGTATCAATAATTATTATAGATGTGAATAACCAACAATAATTATTCACTAACATGCTTTTGAAAATAATAACTCAAGTTTGAGTTAGAGAACTTGCCTGATCGATGAGCTACAGCTAACTAGCTTTAATTAAAACTCTTTGAACGACCTAACATTAACAATGGTGATCTATTAATTAGTACTGCATATAATTGTATGTATATACGCTTACTTGTGCTATTATCTAGCAAATAATTTAATCACGAGGTACACTTCATATAATATACTATCATTAGCTCATAAGATATTTAATAAATCTTAGATCAATGATTTAATTAATTTACAATATTTTTCTTAAGTAATAAATACTTATTATCTCCTTAAACAATTTCTAATAATTGTTTAATTAATGAATTAATTAAATTCTCTTCATTTATTAACTCTATCTTTATTTAATTTACTATTTAATATTAATTAAATAGTAATTAATTAATTATCTTTAGTTATTATTTAATGATAAATAATAGCTAATTACATCTACTTATTATTTATTTAAATAATAAATAATTAAATTATTAATATTTTTTTTATTATTAATTTATTTACTTACTTCACTTAATCTTTAATTATTCATTACTATAATTAAATGAATAATTAATTAACAATTCTCCTTATTTATTATTTAGTAAATAATAATTAATTATTTAATTATTCTTAATTCACTTCAAAAATCTTTAATTATTCCTTTTATTACTCTAAGAATAATTAATTATTATCATCGATTCATTATTTATTATTAATTAAATAATAAATAATAATTTATAAATTTTATATTAATGTAATTAAGTAATTATATTATGGTAACATAACCTTACTTAAATATTCTTTAATCATTATTTAATATTAATTAAATAATAATTAATCAATAGTTTAACTCTATTTATTATTTAATTTGAATTAAATAATCAATAGTTAGTTTATTACCACTAACTCTACTTAATTATCACTTAATTAATAATTAAGTATTTAATTACACATATATTATAAGTAATTAGCTTAATAATCATTTAGTGGTACTAATAATTATTAATTAGTAAGTTTTAAATGATTTAAATGGGTTTAAATCATTAATTACTTAGTAATTACATAACTGTCCAGAAAAATTCGGAATTAAATATTTTAATATTCTTCACAATTTTAGAAAAGTTTTGGTCCCGAACCCACCACCAGAACCGGCCGGAAACTGGGTGAACCGGTCGCCGGAAAGTTTGTCCGGTTCGCCGGAAACTGAACCGGCAGTTAATATATTTTTTTTCGTTCTAATTTTCTAGATTTGGGGTCCTTTACTAAAACTTGAATAAAATGAAATCTACAACTCCGATTTAGGTCCAGTCGGTCTCGTTGGATTCAGATCTTCCTGAACTACAATTTTCATTTATCAAACATCAAATTTGGACATGTTTCAGTTACCGAAAATGGCCAGAAACCGGACTGTTCTGCACAGTTTTTCACCAGTGAGGTGTTCTTAGAAAAAAATCATATCTTGCTCATTTTAAAACATTTTTGCATGCTACAAAAGTGATTTTGTCCTTAACTTACATATCTAGCATAACAAGAAAGAAAATCACAAAAACTATTAGTATGTTTCAAAATAAAAAATCCTCACGGTGAAATTTTCCGGTAAAACTCATTTTCATGCATTTTACTAAACTTTTCAACACAAACATATATCAATACACAAGTTAAATACATTAAACTCTATATCCATCATTCTATCATGCTTCTAGCCATTTAAAGCATTAACTCCATGTATCTAACATAAAATACACTAAACATGCAAGATTAGGGTTTTTTTTCTTAATTATTTGAACCTAGTTTATTTTCTTTCCTCTTGGATCAACTTTTAAACATCAAAAAGTGTAAGATCCAAACATGTTACACTAAAAAGAAATAAATCAAGAGTTTTGAATTTCATGAACATAGGTTCTTTATTTTATAAAATCAACAAAATACAAGAAATTAAAACTTGTGATTCATATATATATATATATATATATATATATATATTATTATTATTATTATTTTTTTTTTTTACCTTGATCTTGAAGCTACTCTTCTTGTTTTGCCAAAGTATGTGATGAATTTGGGTGGCATCAAGAAATTTCTTCCTCCTCTCCTTCAAGCTTCCCAAGTTAGCTCTCTCTATTTCTTTCTCTTTCTCTTTTTTTTTTCTTTGCTAAATGAATTGGAAAGTTTCCTTATAAAAATTGTGGGGGTATATATAGGCAATTCATACATATAGATATAACTTGTATATATCAATTGATCATCCAATAACTTGCTTGCCATGTATGGAAATTTTAATTACCCTAAAAAGGCTAGGCTAAAATTAGGTGGTTTGGTGACCAACTTTTGACTATCTAAAATGTTAGCTAAATTAAATGAATCTTGTGCTCACTTGCCCCTTGAATGGCCGGATATCTCTACCAATTTGGCCAATTTTATTAGTTGTTTTATTTGTTTAATAACCATCTAGAAGATCCATACAAATTGGATCATCACTTGGGCCAATTGTTTTATTGTTTGGGCTCTCAAATTAAATTGCTTGGCTATGAAAAAAAAATAGCATGATCCAATAGATAAATTTATTATATCCTAATCATTTAATTAGGATTTTCATTCCACTCATTTTGAAATTTAAATAATTATTTGTGTACATTCAATTTTATAACCTAACTAAACTTACTTTAATTAGGTTTAAATTGAATAATAAATTGAGATACTCAAATCAATCTCTTAGGTGAGTATAATATTAAATACTATTATTCTACAATACCATAACTCTTGGTTATTTACTTACATACCTAATGTATAATTAGGTTATGCAACTTTTTCGATTAATACTCTTTATATCAATCATACACACATATATATTTATTTAACCCTAAACATCTTCCACATAAATAATAATATATTCATTCCCTATATGTCACAAAGTTTTCAATATCATTAATATTTAATTAATATATTTAATTACTGCGTGACTTAAAATTCTTGGTTATTACACTCTCCCCTCCTTATAAGAATTCCGTCCCCGGAATTTCACATAAGGTTACTCAAAAAGATTTGGATAATTTATCCTCATTTTTTCCTCGAGTTCCCACGTAGCTTCTTCAACATTGTGGTTCCTCCAAAGAACTTTTAATGTAACTAATAACCTTATTCCTTAGTTTTTGCTCTTTCTTATCTAATATTTTTACAGGAATTTCCTCATATGACAAGTCCTTCTCAACTTGAATTGGCTCGTGGGATATCACATGCTTGTAGTCAGGCTTATATGGTCATAACACCATATACATGAAATACATTGTGAATATGTTCTAGTTCAGAGGTAGAGCCACCTCGTCACGCCACTTCACCTATCTTTTTCAATATTTCAAATGGTCCAATAAATCTTGGACTCGCTTTACCTTTCTTCCCAAATCTAATCTTCCCTTTCCAAGGAGACACTTTTAAAAACACATAGCTTCCCACTTCAAAATCCATTTTCTTGCGATGAATATCAGATACTTCTTTTTGTCGATCCCGAAATGCTACCAAATGAGCTCTTATTACTTTGATGATCTTTACAAATCCATTGTACCAATTTCGCCCCAACAATCTTCTTTTTCACCTACTTCGTCCCAACATAAGTATGCTTCACACTTTCTCCCATATAGGGCTTCATACGGTGGCATACCAATGCTTGCATGATAACTATTGTTATATTTAAACTCCACCAATGGAAGATGATCTTCCCAGCTTCCTTGAAATCCATCACACATGAGCTCGAGCATGTCTTCTAATGTTTGAATCGTTCTCTCGCTTTGCCCATCCGTCATGCATGGATGATACGCAGACTCAACCTTAATTGTGTCCCCATTCTTTCTTGAAGACTCCTCCAAAATTTGACGTGAAGCGCGGATCTCTATCAGACACGATTGATACTGGCACTCCATGTCTCGAAATTATCTCCTTGATATACAACTTGGCTAACTTATCCAAAGTATACTTGATCTTGATCGGCAAAAAGTGTGCTGACTTTGTAAGACGGTCGACAATCACCCATATAGCATCATAACCCTTCTGTGTCGCTGGAAGTCCTACCACAAAATCCATCGTAATATGCTCCCATTTCCATTCTCGAATTTCCAACTACCGCAATAACCCGCTAGGTCGTTGATGCTCGCCTTGACTCTTTGACAAGTTAAAAAAATGCACGACGATTCAAAGAACCTCTCTCTTCATGTTTGGCCACCAATAATGTTGACGCAAATCTTGATACATCTTTGTGCTTCCTGGGTGTATTGAAAATTTCGTATTGTGCGCTTCTTGAAGAATATCTTCTCTTAACTCGTACTCCGTGTACCCAAATTCTTCCTTCAAATCTCAAGTAATCCAAAGGTCGTCGATCTTATACTTCAACGCTTCGCCTTCACCAATCTCTTCTTTATATTACCACATTCTTCATCATTCCCTTGTGATTCTCTTTATCTTATCTATTAAAGTCGGAATTGCTTCCATTTCTATCACTTTATCTGAATCCGTCGGATTTTTCACCTCCAACTCCATTTTCTCCATTTCTCATACTAATTCTTCCTGGTCTGTCAATACAAATAACTTTTCTATGCTTTTCCTGCTTAAAGCATCTCGCTACTACATTGGCCTTCCCAGGATGATATAAAATATCACAATCATAGTCCTTTATTAATTCTAACCATCTTCTCTGCCTCATGTTTAATTCCTTTTGTGTAAAGATATACTTCAAACTTTTGTGGTCCGTGTATATCTCACACTTTTCTCCGTAAAGATAATGTCTCCAAATCTTAAGGCAAAAACTACCGCAGCCCAATTCAAGGTCATGGGTAGGGTATCCTTTTCATAGTCCTTTAATCGCCGTGATGCGTGACGTTAATGACTTTTCCATTCTCGCATTAACACACAACCCAGTCCCTTGTGTGTGACGATCACTATACATCAGAAACCGCTCTGCATTTATCCGGTAAAGATAACACAGTGCTTCACTTAATCTTTTCTTCAATTCTCCGAAAAACTCTGTTCACATTTCTCTGTCCACACATACTTAACAGCCTTCCTCGTCAAATTAGTTAATGGCGCCGCTATCTTCGAGAAATCTTGAATAAACCTTCGGTAATATCCCCGCCAATCCCAAGAAACTTCGATCTCTCTTCGGTGTCTTGGTTGTCCCCAATTTTCATCGCTTCTACTTTTACGGGATCAACAGAAATTCCCTCATTGTCGATGACATGTCCTAAAAATTGAACTCTCTTCAACCAAAACTCACACTTTGAAAATTTTGCATATAACTTCTCTTTTCTTAAGGTTTCCAATACAATGCAGATGTTCAAAGATGCTCCTCTTGATCTTTGAATACACCAAAATGTCATCAATGAACACTACCACAAATTTATCTAAATACGGTTTAAATACTCTATTCATCAAGTCCATAAAGCAACATGGCGCATTAAATTGATCCAAACGACATCACTAAGAACTCATAATGACCGTAGAACTTGAGTTCTAAATCATCTTTGGAACATCCCTCATCTCTAACTTTCAAGCTGGTGGTAACCAGTCCTTAAGTCAATCTTTGAAAAACATCTCGCTCCTTTAAGTTGATCAAACAGATCATCTATTCTTGGTAACGGATATTTATTCTTGATTGTCACCTTATTTAACTCTCTATAATCCATACATAACCTCAGCGAACCATCTTTCTTCTTTACAAACAACACCGGTGCTCCCCATGGAGATACACTAGGTTGGATGTATTTCTTATCCAACAACTCTTGTAGCTGGATCATCAACTCTTTCATTTCTACCGGAGCCATTCTATACGGTGCTTTCGATATCGGCGCTGTCCCTGGTACTAAATCAATCACAAACTCTATTTCTCTGTCTGGAGGAAGTCCCGGAAGTTCTTCTGGAAAGACATCCCCAAACTCATTAACTATAGGTATCTGCCCTATGTCAGAATTCATAACCCGTGTATCCACTACATGAGCCAAATAACCTTCACATCCTTTTTGTAACATTCTCCGGTTTCGCATCATCATCGACAACTTGATTGCCTTGACGATTTGCTACCATAAAATATAACTTTAGACTTCTCTGGTGTCTTAAGTCGTATGCTCTTTTTTCTCCGCAATCTATAACTGCCTCATGGTTAAACAACCAATCCATTCCTAAAATAACATCAAATTCTCCTAAGCGTATCGGAATCAAATTCACGCTTAACTTATGTCCCCTTATTTCAACACTACAGTTGTTATGAACAAACTCTACAGGGATCACTTCTTTGTTTGCAACTTCTATATTCATTGGATTCTTTAACTTTTCACATGGTAAGTTTAATCTTTTAGAAAATTCATCAGACACAAATGAACAGGTAGCTCCCGAATCAAATAATACATATGCATTTATATTATTGATTGGAATAATACCTGACACCACCTCCTTTGAAGCAACTACGTCTTGCACAGTCATGTTAAATGTTCGGGCTGTCGGCTTGCTCTGCTGTGTTGGCCCTCCAATAGTTAACTTTGTTGAACTGCTCTTATTTCCACTTCCTCCATCTGTATTTTTCTTCAATGGACAATCCTTGAATCGATGCCCCGTTCCTCCACAAGAAAAACAACCACCCTTCTTCGGCTTAGGACAATTTGGTGAAATATGTCCTTCTTGACCACAATTATAACATATATTCTTCCCCTTCATACACTCTCCAAAATGATTCTTTCCACACTTTGAACACATTTGGCTTCTTCTCTTTGAGTATTTCCTTGTTGCGTTCCTGATTCATTGCCACCATTGTTCCACTTACGTTTCTTGCTGTTACTGCCTCCACTGCTGGCACCCTGATTTCCACCTTCGATCTTCTTCTTATTCTTCTCTCGATTGAATCTAGAAATTGCCTCACTACTACCTTCTGCAATGAGGGCTTTTTCTAACAATGCGTTGAGAATGTAGCAATTTGTAACACTGCAAACTTTGCTATGAATCCATGGCTTCACCCATTTTCAAACCTACGCGCCCTTTCGTAGTTCCTGTATCCCCGATGAGGTGCGAATCTAGCTAGTTCATTGAATTTTGCTGCATATTCGGCAACTGACATGTTTTCTTGCTTTAATTCAAGAAACTGCACTTCCATTCTGGCTTGCATGGCCTCTGAGAAATAACTTTCTAAAAACAACTCCTTAAACCTGGTCCAGGTTACTACCTCCGTTCCAGCTCTAGCTTGGTTCGTCTCCCACCAATAATTAGCTGCACCTTTCATCAAATAGGTAGCAAAAGCCGTCTTTTGCTCTTCAGCTACCCTAGCAATGATAAAGGCCTTTTCTATCTCCTTCACCCATATACGAAAGTGCTATGGGGTCCGTAGTTCATTGAATACGGTGGTCCTACAGCTTTAAAATCTTTAAAATTTGCCAATCTATTACTCCCTTGCTCCCTTGCTGCAGGTGTGCGGGTTAACATAGCTTGAGCTATCATATCAGCGAAGTTCTGCATTGGGTCCTCTTGATTACTTTCATTGTTCACAGAACGTTCCTCCCTCTGGTTACGATTTTGTCGTCTTGGCGGCATTCTCTGATTAAACAAAACCTTAATTTATTACGTCAAGTTTTCATTACAAGATATATCTTCTAAACTATCAATTACATAATCATAATGTTGTATTAATGAATTCAACCTACTGAAATAATTCAGCTCACCGAGTTAACACATTTAGCTTGCTGAATAACACATTTCAAACTTCTTCGACTTATCATCATATTCAATATCTTGATTTATCAAATCATCCAATGACAGATAACTTTGTCATTTTAATTCATAATACTTTTCTATTTGATCAAACAAGTAATTATAATACTGCATCTATATTAATATACCAAATTTTAACGTCATATACTTACATACTTGGCATATTTCTATAAATACTAACTATCCCATTTTAAACATCAAAAGATGGGATCTAACAAAAGACACACTCCCCTACACACCAAATATGGGGATAGATCAAATCTACATACTACCTCGAACAGTCTGAGGTTTACATCAAGCATAAAACCCTAATAAACAAAAGGGGTTATACTGCATCTATATACAATAAAAACTATAAAACTATCACTGCTCCTCAGAAGAGGCTGCGTCTTCGTGATCTTGATCTGGTGAAAAAAATCCACCCATAAGTCGACGTCTGATCGATCGACTCGACTCACCGGTCTCATATGATCTCCTTCCTCCTACTTGGGGACTAGCATATGCTGCATCTAATGCTCGTCCCAAAGACTTCACCCTAACTCTTTGGCCTCGCTTCCACCTCCAATTGATCCACTCTTTCTTCTTTGCTTTGACCAGGCATCCTCAAATTGGATCTCATCACTATCTCCAAGTCTAGCCTCAAGTGCGATTGCACGATGCTCGATAGTCAATATTGCAAATTTATTCTTCTCTGCTCTAGTCGACTTTCATCACTTCTAGCTCGTGATGAGTGCGGTATGCTAATTCTTTATCTTTGCGTCTCCATAAGCCCGATGTGTCGCATTTTCTTCCTCCAATTGGGAAATTTTGTTTCCCAAGGCTACATTCTTCTCAACCAAATCCATCATCAAAATCTCATCATGGTCTTCACTCTCGATATGCTCCTCAATAGGATTCCCTGCTCCTGCTCCACAGTATGGCTATCTTGCTTCTCCTCAGACATCCTGACACCACCAACAATAAATAGCATCAGTACTACAATAAAATATATTCATTGATATAATGAAAAGATATTTTATTAAGTACAATCTATACTAGATGAATCTCCATAATGCATCTCTAGCATATATACTCTATACGAGTTTTCTCCTAAGGTTATAACCTAGGTTTCACATCCTAATGTTTATAACCTACGGCTTTGATACCAACCTGTGACGCCCCCAAATCCGGGTTCTCAAACCTCGGGTTTGGTACTCATGATTCATCATCATCATAAGCATTCTATAAACTAAAGCGGAATAATAAACAAACATTGTTCATTATAAACAAGTCTTATACAATATCCCAAGGTCTATTAACCTTAACTTATACATACCTTAATTAAGTTACATAAAGTAACACAAAAGGTTTACATCATCGTTAAACATATTATATTCTAGTACTTAAACATTTATATTATTTATTCTTGGACCTTTCCTTGCCTTTGTCCTTCTTACTTGAACTCTCTCCGCTTAAGCTGAAATAATTGTCATGATATAGCAAAGGTAAGCAACTAATTTGCTTAGCAAGTTTAAATACAAGGAAGATATATCATGATTAACAAGAAATTTATCTTTCAATGTTCGACAATAGAGGTTAATTGTGATAGAACATAAGTTAAGTCTCGATAAGCTGAATATTGAATAATTGAATAACATATGTTGAGTGGTTCTAATGACCATGAACAAATGCTAAGGTTGTCGATACTTAAGCCGGTCCTTTTAATAAGTTTGGTAATCAGGGATCGACCTTTCATTTTGGGTGTATTATGCATAAACACTTACGATCTGAGCAATAATTGTTTTTCAATCATGCTTTAATCAAATTGTTCTTTTCTCGGTCTTGAGTCCTTACCAAGTCATTTGGTAAAAAACGACTTTTAACAACACATTTGATTTAACAAATTTAAACATACTTGATCTAGGCGATACAATGAGCATAGATCCATTTCTTAAGCAGTTTATGAATAAAGAACTTTAACAAATTCATAGTTCGATAATAATAGAACATGAATTTAATTGCACCAAGTCTGAGTATCGATAATTATTATAGATGTGAATAACCAACAATAATTATTCACTAACATGCTTTGAAAATAATAACTCAAGTTTGAGTTAGAGAACTTACTGATCGATGAGCTACTGACTAACTAGCTTTAATTAAAACTCTTTGAGCGACCTAACATTAACAATGGTGATCTATTAATTAGTTGCATATAATTGTATGTATATCTGACTTACTTGTGCTATTATCTAGCAAATAATTTAATCACGAGGTACACTTCATATAATATACTATCATTAGCTCATAAGATATTTAATAAATCTTAGATCAATGATTTAATTAATTTACAATATTTTTCTTAAGTAATAAATACTTATTATCTCCTTAAACAATTTCTAATAATTGTTTAATTAATGAATTAATTAAATTCTCTTCATTTATTAACTCTATCTTTATTTAATTTACTATTTAATATTAATTAAATAGTAATTAATTAATTATCTTTAGTTATTATTTAATGATAAATAATAGCTAATTACATCTACTTATTATTTATTTAAATAATAAATAATTAAATTATTAATATTTTTTTTATTATTAATTTATTTACTTACTTCACTAATCTTTAATTATTCATTACTATAATTAAATGAATAATTAATTAACAATTCTCCTTATTTATTATTTAGTAAATAATAATTAATTATTTAATTATTCTTAATTCACTTCAAAATCTTTAATTATTCCTTTTTATTACTCTAAGAATAATTAATTATCATCGATTCATTATTTATTATTAATTAAATAATAAATAATAATTTATAAATTTTATATTAATGTAATTAAGTAATTATATTATGGTAACATAACCTTACTTAAATATTCTTTAATCATTATTTAATATTAATTAAATAATAATTAATCAATAATTTAACTCTATTTATTATTTAATTTGAATTAAATAATCAATAGTTAGTTTATTACCACTAACTCTACTTAATTATCACTTAATTAATAATTAAGTATTTAATTACACATATATTATAAGTAATTAGCTTAATAATCATTTAGTGGTAGTAATAATTATTAATTAGTAAGTTTTAAATGATTTAAATGGGTTTAAATCATTAATTACTCAATAATTACTTAACTGTCCAGAAAAATTTGGAATTAAATATTTTAATATTCTTCACAATTTTAGAAAAATTTTGGTCCCGGACCCACCACTAGAACCGGCCGGAAAATTGGTGAACCGGTCGCCGGAAAGTTTGTCCGGTTCGCCGGAAAACTGAACCGGCAGTTAAAAATATATTTTTTTCTATTTTTTTCCAGATTTGGGGTCCTTTACTAAAACATTCATAAAATGAAATCTACAACTCCGATTTAGGTCCAGTCGGTCTCGTTGGATTCGTATCTTCCTGAACTACAATTTTCATTTATCAAACATCAAATTTGGACATGTTTCAGTTACCGAAAAGGGCCAGAAACCGGACTGTTCTGCACAGTTTTTCACCAGTGAGGTGTTCTTAGAAAAAAATCATATCTTGCTCATTTTAAAAAACATTTTGCATGCTACAAAAGTGATTTTGTCCTTAACTTACATATCTAGCATAACAAGAAAGAAAATCACAAAAACTATTAGTATGTTTCAAAATAAAAAATCCTCACGGTGAAATTTTCCGGTAAAACTCATTTTCATGCATTTTACTAAACTTTTCAACACAAACATATATCAATACACAAGTTAAATACATTAAACTCTATATCCATCATTCTATCATGCTTCTAGCCATTTAAAGCATTAACTCCATGTATCTAACATAAAATACACTAAACATGCAAGATTAGGGTTTTTTTCTTAATTATTTGAACCTAGTTTATTTTCTTTCCTCTTGGATCAACTTTTAAACATCAAAAGTGTAAGATCCAAACATGTTACACTAAAAAGAAATAAATCAAGAGTTTTGAATTTCATGAACATAGGTTCTTTATTTTATAAAATCAACAAAATACAAGAAATTAAAACTTGTGATTCAATATATATATATATATATATATATATATATATATATATATATATATATATATATATATATTATTATTATTATTATTTATTATTTTTTTTTACCTTGATCTTGAAGCTACTCTTCTTGTTTTGCCAAAGTATGTGATGAATTTGGGTGGCATCAAGAAATTTCTTCCTCCTCTCCTTCAAGCTTCCCAAGTTAGCTCTCTCTATTTCTTTCTCTTTCTTTTTTTTTCTTTGCTAAATGAATTGGAAAGTTTCCTTATAAAAATTGTGGGGTATATATAGGCAATTCATACATATAGATATAACTTGTATATATCAATTGATCATCCAATAAACTTGCCATGTATGGAAATTTTAATTACCTAAAAAGGCTAGGCTAAAATTAGGTGGTTTGGTGACCAACTTTTGACTATCTAAAATGTTAGCTAAATTAAATGAATCTTGTGCTCACTTGCCCCTTGAATGGCCGGATATCTCTACCAATTTGGCCAATTTTATTAGTTGTTTTATTTGTTTAATAACCATCTAGAAGATCCATACAAATTGGATCATCACTTGGGCCAATTGTTTTATTGTTTGGGCTCTCAAATTAAATTGCTTGGCTATGAAAAAAAATAGCATGATCCAATAGATAAATTTTATTATATCCTAATCATTTAATTAGGATTTTCATTCCACTCATTTTGAAATTTAAATAATTATTTGTGTACATTCAATTTTATAACCTAACTAAACTTACTTTAATTAGGTTTAAATTGAATAATAAATTGAGATACTCAAATCAATCTCTTAGGTGAGTATAATATTAAATACTATTATTCTACAATACCATAACTCTTGGGTTATTTACTTACATACCTAATGTATAATTAGGTTATGCAACTTTTTCGATTAATACTCTTTATATCAATCATACACACATATATATTTATTTAACCCTAAACATCTTCCACATAAATAATAACATATTCATTCCCTATATGTCACAAAGTTTTCAATATCATTAATATTTAATTAATATATTTAATTACTGCGTGACTTAAAATTCTTGGTTATTACAAGCCCAGTAAGAAATATTATGACTAAGATAATGCAGAATAAATTATCCTTAGCCTTTAACAGTATAACAACTGATAGAATATAATAGACAACAAGTTTTAGATCAACAACTACAGCGGAATAAGCAATCCATTAGAAGAGTCAAGTAGAACATAAAATCTACTATCTTCTATTATTTAAAAAGTTTTTCATCAACTTTATCGCTGAGACTCAGCTTAATAAGTAAAATTGAATCATCCCTGCATCACGGCCAAGGATATTCATGTAATCATCAACGATCATGATTATACTGAATAATCCCTGAGCATAATCATACCAACAATTGTCCATTAATGAACTACAGGCCAATGAGGACTTTCACCACATCATTTGTCACATTACGGTCATGATTATACCGAATAATCCCTAGTCATAATCATACCAAGTCCATCTATGCACGTAAGCCAAAGATGACTTTCATCACAATATAAGCATGAGGATGATGACAATGACATAATAATTCAATAAAACAAGTTCAAGATAAATTTTAAAGATTTATAATTTAATTTATCCAGAAATCAATAACGTCCAAATTGTCAACATGATACTTCTTTGTGTAGTAAAATTCAAGAATGCTCAGAAGAATATTTCCATGAAAAGATACTGGATGAAGCACAAATATCCAGGATATTCTACTAATTTCATGGAGTATAGAAGCCAAAACTTTAACCAACTGAGTATAATAGAATATATAAAACTACAAATGGATTTTTACCTGCCATGCGGTAATCCACGTAGACAGATCATTTCCACAATTTAATAAGGAATGAATACAAAGGATCATTCATCATGCATGCGGTAGTCCACATAGATAGGTTATTCCAAAAGAAAAATAAAGAATGGAATAACAGAAGACTTCACCATGCATGCGGTAGCCCGCGTAGATAGGTTATTCCAACAGAATAATAAAGATTGAAATAACAACCCTTACGAGTATTGAAAGAAAATAACTCTATTCATGAATACGAAAGAAATAATACCCCTTACCTTAGAAGAAACTGGATACTGGAATAGTGAGGTTGCAGACTTCTCTTCTTCTTTCTCTCTAAAATTTCTCTCTATAATAATTGCTCTTGTGAGACTTAGTGAATTGGTGAGAATGAAAGAAGAATGAGCTTCTATTTATAGAAAAATAAAGTTTTGATAATTGCACGTTTTGGGGCTCGAAATATTACAATATAACACCTTCCTCTTTTTCTTCATTTTTAATTTAGTCCTGCAAGTATTATCAAACTTGCACCACCTTCCCTAATAGTAAATAATGTGAATTAATAGTTCATTCATGTGACTTAATAGTATAATCATGTGAAAAAAACTAATTACAATATAGTACCTTCATCTATACTTCCATTTTTAATTTAGTCATGCAAGTATTATCAATCTTGCACCAACTCCCCTAATAGTAAATCATGTGAATCAATAGTACATACATGTGAACACATAGTTATAAGCATGTGAATTAATAGCAATTAATTGCTCATTTATCCGGTGAATTACCCGATTGGTCAATATAACCTCCAGACATTAATTATTATCGAAATAAATGTCGATTTCCACTAACACTAATAATTCCCACACAATGGAACTATCAATTTCATCTTTAGACAACACGAACTTATTCATCATTAATATTATAACTCACAATATTTAACAACCAGGTCGTTCCCAGGAAAGAGGGGGCTTTCTGATAAAGATTTCTTCTTATTGGCGTGCAATTAGGTGACCAAACCTCTCCTTGACAGAACTTCTAGACATTGTCAATATTGTAAATAATAATATGAATAACTTTGTCGTCTCAATTATTGATTTAATAATATAAAATATTATGCAGATGATACTGTGACAATAATTGAATCAATAATATGAGAGATATTATGCAGCAACAATAATTGAGTATAACTGAGTGACTTCTCACGTAAGCATCAATAATCAATACTGTGTGCTACTATGCAACCACGTGTATTACAAACTTTTACCACCGGGTAGTTCAACAGTTTAACGGTAAAACTTTTGTCGTTATTTTTATAAAAAGATAATTCTGTCATTTTCTAACTACGAAAATACTTTCATTGTAGGGTCCACCAATGATTGTGTCGTCATACGAATATTCCCTATTAAAACGAATATTCCCCGACCAATTGAATATTATATAACCACTTTCTTACTTTGCAAAATTTGTAAATATTACCCACAACTATAACATTATATCAAATCCACACCATAATATTCAAAAATATATTTCGAGAAAAATTAATTTTTATTCATAAAAGTTGGGGTCTTACAATTTGGGCTAGGCTATTACGCGATTCTAGTGTGAGGAATCCACATAAACATCCTCTCGATTCCTCCGCTTTCTTGAGTTACGGACGTTTGTCTACACTTACAATTCGCCGAGTCCGCACAACCTCTCGTAAAGGTGCCAAACCAACGTGATGGCTATGTTATTTCCCAATGAAATGCGGTGAAGGCGAAAAAAGTCTTTGTTCCAGATCCCGTCGTGGAGGAAGAGAAACAAAGAATTAAACAAGACGTCATCCGAATGATGTCGGACATATGCATCATTGTTCATGACGAACATACAAACAGATACACCCCAGACGATGATTGCTCAGACATAATGGCCATCATTCGGGATAGGGAGGACGATGACAATCCCTCCATCACTGCAGTCCACCCGGACTTTTCCCTTGCCAATTGGAGCAGCACTCATTGCATTGGTCGACAAGGGTAAAACAGGCAAAAACTATTTCTGTCTTGTAGATTTCATAACTGTTTACTTTTTTGTACAGTATTAGCAGTCGTTTTGCCAGTACATGCTTACACTTTGTATGATCAAACCTTTTCATATATATTAAGTGAAATCATATTTTGTTTCAGGAGCCTGAATTTAGATGTGCCTGTACTTGCTGATATGGTGCCTCGTCTCCACAAAGATTGTAACTTTGATGTAGAGATGAATTCAGCCTTGATGAAAATACATGAGGACATTAAGGTTCCTCCAGAAATTCAAGAATGGGTCAAAGACAAACCTAAACCCAACCTTGATCAAACCACTTCATTCAATCTCGGAACCTTAGAAAGCCATAAGTTAATCCAGATTGGTTCAGACCTTACCCCAAACTAGCGGAATGACATGGTTACACTATTAACCCAATTCTAAGATGTGTTTACATGGTCTCATGAAGACATGGTGGGTTTATCCACTGACATTGTACTTCATCGCCTTCCCATTAAAGAGGGATTCAAGCTAGTCAAATAGAAGCTCAGGCGATTGAAATCTGAGTGGAGTTTAAAGGTAAAAGAAGAAATTGTGAAACAATTTCAAGCTGGCATCATCATGGTGTCCACATATCCTGAGTTGATATCCAACATTGTTCTCGTGCCTAAACCTGGAGGAAAGGTGCGAGTCTGCGTGGATTATAGAGACTTGAATAAAGCTTGCCTTAAAGATAGCTTTCCTATACCCTTTATCGACATTCTCATTAACAATACTGCTCAATACTGCATGTACTCCTTTGCTGATTGCTTTACGGGGTACCATCAAATCATGGTTGCTGAGGAAGATCGTGAAAAAACTGCTTTCATCATGCCTTGGGGAACCTTTTGCTATAGACGGTTTTCATTCGGCCTCATCAATGCCGGATCCACCTATTAGCGAGCTATGATGGCTCTCTTCCATAACTTAATGCATAAAGAGATCGAGATCTACGTGGATGACATCATTGTCAAGTCCCGGAAGGAGGAATACCACTTAGACCATCTCAGAAAGCTATTCAACAGGTTGCATAAGTACAACTTGAAGTTGAATCCAGCCAAGTGCGCCTTTGGCGTTAAATCAGGCAAGTTGCTAGGATTTCTAGTCAGCCACAAAGAGATTGAGCTGGATCCTAACAAAAATCCAGGCCATTACGGAAATGCCCATTCCTCAGACAGAGAAGGAAATACGGGGATTTGTTGGAAGAATCAACTTCATTAGCATGTTTATCTCTCAACTCACAGCAACCTGTGAGCCAATCTTCAAGCTATTAAGGAAGAACTCCTCCGTGAAATGGAATGATGACTATCAGGATGCCTTCCTCACAATTAAAGGACAACTAGTCAAAACTCCTATTTTGGTACCACCCAGGGATGATGTTCCCCTGTTCATGTACCTGTCCATAAGTGACAATGCCATGGGCTGCATGCTGGGACAGAAAAATGATAGAGGCCAAGAACGAGCTATCTATTACCTCAGCAAAAGATTCAGCAACAGTGAACACAAGTATACTCTGATTGAGAAAACGTGTTGTGCTTTAGCATGGGCTTCCATGAGGTTACAACATTACCTCTATGGTCACACAACCCATCTCATATCCCGCGTGGATCCTCTCAAGTACGTGTTCAACAAACCCATATTAAATTGTCGGTTTATTCGGATGACGGTTGATCTACAACAATTTGACATCGTCTACGTGACTCAAAAAGTCCATCAAAGGTCAAGGAATTGCGGATCAGCTGGCGCCGCACCCTCGGGGATTTCAAACCCTTGGAGACATACTTCCCGATGAGGAGTAATGTGATTCAACAACACCATCAGTATGATATGCGCCAAACATGGAAGATGTATTTTGATGGAGCTGTTAATATGGAAGGTTCTGGAGCTGGAGTAGTTCTAGTATCTAGTACGGGGGAGCAGTATCCCGTTGCCGTCGAATTGCAGTTTGTCAGCACCAACAACATAGCTGAGTATGAAGGCTGTCTCATGGGGATAAAACTTGCCCATTCAATGGGCATCAGGCGGTTAACTGTCTTTGGAGATTCAGAGTTGGTAATCATATAATCCACCAGAATCTATCAAACCAAAGAGCTACATCTGCTGCCTTACCATTGGGAAGATTTACAGATGGTTTTGGAGTTCAAAGAAATCTCCTTTCTATACGTTCCTCGAAATAGGAATGACTTTGCAGATACATTAGCAACTTTGGCCTCCTTTATTCGCATATCTGACAAGGGACACTTGCCAAGCGTCACAATTTCCCTACACAAGACCCCAGCCTATGGGAACTATGTTGGAGAAGTATCGGATGAGTTACCTCCCATCCAGCATCCTTGGTATCAACATATCAAGGAATACCTACGAGATGGATCTACACACTCTTTGAGGAGGCCCAAGGCGAGAAAAGGCGGATCCATCGATTTGCTATGAAATTCTACCTGAGTGAAGATGCGTTCTACAAAAGAGATGCAGGACTAGGTCTCCTCAGATGTTTAGATAAAGATCAATCTCAAACCTATGGATGAGATCCATGGTGGAGTCTGTGGCCCCCACATGAATGGCCCCTTCCTTGTCAAGAAAGTCCTCGGGGACGGGGACATTGCAGCTATCTCTCAAAGTCGATCGCAATGACCACGTCAGGAGATGTTATCAGTTCCAGATTCATGGGAATGCTATACATGCCCCTCCACGGGAACTCCACACTATGAGTTCACTTTGGCCCTTCTCAATATGGGGAATGGACGTTATCGGGCCCATTGAGCCTAAAGCCAGTAATGGACTCATTAGACTGTTTCTTGACCTTGATAATTTGAAACTGGTGAGGAGCCATCTGAGACTGAAAGTTGTATTGTGTGAGGAAGGCGTGTGCTAGCTCTTCCCAGCTATGGAGCTTTGAGTTGTCTAATCTGGTGTACCACGAACGGGCTTCTCCAGTCAGACTTTTCTAGAACAGCTGCATTCTGAGCTTCTCATCCTCTGCATAAGATCTCCTAACCCGTCATATTTTTCGAAGTCAGGAGTCTTAAACTTTTCTGGATAATGAACACCAGTGAAAATGCAAAGGTCAGCATATGAAACACTTCCATGTGTTCCAATTCCTTTGATAGCACGAAGGGTCTCTTCCATTTGGAGGACTTTCTTTCTGATGTCACCGGTGTCTGGGTCTCCTGTGAGATGGGCGGCATCAGGTATTTTGTTGGTCGTATCCAACTGCAGTTCAGGTATCGTAATGACCTAGGTTACCCCTTGTGTAGAGGATTCAGCATGTACGAGTATCTTTGGACCCTAAGTAGACTGGTGTAGTTCTTTAAGCAAAACAGCCAAATCTGTAATTTGTTTGCTTAATCCGTAGAATTCTTTGCGAGAAACTAGATTAAGGTCAGTCTGGTCAGATGATGACATGATTGATTATAGGCTTGTAGCCTTTTTGGATTTTGACTGTGTAGTAGGTCCGATTGGTTCCCTGCGAAAGACTTGCATAATTTAGTCTTTAGGGAATGTGTAAAAATAACATGCTATGTGATGTTTCTGTTTTAGGAATTTTATCCTGCAACACAGACGTCAACTGTTTTGTAATACAGGATATCATGTTAAATTAAATATGTATGTGTACACATTTCTTCATATTTCTCATTACATGGAGATAGATATGGAATGAAATTATAAGTAATTGGGCTTACAAGTAATTAAACATGAGAAAGCATGAAAAGACTTTCCTCCGTTTTGGGTTTATCAGAGGCTGACCTATCTTAGGTTACTCTCGTGGCTTTTTGGCATGAAGGTTCCCAAAACATCGCAATTTACTCAACGGGAAATTAATCCGGTCTTTCAACTGGAGCGAATTTGGGTGGTGCCTTTCCTGAGCCTCGCGGAAATTAGTCTTCCTACGAGTCCAGTAATCAAACACCGACAAGATAGGCTCCTGGTGGAGGGACCACACAACATACATTCACATACATCGCGTCTCATCATATGGAAATGATGACATGTGTGAAGCACTATTATCACAAGCAAATATGGTGCGAAGCACTAAGTGCAATAAGTAAATGCATTCGTATACATTCATCATAAATGTAAATGCAACATCCACACACAAGCAGACAATAGTTTTGAAAAAATTTGAAATAGCGGCTTAAGTCCTCTTACTGGAGTCCCCAGCAGAGTCGCCACCTGTCGACGTCGAGATTTTTAGTTGTCCCTTTCTGTTACTTGTTCTTTGGTGTTCTCATTTTAGGTGAGATTTGTTTGAAAAACAAGTGAAAAAGGTCGACATGTATAATGTCAACGATGATTTATTAAGAGTCGCCAGTTGGTTTTTAAATGGTTGTACCAACACAACGGAGAAAAGGTTTGTACATTGACCCGTTGATGTGACATCGCACTAAGCGAATTCGGTGAAACAAGAGATTCATTAGGTCTGGGACTTGTTTATGCGGAGGGAAGGTATTAGGCACCCCAGACATCCGTGTTACCACGGTGGACCGCCTCTTTTCAAGAAACTATTATTTGAATGTGTGTGTATGTGTCAATGATGTCTTGCATTTATTTGGAAGTGGTGCGAGGCCTCATTCGCACCTATATACTGAGGTTTGAATTTGTGTAAAATTCAATTTTAGCAAGATATGGCAGTGATGTTTTATAAAAGAGGTTTTTCAAACCCTTGTGCTCAATAGTAATTGAGACCTTTTACACTTCCATTTTATTAAGTGTTCGGCTTGATTGATTTTATTTTTTTCGAGATACGAAACCTCTATAAGAAAATAATATACAAAATAATGTCGATTTCCTCGTGGGTATGAAAACCATGTGAGGAAATTCAGACACCGTAGAATAATTTACAAGTTGCTTACAGCTGAAAATGTCCATCACGGGAACCGAATCTAGATCCAATAGGCTGAATCTGTGATCACATGATTCCTAGGCTCACATGATACCGCAATTTGTATAAAAGCAGTGAGCAGGTATATATATAAAAGCTGTAAATATATATATATACAGACATGATCAGCCACGACGAAGCACCTCCATGGGGGATCAAAAAATGTAAATAAAGTTGTAAAAGCTATCAACTGCCACGGAGGAAACTCCAGGCGTGACGAAACGTAAATAAAGATGTACAAACGATCAACTGCCACGAAGTAAACTCTAGGTAGGACGAAACATAAAGAAAGCTGTAAAAGCGATCAACCGCCACGAAGTAAACTCCAGGTGGGACGAAATATATATATATATATATATATATTAAAGCAGTAAATGCTCCAGACCGAAGTCTAGGCTCAATCGAGGCATAACTCGATAATGTTAGTCCATATATGTAAAATATATATATATATATATATATATATATATATATATATATATATGTATATACAAATTTGAAAATAAAACCCTGAATAGAAATTAGGGCAAACACACATAACACGACTCTTAACGTGAAGAAGGGTGTGTGCAAAGATGAAGAGAAAGGCTTTAAAGTGTGTAAGAAGGCTTACGTTGGACCGTACAAAGAAGACTTCTATATCTTTAAAGTAGATGAAACTCGGCTCCCGCCGGTACAAAAGTAGCTATATGTGAGCTCACAAGTGTATAAAATGAGAAAGCACTCAATATATTGTAAGTACGGAGCAAATTTGACATAGCTTCCTCGCCTCTCTTTTTTTCTTAAAATGGCCACCCCAATCCCTCTATTTATAGAGGGGGGCCACAGGTGTACCTGAGGCTACCCCGGGTTGCTCGAGTCGTGTCGTCTCGCAGTACCTGCACGTAGGCACTGCAATGTCTGCTCGAACTTTCAGAATCGCAATCCGGGCATCCGACTGAGGTATATAGTGTAAGGTTTTGTGAAAATCAAAGTAGCAATCAAATTGCAAAAATAGTGGAAGCATAAAAAATCATATTTTAAAAATTTTCACAAACCAATTACCCGGATCATCCTTTATGCATATTATTAATTAAAACGAAGAATAAGAAGTTATAGAATCATACCCTTGTAAAAACGAGCTTCCTCAGGTACGAGTTCACCTCCTACTTCTCCGCGATCTCCTTGAATCTCCAGGTAGATTCCTTCCTTTGATAAATGTAAGCCACCCAAGTGTATGGCCTATAGAAGTGATCCACCAAGGAAGAAGAATTTTCAAGAAAAAGGGTGTATTGGCTCAAACCCTAGTTTTTCCTATCTCTATAGAAAAAGGGGGCGTACTCTCCAACAATTAGAATTACGTATATCTGATATCTGATATAAGACTCCTCTTATAAAGATATCAGGTAACCCTATTTAATTAAAATAAGGTATTATTTATTTAATTAAATTCTTTTAATTAAATGGGCTCCCTAATCCTATTAGGGATAATTAATTAAACTCCGTTAACTAATTTTCCCTCCTAATCCGATTAGGAATAAATGAGAGTACTTATATTAAATTAATTCCTAAACTCTTTTAGAAATTAAAATAATAATAATTTTAATAATATTAATAAGACTCCTCTTATTAATTTATATTTAATATTTCTAAAATATTAAATAATAAATATTAAACTATTTAATTTATTCTATCACCATAGATTAAATTAAATATACTTAACTATATTATTACGATTATGCCATTAACTTCTTAAATAATTATTCTTCCTTTTATGGTGTGACCTTTTAGGTTCTCCATATTAAATCGGTTATGAATAAATTAATTAGAACAATTCTAATCTTATTTAAATAAATAAATTAAATAATTAATTTATTTAAATAAATAATATTTATTCTACAATAGGGATAAGCCTCCCTAGCGATCAACGACTTTCTAGATAATATAAATTTTAACATTAATTATAAAAGAACCTTTGAGTTAATAGTTACCGTACAATTCAATCATTCCGCCATACAATGTCCCAATTAAATATAAGACATGGAATTACTGTCAAGTCTTATTTTATTTAATTATATGTTTTTCAATTCCTAAATGCACAACTCCTAATGAATGCAAAGTAGAAACTACTTTCTAATTTCATTCCACCTTGGCCAAGGATTCCTGGGTTGTCATTTATTGAATCACATTTGACATTTCTCTTCTTTTACTAGAAGTGATAGATTCTTTATTGATCATTCATTATCTTCATATATAACTTATTACACCCAAGCATACCCTTTGATATACTCTAAGAGTCTTAAGGAATAAGTTAAAGTGTAATTCATTATAGATACTATGATGATCTTAAGTCTAAGGATCATTTGTACTACTATCACTAGAGGAATTCCTATTGACAGGCAAGTAAAACTCCATTAGGTATTCCATAGCGAGTCACGTTCAGTGAACTTATTCTCTAATAAGCACCTACATACTTGCTTTAGTGTCTCCACACAAATGATCATGAGATCAATCATCCTCATCCAATGAGCAACCAACGTATGTACCAATCTATCCGGATTCACTAATTCCCTTTTAGTAATTCATTGATTGGGAACATTTTTTTTTTTTTTGCTAAATTTGTTTGTATATTGAAAAAGAAAAGAGATAAAACAATCGCTAAGGGCATACCCTAGAAGCTTTTGATAGAACCACATGGGACAACCCCCAAAATGGACAACAAAAGACTAACAACCAAGCCAAATGAAAGAACAAGGAGCATTACTAAGCAGGACAATAGTAAATACAAGCATGGGAACTTAAACAACTTAAACAACCAATCAGTTGAAACCAAGCAGCCAAATGAATGAAGAAGAAAGATCGAATCGAAGCAAGACCGCAAGATGTGGAAGAGGATCTTTGAAGCATAGGAAGAACTACGAGTGCCCGGTAGGGAAGGCGGACCATATAAACATAACCCGAAGCGAAACCGGCATCCCCTGACATCCCGAAGACAAGAAATTTGAACCAGAAGAACCGAACCATATAAACCAAACCCGAAGCCGAAACCGGCATCCCCAGCGTCCCGAAGACAAGAGGCTGAACCCTGAAGCCGAACCAAGATGCCAAGCCGGATGTCATTGATCCTTTTATCGCCAAAAAGCCCCGATGTCGGATGAAGATGTCTCTTGAACCCATAATGTGACGAAGCAATAAATTTGAACCAAATCATTGAGGAGGCCGAACTGCCATGGAAGCCAAACTGCCGAACTGCCATGGAAGCTAAATTGCCAACACAGAAGAAGCCGAACTGTAAATGCTGCGTGTGCAAGCAAAGCAGCGCCAACCAACTTCTGCAGCAACCAACCATACAACATAAGGCAGCAACACAGCAACAACCAACATAGCAGACCCAAGTCCATTCCAGCCAAACCAGTCACAACACTAGACATGCATTAGACCATTGTCCTAAGCCAATTACAGTAGTATTGGCAATAGTTGGTAGCTTTGAGAAAGGATGGACTAGTAGATAATCTAGATTTAATAATACTAATTACATCAGTAGCAAGACATCTTGGAGGAATGAGTGTCCCATTGTGTAGCTTTTTGTTTCTTGCTTCCCATATCTTATAGAAAGAAATGGCCAGAGAGAGGCTGAGGATATATTTTGATAATTTCCTCCCTTGGAAAGATGAGATAAAGTCAGTGAGTCCAGTCCAGTCCAGGGGTAATGAGAGCCATCCACCCAGTTGGAATGTCGCTTTTATAATAATAGTGGAGTATTCACAGATGAAAAAAGATGTGAAAAAGTTTCAAGGTGCTTGTTGCATAGCTGACAATTGAAGGTCCTTCCTGTATAGGCTCGAGTGATGTCGTTAGTTTGGAGCTTTCCATGAAATCCACGCCAGAGCATGAAAGAGTATCTCGGCACATGCAGTTTATGCCAGAGAATTGTGTGCCACTGAACAGCCTGTTTCCTGATCCTGATGCTTTCCCAAATGTGTCTTTCTTTAATGTAGCTGATATCCATTGAGTCCCAAAAAATACAGTCCATTGATGCAGAGGGAAAGGGAACATATTGTACTAGTTGCCGGAGGAGAATTATCTCATGATGGTTGGATAGGGGGAGGTGCCAGGAGGAATTATTCATAATGTCCACGGATTGTGGTGAGAGCAGTTAGGGCTGAATTTGAGAGCAAAGGTATCTGCTTTGGGGTTGATGGCGAGAACCATTGAGCGAGGATCGTGCGTGGAGAGATTGAAGGTTTCTCTCCAGAGCCAACAACGTATTCAAGGTCTTTGAAGAGCAATCGGCTGAGCTTTAGTAGTTGTCTCCAAATCCATGAACAATCGGTGGGTATTTCTATCGCCAAACAGATTTCCCAAGAAGAACGATTGGTACTGCACCACTTAGCCCATAGTGATTAAGTGTTAATCTGCAATACATGGGTTAGGTGTAGTAAAAGTAGGGCTTTATTCGGTCAAGAGACTTTTAATGCCAGACCCCTTCCTCGGTAGGGAGTGAGATGTTATGCCATGCAACCTTAGCACCATAGGGAGTAAGAGAGGTTCCCTTCCAGAGGAATCGACAAAGAATAGATTGAATGGCTCTAATGACTGCTTTAGGCAGTAGGAAATGATTACTCAATACGATTGTATTGCGAAGAACACTGATTTTATGAGTTGGACCCTACCGAGAATAAACAAGGCGATGGCAGTCCATGAAGAGACTCTTTATGTGATTGTATGGATAAGAGGAATATAATCCTGGTATGAAAGCTTAGAAGAGATGAGGGGGACACCCAAAAATCTGGTGGGAAAAGTACCATGAGTGAAGCCCAGGAAAGATAGGATGGATGCTTTTGTTTCAGGGTCTTCGCAGGCTAGAAAACATTGGCTCTTTTGAATATTAGGAATGAGACCAGAGAAGAGAGAGAAGGAATGGATACATGAATGTATTATGGAAATGGTTTGGAGGTTAGCATTGCAGAAAATTAAGATGTCATCAGCGAAAAGGAGATGAGAGATGTCGCTGGCTTTAGTGCGCCAGTGGTGAAGATACCCAGATTGTTTTGAATCCCAGTTAAGTTTAAAGGAGAGCATTTCTATTACTAGCACAAACAAGTAAGGGGAGAGGGGATCACCTTGCCTTAGGCCTCGAGTACTACCAAAGAATCCAGCAAGGGAGCCATTGACCTTGACTGAAAACATAGTAGTGGAAATGCAGGGGTAAATCCAGTCTAGGAATTGAGAGGTAAAATTGAAGGATTTAAGGGTGCCCATTAAGAAGTCCCAATTTACCGTGTCAATCGCTTTCCTTAAATCAATTTTTAAGGCACATCTAGGAGGACCAGATTTCCGGTGATAGTTTCGGAATAGCTCCTGGGCAAGGAAGATGTTGTCACTTATACTTCTTCCTTTGATGAAAGCAGACTGTGCCTTATCAATAATAGAGGGGAGGACCAATTTGAGTCTGTCAGCAAGGATTTTTGAGATGCACTTGTAGATTGTATTGCAACATGATATTGGTCTGAAATCAGACATGAGAGAGGGATTTGAGCACTTTTGGATAAGAGCAATGGCAGTTGAATTTACACCTCGTGGCATTCGGCAGGAAGAAAAGAAGAATAGAACGGCTCTTGTGAAGTCTTCACCAACAATGTCCCAATAGTGAGTGAAAAAGTTCACGTTAAAACCATCCAGGCCTGGACTCTTGTTTCGCTTCATACCACTAAGAGCTTTGAATACCTCAGTAGCTGTGATAGGAGCCGAAAGGATGGCAACTTGAGAAACAGTTATGTGTTTGGTAGGGAGAACTCCATAATTTTCAAAGTCAGCTGAAGGAGGTAGGGGCTGGTAGTTGAACAAATCTTTGAAATAATTCACAGCCACATTTTCAACCTCCTCACCTTTGAACCGTTTCAGGAAGAGTTATAAATAGAAAGGATTTTGTTTGTGTTTCCACTGCTTTTCACCAGATTGGAGAAAAATTTGGTGTTTCTATCCCCTGTAGCAAGCCAGGTAGCTCTAGATTTCTGGTGGAGAAGAGTTTCCTCTAGAGCCAATGAATTCCAAAGAACATGAAGGCAGCTCTGCTCCTGGGAGATGAGATCCAGAATCAAGTGGGTCATTGGAAAGTTGGAAAGCAAGTTAGATCTGTGAAGATTTGAAGTTGCTTCCTTAACTGAAGATGATAGATTTCCAATGGATTTGTTGAGGGTAGCTAAGGCTCTTTTAGTTCTCTTGAGCTTGGTAGTCAGGATATGAAAGGGGTTACCTAGGTCGGGTTGCAGCCAGGCAGAAGATACACAATCATGAAAGCCATCCAAGAGGATCATGTGGTTGAAGAACTGGAAAGGTTTCCTTGACCTTGTAGAAGGAATGCCAAGGTTAAGCATGACAGGAGAGTGGTCAGACATTCCTCTGGGAGCAAAGGTAGCTTGAGCAAGGGGAAATGAGTTGAGCCATGATGCATTTCCCAAAGCTCTATCAAGCTTTTTATGGATTGGATTTTCAGTTTGACAGTTCCACCAAGTGTAGAAGGACCAATGCCCCTAATGTCATCCATTTCAAAGGTTCAGGCACTCTTTGAAATCCTCCATACCAGAGTCCCATTCGGTATCATTCCTGTCAGTTTCATTAAGGTTTCTGATAGCATTGAAGTCACCCAAGACACACCAGTTGAGAGAGGAACTAAGAGAGGATAATTCAAATTTATAGGTCTTTCCTTTCAGATATAGAATTCAAACCATAAACAAAAGAACCCAAAAAAGTACAATCATTGGCTAAGTGCTTGATGTTGCAATGAATAACTTGGGAGGATACAAAAAGGATATCCACTTGCCAAATATTGGGGTTCCATCCAACCCAAATTCTGCCATTATAGTGGTAATCATAATTATAAAACCAAGTCCAGTTCCTACAAATATTATTGGAGATTCTACTAGCTTTATGTTGCTTGACTCTGGTTTCCAAAAGACCAATGAGGGAGATACTATTATCTAAAATTAACTGTTTAACATAAGCTTGTTTTGGCTTATTATTCAAACCTCTAATATTATATGTCGCTAACATTAACATAGAAAATAGGGGGAGTAGTGATTAGCAGGAGGCTTTACCCCCACGGCCCTTGCCTTTGTTCCTACGCTTAGCATCTTGAGAAGGTTCCATCCCAGATCTTTGCTTATGCTTCAGGTCCTTGCCCTCCTTCTCATCTATAGCAATTTGCTTGTTGAGAGAGGCGGTTCTGAGGGGTGAATCGGATCGAGGAGGAGAGAGCATCAGTGACAATAGCATTTGCAATGGGGGAGAAAGAGTTGGGTGAGGCCAAGATAGGAAGAGAAGGAGTCGGATTATTCCCAAATTTGGCACCTCGGGAGACAGTTACCCAGTCATTTGCATGAGTATCAGCATGTGGATTTTTGACAGCATAAGGAGCAGGAGTGGGAAGTAAAGGGCCAGGGGTCGAAGTGCTATCAGTAGGTTTAGGAGTAGATTCAGATTGAGCATTTGTTTTGGGCACCCATTTAAAATTGGATTTGGGGCATTTCAAAGGAGAATGGCCAAATACTTTGCAGGTGGGGCATGATGGTGGCCTACTTTGGTATTCAACATTAACCGGGACAATAATGTCTTCAGAAGTTTTTTCGTTAAGAACAACAACATTGATAGAGGAAGGAAAGGAGAATGAAGCTTGGACTTCAATGCAGACTCTGGCAAAGTGCATTAAGTCATGCTTGGAAGTCATTTCATCAGTAAATAAAGGCTTACCTATGGCACTAGTAAGGTATCTAATACCCTCATCAGACCAGTAGGAAAGAGGAATTTGGCTAAGCTTTACCCAAATGGGAATTTTGAACTGATCAGATTTTGAAAATTCAGCTCCTTCTTTCCAAGGTTGTAGGACAATCACTTTTGAGGCGAAGTGCCAAGGACCCGAGGCAAGGACATTGTCTCTATCAGAGACAGATTTGAATTTGAAAATATAGTAGCCTTTGCAATGGAGAAAGACACTTGTGAGACCCATGTTGCCCCAAAGGCGTTTGGCAATGGGTTCAACAACCTTGAAGGGAATGTTTGAGTGCAGGAAATAACCCACAAGGCTGGAAGACCAGAGCTGATTTCCACGTTTGAGCACATCAGTGGTAGGTTTAACAAGAATCTGACCATCCTCGGATAAGGGAGGGTGGTAGGAAAGATAGCGGGAAGATTTTCCCGAGCTAGTAGAGACCACATCACACCAGGATTTAGGTGGACCAGGGTTCAAAAGAGGGTTTTCACCTTGCTCAATCGGAGATGCAGCAGGTTGAACAACAGCTATAGCAGATGGAATAGGGTCTAGAGGTTTGCCAAGGATAGACTAGTCAGAAACAGAGCAAGGCGCCAGCATAAGTGCATCAAAAGTTCTTTGTGGACTTTCAACAGACATTTTGTGGGCCTGACCTATATTTTCTAGTTTCCCATCAGAAACAAAAGCGTTGATATCACTAGAAGAGAGTCCATGCGCCAACAAGAAGTCCATAAGATCTGCATTTTTCTTTCTTTCAAATGAAACTTCCTCTCGATCCTTTTGAGGGAAGTGTTGTGCAGCTTTGAAAATCTCAGAAACATTAGATTCAAGAGCTTGACCCAAGTTGCTTTCTAACTCATTTGCTAATGAGGTAGAGTCTTGAGCTTTGATCAATATAGCAGGATTTGGGTGCGATTCTAGCATTGCAATTGAGTCAAGTCCCACGTTGAGGATAGGTCGGTGAGAGCGGGCATGTCGACCTTCTTTGAGCACCAAAGGAGAGGAAAGAGAAGGAGAGTTTGGGTTTGAGACACCAAATTCAGCAAAAAAATCCCTAGAGACAGAGCTCAGGGAGTTTCCAGCAGAGAGATGAGAATGGCTAACCATGGAAGCGAAGGGGTAGACGACGGAGGGGAGAAGGCCGGAAGGGAGGGAACGGTAGCTGGAGAATGGAGGAGTAGGAAACCAGAAAGGGTAAACAGAAATGTTTGGTGAGGATGGAGAAGTAGGTGAGGTTGAGCGGGAGATTAAAAAAGGAAAGAAAAAGGAAGTTAACGGTAAAGAGAGAAAGAATGGGTTTATCACATATTTTTAAAACAGCACCATGTAGATAATAAATTCCTTTAATAAATAATTCTTTTATTAATAAATAAATAAGATTGATTACAAATTATAAGCTTTATCATCATACATGATTGGCTTGTATGCATACTACTTTCAATCTCCCACTTTCACTAAAGCCAATCGCCGTGGTATCTCATACCCATCTTCTCTAAGTGACGATCGAAATGTTGTTGTGTTAACGCTTTAGTAAATGGATCTGCAATATTGTCTTGAGATTCCACACGCTCAAGGGTGATGTCTCCTCTTTCAATGATCTCTCTGATCAAATGAAACCGCCGTAACAAGTGTTTGGATTTCTGATTAGACACTGGTTCCTTAGCTCGCCAGCATAATAGCTCGGTGTTGTCACGGGATAAAGGTATCGGGTGATCTGTAATGCTAGGAACCACACCAAGTTCGGTAATGAACTTCTTCATCCAAACAGCTTCCTCTGCAGCTTCACTTGCAGCTATGTACTCTGCCTCTGTCACTGAATCAGCAACTATTTGCTGTTTGGAACTCTTCCAACTCACTACGCCACCATTCAAGGTAAACACATACCCCGAAACGGATTACTGTCATCTTCGTCCGTTTGAAAACTTAAGTCTGTGAAGCCCTCTAGTTTCAATTCAGACCCACCGTAGACAAGAAATAAATCCTTAGTTCTTCTTAAGTACTTTAGGATATTTTTCACTGTCTTCTAGTGCTCTTCTCCTGGATTCGACTGATATCTGATTGTTACATTAAGTGCATGAGCGACATCCGGTCTAGTACATATCATACCGTACAAGATAGATCATATTGTTGAAGCATAAGGAATCTTACTCATACGGTCTCTCTCCTCAGGTTTCTTTGGGGCCTATTTCTTGGAGAGATGTATTCCATGGCTCATCGGCATGAGACCTCTTTTGGAATCTTCCATGCTAAACTTCTTTAGCATCGAATCAATGTACGTTCCTTGGGATAAGCCAAGCATCCTTTTAGATCTATCTCTATAGATCTTTATCCCCAAAATATAGGATGCTTCTCCCAAGTCCTTCATGGAGAAGTGTTTAGATAACCATATTTTAATTGATTGTAGCATAGGAATATCATTCCCTATCAATAATATATCATCAACATATAATACGAGGAATGAAACAGCACTCCCACTAACCTTCTTGTACACACAGGGTTCATCCTCATTTTTGATAAAATCAAATTATTTGACTATTTCATCAAAACGAATGTTCCACCTACGAGAAGCTTACTTCAATCCATAAATGGATCGTTGTAGCTTACAGACTTGACTTGTTCAAACCTTTGAAACAAATCCCTCTAGCTATGTCATATACACATCTTCGTCAAGTTTCCCATTGAGGAAGGTCGTTTTCACGTCCATCTGCCAGATTTTGTAGTCATGGTAAGCTGCAATCGCAAGCAAAATTTGAATGGACTTGAGCATTGCTACTGGTGAGAAGGCTTCATCATAGTCAACTCCTTGTCTTTGTTTGAAACCTTTTGCGACCAGTCGGGCCTTATAGGTCACTACCTTGCCGCTGCTCCAGTCTTTCTTTTAAAGACCCATTTACACCCAATAGGCTTAATGCCTTCAGGTGGTGAAACCAAAGTCCATACTTGGTTCTCATACATGGAGTCCATCTCAGATTTCATGACTTCTTTCCACTTCTCTGAGTCTTTATTATTCATAGCCTGTTCGTAATTCAATGGATCGTCATCATCTATGATGCGTACCTCATCGTCATCCTCTATGACAAGTCCATACCTATCAGGTATCTTTGGTATTCTTCTAGATTTACGAAAAGGGTGTGGTACAGAAGGAATCTCTACTTGGTTAGGTACCTCACTTTGATCTGTAGTATTTTGTGGTTCTTGAACCTCTTCAAGATATATCTTACTCCCATTGACCCCTTCAAGGATAAACTCCTTTTCCAAGAAAGCAGCATGTTTCACAACAAACACCTTTTGATCAGTTGGATGATAGAAATAATACCCCAATGTTTCTTTAGGGTATCCCACAAATCTACATTTGTCAGATCTAGTCTGTAGCTTATCGTTTTCAAACTTTTTGACATAAGCTGGACAACCCCAAGTCTTAACATGCTTAAGATTTGGTTTCCTCCCTGTCCATAACTCATATGGGGTCTTGGGGATGGATTTTGTAGGTACCTTGTTAAGTAGGTATGCAACCGATTCTAGGGCATATCCCTAGAAGGAAACTGGAAGGTCGTTAAAGCTCATCACGGATTGAACCATGTCCAACAATGTTCAATTTCTCATTTCAGATACACCATTCATCTGTGGAGTCCCTGGTGGAATCCATTGTGAGATTATACCATTTTCTTTGAGACAATTGAGAAACTCACCACTTAAGTATTCTCCTCCTCGATTAGATCGAAGAATCTTAATACTCTTACCAGTTTGCTTCTCTACTTCACTTCTGAACTCTTTAAACTTTTCAAATGATTTAGATTTGTATTTCATTAAATACACATATCCAAATCTTGAGTGATCATCAGTGAATGTAATAAAATAAGAATACCCTCCTCGTGCATTCGTTGTCATAGGTCCACATACATCCGTGTGTACCAATGCTAACAACTCTGTAACTCTATCTCCTTTTCCACTAAAAGGAGATTTAGTAATTTTTCCTATGAGATAAGATTCACAAGTTGGATATGATTCATAATGTGATACCTCTAGGAGCCCATCTTTATGAAACTTGGATAATCTTGTTTCATTAATATGACCGAGTCTACAATGCCACGTATAGGTATAATTAACATCATCTCTTTTCCTTTTCTTAGTTTGTTCAATTTGAAGTATATTTTCATGCAAGTCAAGAATGTAAAGTCCATTTCGTAAATTACCAACACCATATAAAACATTATTATTATAAATAGAACAACTATTGTTCTTTATTATAATGTCAAAACCATCCATATCCAATACATATATTGAAATAATATTTCTAATAAGTGACGGAACAAAATAACAATTATTTAAACTAATGGATTTGCCCGTAGGCAGTGCTAAACAATAAGTTCCTACAGTTAATGCAGCAACCTTTGCTCCATTTCCCACTCGTCGGACGACCTCATCCTCCTTTCGACTTTCTACTTACGGCGGCCCCACGAATATTATTACATATGTGAGAACCACAGTCTGTATGTAATACCAAAGTAGAAGATTGACTTTCAGAAAAATTAATTTTAATCATTAACAAACCTTGATTAGGATTCGAAGCTTCTCCAACCTTCTTCTGCTTTTGTTCCGCAAGATAATCCTTGTAGTTCCTCTTCCAGTGATCTGGCTTGTTGCAATGGAAGTAAATTCCTTTGCTAGCTGGATCAGGTTTATTTTGATCATTCACTTTATCCTTTCCCTTAGCCTTCTTGGATTTCTTCTTTTCAGAAGATACCTTGGGCCTCTTCCTTTTCTTGGAAGAATCATCCACCAGTAAGACATGGTTCTTTTTGGATGGGAAGTGACCTTCAACAGTTTTCAACATGTTAAGTAATTCAGGCAAGCTGACATCTAACTTATTCATGTGAAAATTCACAACAAATTGTGAGAAGGTGTCCGGGAGTGACTGCAAGACTAAATCTTGACTTAACTCCCCATCCATGACGAACCCAAGCTGTCCAAGACGTTCAATTAGATTGATCATCTTTAAGACATGAGTCTCAACGGTAGTTCTCTCGGTCATCCGAGATCAAAAGAGCTCCTTAGATATTTCATATCTAGCAGTCCTACTTTGCTAACCATACAACTCTTGAAGGTGCAGTAGCATAGTAGGAGCATCCATGTTTTCATGCTAACACTGAAGCTCGTTACTCATGGATGCGAGCATGATGCATTGAGCCACATATGCATCATCTTGCCACTGTTTAAAAGTAGCAATCTCTTCCTCAGAGGCTGTCTCTGCAACTTTTGCAGGTACAGGCGAAGTTAGGACATAAGAAATCTTTTCAATGATGAGAACAATTCTCAGATTCCTTAACGGTCAAAGTGTAATTCGATTAAATTCGGTTTGTTAGCATCAAGTATGCTACTGTGATGAAATTAGTGAATGTGACATTTTCAAAATTACGCATGTAAAAAGATAATATTTTAGCAAACATTCATTTAATTAATTACCAAAATAAATTAGGTCTTATTTTATATTGGTATCTCCCACTATTTTCTTCAAACTATATTACCCTCGTTTATATAGTTCGGCAAAATCTAATTAATGTTTTTGCTAGTGAGAATAAGGATCTCATTTCAAATATATATAGCCTTGTGGTGACACAACAAACTATATATAAATAAATAGGTAGACAACTCTTTGTCAATTACATCATCATGTAACTCCTTATGTTTTGCCTCTTAGATTATTTTGATCAAATGGTGGCACATCCGAATCAAAATTATCTAAGTTAAGCCCAACCTAGCACTTCCATATATTCAAAAAAGAAAAATATTGTCCTTGTGGTGAAACAACAAAACAATATTGTTCAATTTTCTTTATAAGCATCAAATGTGATAAATTAACATCTTAAATACTTAATACTTGCCTTGTGGTGACACAACAAACTCATATTATGTGACGCCCCCAAAATAGGTATACCTCACCTATTCTGAGTCGCCAAATACATGGTACAGAATACAAATACAATCTTAAATATATAATATGAGCTGTGAGTTTTAATACAAATATTATCTTCGAGACAGTATTCATGTAAGACCCCATCTTTTTGAATAAAGATGAATTTTTCTATATTTATCCTTTTTGAATATTATGGAATAAATTTAATATAATGTTATAGTTGTGGGTAGTATTTATAAATTCTGCAAAGTATGCAAGTTGTTATATTATATTCGATTGGTCGGAGAATATTCGTTTTAGCAGGGAATATTCGTACAACGGTGCAATTATTGGTGGACCCCACAATAGAATTATTGTCGAATTGAGAAAACGACAAAAGTATTTTTATAAAAATAACGGCGTAAAGTTTTCACTGGTTGATCTTTGTTGAACTACTCGGTAGTAAAAATCTGATGTCTGGCGTGGTTGCATAGTAGCACGCGGTATTGATTATTGATGCTTACGTGAGAAGTCATTTAGTCTTGTTCAATTATTGCTATAGTAATTGTTGCATAGTATCTCACGTTATTTGATTCAATTATTGTCGATATTTTATATATTGTTAAAATCAATAATTGAGGACGACAAAGTTATTAATATTATTATTTGCAATATTAACGATGTCCAGAAGTTACATCAAGGAGAGGTTTGATCACCTAATTATTGCGCCAATAGGGAAAAATCCTTATTGGAAAGCCCTCTTTCACAGGAGCGACACAGTCGATTAATATTGTGAATTATAATAAAGATGATAAATGTTGTTAAAATTATTAAGGTGATTTTTATAAAGTTTGCTTATTTTATGGATTCTATTTACCCATTTTTCAAAATATTGGGTAGAAATTTTTTTATAAAGGTGGGGCCCACATGTAGGGACCACATATGGGGCCCCACATGTGATGTATGAAATCTGAAAATTGGGTGGGGATTTGATATTCACGTAGAGAGGAGTATAAACATTATTATTTTATATATATATATTTGATAGTGGATGTTGGGTGGATGAAAGTTTTATTATTATATATATATATATATATATATATATATATATATATATATATATATATATATATATATATATTTGATAGTGGATGTTGGTGGAAGAAAGTTTTTTTATATATATATATATATATATATATATATATATTTGATAGTGGATTTTGGTGGAGGAAGTTTTATTATTATTATTATTATTATTATTATTATTATTATTATTATATATATATATATATATATTGAAAAGTTTTATGGACCGTCCGATTAAAAGTGAATCAATTTGGATCGTTCAGGAATTAGTTACTATGCAATCCATTCTTCTATAAATAGAAACTCATTCCTTCATTATTCCTTACGAATTCACTGAAATTCCAGAGAGAAAAATTATAGAGAAACTATAGAAAAGATTTCTTCTACTTAACTACTCTTATATTCAGTTCTTTTACGGTAAGGGATGTTATTCTTTCTTATTCATGAAGAGAACTGTTGTTATTCCATTATTTATTATTACATTGGAATAATATCACATGCATGCGTTACATTGTTACACACTAATTCCATTATTTATTATTTTGCCGGAATATCACATGCATGCATTTCTGGGACACAGTTCCATTATTTATTATTTGCCGAATATATCACATGCACGCGTTCTGTGGGACTGGTTCCATCTTTTATTATTACATTGGAATAACACCGCATATTATTCTATCGCATTTGCGTGGTGATTTCTTTTGTTATTCCATTCTTTATTATACTCGGTTGGTTAAAACTTTGACTTCTATACCCATGAAATTAGTGGAATATCTTTGATATTTGCGCTTCATCCAGTATCTTTTCACGGAAATATTATTTTCAGCATTCTTAAATTTTACTCTACAAAGCAGTATCATGTTGACAATTTGGACGTTATCAGTTCCTAGATAAATTAATTCTTGAACTTGTTTTATTGAATTCTTATATCATTGTCATCATCCTCATGTTTATATTTTTGAAAGTCATTTGTGGCATGTAGTGCATAGATGGACTTGGTATGATTATGACCGAGGATTATTGATTGTAATCATGGTAGTAATGTTACAATTGATGTGGTAAAAGTCCTCATTGGCCCGTAGTGCATTGATGGACAGTTGTTGGCATGATCATGACCATTAATGAATACACAAATATTCTTGGCCCGTAGTGCATGGATAATTTTGGTCGTGATACTAAAGAATATCCTTGACCGTAGTGCATGGGTGATTCGATGATGTGGATTATTTATTAAGCTGAGTCTCAGCGATAACAATGATGAAAAACCTTTTTAATCATAAAAGATAGTAGATTTTATATTCTACTTGACTCTTTTAATGGATTGCTTGTTCCACTGCAGTTAAACTTGATGTCTATATATTTTATCAGTTTAACATTGTTGGAGACTAATGATAATTTATTCTGCATTATCTTAGTCATAATATTTCTTACTGGGCTAGTTGAGCTCACCCTTTCTTTCTTTATTCTTTTCGGAAATGAGAATATATTTTGGGACGAGTCGGGGAACGGAGTGATGGTCCAGAGGATAACATTAGTAGTCCTCACTATTCTGTGAAATAGTGTGATAATAATTGTAATGAGGACTCCTTTTGAGTTTGTATAATCTCTAGTAGACAATATTTGTATTCAAACTTACAGTTTATGTTTTGTCGTATTGTACACGACAGTTGTATTAGTAAGTTGTATTTGAATTTTGTACCATGTATCTGGCGACCCAAGATGGGTGATGTATACCTAATTTTGGGGGTGTCACAATTCAAACTCAAAATAAGTCCACAATACATTTATTATCACACTATTTCATAGAATAGTGAGGACTACTAATGCTATCATCTGGACCGTCACTGTTCCCCGACTAGTCTATGTTACGTTCTCATTTCCTGAAGAGAATAATGAAAGTAAAAGGGTGAGCTCAACTAGCCCAGTAAAAAATATTATGACTAAGATAATGAAGAATAAATTATCGTTAGCCTTCAACAGTGTTAAACTGATACAATATAACAAATATCAAGTTTAACTGCAGTGGAACAACCAATCCATTAAAAGAGTCAAGTAATCTATTATCTTGTATGATTTAAAAGGTTTTTCATCACTTTTATCGCTGGGACTCAGCTTAATAAATAATCCACATCATCCCTGCACTACGGCCAAGGATATTCATTAGTATCACAACCACAAATTATCCATGCACTACGGGCCAAGGATATTCGTGTATTCATCAACGGTCATGATCATGCCATAAAACAATTCGTCTTTGCACCCTTGGCCGAAGAGAATCCATAGCCATAATCATACCAAAAACTGTCCATCAATGCACTACGAGCCAATGAGGACTTTTTCCACATCATTTATAACATTACGATCATGATTATACCGAATAATCCCTGATCATAATCATACCAAGTCCATCTATGCATTACAGGCCACAGATGACTTTCAACATAATATAAGCATGAGGATGATGACAATGATATAAGAATTCAATAAAATAAGTTCAAGAATTAATTTATCTAGAATTCAATAACGTCCAAATTGTCAACATGATAATGCTTTATAGAGTAAAATTCAAGAATGCTCAGAAGAATATTTCCATAAAAAGATATTGGATGAAGCGCAAATATCAAGGATATTCCACTAATTTTATGGAGTATAAGCCAAAAACTTTAACCAACCGAGTATAATAGAATATATGAAACCCGCAAATGGATTTTTTGTCGCCATGCGGTAATCCACGAGATGCATTATTTCAGCGAATAATAAAGAATGGAATAATGAAGAATTCACCGTGCATGCGTAATCCGCATGCATAACGAGTTATTCCAACGAATAATAAAGAATGGAACTGTGTCATGCGTAATCCGCCGCTGACGAGAATGTTCCAGAATAATAAAGAATGGAACGTGTCAGCGCGTAATCCGCATGCATGAGGATGTTCCAACAGAATAATAAAGAATGGAATAACAGAAGAATTTCACCATGTATATGGTACTTCGCATATACAGATTATTCCAACAGAATAATAAGGAATGGAATAACAGAAGAATTTCACCAAGTATAGGGTAGTCCACGTATACAGGTTATTCCAACACAATAATGAAGAAGGGAATAACAAAAGTTCTCTTCATGAATACGAAAGAAATAATACCCCTTACCAATACAACAAATAATATCCCTTACCTTAGAAGAAATTGGATATAGGAGTAGTGAAGTAGCAGAATAATTTTCTTCTTTCTCTCTATAGTTTCTCTCTCTAGAGTTTCAGTGAATTCGTAAGAAATAATGAAGGAATGGGCTTCTATTTATAGGAGAATGGACTGAATAGTAACTAATTCATGAACGGTCTAGATTGATTTACTTTTAAATGGACGGTCCATATTGATTTACTATGCAGTATTAATAAAATATTCTAATAAAACAAAATCTTTTAAATAAAATAAAATATATTATATTTATAATATAATAAAAGCGAATAACTTTATAAAAGTATTACATTTTTATATAAAAGATTTTACTATGCAAACACTATGCATAATAGAATATTATATATTCTATTTATAGTCTAATAAAACAAATAACTTTATAAAAGTATTCTGTTTTATATAAAAAGATTTTACTATGCAAACACTATGATACTCCATGAAATTAGTGGAATATCCTTGATATTTGCGCTTCATCCAGTATCTTTTCATGGAAATATTCTTCTAAGCATTGTTGAATTTTACTCTACAAAGCAGTATCATGTTGACAATTTGGACGTTTTTAGTTCCTGGATAAATTAATTCTTGAACTTGTTTTATTGAATTCTTATATCATTGTCATCATCCTCATGTTTATATGTTGTTGAAAGTCATCTGTGGCCTATAATGCATAGATGGACTTGGTATGATTATGACCAGGGATTATTCGGTGTAATCATGACCGTAATGTTACAATTGATGTGGTAAAAGTCCACATTGGCCCGTAGTGCATTGATGGACAGTTGTTGGCATGATCATGACTATTAATGAATACAAAAATATTCTTGGCCCGTAGTGCATAGATAATTGTGGTCGTGATACTAAAGAATATCCTAGGTCGTAGTGCAGGGGTGATTCGATGATGTGGATTATTTATTAAATTTCGAGTCCAAATGATAAAAGTGATGAAAACCTTTTAAATCATAAAAGATAGTAGATTTTAATAATATTTCTTCTTTGGGGTAGTTGAGCTCACCCTTTCTTTTTTCTATATAAAATAAATAGATGGAAATTTTGTGAAATATATAATAATTGTAATGAGGACTTTTTTTTACTCTTAGATTTACAATATTTGTATTCAAAGAATAAGTGTCTTTTAATGTGAGCGATAAATGTACGTAATATATTTATTACTTGAAAAATTAGAAATAATTTTGGAATAATTAATTACTACAAATTATATTTTTATTTTGGTAATTAATACAAATTATATTTTTATGGTAATTAATTCTGTAAGGCGAAATGTTTTATTAATTATTTTTCATGAAAACATGATTGGAAATAATATATGAAGTGATAATTAGAATTATATAATAAATATTTTATTATATGATTTGTTCAGAATATTTAAGTTAATTATTTTAACTTGATTATTGATGTTGTGTACGAAGAATAAGTCAGATATGAGATCCAAACCCTGGATTGGGATTGTGATCAAGAGATGAGAATAATAATATTATATTATTGTTATAATAATTTAACTGATTACCATAAATATATACTGTGTGTATGTAGACAGATAATATTGTGCAATGACGGCCAATTAGGGTAGCATAGATACCACCGTCTTTGTGAAACCCTAATTATTAAACTCAGTTATGAGATATAACTGAGTAGCGAATGTGTTATATGAAGGTTACTGTGTATAAGATGTCGGTAATTAGAAGAAAACCCTAATTACTATTTTTACGCCGATAATTAGGACAAACCCTAATTATTATAACCCTAATCAGTTGAAGTTAGAGATCGTAATGACTGTGTTAGAACATACACAGATAATAAGAGAACCCTAATGGTCAATTAGAAACCCTAATTGATGGCGTTAAGAAACCCTAATTAGAAAACCCTAATTTTCAATCAAAAACCCTAATTTTAAATTATCAGGTTTAATTACGATGTTAATGTACAAGTGTTTTAATTTACCAAAGATAGAAAGTAATTTGTAAATGATAAGAATTACCATCTAGTGATTAAATACTACATTTAATTGCTATGTATAAAAATGCCCATGAAATTATATGTGAAATTACCAAAATACCCTTTTAGTGTATTATTAGTTATACTATTTATGGAATTTTAAAATCTAAAGTGATAAACCCTAATGGTTATGGGTAATGTCTATAATGCCCTTCATGGTAGACATGAGAAGTCTAAACTACCCTTGCGCATTATTAAAGGAAGGAACCAATTATTAGGGTGGAAATGACTATTTTACCCTTTTTGTCCATTTAGTGCATTATTGGTGAATTATTTGTGCATTATTGTGTTACCAATCACCACAAATCCGGCCATTCAATCTAGAAATCACCTATGGACTGTAGTATTACCATCAATCAACCATTACAATCATTTCATACATTATTTATATGGATTAAAGAGAGAGGGAATGCACATTTACACTAAAATTGCTCACAAACACTTAGCTATTTTCTCTCAACCCCAAACCTCCGAAATTGTCTTGCCCATAAGCTCATAATCAAAGCCCAGCCATCACAAACAACAAATCAGAAGCATCAAGAAGTCAGAAATCAAAAATCAAGCTTGAAAAGGTAGGAAACCTTAAATTCTAGAAATCCTTCGATTCGATGTTAATTGATGCAATTGATTGTTTAAAGTTGTGTAATAAGGAGTCTATTAATGTTCTGGGTTGTAAAAACACAGACCCATAACATCAAAGTGCTCAAAATCAAAGATTTAAGCAAGTTGGAAAAACCAAATTCTGTGATTTTTGGGAAAATGTCAAGCCTTATATCTCTGTGATTATTTACTTTTTTTGTTGTTTGTAAGATGTTATGTGTAGCTTGTTATATGGTCTTTAATATGAAAAAAGAATAAAGTCTAGATCAGTTGTAGATTGGGAGATATAAACGGTCAAACATGGTTGACCGAATCTGTGAAAATCGCGAACCCAGAAATTTTCTTGAACGCTGTCGTGTTCAAGTTTGACCGACTTGATCTCGCTGGTGTTTTGATGTTTTAATGTTATGAAGCTTTTAAGTTGTATTCCTACATGTTTTCTACACACTGGAATTGATAGTCACGTAAAAATTTCACGATCATCAAGTTATAGAGGTCCAAAGTAGGTACCTCGAACTGTTCTTCGTGAAGAACAGTTTCGACAGCTACTTTGAGGTACGATTTCTCCCAGATTAGATGTTGGATAGCCATGATGTTTGTTGGATCTTGTAGTCTTGTATTTCCTCTACAATATCTGACCAAGAAAATTGCCAGAATCGCAACACACACAAAACTACACACGGTCAAAGTAGGTTACTTTGGTTGGCTCGCGCCATAGGATTTCTGGGCAGGCTCAAGAACACCTATAGCGACGGTTCTGTCGCTATAGGGGCCTTTAGCGACGGTTATTATTATTATTTTCCGGAAATTAATTTAAAAATTAGAAAAATTAGATTTTAATTATTAAAAATACCAAATAAATTCTAAAAAATTATTTTAAAGTCCGAAAAATAGTTTTTAATTATTTTGAGTATATTTCATAAATATTTAATATTTTTGGAATATAAAAGTATTTATTTATTTAATTATAATATTAAATAAATTATTTAAAAATAGTTTTAATTCATGAAAAATCATGAAAAATTATATTATGGTATAAGAAAATATTTTAAGTTATTTTCCATGACTTTTAATATTTTGTGATGAATTTCATTAATTAATTAATATTAATGATATTAAAGTTATTTATTGATTATATTAAATAATTAGTTTTAAAATGATTTTAATAGTTTAAAAATCATTTTAAATAAAAATAAAGTATTTAAAGATATTTTGAGTTATAAAATATAACTTTTAATATTTAGAAGATAATTTCATTAATAATTATATATTAATGGTATTTAGTTAATGATTTGTGATATTAAGTTTATTTAATATTTATATTAAATAAATAGTTTAAAATGGTTTTATTTATTTAAAAATCATTTAAAGAGGATATTAAGGATTTAAAAATATTTTAAGTTATAATTAATGACTTTTAATATTTGGATAAATAGTACATTAATATTTAAATATTAATGGTAATTATTTAAAATGATTTTAATTATTTTAAAAATCATTTAAGGGTAATATAAATGTTTTAAAAATAGTTTGAGTTATTATAAATAACTTTTATATTTTAGCAATGGTTTCATTAATAATTTAATATTAATTAATTATTAATGATAATAGAATTGTTTGATGTTTAAATCATTTAATTATGATTCCGGCGTTTGAAAGTTATAATAGGTCAAACTAGTGACTTGAGAACAGGTTATGAAGTTCTCGAATTTGAAGAAGAACACCTATAGTAATGATTATATCACTATAGGCCCTTTAGTGATGATTTGAATTATTTTAAATTTTTCAATTTACGGAAATTTTGAAAATGATTAAAAATAAAATGTATCGATATTCTGAGATGTTGAGGTATAGAATAAGAGTCTTAGACTCAAGATTTACCCGATAAAAAAAGTTGTCGATACAGCCGACAAATGTCAAACCTTATAAAAAGAAAGAAAAGGCTATCTTTGTAAGAGCATGGATGAGATATTTGAAAAATGTATAAAAATATTTCAAGTATAGAATAGGAACTAAAAGTATGATCACCGTGATTGTGATTGATTAGACTATGTCTTTGTTGTAAATAAGCGATTACTATGTGTTAAGATATATTGTTCTAATCGAACGAATGATCTGATTATTGATAGGTTGTGATAAAGAGATAAAATCTAAATTGAGATTTGTAATCAGCAAATCAGGCAAGTATCTTACCTTTGCATTTCCTTTATGCAATGGACATGAGTAAGAGAGTTTTGAATTCTTTTCTATTCTCATTGATTATATGTACGCTTTGATTATCAACATGTTAGCTCGATATATATATTTGTTCATTGATTTCTAAATGGTTATACAAGTGTCCCCACTTGGATAATCATGGCATTTATTCACATGTTGATACACTTTTTCAATTACCCGTATACATATATGTTGAATTACATATTATTGTTGAGCAAGATTAAAACCTTCGGGTTTGGAACCAGGCATGTATGAACATCCCTATATGGGAAAATTTTTGCTTAGAAGGCGAGAGAATAAAACGATGAATTTCATTCGAGTTATGTAGTATTGATCAATATCTGAGGTACAATGGCCGGGGTGATCACCCTCCGTGCATCCGTAATAGCTAAACAGTTTATGGATGGATTTACGCCAAACCTTTTGAAAATGAAAAACAATGTTCATAGTATGTTTCTTAAACCCTATTCATGGGTAGAGCCAGAGCCAAATTTAAATAATTTGGAAGAGAGTTGTTATGTGAATTTTTTATCAGTACAGATTACTTCACAACTTTCGATTTGTTGTAGAAGTGTTATATAAAGAGAATACTTATATTCCTTCAGCTTATATATATATAATTGCTATCACTTGTTGGGCACTCAAATGCTCATCCTTGCTTAAATTAAATGTTTTCAGTTACGTATGAGCAACCTGAAGGTTCGGGCACGCATAAAAAGGAAAGAAAAAGTCATTGAATGAGAATTAGTATGAGTTAATGGTTATAGTTAGTAAGACAATGGAATCTATTGTCAGGTATTGTAAGGAATGTATTTTGAAGGTCACGTACCTGGGGAAGTAAACTTTGATGTATGTAAATTAAGTTCGAATTATATTATCATTTAGTATTATTCAGCTTAAAGAAATGGTATCGTGGAGAACCGAGTTCGGGTTGCAAGTACCCGGATTTGGGGTCGCCACAGGTTGGTATCAAAGCTGTAGGTTATGAACGTTAGGAATACGAAACCTAGGTTATAACCTTAGTAGAATGGAGAACGAAAGTTAAGATAGATATTCAGATGAACCATGAGATGAAGTACTCTGGTGAAGAATTATAGGATATGTTAGATAGATGATGAGTCGAGAAGATTCATCAAGTGGTACTAAATAAAATATTCCTTCATTTTATCGATGAATATATTTTATTTCGGTACTAATGTTGTCTCGTTTATTGTGGTCATAGGATGAATGACGAAAGTCAAGATAGTAATTCCTTGACCCAAGAGACGATGGACTCTAGTGAGGAGTACACAGACAGTGAGATGATAAGAGATTTGTTAGTTAGGAACGATGACTTAAAGGTTAGAGCTGAGCAAGCGGAGGCACAGAATCGTACTCTCCATATTGAGCAACGGTACAAGAGAAGGACGCTCACAGAACACTGAGATGGAGTTAAGCAGGAGATTCTGAGGAGGTTGGAGCAGAGAGAGATCTGAGATAGGGACGGTTGAAGGTTGAGATAGAAGCCAAAGACACCAAGATATATACCTTGGAGCAGGCTTTAGACATCGCCTTTATGCGATTCGACACGAAGTAGATGGAGCTGCCTTTCGGCAGAGATAGATAGGCGTTGATATGTTTATAGAGATGAATTAAAATAATTCATCGTCAAACAAAATAAGAGACAACGTATATAGAACTCTTGATTGCTGTGTATATATACTATATGCTAATCAGGGTAACTTATGTATGTAGATGTCTGGTGGAAAAGATATGTGGAATAAGAAGGATCGGATCCATACCCCCGAGCTAATATCAAAGCCAATAGCGAAAATAGAAGCTCAAAAGGAGAAAATGATGAGATAGTGATTCGGACACTAAAGTTGAAGATTGCTCAAGCATCAGCGGAGGTGTCATGCGAGATCCGGAGAACAAGGTTTCTTCCTGGAAAGGTTGTGGGAGATAGAAAAGTTGTTGCGTCGGGGCATTAATAGAAACAATGGAAGAACATGATAAGCTTAAGATCCAAATTGATCGGATGGGAGCCTCAAGCAACACTTCTTAATGCATGACTCGAGAGATAAAGGAAAAGAAAAATAGAAGATTGTGACTTGGAAAGACCCAGAAGAGAGAGAAGGAGAATGAATGATTGTGATCCTGATAATAACCAAGGAAAAAGTAACCGAATAAAAAGGTGTGTAAAATGTAACAAGAAACATGAAGGCGTGTGCAGAAAAGGGACAAATAATTGCTACAATTGCGGACATATGGGACATTTCTCTCCTCATTGTCCCAATCAGAAGCGATGTATATACATTTTGTTTGTGGAAAGAAAGATCATCAGGCAAAAAGCTGTCCAAGAAAGAAGGCTTAGTAAATAGGTAGTATGGGTTATGTTGTGTTATGTAATGTGTGTGATAAGTAATGAACTATTTTCAACTTTTATGTTGGTCAAGATTTTAAATCCTGACTTTCGTAGTCACAAAGGGATAGCTGATGTTTAAAGCAATATGTGTTATGGTATGTTAAGTGCTATGAATATGAGTCTATGTTGGATTAATGAAGTAAGTTGTTATAAAGATAGCAGACATTTATCTTAATATTGGTTAATATAGTAAACCAAGATTCAAAATTTAATATTTTGGAATACATGATTATTTGAGTAGAAAATTTTGTGTTATATGTCGACGACACGATGAGGCTTAGAATCTAAGGAAATGAAGAATAATTTATGATTATGTCTTAGAGACGAAAAACGAAAACCGGTAGCGGAAGATCAACTAGATAATCGAATGTCGAACGCCAAAGACTTTAAGGCAATCTTATTGCTAGGGTATAGAGGATTAAGTGACTCAGTAGAAGCGTTTATGATAGTTAGGATAACAAAAAGGGCAAAAGATAACTTTTATCACCTATACGATAAAACGGAAATGAGATAAAGAGAAAGTTTGTGGGCAAAAGAGACATATCTCTTCCAATTGTCCCAATTCAAGAATGTATAGCGAATGTTTTATTTGTGAATCAATGGAGTATAAGGTGAAAGATTATTCAAGAAGGAGAAGTGAGATAAGGAATGCGAATACGAGAAATGACAAAGAAGATATAGGCGACACAACGAAACCAATTTCAACAAACAACCCAATGCGAGGGTCTCTACAACATGATCAGAGGATACGGGTGGCATTTGGAAAGCAGAACTCAGTGCTATTTGAATAACTTATATGTCTTATATGATTTTCCTGCATATATAGTAGATTACTTTATTTAAAGAAATTTTGAGGAAGGAATTTGAGTTCTTTTAGAAATCAAATTTCGCTTAATCGAGATAGACGAGTGTTATGAGGAATAATTAAAGATCGATTCGATCAAGTATGATTGAGATCTACGTCAATGATTATATGCTATGTACCCTTACGCATATGAGTTTTAAAGCGGATTGATTAGGGGCGGAATCCTTATAAAGGAGGTGAATGTAATAACTTGAGATTTTCTATATAAAATAAATAAGAAATTTTGCGTATAAATTTTTTTTTTATTTATTTAATAGCGAGAATAAGTGTACAAGTAATGTGAGCGATAAATGCGAATATATTTATTACTTGAAAAATTAGAAATAATTTTGGAATAATTAATTACTACAAATTATATTTTTATGGTAATTAATTCCTGTAAGACGAAATGTTTTATTAATTTTCATGAAAACATGATTGGAAATAATATATGAAGTGATAATTAGAATTATATAATAAATATTTTATTATATGATTTGTTCAGAATATTTAAGTTAATTATTTTAACTTGATTATAGATGCTGTGTACGAAGAATAAGTCAGATATGAGATCCAAACCCTGGATTGGGATTGTGATCAAGAGATGAGAATAATAATATTATATTATTGTTATAATAATTTCTGATTACCATAAATATGTATCTTTGTGTATATGTGAGACGAGATAATATTGTGCTGATGGCGGTCAATTAGGTCATAGCATACTACTCTTGTCTTTGTGAAACCCTAATTATTAAACTCGGTTATGAGATATAAGCGAGTAGCGAATGTGTTATATGAAGGTTCTTGTGTATAAGATGTCGGTAATTAGAAGAAAACCCTAAATTACTATTTTTCTGGCCGATAATTAGGACAAACCCTAATTATTATAACCCTAATCGGTTGAAGTTAGAGATCGTAATGGCGTGTGTTAGAACATACACGAGATAATAAGAGAACCCTAATGGTCAATTAGAAACCCTAATTGATGGCGTTAAGAAACCCTAATTAGAAAACCCTAATTTTTCAATCAAAAACCCTAATTTTAAATTATCAGGTTTAATTACGATGTTAATGTACAAGTGTTTTAATTTACCAAAGATAGAAAGTAATTGGTAAATGATAAGAATTACCATCTAGTGATTAAATACTACATTTAATTGCTATGTACAAAAATGCCCATGAAATTATATGTGAAATTACCAAAATACCCTTTTAGTGTATTATTAGTTATATTATTTATGGAATTTTAAAATCTAAAGTGATAAACCCTAATGGTTATGGGTAATGTCTATAATGCCCTTCATGGTAGACATGAGAAGTCTAAACTACCCTTGCGCATTATTAAAGGAAGGAACCAATTATTAGGGTGGAAATGACTATTTTACCCTTTTTGTCCATTTAGTGCATTATTGGTGAATTATTTGTGCATTATTGTGTTACCAATCACCACAAATCCGGCCATTCAATCTAGAAATCACCTATGGATTTGTAGTATTACCATCAATCAACCATTACAATCATTTCATACATTATTTATATGGATTAAAGAGAGAGGAATGCACATTTACACTAAAATTGCTCACAAACACTTAGCTATTTTCTCTCAACCCCAAACCTCCGAAATTGTCTTGCCCATAAGCTCATAATCAAAGCCCAGCCATCACAAACAACAAATCAGAAGCATCAAGAAGTCAGAAATCAAAAATCAAGCTTGAAAAGGTAGGAAACCTTAAATTCTAGAAATCCTTGATTCGATGTTAATTGATGCAATTGATTGTTTAAAGTTGTGTAATAAGGAGTCTATTAATGTTCGGGTTGTAAAAACACGGACCCATAACATCAAAGTGCTCAAAATCAAAGATTTAAGCAAGTTGGAAAAGCAAATTACGTGATTTTTGGGAAAATGTCAAGCCCTTATATCTCTGTGATTATTTTTTTTTTTTGTTGTTTGTAAGATGTTATGTGTAGCTTGTTATATGGTCTTTAATATGAAAAAAAGAATAAAGTCTAGATCGGGTTGTAGATTGGGAGATATAAGCGGTCAAACATGGTTGATAGAAAATATGTGAAAATCATGAACCCGAAATTTTCTTGAGCATTTGTATAGTGTTCAAGTTTGACCAAACTTGATCTCATTTGGTGTTTTGATGTTTTAATGTTATGAAGCTTTTAAGTTGTATTCCTACATGTTTTCTACACCTTTGGAATTGATAGATCACGTAAACATTTCCACGATCATCAAGTTATAGAGGTCAAAGTAGGTACCTCGAAGCTGTTCTTCGTGAAAAACGACTTTGACTGAAACTACTTTGGTACGATTTCTCCCAGATTAGATGTTAGATAGCCATGATGTTTGTTGGATCTTGTAGTCTTGTATTTCTCTCTACAATGGTGACCGAAAATTGCGAGAATCGCACACACACAAAACTACACACACACGGTCAAAGTAGGCCACTTTCGGTTACGCCATAGGATTTACAGGCGGGCTCAAGAACACCTATATGACGGCAGTTACTGTCGCTATAGGGGCCTTTAGCGACGGTTATTATTATTATTTTCTGGAAATTAATTTAAAAATTAGAAAAATTAGATTTTAATTATTAAAAATACCAAATAAATTCTGAAAAATTATTTTAAAGTCAGAAAAATAGTTTTTAATTATTTTGAGTATATTTCATAAATATTTAATATTTTTGGAATATAAAAAGTATTTATTTATTTAATTATAATATTAAATAAATTATTTAAAAATAGTTTTAATTCATGAAAAATCATGAAAAATTATATTATGGTATAAGAAAATATTTTAAGTTATTTTCCATGACTTTTAATATTTTGTGATGAATTTCATTAATTAATTAATATTAATGATATTAAAGTTATTTATTGATTATATTAAATAATTAGTTTAAAAATGATTTTAATAGTTTAAAAATCATTTTAAATAAAAATAAAGTATTTAAAGATATTTTGAGTTATAAAATATAACTTTTAATATTTAGAAGATAATTTCATTAATAATTATATATTAATGGTATTTAGTTAATGATTTGTGATATTAAGTTTATTTAATATTTATATTAAATAAATAGTTTAAAAATGGTTTTATTTATTTAAAAATCATTTAAAGAGGATATTAAGGATTTAAAAATATTTTAAGTTATAATTAATGACTTTTAATATTTGGATAAATAGTACATTAATATTTAAATATTAATGGTAATTATTTAAAAATGATTTTAATTATTTTAAAAATCATTTAAGGGTAATATAAATGTTTTAAAAATAGTTTGAGTTATTATAAATAACTTTTATATTTTAGCAATGGTTTCATTAATAATTTAATATTAATTAATTATTAATGATAATAGAATTATTTGATGTTTAAATCATTTAATTATGATTAGGCGTTTGAAAGTTATAATAGGTCAAACTAGTAGTGACTTGAGCTTAGGTTATGAGTTTACGAATTTGAAGAAGAACACCTATAATATGATTATATCATTTATAGGCCCTTTAGTGATGATTTGAATTATTTTAAATTTTTCAATTTCGGAAATTTGAAAATGATTAAAAATAAAATGTCGATATTTACTGAGATGTTGAGGTATAGAATAAGAGTCTTAGACTCGATTATTTACCCGAAAAAGGCAGCCGATGCGCAAAACAAATGTGAGACCTTATAAAAAAAAGAAAAAAGGCTCTTGTAAGAGCATGGATGAGATATTTGAAAAATGTATAAAAATATTTCAAGTATAGAATAGGAACTAAAAAAGTATGATCCTTTGTGATTATGTGATTAGACTACTATGTCTTGTTGTAATAAAGACGATACTATGTGTTAAGATATATTGTTCTAATCGATCTAATGATGATCGATTATTGATAGGTTGTGATAAAGAGATAAAATCTAAATTGAGATTTGTAATCGACCAAATCGAGCAAAATATCTTACCTTTGCATTTCCTTTATGCAATGGACATGAGTAAGAGAGTTTGAGAATTCTTTTCTATTCTGTATACATTATATGCGCTTTGATTATCAACATGTTAGCTCGGATATATATATTTGTTCATTGATTTCTAAATGGTTATACAAGTGTCCCCACTTGGATAATCATAGCATTTATTCACATGTTGATACACTTTTTCAATTACCCGTATATATATATGTTGAATTACATATTATTGTTGAGCAAGATTAAAACCTTGGGTTTGGAACCGGGCATGTATGAACATCCCTATATGGGAAAATTTTTGCGCTAGAAGTGAGCGAGAATAAAACGATGAATTTCGATTCGAGTTATGTAGTATTGATCAATCTGAGGTACAACGGGGGTGATCACCCTCCGTGCACGTAAAGCTAGAAACGGTTTTGCGGATGGATTTACGCCAAACCTTTTTGAAATGAAAAACAATGTTCATAGTATGTTTCTTAAACCCTATTCATGGGTAGAGAGCGAGCCAAATTTAAATAATTTGGAAGAGAGTTGTTATGTGAATTTTTTATCGATCTGATTACTTCACAACTTTCGATTAGTTGTAGAAGTGTTATATAAAGAGAATACTTATATTCCTTGACTTATATATATATAATTGCTATCACTTCTTTGGGCACTCAAATGCTCATCCTTGCTTAAATTAAATGTTTTCGATTTATGTATGAGCAACTTTCAAGCAACTTAAAGGAAAGGTTGAGTTAATGGTTATAGCACAATAAAGGGAAAGAAAAGCATTTGAATGAGTAAATTAGTATGAGTTAATGGTTATAGTTAGTAAAGACAATGGAATCTATTGTTACGGTATTGTAAGGAATGTATTTTGAAGGTCACGTGCACAGTTAAGGGAAGTAAACTTTGATGTATGTATAAATTAAGTTGAATTATATTATCATTTAGTATTATTGACTTAAAGAAATGGTATCGTGGAGAGGCGATGGAGTTAGAGCCGAGCAAGAATTGAGGCGCGTAATCGTACTTTCCATATTTGAACGGCGAAGACAAAGACGGCGCTCACCAAACATGAGATGGAGTTAAGATAGGAATTACGAGGAGGATGGGCGAGAGAGATACTGAGATAGGACATTTGAAGGTTGAGATAGAAGCCAAAGACACCAAGATATATACCTTTGGAGCGAGGCTTTAGACATCGCTTTATGCGATTAGAACCGACACCAAGATAGATGGAGGCAGCCTTTTATGCGATTCAGAGATAGATAGGTGTTGATATGTTTATAGAGATGAATTAAAATAATTCATCGTCAAACAAAATAAGAGAACGTATATAGAACTCTTGATTGCTGTGTATATATACTATATGCTAATCAGGGTAACTTATGTATGTAGATGTCTCGTGGAAAATATATGTGGAATAAGAAGGATCAAATCCATACCCCGAGCTAATATCAAAGCAATATAGCGAAAATAGAAGCTCAAAAGGAGAAAATGACAGATAGTGATTCAGACACTAAAGTTGAAGTTGCTTAAGCATCAACGGAGGTACAGGATCTGGAGAACAAGGTTTCTTCCCTGGAAAGGTTGTGGGAGATAGAAAAGTTGTTGCGTCAGGCATTAATAGAAACAATGGAAGAACATGATAAGCTTAAGATCCAAATTGATCAGATGGGAGCCTCAAGCAACACTTCGTGTGCAGCTGCGAGAGATAAGGGAAAAAGAAAAATAGAAGATTGTGACTTGGAAAGACCAAGAAGAGAGAGAAGGAGAATGAATGATTGTGATCCCGATAATAACCAAGGAAAAAGTAGCAAGAATAAAAGGTGTGTAAAATGTAACAAGAAACATGAAGGCGTAATGCGAGAAAAGGGACAAATAATTGCTACAATCATGGACATATGGGACATTTCTCTCCTCATTGTCCCAATCCGAAAAAGATATGTCTGTTTTGTTTGTGGAAAGAAAGATCATCAGGCGAAAAGCTGTCCAAGAAAGAAGGCTTAGTAAATAGGTAATATGGGTTATGTTATGTTATGTAATGTCTGTGATAAGTAATGAACTATTTTCAACTTTTATGTTGGTCAAGATTTTAAATCCCAACTTTCGTAGTCACAAAGGGATAACTGATGTTTAAAGCAATATGTGCTATGGTATGTTAAGTGCTATGAATATGAGTCTATGTTGGATTAATGAAGTAAGTTGTTATAAAGATAGCAGACATTTATCTGAATATTGGTTAATATAGTAAACCAAGTTTCAAAATTTAATATTTTGGAATACATGATTATTTGAGTAGAAAATTTTGTGTTATATGTCGAACGTATACGATGAGGCTTAGAATCTAAGGAAATGAAGAATAATTTACGATTATGTCACCGAGACGAAAACGAAAACCAGCCGCGGAAGATCAACCAGATAATCGAACGTCGAACGCTAAAGACTTTAAGGCAATCCTATTGCTAGGGTATAGAGGATTAAGTGACTCAGTAGAAGCGTTTATGATAGTTAGGATAACGAAAAGGGCAAAAGATAACTTTTATCACCTATACGATAAAAGGGAAATGAGATAAAGAGAAAGTTTGTGGGCAAAAGAGACATATCTCTTCCAATTGTCCCAATTCAAGAATGTATAGCGAATGTTTTATTTGTGAATCAATGGAGTATAAGGTGAAAGATTATTCAAGAAGGAGAAGTGAGATAAAGAATGCGAATACGAGAAATGACAAAGAAGATATAGGCGACAATGAAACCAATTTCAACAAGCAACCCAATCATGTAGGGTCTACACAACAACATGACAAGACAGGATATGGTGGCGGTGAAAAGCGAACTCCAAAAGTGCTATTTGAATAACTTATGTGTCTTATATGATTTTCCCGCATATATAGTAGATTACTTTATTTAAAGAAATTTTGAGGAAGGAATTTGAGTTCTTTTAGAAATCAAATTTCTGCTTAATCGGATAGACGAGTGTTATGAGGAATAATTAAAGATCAGTTCGATCAAGTATGATTGAGATCTACGTACAATGATTATATGCTATGTACTTTCTACGCATATGAGTTTTAAAGCGGTGATTAGGGGACGGAATCCTTATAAGGGAGGGTGAATGTAATAACCCGAGATTTTCTATATAAAATAAATAAGAAATTTTGCGTATAAATTTTTTTATTTATTTATTTAATGACGAGAATAAGTGTCTAGTAATGTGAACGATAAATGAGAATATATTTATTACTTGAAAAATTAGAAATAATTTTGGAATAATTAATTACTACAAATTATATTTTTATGGTAATTAATTCCTGTAAGACGAAATGTTTTATTAATTATTTTTCATGAAAACATGATTGGAAATAATATATGAAGTGATAATTAGAATTATATAATAAATATTTTATTATATGATTTGTTCAGAATACTTAAGTTAATTATTTTAACTTGATTATTGATGTTGTGTACGAAGAATAAGTCAGATATGAGATCCAAACCCTGGATTGGGATTGTGATCAAGAGATGAGAATAATAATATTATATTATTGTTATAATAATTTTACAGTACCATAAATATGTATTGTGTATGTGACAGATAATATTGTGCAATGACGGTCAATTAGGTCATAGCATACTACTGTGCTGTGAAACCCTAATTATTAAACTCAGTTATGAGATATAACTGAGTAGCGAATGTGTTATATGAAGGTTACTGTGTATAAGATGTCGGTAATTAGAAGAAAACCCTAATTACTATTTTTACGCCGATAATGAGGACAAACCCTAATTATTATAACCCTAATCAGTTGAAGTTAGAGATCATAATGACTGTGTTAGAACATACACAGATAATAAGAGAACCCTAATGGTCAATTAGAAACCCTAATTGATGGCCTTAAGAAACCCTAATTAGAAAACCCTACTTTTTCAATCAAAAACCCTAATTTTAAATTATCAGGTTTAATTACGATGTTAATGTACAAGTGTTTTAATTTACCAAAGATAGAAAGTAATTGGTAAATGATAAGAATTACCATCTAGTGATTAAATACTACATTTAATTGCTATGTACAAAAATGCCCATGAAATTATATTTGAAATTACCAAAATACCCTTTTAGTGTATTATTAGTTATACTATTTATGGAATTTTAAAATCTAAAGTGATAAACCCTAATGGTTATGGGTAATGTCTATAATGCCCTTCATGGTAGACATGAGAAGTCTAAACTACCCTTTGCATTATTAAAGGAAGGAACCAATTATTAGGTGGAAATGACTATTTTACCCTTTTTGTCCATTTAATTGCATTATTGGTGAATTATTTGTGCATTATTGTGTTACCAATCACCACAAATCCCGCCATTCAATCTAGAAATCACCTATGGATTTGTAGTATTACCATCAATCAACCATTATAATCATTTCATACATTATTTATATGGATTAAAGAGAGGAATGCACATTTACACTAAAATTGCTCACAAACACTTAGCTATTTTCTCTCAACCCCAAACCTCCCAAATTGTCTTGCCCATAAGCTCATAATCAAAGCCAAACCATCACAAACAACAAATCGAGAAGCATCAAGAAGTCGTAAATCAAAAATCAAGCTTGAAAAGGTAGAAACCTTAAATTCTAGAAATCCTTTGATTCGATGTTAATTGATGCAATTGATTGTTTAAAATTGTGTAATAAGGAGTCTATTAATGTTCTGGGTTGTAAAAACACAGACCCATAACATCAAAGTGCTCAAAATCAAAGATTTAAGCAAGTTGGAAAAACCGAATTCTGTGATTTTTGGGAAAATATCAAGCCTTATATCTCTGTGATTATTTACTTTTTTTGTTGTTTGTAATATGTGTAGCTTGTTATATGGTGTTTAATATGCAAAAAGAATAAAGTCTAGATCAGTTGTAGATTGGGAGATATAAACGGTCAAACATGGTTGACCGAATCTGTGAAAATCGCGAACCCAGAAATTTTCTTGAACGCTGTCTGTGTTCAAGTTTGACCGACTTGATCTCGCTGGTGTTTTGATGTATTAATGTTATGAAGCTTTTAAGTTATATTCCTACATGTTTTTTATACACTGGAATTGATAGATCACGTAAAAATTTCACGATCATCAAGTTATAGAGGTCCAAAGTAGGTACCTCGAACTGTTCTTCGTGAAGAACAGTTTTGACAGCTAATTTGAGGTACGATTTCTCCCAGATTAGATGTTGGATAGCCATGATGTTTATTGGATCTTGTATTCTTGTATTTCCTCTACAATATCTGACCAAGAAAATTTCCAGAATCACAACACACACAAAACTACACACGGTCAAAGTAGGCCACTCGGTTCTGCCATAGGATTTCTGGGCAGGCTCAAGAACACCTATGGGTGATGTATACCTATTTTGGGGGCGTCACAATAATAATATATAATAATATAATAATAGTAGCAAGTAAGGCTGGGGTGAGTTATTTGTAAAGCCGCTATATGTAGTAGCGGCCCTTTGTTTTTTATAACTAAAATATATGTACAAGAGCACATGGAATTTCAATCTTTTACATTTCTGGAAGAAAAACATGGTATAGTAACAAGAGACCTAATAGCAAATACAAGTACTAGTAGCAGCTTTTCCCATTTTAATTATTAATTTTTAAATAATAATAATAATAATAATAAGAAGAAGAAGAAGAAGAAGACTAAGAAGAAGAGACCGCTACTATATGTAGCAGCTTGGTAAAAAATGGGCCAAATAGGATACACTTGTTTGCTATATTGCTACTAGGATACACTTGCTATAATAAATAGTACACTTGTATTATTACTACTCTTGCTACTGGTACTTAATACTTTTGTAATTACTAGTGTAAGTGTCAGCAGCTACTATATGTAGCGGCTTTACAAAAGACAAAACTCCACTCTTACTTGCTACATATGATACAAACTCCACTTGCTTGCTACTACTATTACTATTACTACTACGTGTACTTGCTTTTTGTTAGGACTACTACTTGTACTTGTTGGTTTTATCAGTATTATTATTTTTGAAATGTCAGCCGCTACTAGGTGTAGCGGTCATATTATTTTTGTGACGCCCCCAAAATTAGGTATACATCACCCATCTTGGGTCATCAGATACATGGTACAGAATTCAAATACAACTTACTAATACAACTGTCGAGTACAATACGACAAAATATAACTTTGAGTTTGAATACAATTATTGTCTACTAGAGATTATACAAACTCAAAAGGAGTCCTCATTACAATTATTAACACACTATTTCACTGCAGAATAGTGAGGACTACTAATGCTATCCTCCGAACCGTCACTCTCCGTTCCCCAACTAGTCCTCGCTATGTTCTCATTTCACGAAGAGAATAAGTGAAAAGAAAGGTGAGCTCAACTAGCCTAGTAAGAAATATTATGACTAAGATAATGCGAATAAATTATCGTTAGCCTTCAAATAAGTGTTAAACCGATAAAATATAACAACATCAAGTTTAACTGCTATGAATAAGCAATCCATTAAAAGAGTCAAGTAGAGAATAAAATCTACTATCTTTTATGATTTAAAGGTTTTTCATCACTTTTATCATTTGGGACTCGATTTTAATAAATAATTCACATCACCGAATCACCCCCGCACTACTGTACCAAGGATATTCTTTAGTATCACGACCACAATTATCCATGCACTACGGGACAAGAATATTTGTGTATTCATTAATGGTCATGATCATGCCAACAACTGTCCCTCAATGCACTACGGGCCAATGAGGACTTTTACCACATCATTTGTAACATTACGGTCATGATTACACCGAATAATCCTTGGTCATAATCATACCAAGTCCATCTATGCACTACAGGCCACAGATGACTTTCAAAAAAATATAAACATGAAGATGATGATAATGATATAAGAATTCAACAAAACAAGTTCAAGAATTAATTTATCCATGAATCAATAACGTCCAAATTGTCAATATGATACTGCTTTGTAGAGTAAAATTCAAGAATGCTCAGAAGAATATTTCCATGGAAAGATACTAGATGAAGCGCAAATATCAAAGATATTCCACTAATTTCATGCAGTATAGAAGTCAAAACTTTAATCAACTGAGTATAATAACGAATGGAATAACAAAAGAAATCACCATGCATGCGGTATTGCCGCATACAAAGTTATTCCAACAGTTAATATAAGTAACAGAATCCGTGTCAAAGCGAAATTTAAGACCGATGTGGATGTTCCAACAGAATAATAAAGACGGAACCAGGTCCGGGGTAAACGCACAGACAGGATATTCCAATAGAATAATAATAAAGAATGGAACCAGGTCTGGTTTGAACACACCATTCATTAGTCTCATAAATGCTGTAGGAGCATTCGTTAGACCAAATGACATTACCAAAATTTCGTAGTGACCATATCGTGTTCTGAACACTGTGTTCGGTACATCCTCTGGCCTCACCTTCAGTTGATGATAAGCACTTCTCAAGTCTATCTTGGAAAAGTATCTCGCTCCCTTTAATTGATCAAACAGATCGTCGATCCTCGGTAATGGATATCTATTCTTAATTGTGACCTTATTCAGTTCTCTGTAGTCAATGCAGAGCTGCATCGTTCCATCCTTCTTTTTCACAAACAACACCGGCGCTCCCCACGACGATACGCTTAGTTGAATGTACTTCTTGTCCAGTAATTCTTGTAGTTGTACCATTAATTCTTTCATCTCTACCGATGCCATTCGGTACGGTGCCTTCGATATTGGAGCGATTCCTGGCGCCAAATTGATCACGAAATCAACTTCTCTATCTGGCGGAAGTCCTGGAAAATCGTTTGGAAAGACATCGACGAAGTCTCTCACTACCGGTATCTCCTCTACTTTTGGGTTCTCTTTACGACTATCGACTAAGTAAACTAAATATCCTACACCGCCCTGTCTTAACAACTTCCTAGCCTGCATCATCGTCAGATAACTCGCTTGTCTAGGTGACTTGCTACCATAAAACACAACCTTTGACGGAGTCATAAGGTATTTGCTTCTTTTGGCAATCAATTACAACCCCGTAATTGAATAACCAGTCCATTCCCGAGATAACGTCAAATTCCCCAAGTCGAATAGGGATAAGATCTACGTTCATTATATTACCCTTAATATCCACTCTACAGTTCTTATGTACGTACTTAACAGGGATTATTTCTCTATTCACAATTTCTATGTTCATGGGGTATTCAAACTCATCCTTAGGCAAATCTAAATTCTTAGCAAAGTCATCAGATATAAAGGAACAAGTAGCACCCGAATCAAATAAAACATAAGCATTAATTTTATTGATCGGAATGATACCTGACACCACATCACGAGACTGAACTGCATCCTGCACCATCATGTTGAAAGTCCTGGCGGTCGGTCGGTTGGTTGCGGTTGGTCCTGTGATAATCAAGGCGTTTCCACTGCTATTTCCCTTGTTTCCTCCTGATCATGCCCCTCCAGATCCCTTCTTAGGACAATCTCTTGCCAAATGATCTTTTGAATCACAAGTGAAGCAGGCACCCTTCTTTGGGTTAGGACAGTTAGGTGTTATGTGGCCCTCCTGACCACAATTGTAGCACACCCACTTTCCTTTCATATAAACCCCCAGATGAGCTTTCATATAGGTCGGGCATGCTTCAATCCTCTTCTTCTGAACTCCTTGCTGATTCCCCGATGATAAGTTGTCATTCCACCTCTTCTTCTGATTAAAATTACCACCTCTTGTGCCACTTCCACTAGCTTTGTTATTTCCTTCACTTTCAGTCTTCTTCTTCTTCTGATCTTGATTGTACTTGGTCACCGCATCACTTCCACCTTCAGCGAGGATGGCCTTTTCCAGTACTCCAACAAACGTGTTTAGCTGAAACATTGATACTTTACTATAAAACCAAGGCTTCAGTCCTTGTTCAAATATTCTTGCTTTTCTCTCATCTGTGTGTACTTGATACGGGGCAAACCTCGCCAACTCGTTGAATCTAGCCGCATAATCAGGTACGAACAAATTCCCTTGCTTCAACTCCAGAAACTGAACCTCCATTTGGTTCTGTGAGCTGGTCGTGAAATACATCTCAAATAACATGTAGCGCCCCCAAATCCGGGTATCTTCCAACCCGACAGATGGTGCTATACTGTACAACATTCATACATTCATTCAAGTAAAAAGTCTCAAAGAACGAACATAACTTCTATATATATTTAAAGTAATATTTACATTTCCCAGGTTCTATACCCATTACAAAGGTTCTTTGTCATAATATCAGTTACATTACAACAATAGACCTATACTATTATAGGACAACTTAGTAATCTGCCTTTAGCTTTTCCCTTATCCTTTTTCGATCCTTGGACGCTTGATCTTAAATTTGCATTCATATGGTTCAAGCAAGAGTGAGCATAAGCTGGCTCAAGCAAGTATAACAATTTAATAACAACATGTTTGACACATACAAATCGTATATCTTCAATAACTGAACAATAGTTATGAAGTACTATTGATAACTCAAAATAGCACTCCATCTTTTCTTTCAAAATGTTTTACAACAATAACAATATTTAGTAAAACATTCACTCTGGTCAAAGACCTCGAGTTTTCATTCTTTATTAGAAAAGGACAACCCGGAAGCAAGTCCGTAAGCCTGATATTTCTTACGAGCACTTCTAGGTGATCAGCCTATTGTACTCTATGTTGATCAACACTACATCCATTAAACGTAAGCACATTTAAGCATTTGGCAACCTCACGTGCCTGTCGTCTTACTGACAAAACATTTGTTTAACATTTCAGTCTTCTTTTGAAAACCATATCAAGTAGTTGACAAAAGATAGCAACATTTGATAATACATGAATAGATTATCCATACATCAAGTCTAGCCAAAGGAATTGGCTTTAACTTCAACATACCTCAATTCATTCAAAAGAATACATGAACTTCAAAAACTTGTTCAGATTGAACTGAGACAAGAGTTAGAATACTTGCCTTTAGCGTCTGCTATGGTATATTAACTTTATGTTCAAGTCGTTCAAGTCTCTACAATACATGATCACATAATGACTTACATTAGGTCACATATAATCAAGTATGTATTTGACTATATAATACCCTTCATTTCAATCTAATTGTGTATTAGATTCAGTTACTATTTGTTTCGGTTATCATTATCCTTGCATTTATATTTTACTAGGTTATCACAAACTTTATACCACATCCTTAAGGTTTAACAAAGTTTAAACAATGTTACATTACATTCCTTAAGTTGTATTTACTTTTAAATCAATTAGCTTTCTTTTCTTTGTACTTAGAATCCTTCATTACTATCCTTGTTCTGAGACTGGCGCTGCGGCGCCAGCTTTATACTTACATCTCGTGCTGCGGCGCGAGCCTTATACTAGCATTGTCCCAGACTTGGCGCTGCGGCGAACTCTTGCGGTGAACTCTTGTAGTGTGCTCGGACACTGTTCTGCGCTGCGGCGCGAGTCATTTTGCCTAGGGTTGGAGCCGCGGCGCCAACTCTGTGCACCAAAAAACAAATTCAGTTTGTGAATTTTGTGAACTTCCCGGACACATAACTTCTTCGTTATAAGTCTGAATTGGCTCGTTCAAAAGCCTACGGTTCACAAATTACGTAATCTATGTGTTTACATAAGAATTTTATTTATTTGACTTCGTTTGCTAAAAATTCACCTATTAGTTCATTTTTAACGAAAACGATAAACGTTCGTGAACGTTCAACGCTCGTTTCTTCATTCTAAATCGGAATCCAGCCATTTTCGAGTCCGCAAGTCTTAAATGCCAAATATGACTTGACTCCATTGGAAAACGATTGTTCTGTGTTCAAACACAAAATTTGACTTCTATTCCGAAAATTTTACGAATTCGACGATTATCGTCCAATCGTGCAAATTCCGAAAATTCTTCATTCTTATGATTTGTTCAACATTACAAATGAACTTCATTCACCATGTGAACATCTTAACATGCTTAATACAACAACTTATATTCATTATTGGATTTTAGACTTATTCTTCATGAGCTTATAACTTGTCAATTTATAAACTACTTAAGATTTGATTATTCATGACTTATACAATTAAAGTTTCTTAATCATCATACTTTTCATGTTCTTCACATAAAAATTTACTTAGGTATATATGATACATATAATCATATAACATTCAAAGTTAACTTATAATAAGTTTATAACTTTTATAAGTTCAAATGACTTATTGCCAACTTATGTGGCTTAAGTTCATGACTTACACCTTCTTCTTGTTTCTTATCATTTATGTTTCTTAATCCATCTTTTCTTATCAACCCATCATGGTAGAGATAGAAGATAATGGAGAAGAAGTCTTACTTTTGTGTAGTCTTGGTAAGGTAGTTTGCTTCTTTTTCTTACTTATGGAAGTGACTTATCTTATTCTCTCTAACACTTAAGCACTTTTGAAATGTTGGATTAATTGAACAAGTGTTAAATGGCTTGTAAGCCTCCTATATTTATAGAAATTGCAAAGCTAGGGTAGTTTGGTCATTAAATCATCCCACCTCCTTAAGCCACCTCCTTACTATTCATTACTTGCTAATCATTCTCTTATCCTATACTTGGCCATTACTTCAAAGTCTTAGTCATTACTCCTAAGTCTTAGTCACCACACTAACTTGGTCATCACATTAACTTGGTCACCACAATAACCATATCAATATGGTTTGCCCCATGGGTCATACAACTCATGGATTCTATCTTGGGCTTACATTAAACCATCCTTTGGGCTTTGCATTAATAAACCTTAACTTGTTTAACCATTAATTGGGCCTCACCCTTTAATTTACTTAGACTTGTATATAATTGTTAACATTACTTAATACATATAGTTTATGTATTATTTTCGTATTCTAATTTATATAGAAAATATATACGATATTTCATCCTTCATACCAACTCGTATAATACTTCGCATTATACTCGTTTTCATTACTTTGCACAATACCAAGTATCATACAATTATTACTTATTCCTTACCACTCCGCCTTACTTAAAGTTTATAAAGTAAGTCCACAGGCGAAATATTACATTTTCCATAACTAGATTTTTATTACATAATCCATCTTACCTTGTTATTCCATCATTACGTATTTCTCGGAAACTCAAAATTATATCCCGAGCAAATACCGATGAATAGTGTTTTTTGGAAAAAATTTCGAAAAACTTTTATTTTTGTCTCGGAAATTCAAACACTTTAATTCATCCACGTAGCTCAAATACTACGACATTCTAACATCAATAGGTTATATAATGACAACCTTCTTGATAACACATGGAATATGATTTTATTATTATTTAATTTAATAAAATCATTTTACAATAAGATCCGAATTTCTCGGTCGTTACATTTTTCCCCCCTTATAAAGATTCTGTCCCCATAATCTAGTCTTACTTTAATCAAATAGATGAGGTAAATTTTTCTTCATCTTTTCTTCTAGTTCCCACGTTGCTTCTTCAGCATCGTGGTTCTTCCATAATACCTTTACTGATGGTATTACCTTGTTCCTTTCTATCAATGATCTGCATCGGCGACTCTTCATATGTTAACTCTTTCTCGATATGAATCGGCTCATACTCGATTACATGCTTATAGTCCGGCTTATATGGACGTAATACAGATACGTGAAACACGTTATGTATTCGTTCTAGGTCTGGAGGTAATGCTATCATATAAGCTACCTCTCCCACCCGTTTTAACACCTCAAAAGGTCCTATAAACATTGGACTTAACTTTCCTTTCTTTCCAAAGCGTATCTTTCCTTTCCAGGGAGATACCTTTAGAAACACATACGAACCCACTTCAAACTCTTGACTTAGTCTATGTGAGTCTGCATACTTCTTCTGTCTATCCTGAGCTTTGACGAGACGCATCCGAATTAACTTTACCACATCCGCTGTCTGCTGCACCAATTCTGGTCCTAGCATCCGGCGTTCTCCCACCTCATCCCAACACAAAGGTGTTCTGCACTTCCTTCCATACAAAGCTTCGTAAGGCGGCATGCCTATGCTTGCATGATAACTGTTGTTATATGCAAACTTTACTAGTGGTAGGTGATCATCCCAACTACCCTTGAAATCCATGACGCAAGACCTTAACATGTCTTCAAGCGTCTGAATTGTTCTTTCGCTCTGCCCATCGGTTTATGGATGATAAGCTGTGCTTAACCTCAGCTGTGTTCCCAACTGCTCTTGCAAACTCCTCCAAAAGTTCGATGTGAATCGTGGATCACGATCTGACACAATCGATACCGGTACTCCATGTCTGGAAATGATTTCCTTAACATAAAGTTTAGCTAACTGGTCTAAGTTATATTTGACCCTAATTGGTAAAAAGTGAGCCGACTTCGTCAACCGGTCCACTATTACCCAAATCGAATCGTACCCTTTATGCATCGTCGGAAGTCCCACCACGAAGTTCATCGTGATATGCTCCCACTTCCATTCTAAAATTTCCAATGACTGTACTAAGCCACTGGGTCGTTGATGTTCGGCCTTAACTTTCTGACAAGTCAAGCACCTACTCACATACTCTGCTATTTCTCTCTTCATGTTTGGCCACCAAAAACTCTGTCGAAGGTCTTGATACATCTTAGTGCTACCAGGATGTATCGATTACCTCGAACTATGAGCTTCTTGTAACACTTGCTCCTTTAATTCCGTCTCATTCGAAACCCAAATTCTTCCCTCAAATCTTAATAATCCCTCATTATCAAGACTATACTTAGTATCTTCCTTCTCGGATACCCGCTTCTTTATTTGGTTACACTCGTCTATCTTGAGTTGTACCTCCTTAACTCTTTTTACGATGGTAAATTGCATCTTCATCGTAAAGAGTATCTGCCCCGAATCACTCGGCATCTTCACTTCTATTTTCATCCTAGCCATCTCTGTTATTAACTCATTTTGAGCCGTTAACATAGACAACTTTTCCCGACCCTTTCTACTTAAGGCGTCGGCAACCACATTGGCCTTTCCAAGGTGATACAGGATTTCACAATCATAATCCTTTATCAACTCTAGCCATCTTCTTTGTCTCATATTCAACTCCTTCTGAGTGAAGATATACTTTAGACTTTTATGGTCCGTATATATCTCACATTTTTCTCCATAAAGATAATGTCTCCATATCTTTAGGGCAAACACCACCGCGGCCAATTACAGATCATGAGTAGGATAAAATTTCTCATAATCCTTCAACTACCGTGATGCATACGCAATGTCTTTGCCATGCTGCATAAGCACACAACCAAGTCCCCTATGCGAAGCACCACTATACACTACAAAATTTCCTGTGTCATCAGCCAATGACAAAACAGGAGCTTCACTTAATCTTTTCTTCAGTTCTTGAAATCTGTCTTCACATTTATCCGTCCATACGTATTTCATCGTCTTCCTTGTTAAATTAGTCAACGAGGTAGCTATCTTCGAAAAATCTTGGATAAATCTTCGATAGTACCCTGCTAACCCTAGGAAACTTCGCACCTCAGTCAGTGTTTTCGGTTGTTCCCAATTCATTACTGCTTCCACCTTTGCTGGATCCACTGAAATTCCCTCTTGGTCAATGACATGACCTAAAAACTGCACCTTTTCCAGCCAAAATTCACATTTAGTGAATTTCACATATAACTTCTCCTTCCTTAGTGTCTCCAACACTAATCTTAAGTGTTCAGCATGATCTTCTGGCGTCTTAGAATAGACTAGAATATCATCGATAAACACCACGACAAACTTGTCCAAATATAGTTTGAACACTCTGTTCATCATATCCATAAATGCAGCAGGTGCATTTGTCAAGCCAAATGACATCACCAGAAACTCGTAATAACCATAACGAGTCCTGAATGCAGTCTTTGGTACATCTTCCTTCCTAACCTTCAACTGGTGATAACCCGTCCGCAAATCTATTTTAGAAAAATACTTTGCCCCTTTCAATTGATCAAAGAGATCATCGATCCTGGGCAATGGGTATTTATCATTTATCGTTAACTTGTTTAACTCCCAATAGTCGATACAAAGCCTTAACGATCGGTCTTTCTTCTTGACAAACAACATCGGTGCCCCCCCCCCGGAGAAACACTTGGTTGAATGTACTTCATGTCCAATAGTTCCTGTTGCTGAACCATTAGTTCTTTCATTTTCACAGGCGCCATACTACCCTTGAGACTGGTGCCGCTCCTGGCACAGTGTCTATCACAAATTCTATCTCCCTATCCGGCGGTAAACCCGGTAACTCAATTAGAAATACATCCATGAATTTATTTACTATAGGTATTTGTTCCATGATTGCTCCCACTCTCTGGGTATCCACAACATGGCATAGGTAACCTACACAACCCTTCCTTAAAAGCTTCCTAGTTTGTGTCATCGTAAGGCAACACGGACGTCCCGGCAATTTACTACCGTAAAATACTACAGGAGGTTGCTTCAACGTCCTGATGCTCACACATTTCTTTTGGCAATCTATAATTGCTCCATGGTTAATCAACCAATCCATTCCGAGAATTACGTCGAATTCTCCTAACTTTATCAGTATTAAATCTACCGATAACTTATGCCCACGTACATCTACGCAACAACTCCTATGCATATCTTAAACAGGAATTATCTCTTCGTTTGCTACCTTAATGTTCAAAGGTATAGGCAATTTTTTGGGAAATAATTCTAGTCGTCTAGCAAAATTACATGCAATAAACGAACAAGTAGCACCCGAATCAAATAGCACGTATGCATTTATATTGTTGATCGGAGTAATACATGCAACTACATCCCCTGATGCCACCGCATCTTGGACCGTCATATTAAATGTGCGGGCCATTGATTTCCCCGGCTGAGCTGGACCACTAATAGCTAACTTACCGCTATTAGTTCCATTATTTCCTTCTGTCCCCTTCTTCGGGCAGTTCTTTTCTATGTGGTCAGTTGATCCACATACAAAACATCCGTGATTTTTCTTCTGATTTGGATAGTTAGGCGAAATGTGCCCTTCATGTCCACAATTATAACATACCGCCTTTCCTCTGAGACAGACCCCTAAGTGAGTCTTCCCGCAGGTTTTACAGGCCTCCATCCTCCTCTTAGAGTCCACTTGTTTTACTCCGGTATTCCCAGAGTTAAAACCCTTCCTCTTCTCACCGTTGCCACTTCCACTGGCTCCCTCGTCTTGGTTCCTCCATCAATCTTGCCCTTGTTTTTCTTATCTTTGTGATACTGGCTGAGAGCCTCATTCCCACCTTCGGCAATTATTGCCTTTTCTAGTATGGTTCCAAAGGAAGTACTTTGGAACATAGAGATTCGGCTATAGAGCCAGGGTTTCAAGCCCTGCTCAAATCTTCTAGCCTTTCTCATTTCAGTGTCCACTTGATGTGGAGCGAATCGTGCCAGTTCGTTAAACTTGGCAGCATACTGGGGAACTGTCATATCCCCTTGTCTCAATTCCAGAAACCTCATCTCCATTCTCCCTTGCATACTCATGGGAAAATAGTTCTCAAAGAAAATCTCCTTGAACCTCTCCCACGTTAGGTTTCCTATATCGGCCCTAGCCTGGTTTGCCTCCCACCAGAAATTGGCCTCTCCTTTCATCAAATAGGTTGCAAAGGCAACCTTTTGACCTTCCTCTACATTTGCTATTACAAATGCTTTCTCGATTTCTTTTACCCACGTCTGGGCTTCTATAGGGTCCGTAGTTCCTTTGAACTCTGGCAGACCTACACTTTTGAAATCCTTAAAAGTAGTAGCTCGTACTACTCCAGGAATCACGGGTACATTAGCCCCCGTTCTATTAAATGCAGCCGTTAAAAGATTAACGAACTCCAGCATTGGATTAACCGGACCACCCTCCGGTTGGTTAACATTAGCACCCTGATTTCGTTGTCTCCTTCTTGGCGGCATTTTGCTGTTAAGAAAACAACACATCATTATTACTTTAGTCTTGTTGGTTTGTTACTATTTGTAATTAAAACAACAACTCATACTCATTACTCAATATATTCCATAAAAAGACTTCTATTGATTCATAACTTGTAGTATAACACTACATTGTTTACATTACTCAAATTTTAGGCGATTACATTACCATCCCGCAATTACTTTCCAAAATTGGTATTTACAAAAGACTACCCTTTGTTATACAAAAGAGGGTTTTACGTCACTACTAGATACATAATATTTACATATCTATTCTACTCTATCTATTGCTAGACTACATCGACGTAGGGCATTCTCGAAATCTTTGCTGGCCAGACCGGCAATAACATCTCTACTGATAGTGTGTCGGATATGCCCTGCTTCTATCTCGATACCACTACTACTGTCACCGGAAATCTATATGAGAACTCCTATGAATATAGGACATCTCTCCAACTTCCGCTTTTTAGTCTTTAGCTCTGCTGAGCTCAAAGACTTCACATTTCAGCTCTCGAACCTTGTCCTTAGCTAGAACTCTATCATCATGCTCCTCTTCCCACATCCCCTCCATGCTAGCCTTGTCCTCACGGACAGCTTGGAGTTCCTCTTTCAACTCCTTAACCTCTTGGCAGTAATGGACATTCCTATCCAATACCGACATAAACAGTGCCTTCATTGATTCCCCCGTAGACATTTCCTCTGTAGGTGGAACCTGGTCCTCTGTAGGTGGAACCTGGTCAAAGGACATCACGTCCACCTCCTCCTCTAGCATGCCATCAAATATAGACATGTAGTCTAAATCGTCCGAGTCTCCAGACTCGATTGTCACCAACTCTGGTTCTACTGCTACGGGATTTGGTAGTATCTCTACCCGATTAACTGAATCCTCACTCACTACATGTATATCTCTATACATATCATTTTCTTCTGACATCTACAATAAAACAATATAGTTTGATTAGTACACGCCAGTAAAATAATAGAAATACATAACATAATATAATGCATTTTTATAGGGTTACTTTCCATCTTTTACTTCTTTATTCTTTCTTAAGGTTATGACTTAAGGTTCTACTTCCCCCCTTAAGTGTTATAACCTAGGCTTTGATACCAACTTGTAGAACCCCCAAATCTGGGTATCTTCCAACCCGACAGATGGTGCTATACTGTACAACATTCATACATTCATTCAATTGAAAAGTCTCAAAGAACGAACATAACTTCTATATATTTAAAGTAATATTTACATTTCCCAGGTTCTATACCCATTACAAAGGTTCTTTGTCATAATATTACATTACAACAATAGACTTATACTATTACAGGACAACTTAGTAATCTGCCTTAGCTTTTCCCTTATCCTTTTTCGATCCTTCGGGACGTTCAGTCTTAGCTGCATTCATATGGTTCAAGCAAGAGTGAGCATAACTAGCTCAGCAAATATAACAATTTAATAACAACATGCTTGACACATACAAATCGTATATCTTCAATAACTGAACAATAGTTATGAAGTACTATTGATAACTCAAAATAGCACTCCATCTTTTCTTTCAAAATGTTTTACAACAATAACAATATTTAGTAAAACATTCACTCGATCAAAGACCTCGAGTATTCATTCTTTATTGGAAAAGGACAACCCTAAGCAAGTTCGAAGTTCGATATTTCTTACGAGCACTTCTAGGTGATCGACTATTGTACTCTATGTTGATTAACACTACATCCATTAAGCGTATGCACGTTTAAGCATTTGGCAACCTCACGTGCACATCGTCTTCACCAAACAAAACATTTGTTTAACATTTCAGTCTTCTTTTGAAAACCATATCAAGTAGTTGACAAAAGATAGCAACATTTGATAATACATGAATAGATTAACCATACATCAAGTCTAGCCGAAGGAATTGGCTTTAACTTCAACATACCTCAATTCATGCGAAAGAATACATGAACTTCAAAAACTTATTCAGATTGAACTGAGACAAGAGTTAGAAGACTTGCCTTTAGCGTCTGCTATGGTATATTAACTTTATGTTCAAGTCATTCAAGTCTCTACAATACATGATCACATAATGATTTACATTAGGTCACATATAATCAAGTATGTATTTGACTATATCATACCCTTCGTTTCAATCTAATTGTGTATTAGATTCAGTTACTATTAGTTTCGGTTATCATTATCCTTGCATTTATATTTGACAAGGTTATCATAACCTTTATACCAGATCCTTAAGGTTTAACAAAGTTTAAACAATGTTACATTACATTCCTTAAGTTGTATTTACTTTTAAATCAATTAGCTTTCTTTTCTTTGTACTTAGAAACCTTCATTACTATATCCTTGTTACGAGCGGCTACCGTATTTGTGCTTTTTTATCTATATATCATAGCGCTACTGGTATGAAAGCCTTATCTACCATTGTCCTGACTTGACTTTGCGCACATGAAGTCCTTACTTAATGGGCGTGCACATGCTGCTTTCCATACTCCATGTGATTTTGGTACTTTACATGGCGCTCCGGCGCCACATTTTGTACTATGGTTCGCGTTGCAGAAAACTCTTGCAGTGTGCTCGAACACTGTCTCGTGCCACGACGCCAACTCTGAGCACCAGAAAACAAATTCAGTTTGTGAATTTTGTGAACTTCCTGGAGGCATAACTTCTTCGTTATAAGTTCGAATTGGCTCGTTCAAAAGCCTACGGCTCACAAATTACGTAATCTACGCGTTTACGCAAGAATTTTATTTATTTGACTTCGTTTGCTAAAAATTCACCTATTGGTTCATTTTTAACGAAAATGATAAACGTTCGTGAACGTTCAACGCTCGTTTCTTCGTTCTAAATCAGAATCTGGCCATTTTCGAGTCTGCAACTCTTAAAATGCCAAATATGACTTGCCTCCATTGTAAAACGATGGTTCCGTGTTCAAACACAAAATTTGACTTCTATTCCGAAAATTTTACGAATTCGACGATTATCGTCCAATCGTGCAAATTCTGGCAATTCTTCATTCTTATGATTTGTTTAACATTACAAATGAACTTCATTCATCATGTGAACATCTTAACATACTTAATACAACAACTTATATTCATTATTGGATTTTGGACTTATTCTTCATGAGTTTATAACTTGTCAATTTATAAACTACTTAAGATTTGATTATTCATGACTTATGACAATTAAAGTTTCTTAATCATCATACTTTATATGTTCTTCACATATAACTTTACTTAGGTATATATGATACATATAATCATATAAGTTCTTAATTCACTTCTCTTACTAAACTCGTCACAAGTTCATATTTTCATACTTAACATTCAAGGTTAACTTATAATAAGTTTATAACTTTTATAAGTTCAAATGACTTATTGCCAACTTATGTGGCTTAAGTTCATGACTTACACCTTCTTCTTATTTCTTATCATTCATGTTTCTTAATCCATCTTTTCTTATCAACCTATCATGGTAGATATAGAAGATAATGGAGAAGAAGTCTTAATTTTGTGTAGTCTTGGTAAGGTAGTTTGCTTCTTCTTCTTACTTATAGAAGTGACTTATCTTATTCTCTCTAACACTTAAGCACTTTTGAAATGTTGGATTAATTGAACAAGTGTTAAATGGCTTGTAAGCCTCCTATATTTATAGAAATTGCAAAGCTAGGGTAGTTTGGTCATTAAATCATCCCACCTCCTTACTATTCATTACTTGCTAATCATTCTCTTATCCTATACTTGGCCATTACTTCAAAGTCTTGGTCATTACTCCTAAGTCTTGGTCACCACACTAACTTGGTCATCACATTAACTTGGTCACCACAATAACCATATTAATATGGTTTGCCCCATTGGACATACAACTCTTGGATTCCATCTTGGGCTTACATTAAATCATCCTTTGGACTTTGCATTAATAAACCTTAACTTGTTTAACCATTAATTGGGCCTCACCCTTTAATCTACTTAAACTTGTATATAATTGTTAACCAATCTTCCAAGTCCATTAACATTACTTAATATATATAGTTTATGTATTATTTTCGTATTCTAATTCATATAGAAAATATATATGATATTTCATCCTTCATACCAACTCGTATAATACTTCGCATTATACTCGTTTTCATTACTTTGCACAATACCAAGTATCATACAATTATTACTTATTCCTTACCACTTCGTCTTACTTAAAGTTTATAAATTAAGTCCACAGGTGAATTATTACATTTTCCATAACTAGATTTTTATTACATAATCCATCTTACCTTGTTATTCCATCATTACGTATTTCTCGAAAACTCAAAATTATATCCCGAGCAAATATCGATGAATAGTGTTTTTCAGAAAATTTCTCGAAAAACTTTTATTTTTGTCTTGGAAATTCAAACACTTTAATTCATCCACGTAGCTCAAATACTACGACATTCTAACATCAATAGGTTATATAATGACAACCTTCTTGATAACACATGGAATATGATTTTATTATTATTTAATTTAATAAAATCATTTTACAATAAGATCCGAATTTCTCGGTCTTTACAGAACATCTCCTTAAACCTTTCCCAGGTAATTATACCTTCTCCTCCACGGATCTTGTTTTTTTGCCACCAGTAACTGGCTTCAGACTTCAGCATAAACGTTGCATAAGCGGTCTTCTGATCTTCTCTAACTCTAGCTGTGACGCCCCCAAAATTAGGTATACATCACCCATCTTGGGTCGCCAGATACATGGTACAGAATTCAAATACAACTTACTAATACAACTGTCGTGTACAATACGACAAAACATAAACTGTGAGTTTGAATACAAATATTATCTACAAGAGAGTATACAAACTCAAAAGGAGTCCTCATTATAATTATTATCACACTATTTCACAGAATAGTGAGGACTATTAATGCTATCCTTTGGACCATCACTCCGTTCCCCGACTCATCCCAGCTATATTCTCATTTCCTGAAGAGAACAGTGAAAGAAAGGGTGAGCTCAACTAGCCCAGTAAGAAATATTATGACTAAGATAATGCGAATAAATTATCAATAGTCTCCCACAATGTTAAACCGATAAAATATAATAGACATCAAGTTTAACTGCAGGGGGAACAAGCAATCCATTAAAAGAGTCAAGTAGAAAATAAAATCTACTATCTTTTATGATTTAAAAGGTTTTTCATCCTTTGTTATCATTTGAGACTCAAATTTTAATAAATATTTCATATCATCGAATCACCCCTGCACTACGGCCAAGGATATTCTTTAGTATCACGACCACAATTATCCATGCACTACGGGCCAAGAATATTTGTGTATTCATTATTGGTCATGATCATGCCAACAACTGTCCATCAATGCACTACGGGCCAATGAGGACTTTTACCACATCATTTATAACATTACGGTCATGATTACACCGAATAATCCCTAGTCATAATCATACCAAGTCCATCTATGCACTATAGGCCACAGATGACTTTTAACAAAAATATAAACATGAGGATGATGACAATAATATAAGAATTCAATAAAACAAGTTCAAGAATTATTTTATCCAGGAACTAATAACGTCCAAATTATCAACATGATAATGCTTTGTAGAGTAAAATTCAAGAATGCTTAGAAAAATATTTCCATGAAAAGATACTAGATGAAGCGCAAATGTCAAGGATATTCCACTAATTTCATGGAGTATAGAAGTCAAAACTTTAACCAACTGAGTATAATAAAGAATGGAATAACAAAAGAAATCACCATGTACTGCGGTGCCGCGCATAGACAAAGTTATTCCAAGAATACTAAATAATAGAACCGTGTCAAAGTGAAATTGCTTGCACCAAGCGAGGATGTTCCAAAGAATAATAAAGAATGGAATAACAAATGAAATCACCATGTATGCGGTACTTCACACATGACAAAGTTATTCCAACGAGAATACTCATAAGGACGTAATCGGGGTTGCGTAAAATGCATGTATGAGGATATTCCAACGGAATAAAAAATAAAGGCCAAACCAAGTCCAACAGAAACGCATGCAGACGGGATATTCCAAATGAGAATAATAAAGACGAAAAAAATAGAAGAATGTCACCAAGTATAGGTAGATCACAGCGTAAAAGTTATTCCAACAGAATAACAAAAAAAATGGAATAACAATAGTTCTCTTCATGAATAAGAAAGAATAACACCCCTTACCGTAAAAGAACTGAATATAAGAGTAGTTAAGTAGTAGAAAACTTTTCTTCTTTCTCTCTATAATTTTCTCTCTCTAGAGTTTCAGTGAATTCGTAAGAAAATAATGAAAGAATGAGCTTCTATTTATAGAAGAATGAACTGCATAGTAACTAATTCATGAACGGTCCAGATTGATTTAATTTTAATCGAACGGTCCATATTTAAAGCAAAATGTTTAAAATAAAATATAATATATATTATATATTATATATAAATAAGTTCACGGGTTATCACCCCCGTGACTTCATTGAATCAACCCTTGCCAATTTTGTCAAACTAGTACATATATATAAATAACATATAGTACTCCCATGTTCCCAGATTCCCCCACCCCCCTAAATCATTTACCAACATCACAAATATATATATATATATATATATATATATATATATATATATTAATATATATACCCTTTCCGCCATTAAGGCATCTAAACCCACTTGAATGCTATATATATATATATATATATATATATATATATATATATATATTACTATATTCATAACACACTATCTAAAAATACGTAGGCAGGGGTCCATAAGCCAAATTTACAACAAATACTATAACAATAATTGAACAAAATTGAGTGACTTCTTACGTAAGCATCAATAATTAATACCGTATGCTACTATGCAACCATGCGTATTACTGTACTTTTAACACCGGGTGTTTCAACAGTTAACGGTAAAACTCTCGTCGTTATTTTCATAAAGTATTTTTGTCATTTTCTCAATCCGACAATAATTCCGTTGTGGGATCCACCAATGATTGTCTTGGTTTGCACGAATATTCCCCTGTTAAAACGAATATTCCCCGACCAATCGAATATTATATAACAACTTGCATACTTTGCAAAATTTATAAATATTACCCACAACTATAACATTATATCAATTTCACTCCATAATATTCAAAATAATATTTATAGAAAATTCATCTTTATTCAAAAAAATTGGGGTTTTACACTAGCAACATCGAAAACCTTCTCCATTTCCATAACCCATGTTTGAGCCTCAATCGGGTTCATGGAACCTTTAAACTCTGATGGCCCCACCGCCTTGAAATCTTTGAACGTGGTATTTGGTGGAGCTTGAGGTTGATTATTCATTGCTCCAGCTAGCAAGTTAACCAATTGCTGAACAGGATTAGCTTTGGCGTTATTGTTTTTATTAGTAGATCCTTCTTGAGCTGGTTGACGTTGTTGTCTTCTTCTTGGCGGCATATTTCTGTTAAAATATATGCTTATTAGATCTTTGTTTATTTCTATAAATAGTTAAGGCATTATTCAACAATTTAACATAATTATTTAACACATTATCTCAAACAACTTGATATATATTCATTCAAATCAAAAGTTTTACATCAAACGATAGCATCACTACTATTTACATCAACTATCCTGAGATAAAGAGTCTACAGGATTTAAATATTAAAATATTCCTTTGTTCATAACTACATCAGAATTTACATCTAAGTACTAGATAAGTTTATCAAATAAGCAAACAAATTATATCATTGTCTGTTAAGGCGCTGAATAGCCTTGCTACGCTCCTCTTCCATGATGCGAGACATCATCTTTGCGATCCAACATGTACAATGGAAGTCCTTCGAACTGGATGGGGTACCTCAAAACTCGATCATGGGCCTCATCTTTTGCATTATTAAGTGTAGAGTACGTCTCCCCAAGCTTCGCCTTCTTTGCACGACCGTCCTCTTCTGCAAGATCAGCACGACGTGACTCTCTTACCCAGCCTTCCTCTGCTATGATCAGCCTTTCAAAGCTTTCCTTCAGTTCCTTCTTCAACTTCTCTATCTCCTCGGTCTTATCTTCGGTTTGACCCTTCTCGTGGACCAAATCCCATTCTACATTTCCCAGTCGTGAGTGAAGAGTCAAAATCTCCCTCTCCTTCTGCTTGAGAGTAAGCTGCTGAATAATCGCCCATTCAGTCAGATCATGTACATCATCTCGTAACTCTATGTTACGGTCGTATAACGCGTCGTACATCTCAGCATCAATGGAGTTCTATGGAAACTCCTTTTCTTCATCTTCCTCTTCAAATTCCTCCTCAAGATCCTCCTCAGGATCAGTCTCAGGTTCATGCTCCTGACCAACAACGGTGATCAACGGAGATGACTCCCTCTGTACCAATTGTTCCCTTACGACATGAATGTCTCAAGGCTCCTCCTCTGTAGGTATTGTAGGTACTCGGGGTTCCTCCTCCCCAGCTCGACTAGTTCTTCCAACATCCAACATCCTGACAAAAAAAATTGAAGTTTTAGATACTAAGTCGTACTAGTGAGCACATAATTTAACATATAAGCACATAAAGTCTTTTATTATCTTCAATGAATTACAAAAATTCATTTCCTAGAACTCGATAAGAGTTTTCCATCACTATGTTCTTCCTATAAGGCTACAACCTAAGGTTGTTCCCCCACCTAAGGTTCATAACCTACAGCTTTGATACCAACTTGTGACACCCCCAAATCCGGGTACTTAATTTCCACATGATTTGGTGTTCACTGTACAAATATCATCTATCTATCTACCCATAATAAATGCAAACCATTCAATAGATAGAAATAAAATCCTCCCCTTATGGGGTTACAACATCTGAATAATAAATACAATCCCAGGTCAAACTAACCTTAAACATCTGTGCGGACACATAAACAAATAAGTCTTAACAACATCAATTCTTTACAATAACATTCTTAAAATTAAATAACAAGTCTTCATCACTTATTAGCTTTGCCTTTTCCTTTGCCTTTGCTGGTAGAAGGCTCATCGTACCTTTCGTTCTTAACTGCAATGTTATTATTACGCAAGAGTGAGCATGAATTCTCACAAGTATAAAAATGAAATAACAATATATAATAACATATGAGTGAATCAAAGACTTCTGAAATAAAAGCTCAACTTTTGAATCAAGAATGAATAACAAGAATTCAAAAGATTTCTGAGGTTCATAAGACCTTGAACTATGTCCTAGGTTATCAAGGGTTATACATGAAACCTTTAACAGTCATAAGACTTTGGACTCTTCTACTCGTACTTAGGGGGATCAGCCCTTAGTACCATACTGTGCACAATATCTTAACTCTAACGCATAAGTAATCCCTTATACAGGGTTGGTCATCTCAATTTGACATTTGAGTCTGCACCAAAGAAAGTTTGGTTTGGATAATTCATCAAGGGTTCTGAAATTTAGAACGCTCAATAACTATGGACTAGTCAAATCATAAAGGGTTCGCTAGTCTAACAAGGTTTAACAGTAATTGAATATTTAACTTAAATAAAGTCTCAAAAGGTATAAAATAGAATAAGTATTGTATAACAACATCATTCTTGAAAGATTAATAGGCTATAATATAACAAAATAGACTTGATCAATAATAATGAGAACTTGCTCAATGTAGAAAGGTGTACTCATCACTTATATAACGATAACAAGTAGGGTTAGGAAACTTGCCTCGTGCGTAGATTACACTTTAATAAACACGTTCCTTGAATTTAATCCTACATATCATTTCCATTCACAACTCTAGTTAATTATAATGTAATTAGTCATCATAAGTTCATTCTCTTTGTCTAACTTGATTATGACCATACTTGGTCAAATTACTACATTCATTGTCACATAATTTACACTCCACGAATAACAAGCTAATTATGTATTCAATAATTCAATCCACATGCAATTATGTTATTTACATGTTAAGCATCTATTTTAACATCTCATTATACCTCTAACATATTTCTACGTTCATTAAATTAGGTTAACATCACATTTCAAAGACTTGAACACTTTAAAAATTCTGCTTCTGAACATTCTGCAGAGTGGCGCTGCGGCGCCACTTTTATACTTGTTCTTGGCCATGCGATGGCGATGATAGCGCCATGGTATGGTCTTTAAGCGCTTCATTTGCATGGTAGGCTATGCACATGAAGTCACAAGGCATGGAGTCGGCTGCTATTGCATGAGACTCGAGCCAGATTCTGTAATTCACAAAAATTGCAGAACATGGCAAAACAAACTCCAATTAAATTTTTACTACACGAATTTAATCATACCCACATGTTAGAATTCCTATATAATCATTACTCAACATTTATAGAGTGATTTTAACCAATTAAAACACATAATTACAGAATTAAAATATGTAAATTTCATTGTTCTTGATGTTCTTGAAGGTTTTGAAAACAACACATGAAATTACCACTACGGATTCGTTATTACACCGAATTCGTTCATTTACAGTTTGGTCTCTTCGTATCAACATGCATAATAACATACAAGTGTAAATTTTATAAAACAATTTATGTTTGACATATTAAAATCACGTATAAGGGCCATATGGCCATATCCGTATCGGGCTCATCATCAGTCTCGTTATCCATGTCATAGAGCCAAGTGTATTGAAGACGATTGTTCAACGCATGTGATATCTGTCCCAATTGATTTTCCATATTCTTGATCGATGCATTCTGACTTTGTATACTCAGCTCCATTTGATTAAGTTTCTTTTCATGTTCCTCGTGTTTCTTTTCAGAAGCTTTAATAACTTTTTCCAAGGCTTCATGCCAATTTGAATGTTCTTCCTGTTGTAGTGGAGGTGGACACGAGAAATCCGGTGGGTATGTTGGACTTGGAGCATAAAATTGATCTTGATTGTTACTCCATGAAAAATTCGGGTGATACCCCCAAACTTGTTCATAATTATCATATGCATACTGATTGAGGTAGTTACCACCATATTGTACCGGCCCAAGATTGATGGTGCATTGATTACTCGGGTGATTGCCAGCATAATAGTCACACATAACTGCCATCCTTTGACTCTGTTGGGATGCGATAACGCCCAACTTCCTCGAAAGTTCTTTAATTTGTCTTTGACATTGCGGAAAGTGTCATGAAGTCATCAATCTCCATTCCCTTGGTTGAGTCATGTTCGTGTATGGCCATTGATACATAAAGTCATCCATGGTACCTAAAAAGGGAGAAATATAGGAAGAGAATTAAAAATAAAAATAAAAATAACAATGTTTAAATTAAGACTAATTTGATTGAAATTAATATTGGTAAATAATTGTTAAATTAATTCCCAAAAGCTGGCGCTTAAAAACTTGTTGATCGATTTATGAATCAATGAATAAATGCAAGTATACACTATTCAACAAGTAATAAAGTGAAAGTAGAGTATCGTTCCACGAGGAATTATTTAATAAAAATCACCAAGTACTAATTCTTAACCAAACTAATTTTATTTAAACAATCTCAAATCGTTATTTTTCTAATTAAGAAAACTAAATTAAACAATTAAAAGAGATTAGTCTAAAAGAAAGCAAATAAACAAAACTAAGATTTGATTGAATTTCGTAAATAAGGATTAAGACTCCAATATCCCCAATTATGAACTATAAATCAATTATCCAATTATCCCAATTATTATGTCTAGTGAATTGTTACATGGGAACTCTCAAATGCCAAAAGCCCTTTTCCAAGTGATCAATTGCCTTCTATTTAATCCAGATTAATTTTGCTATATTCTATGCAAAACAATTGAATTAAACTCGTTACAATCCCAATTCCTTATGTGTTACATTCAGCGAAAAGATATTTCCATTCTATTCACAAACCTAATTATTCACTATACAAATAACTAAGTCACATGATATCATGCCCAGTTCTAACCCTAGAATTCCTCTTCCAATTCCTTCTAGAGTAACAAAGTAATTACTGATCAGATAATTAATCAATAAGCATAAGGCAAGATAAACAACTCACTTTGACACAAATAATTGGAATAAATGAAATAACTAATTTATAGCCATAAAAGGTTCAATTGAAATCTTAATAAAAAAGTTAGTTCATAATTAATGAATTAAAACCAAGAATCCACAATTGAATAGACACTAAAAGATAAAAGTAGGATGAGAGAAGAGAATAGAATCTGTTGTCAGCAAATCTGATGTTCCCCTCTTGCTCTTGCTCTTGATCTTCAATGGTCTCCAAGTTGCTTCAATCTCCAAAACTAATAAGAACTAGGGTTATGTTCTAATCTAAAGGGGTGTTTAATCTAGGCTAAGCTATGTAATCCTCCCTTATTTTATGTCTTACATCATGTATTTATAGATTACAAGTCTAATTTTGAGCTTGGGAACAAACCCAATCCAATTTGGAGTCTAAAAGGTGTCAAAATTCACCCAAAACACGTCCAGGCCCAACCAACCTCTTCCCCAATATTTTGGGCTTGATTTGAGAATGCTTTATAGCGCCTCGGTAAGCATCCTTTTTTTCCAACATTTTCTGCTCCGACGTCCTTTGGAAAAATGGCCATAATTTCTTCGTCTGAACTCTGATTTTGATGATTCAAGATGTTCCGGAAAGAGGAAAAGTAGATCTACAACTTTCATTCTCTGAGTGTTTCGAAATAAGGTCCGAAGCTATAGTCAAATTGGCTCTGAAGTGACTGTTGTGTAAATGGCAAGCCGAAAACGCGAATCTAGCCACCCCAAACGTCGATCCATGTAACTTTTGTCCCAATTCCTACAAAACAATATAAAACATGCATGAATAGACACAAACACATAAAAACATCCTAAAAGACTTGAGAACAATAATAAATTAAGTCCAAATGTATCCAATTCATGTGTATAAAACTCACTCATCAAATACCCCCAAACTTAAACATTTGCTTGTCCTCAAGCAAAAACACAAAAATGTTATGCAATGCAATGTAATGAAACTAATCTATATGCCTACGAATCCAACATAAATGACGAAACAAGTCTATTCAACCGGCCTTAGAAAATCAAGTAAACATGATAATACTTCATATTAAAACAAATCAAGTAATTTCCCAATCAATTATCAAATCTTAGAGGCGTTATCATCGATATAGTGCGTGTGTGCTCCACAACAATGCTAAGCGATATAAAATCAAATTTAAGACATAATAGATATCTTGAAGGCATCATACGGTGGTAAACTCACAAAATTCACGAACAAGCTAAATCCAACAAAATTCAAACATCCACCAAGTTCAAGAGTCCAATCCGGGATACTTATGCTTTACTTTTCATTACGGGGGCTTTTTGCTCTTTTCCCGTTTTATTGTTGTTTTTTTTTACTTTTTTTTTAACCATGACTGTGCAATGTCTCATTCCATTAGGCTAACAGTGTCACCCCTTAGCGAGCTTTCGACCAACGACTCCCAGACCATATAAGACCTTAGGGCGCTAGGTTTTAAGATACCCCTTCGGGCGTACTTACTCAAGTAACAAAGGCCCCGAAACAAAACTAGCCACGGTAATTTTTATTTTATTTTTCTTTCTTTCTTTTTTTTTTTAGCGAAGCTTATATATCCCAAATTTTCCCCCCAAACTTAAGTTTTTATCAAAATTTAGCCATCTCCGCCTATTCATGTCTTTCATTCCTTCACATTAGTATTATCCTTAAGAAATCCATTATGTATCAATTTAAACTTAATCAGTCAACATAGCTGTTATTAACGTGCTAACCTTAATTATACCAGTTTCAAACAGGAAAAGATTCAATTCATAACAAGAAATCACATCAAAGCCTGAATATTCAATACTATACTTATCTACTTAACTCCAGTCTCATCATTGGCCAAAATAGACTTTTACTATCTAACAGTTGGAATCATGCAAATATAAACTAACTACAACAAACATAGTAAACTAACTACTATTTTTGCGATTTTTAATTTTTTTTTTTTTTTAAACAAAAAACTGAATGCAAAAACTAAATGTAAATAACCCGAAAATATAACGAACTACAATGTAAATAACTAACTATATGCAATACGACACTAAAATGCCCCCAAACTTAAACTAGACATTGTCCTCAATGGCTCTGATAGAAAAAAATTAAAGCAAGAGGACTTCACGAAAATATAGCAATCTTCCTCCTTGTCCGCTAAGTTTGGAGAATAAGGCTAAGCACATGGAACAAATTGGGCACCACACTTGAATTTGACTTGAATAACTTTGTAAAACCATGATAGAAGCAATTTTATTAAATCCTAAATAAATGCAAATTCCAAACTACTAATATAAAACTTAATAAAATTAAAATAAAAATTGAACTTGGGTTTGCCTCCCAATAAGCGCTTGTTTTGCGGTCTTTCAAATTTGACTTTATGCAGTCAACGCTATCCAATTCCTCTTCGAAAGTTGAGGAACCCTCCATCCATCGGAAATAATATAGCTTTTGGTAGGTTCCCATTTGTAATAGCCATTGTATTAAAGTCACCTAGAATGTTTTCTTGAGATAAGATCACATTCAAGAACGTCCAGCATCTAGGTGGTTTCTCCATTGTGTCTGCGAATATATTCTTGCATAGAGGCTTGTCAGACACAACAATTTCTTCTTCTATCTTCTCTAGCTCATCGCACCATGGTTTCGAAGGTGTACTTGCTTTTACATCACAGAGAGTATTGCCGACGACATGAATACCAATCGGACAAGGTTTTTCAAATCTAACCGGACACTTGAACTGTGGAGGAGAAGGCACTTGAGGCATAAATAACATTGGCTCCTCATCATTGGTTCTCACAATTAGTTCTTCACCGACCTTGTTGTCATTATCCCCACTTGTCTCCTCTTTTTCATCTCGTGGCTCATCCAGTTGTAGATTTGGCTCGAGCTCACCATCGGGCTCATCATCAGTCTCGTTATCCATGTCATAGAGCCAAGTGTATTGAAGACGATTGTTCAACGCATGTGCTATCTGTCCCAATTGATTTTACATATTCTTGATCGATGCATTCTGACTTTGTATACTCAGCTCCATTTGATTAAGTTTCTTTTCATGTTCCTCGTGTTTCTTTTCAGAAGCTTTAATAACTTTTTCCAAGGCTTCATCCCAATTTGAATGTTCTTCCTGTTGTAGTGGAGGTGGACACGAGAAATCCGGTGGGTATGTTGGACTTGGAGCATAAAATTGATCTTGATTGTTACTCCATGAAAAATCCGGGTGATACCCCCAAACTTGTTCATAATTATCATATGCATACTGATTGAGGTAGTTACCACCATATTGTACCGGCCCAAGATTGATGGTGCATTGATTACTCGGGTGATTGCCAGCACAATAGTCACACATAACTGCCATCCTTTGACTCTGTTGGGATGCGATAACGTCCAACTTCCTCGAAAGTTCTTTAATTTGTGCTGACATTGCGGAAAGTGTCGCGAGTCTGTCAATCTCCATTCCCCTTGATTGAGTCACGTTCGTGTATGGCCATTGATACGTAAAGTCATCCATGGTACCTAAAAAGGGAGAAATATAGGAAGAGAATTAAAAATAAAAATAAAAATAACAATGTTTAAATTAAGACTAATTTGATTGAAATTAATATTGGTAAATAATTGTTAAATTAATTCCCCGGCAACGGCGCCCAAAAACTTGTTGATCGATTTCGCAATCAATGAATACGTGAAAGTATACACGGTCAACAAGTAATAAAGTGAAAGTAGAGTATCGTTCCCACGAGGAATTATTTAATAAAAATCACCAAGTACTAATTCTTAACCAAACTAATTTTATTTAAACAATCTCAAATCGTTATTTTTCTAATTAAGAAAACTAAATTAAACAATTAAAAGAGATTAGTCTAAAAGAAAGCAAATAAACAAAACTAAGATTTGATTGAATTCAGGTAAATAAGGATTAAGACTCCAATATACCCAATTATGAACTATAAATCAATTATCCCAATTATTATGTCTAGTGAATTGTTAACAGGAACTCTCAAATGCCAAAAGCCCTTTTCCAAGTGATCAATTGCCTTCTATTTAATCCAGATTAATTTTGCTATATTCCTATGCAAAACAATTGAATTAAACTCGTTACAATCCCAATTCATTTATGTGTTACATGCGTGAAAAGATATTTCCATTCTATTCACAAACCTAATTATTCTTTGTGCAAATAACTAAGTCACATGATATCATGCCCAGTTCTAACCCTAGAATTCCTCTTCCAATTCCTTCTAGAGTAACAAATTAATTACTGATCAGATAATTAATCAATAAGCATAAGGCAAGATAAACAACTCACTTTGACACAAATAATTGGAATAAATTAAATAACTAATTTATAGCCATAAAAGGTTCAATTGAAATCTTAATAAAAAAGTTAGTTCATAATTAATGAATTAAAACCAAGAATCCACAATTGAATAGACACTAAAAGATAAAAGTAGGATGAGAGAAGAGAATAGAATCATTGTCGTCGAAATCTGATGCTCCCTCTGCTTCTTTGCTCTTGATCTTCAATGGTCTCCAAGTTGCTTCAATCTCCAAAACTAATAAGAACTAGGGTTATGTTCTAATCTAAAGGGGTGTTTAATCTAGGCTAAGCTATGTAATCCTCCCTTATTTTATGTCTTACATCATGTATTTATAGATTACAAGTCTAATTTTGAGCTTAGGAACAAACCCAATCCAATTTGGAGTCTAAAAGGTGTCAAAATTCGCCCAAAACACGTCAAGGCCCAACCAACCTCTTCCCCCAGCGCCCCAGCGCTGGGCTTGACGCTGAGAATATGCCTTATAGCATACACAGGCTGCAAATAAACTTACAATAAGCATACAAGGCGTCATCCCCTTTTTCCAACATTTTCTGCTCCGACGTCCTTTGGGAAAATGGCCATAATTTCTTCATCTGAACTCCGATTTTGATGATTCAAGATGTTCCGGAAATAGAAAAAGTAGATCTACAACTTTTATTCTCTGAGTTTTTCGAAATAAGGTCCGGAGCTATAGTCAAATTGGCTCTGAAGTGACTGCTGTGTAAATGGCAAGCCGAAAACGCGAATCTAGCCACCCCAAACATCGATCCATGTAACTTTTGTCCCAATTCCTATAAAACAATATAAAACATGTGTATAAAACTCCAAATATAGACACAAACACATAAAAACATCCTAAAAGACTTGAGAACAATAATAAATTAAGCCCAAATGTATCCAATTCATGTGTATAAAACTCACTCATCACCCATTCACAGAGTTTTTAACAAATCGTGAAACCATTTTCTAAAAAAACTTAAACAACGTAAATTATAATTTGGGAAGAAGGAGATTACCCTGAGTGTGAATGAGTAGAGATAAAAACCCTTTTTCAAAAGCTTCTTCAATCACAGAGTTTCTCACAAAATCCTCTGAGTTCTCTCTCTGAATTTCTCAAATTCTCTCTAACTATATTTCAGACTTAGAAAAAATGAATTAAAGAAGACGTATAAAATAAAAAATGGCGACAAGACATTAAGGTCGATTAACCCAATCATGGGTAATCGCTATCAACTCCCTTAGGGCCTTGTTTGGTAGCAACATGAATAAATCTTCTAATTATTTTAATTAATCTCCTATACTATAGTTTAATCATGTCACACCCACTTGCACAATAAATCAAATATCTTATTTAATTTAATTTAAATAAAATATAGTAATTTCTCATTATTTCACATAGTCAAATAATTAAATTCTTATTTATTAATAATGTCAAATTATTACATCTCTAATTAATTATTAACTTAATTAAAATAACATTAGGCTTATTAAATATTTCTTTTAATTCAATAAGCTCACATAATTACATACTTGAATAATAAAATTATCTACATTAATTTAATAAGTATAACACATATAATTAAATTAATCTATCACAATTGCATCAATTAATTATTTAATCTAATAATTAAATCATCGGAAATATTTATTTAATTCAATAAATATTAAAATTAAATTACAAAAATCTTGTTCGTCACATAGGTGAAATAAAATAATGGGTAGAAACGGTATCAAATAAGGTATAGACATCGCAAGAGTTTATGATTAGCTTACCAATGATAACTTCATTCGGGTTCCTCGCCTTTTTGGAGGTCACGACAAACACTCTCCCTTGAACTGCCGGCTTTGACTTGTCTGGGACAACCTTTGGTGTCTCCATCCCAGCAGTACTTGACTTCACTACACGAAAAAAATCAAGCTAAATGACCTTCTCTTCCGTAATTATAACACGTTTTGGGTTGCTGCGTACAGTTTGGACTGATGTGTCCTTCCCATCCGCATTTGTAGCATACGACCGGTGGTCGTTCTCCTTCCTTGAAAACAGGTGTTGCTGCTGTTGTCTTTCCATCATTGTTGAATCTCGTCTTTTTGAAATTTCCACTTCTATTATCTTGGCCAGGATAACCACCGAAGTGGTTACCATTTCTGGCATGTTGATTTCCTCCACGTTTGTTGTCACCGCTTCGATGACTGTTATCACTGGTATTATCATTTTGTTGGCTGTTATATTTTGGTTGGGTTGACTCATTATCACACTCTAATAACTGAGCCATATTCACAACATCTGAATATAAACAAAGTTTGTGATAAATTAGGTATTGACGTATTTCGTGTAACGCCCGAGAAAATCGAATTTTTATGACAATTAAATTTTTATTTGATTTTGTGAATTAAATGAATTTAATTGATTTCTTTGTGAGTAAGCTATGTGAAGGTCGTTCTATGACCTAGAATGTGCTAACGTGGTTAGTATTCTGGCTACGTGTTAGAAATAGTTGTTTGGAATTTCCAAGGCGATAATAATTGTTTTCAGGAATTTACGTAAATACATTATTCATCCGCTTTTACGTCGGGGAATTATTTTGAAATTCCGGGAAGCGCGTAATAATAGAATATCGGGACGAGTTGGAATATCTGATAATATTTCATTTATGGAAAACGCAGTTTTCGCCTGCGGACTTAAAACCTAAGGGTTGAGTATATTGATTTTCGAGAAGGAAATAATATGCGTAGAAGGAATGGCGTTCGGTTTAATTCAAGTGTTATACAATTGGTGATGCTAGTTAGTATCTATGTATAATACATTGAGTAAATACACGGTATAATACGATTATTGTACGTATGGTATACGAAGGGAATACGTGAATTGTACGTGTAGAATACGATGCGTATCATAGGATTAATCTATGTATCAATGAGTAATTCATTTGTATTGGTTTATGATTAGCCCAATCAATTGAATGACTAAGCCCAATGAGATGGATGGGTTAAGTCCAAGTCAAGGCCCAATGTTTATTTAGTTAAGCCCAATTCATTAAAAGCCAAGGCAGGTGGAATTGAACCAAATTGGGTCACTGATGGATAAAACCCATGGGGCAACCCATGGGATGTCACCTAAGGAGGTGGGACGGCCACCTTGGTGTGAACTCCAAGCATAAGGCTTGGTCACCAAGTATCTTACTTGGTGACCACACATGAATAGTAAGGAGGTGGTGTTTATTGACCATTATGCCCTCCATTCTAATTTCGTATAAATATTAGGCTAGGTTGCTTCAATTGTGAGTTTTTCCACTTGCGTTGCCTATATCATTTGAGAGAGAAAAGAGAGCAAGATTTATAAGTCCTTCACTTGGAAAGCTTTGACCTTTATTCTTCCAAGAGATTTTTTTTAAGAAACTTGAGGTAATACTTCTTGTTCTTCATTCTCCATCTCTTTTTGATTTTTCTCTTGTATTGGAGAATCATAGATGGGTGGTATATGCCTTGTATGAGAGATTAAAGATGACTTACCATAGATTCAATCTCTATAAGTCATGAGATCATAAGGATCATAAGGTTTGAAATAGTTTTAAACCATGAAAATATTGGTAGTTGAGATCGATCGTTTATAAACGATTGGACTCCATAAATCCGTTAGTATTTGTATCTTGTTTGAATAGGATGTAGATATGAAATCCATGGAGTATTCCATGTGATTTGCCTTAGAGAACATTAGTAATGAAGTTATGGCGAATTTTACAGAAATAGACGTTAAACATCGAAAACGTAGAAATTCTGGATTGGTAGTCAAAAGTTGCCGTGAGACTTGAAAACATTAGTTTTCAATGTCAATACGTGAGATAGGGTGATTAAGAGTTATGGGTTCGAGAATTGTCGGATTCCGACTTAGAACGAAGAAAACGAGCATTGAACGCTCATTAACGTTTACGAACGTATACAAAATGAACTTAATAGTGAATTATGAGTTAACGGATTCGAAAGTGTTGAATTCTTATATGAACGCGTAAAGGATGTAATTCCTGACTTGTAGGAATTCGAATGGGTCAATTCGGATGTAAAACGAACAAATTAGGAAGCCGGGAGTTTCGTTAGAAAACCAAAACTGGTTTGGCCAACTGCTGCACAGACTCGGCGCCGCAGCGCCAAAACCAGTACAAAGTGGTGGCGCCGAAGCGCCAGACTCGGCCGAATACCCTACTAGCTCGCGCCACAGCACCACTAAAATACACAAGATGCCGCGCCGCAGCGCCGACAGTAAAAAAAAGTTGACCAAGTTAGGTTTCAAACTTCATTTGTTTAGAGACCTACCTGAGTTGAGTTTATATACTCAATGAATGTACTAAGACTAATCCTATACTAACTATACTAAGGTATAGAGTATGAAACTTAGGAATGTCATACATGTTAACAAGATATGTACAATGAACAAAGTTGGTACTTTATCAACGATGTTGAGTCCGGTTAACAAACGTCAATAGAGTGATACACCGGGACGAAGGGCAATAAGTCATGTTGACTTTAATAAAGATATTAAGTTAACACAGACATAGAAGAGAAAGAAGCTTGTAGGAACAATATGAATAGTTGTTTAATAGCTAATTACAGTGTGCTATGTGAACATATCATGTAGATTCTATAAAGGCTGTGATCAGTCGAGTAAGTTACTTTGAGTCAGAGCACGATGAAAAAGTGCTTATGACTGATAAGGCTCATAACTATAAGGATGAGGTCCTTGAGCTACAACAGAAACTAGTTGAGAAAGACCAGAAAATAGCTAGGATGTCATACATCCATGAATGCGCTCATGAGGATTTCAAGCTGAAAATTGCTTGTTATTTATTGAGTTCTAAAGGACTTCGACATACCATAAGTCGAGATATAGTGTCGATTTTGGCAAATCAGAAATATGAAAATGTCGTTCGGCGGTGTTAGTAGATCGCTAGATCTTTTTGGTATATAAGTAGTGACGTAAAACCCTCTGTTGTATAATTAAGGGTAGTCTTTTTGTAAATCCCAACTTTGTAGAAAGGCAATCATGGGATAGTATGTAATAGCTTTTGGTTAAGGGAACATGATGTAAATAGTTTTGACTATGAAAGCATATTTATATAATGAAGTTTTTATTTAACATCCTTGTTGTGGTATGAATGGTTGTTATTAATTTAAAATGATAACCTAGAGTAGTTAAATAGATAATAACGAAGCTTTATTTATTTAATCGTAATTATGTCTGCTTAGAAGGAGACAACGGAACCAAGAAGGCCGAGTCTCATAATGAAAATCGGGGGTCCTAACAACCCCTATGCAAGAGTTTGTTAATTTATTAACTAATGCATTTAACCAAGTGGGGTGGGATTCTGTAGGCTCTGGGGTAGCAAGAACAACTACCTTTAAGGACTTTAAAAGTGTGGGTCCTCCCGAGTTCCGAGGAACAACGGATCCACTAGAAGCCCGAGATATGGATTAGGGAGATTGAAAAGGTGTTTGTGATAACAAGCGAGGTGAGGCTAAAAGACTTCTTTTTGCGACTTACATGATGAAGGGGAAGCCAACTACTGGTGGGAAGCTCACCGAGGTGAGACTAGGATGAGGTCATTACGGGGAGCAGTTTAAGAAGGTTTTCTTGAGAACTATTTCCTATTAGCATGCGGTAGGATGGAAATTAAGTTTTAGAACTTAAGCAGGGGGATATGAATGGTTCCCGATATGCCAAGTTTAACGAATTGGCGAGATTTGCTCCACATCGGTGGATCTGAGAGGAAAGGAAGGCGGCAGATTTGAGCGGGGCTTAAAATCTCGGCTCTATAGTAGGATATCGGTTTTTCAGATTGCTTCCTACGGGACCATTCGGAGAAAGCGATAATAGTGAAAGGTGGTGGTGAGGCTTTGTCTCGATTACCACAAAGAGCGGAAGATTAAGAGTAAGATAGAAGGGAGGTAATAAAAGGTGAAATTGCTAAGCCAGGCGACAATTTTGCAAAAAGAGGAAGAGTTTTAATCCGGGAATATCGGGGTAAAAGCGAGGAGATCCCAAAAGGAGAAGCGAAGCATGTAAGACATCTGGAAAATCTCACAAGGAGTCTCATTTTAAAGGGAAAGCAAGATGCTACAACTGTGGGCAAGAGGGCATTTGTCACCTTATTTGTCTCTAACCCTAAGAAAAACCAGGGGTGTTTTGTATGTGGGTCAATGGACCACATGGCAAGAAATTGCTCGAAGAAGGGTTTAGAGGGGAATAAGAGTTCTGGTAGTGGTAAATTAGCCATTACTGGACCAACACCATCAGTGGGTAGACCCTCAGCTCGTATGTTTAATATGACTGTTCAAGATGCGGTCGCATCAACAGATGTGGTAGCAGGTATCATTCCGGTCAATGAGATAAATGCTTATGTGCTATTTGACTCGGGTGCTACTTGTTCTTTTATAGCATGTGAATTTGCTAAACGATTAGGTTTAATCCCTGAGAAGTTACCTATACCTTTAGACGTTAAGGTAGCAAATGAGGAGATAATCCCCATTGAACATATTCATAAGGATTGTTTTGTGGAAATTAGAGGGAATAAGTTATCGGTAGATTTGGTACCGATAAGGTTAAAAGAATTCGACGTAATTCTTGGTATGGATTGGTTGGTGAACCATGAGGCGATTATAGATTGCCATAGGAAAAGTGTAAACCTTCGGCTTTCTAAGAAAACCAAGGTAGTGTTCTTCGGTAGTAATTCAAGAGGACGCTCTTGTTGTCTGCATCCATGACACAAGCTAGGAAGATGTTGAGAAAAGGGTGTGTAGGTTATCTATGCCATGTTGTGGATACCCAAAGAGTGGGAACATCCTTGGATCAGATACCTGTCGTACAAGAGTTCGCGAATGTATTTTCGGAGGAGGTACTGGGTATTCCACCGGACAGGGAGGTGGAGTTTGTAATTGATCTGTTATCGGGAATGGCACTAGTTTCAAGGGCACCATATAGAATGGCGCCAGTCAAAATGAAGGAGTTAATGGTTTAATTACAAGAACTATTAGACAGGAAGTACATTCAACCAAGTGTGTCTCCTTGGGGAGCACCAGTGTTGTTTGTAAAGAAGAAGGATGGGTCGTTACGACTTTGTATCGACTATCGAGAGTTGAACAAGTTAACAATTAAGAATAGATACCCTTTGCCCAGGATCGATGATCTATTTGATCAGTTAAAAGGGGCAAAGTGTTTTTCTAAAATAGACTTGCGCACGGGGTATCATTAGTTAAAGGTGAGTAAAGAAGATGTACCTAAGACGACATTCAGAACTCGTAATGGTTATTATGAGTTTCTGGTAATGTCATTTAGGTTGACTAATGCGCCGGCCGCATTTATGGATATGATGAACAGAGTGTTCAAACAACATTTGGACAAGTTTGTCATAGTGTTCATTGATGATATTCTAGTCTATTCAAAGACGCCAGAAGATCATTCAGAATATTTAAGAATAGTGTTGGAGACACTACGGAAGGAGAAGTTGTATGCTAAATTCACAAAGTGTGAATTTTGGCTTGAGAAAGTGCGCGATTTCTAGGGCATGTTATTGATAAGGATGGCATTTCAGTAGATCCGCAAAAGTAGAAGCGATTAACGAATGGGAGCAAATCAAGACGCATAACCGAGGTTGAGTTTTTGGGTTTAGCGAGGATACTATAGAAGGTTCATTAGGACTTTTCTAAATTAGCTACTCATTGTTAACTTGACAAGAAAGTCGGTAAAGTATGTGTGGACTAAAACATGTGAGAACAATTTCCAAGAGTTAAAGAAGAGGTTAAGTGAGGCACCGGTATTGTCCTTACCAGACGATACAGGGAATTTTGTAGTGTATAGCGATGCTTCGCATAAAGGACTGGGTTGCGTGCTCATGTAGTATGGCAAGGTCATTGCGTATGCGTCACGTCAATTGGAGGATTATGAGAAGGTCTATCCTACTCATGACCTGTAATTGGCAGCTGTAGTTTTTGCCCTAAAGATATGGAGGCATTATCTCTATGGTGAGAAATTTAAGATATACACGGACCACAAAAGTCTGAAATATATCTTCACACAGAAGGAGTTGAACATGAAACAGAGAAGGTGGTTATAGTTAGTAAAAGATTACGATTGTGATATTTTATATCATCCAGGGAAAGCAAATGTAGTAGCCGATGCGCTAAGTAGGAAGGGTAGAGAGAAATTATCAATGTTAATAACTCAGAATGAGTTGGTAACAGCGATGGAAAAAATGGAGCTAGAAGTTAAGTTACCGGAGGAAGCGGTAGAGATGTTATTTTTCATGGAAACCCAACCTACCATAGTGGAGCGGGTTAGGGGAGTACAACTGAGAAATGAGGAGTGCAAGCAAATGCAGAAAAGGATAGAAGACGAAGAAAAGACTGAGTATAACCTCGATAAGGAGGGATTACTTCGTTTTGAGGGAAGAATTTGGGTTCTTAATGATCCCGAATTAAAAGAAGAAATTATGATGGAGGCCCATAGTTTGAGGTACTCGATACATCCCGGTAGTACGAAGATGTATCAAGACCTTCGTCAAAACTTTTGGTGGCCGAATATGAAGAGGGAGATAGCAGAATATGTTAGTAGGTGCTTAACTTGTCAAAAGTTAAGGTTTGAACATCATCAATCGAAAGGCGGGTTGTTACAACCGCTAGAAATTCCAGAGTGGAAGTGGGAGCACATCACGATGGACTTTGTGGTGGGACTTCCAACAACCAGAAAAAGATACGATGCTATTTGGGTGATAGTGGATCGATTAACGAAATCGGCTCATTTTCTACCAATAGGAGTTAGGTATAACCTAGATCAGTTAGCTAAGCTGTATGTCAAGGAAATTATTTCCAGACATGGAGTACCTGTTTCGATTGTGTCAGATCGTGATCCACGATTCACATCGAACTTTTAGAGAAGTTTGCAAGATCAAATGGGAACGCAGTTAAGATTGAGTACGGCGTATCATCCTCAGATGGATGGTCAGAGTGAACGAACAATTCAAACGCTTGAAGATATGTTAAGATCTTGCGTTATGGATTTCAAAGGAAGTTGGGATGAATTTCTACCGTTGGTGGAATTTTCGTACAACAATAGTTTTCACGCTAGTATAGGCATGCCGCCTTACGAAGCGTTGTATGGGAGGAAGTGCCAAACTCCATTGTGTTGGGATGAGGTGGGTGAACGTCGGATGTTGGGATATGAGATGGTTCAGCAGACGACGGACATGGTAGAGTTAATACGTACTCGATTAGTTGCGGCTCAAGACCGGCAAAGGAAGTATTCAGATCCTCATAGAGAGAATAGAGAATTCGATGTAGGATCTTTTGTTTTTCTGAAAGTATCGCCTTGGAAAGGGAAGATACATTTTGGAAAGAAAGGGAAGTTAAGTCCAAGGTTTGTTGGACCTTTTGAGATTTTAAAAAGGATAGGGGAGGTAGCGTATGTAGTAGCCTTACCTCCAGAGATGGAACGCATTCATAATGTGTTTCATGTAATGTCGATGTTAACGTCCTTATAAATGGGACTATAAACACGTGATAGAATATGAATCTATTCAGATAGAGAAGGACTTGTCCTATGAGGAACTTCCAATTCAAATTATTGATAGGAAGGAACAAGTTTTAAGAAATAAGGCAATACCTTCAGTGAAGGTGTTATGGAGAAACCACAATGCTGAAGAAGCAACGTGGGAGCTCGAAAGTAAAATAAAGGAAGATTTTCCTCATTTGTTTTTTTAATTATAAGCTAAGATTCTGGGGACAGAATCCTTATAAGGGGGAGAGAATGTAACGCCCGAAAAAATCGAATTTTTATGACAATTAAATTTTTATTTGATTTTGTGAATTAAATGAATTTAATTGATTTCTTTGTGAGTAAGCTATGTGAAGGTCATTCTATGACCTAGAATGTGCTAACGTGGTTAGTATTCTGGCTACATGTTAGAAATAGTTGTTTGGAATTTCCAAGACGATAATAATTGTTTTCCGAGGAATTTCCGTAAAAACACTATTCATCCGTTTCTGTTCGGGGAATTATTTTGAAATTCCGGGAAACGCGTAATGATAGAATATCGGGACGAGTTGGAATATCTGATAATATTTCATTTATTGAAAACGCAGTTTTCGTCTGCAGACTTAAAACCTAAGGGTTGAGTATATTGATTTCCGAGAAGGAAATAATATGCGTAGAAGGAATGGCGTTAGGTTTAATTCAAGTGTTATACAATTGGTGATGCTAGTTAGTATCTATGTATAATACATTGAGTAAATACACGGTATAATATGATTATTGTACGTATGTTATACGAAGGGAATACGTGAATTGTACGTGTAGAATACGATGCGTATCATAGGATTAATCTATGTATCAATGAGTAATTCATTTGTATTGGATTATGATTAGCCCAATCAATTGAATGACTAAGCCCAATGAGATGGATGGGTTAAGTCCAAGTCAAGGCCCAATGTTTATTTAGTTAAGCCCAATTCATTAAAACCGAACCGTGGGTCGAACCGGTGGGTCACCCAATGGGTAAAACCCATAGGGCAACCCATGGGATGTCACCTAAAGAGGTGGGCCGGCCACCTTGGTGTGAACTCCAAGCATAAGGCTTGGTCACCAAGTATCTTACTTGGTGACCACACATGAATAGTAAGGAGGTGGTGTTTATTGACCATTATGCCCTCCATTCTAATTTTGTATAAATATTAGGCTAGGTTGCTTCAATTGTGAGGTTTTCCACTTGCGTTGCCTATATCATTTGAGAGAGAGAAGAGAGCTAGATTTATAAGTCCTTCAATTGGAAAGCTTTGACCTTTATTCTTCCAAGAGATTTTTTTTAAGAAACTTGAGGTAATACTTCTTGTTCTTCATTCTCCATCTCTTTTTGATTTTTCTCTTGTATTGGAGAATCATAGATGGGTGGTATATTCCTTGTATGAGAGATTAAAGATGACTTACCATAGATTCAATCTCTATAAGTCATGAGATCATAAGGATCATAAGGTTTGAAATAGTTTTGAACCATGAAAATATTAGTAGTTGAGATCGATCGTTTATAAACGATTGGACTCCATAAATCCGTTAGCATTTGCATCTTGTTTGAATAGGATGTAGATATGAAATCCATGGAGTATTCCATGTGATTTGGCTTAGAGAACATTAGTAACGAAGTTATGGCGAATTTTACGGAAATAGACGTTAAAAGCCGAAAACGTAGAAATTCCGGATTGGTAGTCAAAAGTTGCCATGAGACTTGAAAACATTGGTTTTCAATGTCAATACGTGAGATAGGGTGATTAAGAGTTGTGGGTTTGAGAATCGTCGAATTCCGACTTAGAACGAAGAAAACGAGCATTGAACGCTCATTAACGTTTACGAACGTATACAAAATGAACTCAATAGTGAATTATGAGTTAACGGATTCGAAAGTGTTGAATTCTTATATGAACGCGTAAAGGATGTAATTCCTGACTTGTAGGAATTCGAATGGGTTAATTCGGATGTAAAACGAACAAATTAGGAAGCCGAGAGTTTCGTTTAAAAACCAAAACTGGTTTGGCCAGCTTCGTCAAGATTAACTTCGGCGTGCAATACCAAAACCGATACAAAGTGGTGGTGTATAGCGCCGAGACTTCTACGAATAATACCTGCTAGCTCATGCCAGTAAATTCCCACTAAAATACACAAGATCTTGCTTGACCTTGGCATTGGCGATGAGAAAAAAGTTGACAAAGTTAGGTTTTAAACTTCAGTTGTTTAGAGACCTACCTAAGTTGAGTTTATATACTCAATGAATGTACTAAGACTAATCCTATACTACCTATACTAATGTATAGAGTATGAAACTTTGGAATGTCATGCATGTTAACAAGATATGTACAATGAACAAAGTTGGTACTTAATCAACGATGTTGAGTCCGGTTAACAAACGTCAATAGAGTGATACACCGGGACGAAGGGTAATAAGTCATGTTGACTTTAATAAAGATATTAAGTTAACACAGACATAGAAGAGAAATAAGCTTCTAGGAACAATGTGAATAGTTGTTTAATAGCTAATTATAGTGTGCTATGTGAACATATCATGTAGATTCTATAAAGGCTGTGGTCAGTCGAGTAAGTTATTCGAAGATATTTGAAAGGCAAGTTTTTCTTAACAACATCTAACTTTCATGTTAGCCAAGTTTTATGTGATTCGTTGAAGGCTGAATTGCAAGACTTATTTTAAAGAAAGGGTCGATGCGATTTTAACTTTCGGCTAGACTATTCGTAAGATATAGATTGATTATTATTCATATCATTCTATGTAGAAATATTAATTTATCCTATGCCAAGTAATTGAGTGCGGACGTGAAAGTAAGGTTTGTCATGAACAAACAAAAGTATTTTCATCGATTATTTGATGGGCACATGAGTTTGCCAAAAATATTAAACGTAAATACGTTTAATGAATGTAGTGTTGATCAACATAGAGTACTATAAATTTGATCACCTAGAAGTGCTCGTAAGTTATACAGATGAGCTACCTTAGTCTTTGTGGACTCCTTTTCAAGTATGAAAATTGAAATTTCTTTGTTCATGGTCTATCGAATAGGTTCGTAATTCCTAATCTATTCTATACTTTGGGAATTGATGTTATGAGCTATTAAAGTATTATTGATTCGAATACTTCATAACTATTGTTGATTATGTTGGAATTGTTATATAATTCATGAATGTGGTATTCTGTTATCCTTGATTAAACTTGTTTGTTTGTCATGCTCACTTCTTGCTTGAATTATATAACTGCAGTTAAAGATGAACGTACTGTGAATGCCAAGAATGATAAGGGCAAAGCTAAGATGGATGCTTAGGCATTGTGTAATAGTTTAGTAAGTTTGTATGTATTATACATTATGAACAATGAATGATGTAACCGGTTTATGAACCTAGGAAGGATTATACTTTGATTGTAATAAGAATATAGTAATTACTCTCATTTTGTTGTATTTCAATGGAATGATTGTATGGATGTTAGTACAGTGGAGCACCATCTATCGGGTTGGAAGATACCCGGATTTGGGGGCGTCACATTTCGGGTTTCAAACCTCGCAGAAACATTCGCGTCATTTGCTCCTCATTATCAACCAAATGGGATGCAAACCGGGATAACTCCGCAAATTTAGCCTCGTATTGTGATACGGTTATATTGTTTTGCTCCAACTTGATGAATTCTACCTCCTTCATGTGACGAATACTTTCGGGAAAGTACTTGTCGTTGAACCATTCTTGGAACTTCTCCTAAGACATCTTTAGTGCGGCAGGTTGAGTACGTTTTACAGATTCCCACCAATAATCTGCCTCTCCTCACAACATGAAGGTGGCAAAGGGAACCTTTTGCTCCTCGGAGCATCCCAAGACATCAAATATCTTGGTGATCTGCTTAATCCATGTCTCTACCTTAAGTGGTTCTGGCTTTCCCAAAAACATCGATGGTCCCAGCTCCTTGAATTGCTTAACAGTGACCAAATGTGAGTTGCTAGTGTTTCCACCTGCATTTTGAATAGGAGTCTCTCTCGCTTGATGTTGCATGAATTGCGAAAAGCTCCAAAACATCACGTCGTTCATCATTTGGTCGGTGTTATTTTTTACCTGAGGATTATTGCCTTCCTGATGCACATTATCTTGGTTATTGATCATCGGTGACTCAACGGTCTCATGTGCTCCATTGCTTATCTCAAAATTTTTCAGATGCCATTTTCAAATACTTCCACAAAACAAGGCTTAATTGACATGCCACATATTATCCCTATATTCTGACCGACCAATTAAATAAAAAATAAGCATAGGTAGGTCATACTAGCGAAGGATTTTCCCGTCTCTCCCCTCCTAGTTCTAGCCTCAAATCTCAGTCAGGGATCATATCCCTAAGCTTTGATACCAACTATGACGCCCCCAAAATAGGTATACACAACCCATTCTGAGTCGCCAAATACATGGTACATAATTTAAATACAAACTTCATTTATACAATACGACAAAACGTAGCTGAGAGTTTTCACACAAATATTGTCTCGTAGACAATAACCAAACTCAAATGGTGTCTTCATTACAATTATTATCACACTATTTCATAGCATAGTGAGGTATAGCCACCAGCTTGGACCATCACTCCATTCTCCGACTAGTCCCAGCTATATTTTTATTTCCCGAAGAGAACAATGAAAGAAAAGGGTGAGCTCAACTAGCCTATTAAAGAATATTATGACTATTATGACTAAGATAATACAAAATAAATTATCGTTAGCCTTCAACAATATAAAACTGATAGAATACAATAGATAACAAGTTTAACTCCATCAAAATAAGGAATCCATTAGAAGAGTCAAGTAGAGCATGATATCTACTATCTTCTATGATTTAAAAGTTCATCATCAATATTTTATCTCTATAACACAGCTCAATAAGTAATCCAAATCATAGAATTATCCATGCACTACGGGCCAAGAATATTCTATAGTATCACATCCACGAATTTTCCAGGCACTACGGGCCAAGGATATTCGTTATTATCACCAATGGTCATGATTATACCAAACAACTGTCCATCAATGCACTACGAGCCAATGAGGACTTTTATCACATCATTTGTAACATTACAGGTCATGATTATATCGATACATAATTCATGGTCATAATCATATCAATGAACAGTCCATCTATGCACTACAGGCCAAAGATGACAATGATATAAGAATTCAACTAAGTGAGATCATAGATAAATTTTAAAGATTTATAATTCAATTTATCAAGAGTTTAAGAATGTCCAAATTGTCAACATGATAATTGTTTTGTGGAGTAAAATTCAAGAATAATATTCATGTATCAAAAATAATTTGGACAAAAAAGAAATCAATTTTTGTCGTGAATAGTACCCCGGGTGAATAGTACCCGAGTGAATAGTACCCCGACATGAAAAGATTAAAATTTAACAAAAATATCTAGAAAATTATTTTTGTGAAACGATACTAGATGAATCACAAATTTCAAGGAGTTTAGAAGCAATACTTATCAACATAAGTGTAAAATTAGGAATATGAAACGAAATAATATTACTTACATACTACAGAGTATGGAAGAGAATATTATTTCTTACGAATATTGAACAAAAACAATATTCCTTACCTTAAAAGGAGAGTATTTCTGACTGGTATGGCGGGGATATTCTTGAAGAAAACTTGTACTATTTTCTATACTCAAAGCTTCCTTAAACTCTAAAGAAATACGCTCAATATTATAGAAGAAGAATTCTCTGATTCTGGTGTGATTTTCATTTCTAAACTAAGCATCCTATTTATAGGAGAATGGTAGGATACTATTTAGAAAATAAAATCTCGGACGCACAGTAAACATTCACGGGCGTCGAATTCATTCGGCTGAAATAAATTTCTTATTTACTATGCAAACACTATGCAGTATTATACAACACTATGCAGTACTATGCAATACAATAAAATATAATATATTCTATTTTATATAAAAAACAAAACTTATAATATATATATATATATATAATACACACCTAATATATATATATATATATATATATAAGTAATAAAACAAAACTGAAATAACTTTCTACCGACGATTTTAATAAGCCAAATTTACAATAAATACTTCATAAAAAAACCCCTCTATTTATCTCAATTCACTTGGCTTCACTAAGCACATTTTTAATAACATTTCTTCATCATTAATATTATAACTCGCAATATTAACAACCAGATCATTCCCAGGAAAGAGGGGACTTTCCGATAATGACTTCTCCTTATTGGCGCGCAATTAGATGACCAAACCTCTTTCCTCGACAGAACTTTCTAGACATTGTCAATAATATAAATAATAATATGAATAAATGTGTCGTCTCAATGATAATGTGACAATAATTGAATCAATAATATGATATATTATGTTGCAATTATTGTGGCAATAATTGAATAAAACTTAGTGACTTCTCACGTAAGCATCAATAATCAGAGATATTGTAAAATACCTTGTTCTTCATCTTTTCTTTTAATTAATAATTGTGCATAAAGGACGATCTGGGTATATGGTTTTTAAAATTTTAAAACTCTATTTTATCACGTTTTCGCTTATTTTGTGCAATTTGATTGCGTTCATGAATCTTACAAACCTAACACTAAAATGGACAAAGTTTCTTTTTCTTTTTCTTTCTTTTCTTTTCTTTTTTGGCTGATGAGGGGGTCTATTTATAGACCAAAGTAGCCGCAGGTAAACCTGCGGCTGCCCGGGTAGGCCCGGGCCCCATGGGTCTCGTTGTCTCGAAGTACGTGCACTCGGGCCAACGCACTGTCTGCTCGAACCTTCATAACTTTCAATCTGGGAATCCGATGGAGGCGTGTTATACCTTTCCGGAAAGCACTTGATGAGAGCTACCCAATGACATGGGATTTGACATTTTTTGATTCCGAAAAGATGGGTCCATGACCAGATCTTCGAGTCTTTGCAATCCATCCGTTGAGATGTCTTGTGTTATTTTCACTCGGGATTGATGTTATGGTTCTGCATGACTTCTTTTGAAGTGATTTGGGCTGAATTAATGTTAAGTTAACAAAATTACTTTTTTGCCCCTCCCGGGTTGGTTCCGGACTTGATGCAGTTGTAGCCAACTTTTCTTAGGGTTATCTTCGAGATTGGACTGTCGTTGACTTTTGACAGTCCTCAGGGTTGTCTCTGAGGATGGTTTAATCTCCCGGGGTTGTCTCCGAGTTTTGGCTTGATCTCCCGGGGTTGGACTTTATCTCCCGTGTAAGAACCCAACTTTTTATAAATAAAATTAAATTTTCTCTATTTATTATTTTGAAATAGTAAGAGGTGGATTTGATTAATGTTGTTAGTTATGGGTAAAATGCTCAATTTTTTTAACTAAGCAAGTGGTTATAAAATATTCATTGTTGTCTGGGAATATTCATTTGGTCGTGGAATATTCTTGTTGTCAGGGAATATTTGTACGATGGCGCAGCCATTTATGGGCCCCATAACAGAAAACTGTCGGATGAAGAAAACGACAAGTATGAGTTTTTTTTATAAATAATGGCGTAGTTGTTACCGTTAACACTGTTAATATACCCGGTGGTTAAAATACAGTAATACGTTTGGTTGCACAGTAGCACACGATATTGAACAATATTTTTGGATTATTGATTCTTACGTAAGAAGGCACTACTCAATAATTTTTACAGTAATTACTTTCAATATTTTATTTTATTGATTCAATAATTGCTACATTGATATTTTATATTATTGTTGTTTCAATAATTGTCACTGCACAGTATTTCCCATTATCATATCAATAATTCATATTATTTGAATAATAGTATTAGATATCATTATTGGCAATGTCTAAGGAAGTTCTGTCTAGGAAAGGGGTTTGGACACCTAATTGCGCGTCAGTAAGAAGAAATCCTTATCGGAAAGCCCCCTCTTTCCTAAGAACGACCTGGTTGTCATTATTGTGATTTTGTAATATTATTTATGAATAATTAATTATTGATTTATATGATAAGGAAATATTTATTTTATGTGGATATAAATGAAGGAATTAATGTTGAGGTGTTATATCAATATTTTGTCGGAATAAAGGTATTAAAAACCATCCGTATGTAGATTTCGGTCATTTTCTGTTTGGAATTTGGAAAAACTTTCTTCTACAAAGTTGTAGAGAATTTAATTTCCTATGGAATGGACATAATATTCGTATTTTTCTGATAAAAGGGCTATTTATTATGAATTATTGAAGTTTCTGAATATTATTTAAATTTAAAACATTTTTGGAAATTTTCTAGAATGGGTGGGCCCCACTCTTGTCCTTGTTGGTATGCTGAGATTTTTTTTAATGGTGGTGTGCGTGAATAGCAGCAGGTAAAGCCATCAGATAGCAGTTTAAGTTTGCTTTGGCGTTTTAGCTTTTTCCTATAAATAGAGTGCTTAGGTTAGAATTGAAAATCACACCAGAATCAGAAATTTTCTCTCTCTATAATATCGAGTGTATTATTGTGAGTATTTAGATACTTTGAGAGTTGCTATTCAGTGCAAGTTTCCTTTAGCATTATATCTGATATTCCACTCAGAAGTACTGTTCTTTTGAGGTAAGGGATGTTATTTTCTTCGTAAATGATGTTATTTCTTTCAATATCATTATACCGAAATATTGGTATGAATTTTATTATGAAATTTTTACCTTTTTATGTTGAGGTTACTATTCACGTATACGACACTATTCACGTATACGGAAAATACGGTACTATTCACGAAGTATGATTTTTCTTATGAAATTGTTATCTTTTGTGTCGGGGTTACTATTCACGTATACGGCACTATTCACGTATACGGTACTATTCACGAATATGACACTATTCACAGAAAAATTAAATTTTCCTTTCTTTGTCCAAATTATCTATTTTGGTTACTATCTTTGATTTTATCCATGTTTTGATCTTCATTCTTGAATTTTGCTCCATAATTAATTATTATGGAGTATATTTGAACTTGGATAAACCAAAGTACGAATCCCTAATCTTTGTCCTTTTATCTCACTGGATTCATTTTCTTTAAGATATTTTTCATCATCCTCAGTATTAAATGGTGATACCTGATGAATATCTTTGGCCTGTAGTGCAAAGATGAATTATTACATGATGAATATCTTTGGCTCGTAGTGCAAAGATGGACAGGTGTTGAGATGAACATGACCAACTGGTGATACAAATGAATATCTTTGGCCCGTAGTGCAAAGATGAATATTTGATTCAATATGTATATTGATTGATGTTACAAGGATAAAATATTGATGATAGACTTTTAAATCATAGAAGATAGTGGATTTCATTATCTACTTAACTCTTCTAATGAATTGTTATTTTTGCTGCGAATATTGATCTAAAACTTGTTGTCCATTATATTTTATCTAATTAACTAAAGGCTAACGATAATTTGTTCTACATTATCTTAGTCATAATATTCTTTACTGGGCTAGTTGAGCTCACCCTTTTCTTTTTTGTTCCATTTTTCTTCTTAGGACGCGAGAATATAGCAGGAACTAGTCGGGGTATGGAATGATGGTTCTAGACAGTTGTTTTAGCAGTCTTCACTATTTTGTAAAATAGTGTATCAATAATTGTAATGATGACTTATTTGAGTTTGGATATTATCTAGAAGACAATATTTGTATTTAAACTCACAGCATATGTGTTGTCATATTTTGCACGACGATTGTAATAATGAAGTTGTAGTTATTTTCGATCTGTACCATGTATTTGGCGACTTAGAATGGTTTGTGTGGACCTATTTTGGGGGCGTCACAGTTGGTATCAGAGCTTAAGGATATGGTCTCTGGCGGAGATCAAAGAATAGAACTAAGAGGAGAGAGACGAGTAAATCCTTCGCTAGTGTGTCCTATCTAAGCTTATTTGTTGGTCGGTCAGAATATAGGGGTATTATTTGGTATGTCAATTTCTTTAATTAACCCTTGTTTTATGGTAGTATTTGAGAATGACAGCTAAAAATGTTAACAATGGAGTGAATGAGACCGTGGAGACACCTTTAATCACAAACCATGATAATGTGATGTCAGGCAAAGAAGAAATTAGAGATATCCATGTGGTGAGTGAAGAATTAATAGTTGCACTAGAGTTAGTCGCTAAGGTAGCAGCTGAGAGTGAGGAAGAAGAAGAGACATGAGGAGGATTTATTAGGAGAACTTTATGATCGAAATGTAGAACTGCAAAATCGTATTCATGAGTTAGAAGAGCAGACTGAAGAACGGCAGGCAGTTGTGGAGCAAAAGGATGCAACAATTCAAGCTTGTGTTACCCGATATTTGATGCTTGAACAGAAGCACTCTTTGGCAGAGTATAAGGTGATAAAGCTGGAATTTGAGAATTCAAATGTCAGGAATCAGCTGAAAGAAGAAACAACTGAACGAGTGAGAATGAAAGATGCATGGGTAAAAGTCGCACGACGCGTTGATATTGTGGAAAGAGAAGTTCGATCCAAAAAGGCTAAAATAGATGATATGTATTTCTCTTTTTGGACAGCAATTGGGAAAACCCAACATCGAGTTTTGAATTACCCTGTACATTGCGGTCAACCCCAATTCGATATGGATCGAAGATTAATGATTCAGATCATGAAATAGGAGAACGATGAAGCAGTTGAGGGTGGAATATGCACTATAGCGAAATTCAATTCTAGCGGTAATGATGACACCAAAGGCTGTCCCAGACAAGTCAAAATTGGTGGTTCAAGTGAGAGCATTTTTCATAACTTCCCAAAAAGCGAGGAACCGAACGAGGTGATCATGAGTAAGCTAATCATAAACTCTTGCGAAGTTTATACCTTACTAGATACCAGTTCTACCCATTCTTTTATCTCTCATGTTTGTGCTCAATGTTTGAACTTGACTCCGAAGAAATTAGACTTTGACTTATCTGTTGAGACTCCGTTAGGAGAAACTTTCATTACATCCACGGTTTATAAATCTTACTTGATTCAAGTTGGGACCATCACATTACATGTCGATCTTATTTCTTTGAAAACACTTGCATTTGATGTGATTTTAGGGATTGATTGGTTAACCACTCATTATGCTAAAATTGATTATTTTTGTAAGGTTGTTAGTTTTCATATTCCTAACCAACCTGTTATTCGAATTCAAGCAACCAAACCACTAAAGTCAATCACTGTCATATCAAGCCATAGAGTCATTCGTTTATTGAAAAACGGATGTCAAGCTTTCTTAGCCTATGTCATGGACTTGAACAAAAATACGTCAAATTTGAATAATATTTCTGTTGTTAGTGAATTTCCTGATATATTTCTTGAAGAACTTTCCGGTCTACCCCCAGAACATGAAGTTGAATTCTTAATTGACCTTGAACCTGGTACAAAACCCATTTCTAAAACCCCATATCGAATGGCTCCTATTGAACTTCAGGAGTTAAAGGTCCAACTACAGGAGTTGTTAGACATCAGTTTCATTCGTCCTAGTACATCTCCTTGGGGTGTTCCTATTTTATTTGTAAAGAAGAAAGATGGGAGTATGCGACTTTGTATTGACTATCAGGAATTGAACCATGTCACCATCAAGAATAGGTATCCGCTACCTGGCATTGATGACATGTTCGACTAGTTGCAAGGAGCATAATTCTTTTCAAAGATCGATCTTCGTTCTAGATATCATCAGCTGAAGATTAAAACTGAGGATATTCCGAAGACTGCCTTCAGAACTCGGTATGGGCATTATGAATTCTTAGTCATGTCTTTTGGATTGACTAATGCTTTTGCTACTTTAATGGACATGATGAACTAAGTATTCAAGGAATATTTGGATCAGTTCGTTGTTATCTTTATTGATGACATCCTCATCTATTCCAAAAGCCGTGAAGATCATGAGCACCATTTGAAGTTGGTACTTCAAAGGCTTCGTGAAAACAAGCTATATGTCAAGCTAAAGAAATACGAGTTCTGGCTTGAGGTAGTAGCATTCCTTGGGCACGTAGTGTCAAAATATGGAGTATCTGTTGACCCGGCGAAGATTGAATCAATACAAATTTGGGAGCAACCGAAGTCGGTGACCGAAGCACGTAGCTTTTTAGGTATAACTAGTTATTATCGGAGATTCGTGGAAGGATTTTCTCGCATCGCTACTCTGTTAACTCAGCTAACTCAGAAAAATACAAAATTCGTATGGAGTGAGGAATGCGAGAAGAGTTTCCAAGAACTCAAGAGGAGACTCATTTCGACACCTGTTCTGACAATATCATCTGGTTCGGATAGATTTGTTATCTACAGCGATGCTTCAGGAAAATGGTTAGGATGTGTTCTCATGCAACATGGGAAAAGTCATAGCCTATGCCTCGCGACAACTCAAAGAATATGAGAGTAATTATCATACTAATGATCTGGAGTTGGCAGCAATCATTTTTGCGTTGAAGATCTGGAGACACTGTATGTATGGGGAGAAAGTGGATATTTATACGGATCATAAAAGCCTCAAATATTTCTTCACCCAAAAGGAACTCAACATGCGGCAACGACATTGGCTCGAGCTGTTGAAATATTATGACCATACCATTCAATATCATTCTGGAAAAGCGAACGTAGTAGCTGACGCGTTGAGTAGAAGATCATATTGCAACCACTTGAGATTCTAAAATGGAAGTGGGAACACATTATCATGGATTTCGTTACGGGTCTTCCCAAGGTTTCTCAAGGCATAGATGCGATTTGGGTTATTGTAGATAGATTAACCAAGTCTACTCATTTCTTGCCGATACGGGAGACTTATTCCCTTGAACGTCTTGCTCGTATGTACGTGAATGAGATTGTGAGATTGCATGTCATGCCAGTATCCATAGTTTCGGATCGTGACCCAAGATTCACTTCACGATTTTGGGTTAGTTTGCAGAAAGCTATGTGCACGAATTTACGATTCAGTTCGGCATACCATCCTCAAATGGACGGGCAATCAGAAAGGACTATTCAAACTCTTGAAGATCTATTAATACTCAATGTCTTAGATTTCAAAGGGAGTTGGGATAAGTACCTACCATTGGTGGAATTCCCCTACAACAATAGTTATTAGGCAAGTATAGGTGTGGCTCCATTCCAAGCATTATATGGACGAGAGTTTCGCTCTACAGTATGTTGGGATGAGGTGGGAGAAGCAACGTTGTTGGGACCGAAATTGGTACGCATGACTACGAAAAAGATTTAAATAATCCGACAACGTATACAAACGACACAAGATTGACAAAAGAGTTATGAGGATCTTCATCGAAAGGACGTGGAATTTAATGTTGGGGATTATATATTGCTACGTGTTGTTCCATGGAAGGGTCCATGGACTCGAGTAGGAAATGTGGCCTATAGACTCGCATTACCTCCAAGCATGTCTCATGTTTATAATATTTTTCATATATCTATGCTTCGTAAATATGTAAAAGACCCAAACCACATTATTGAGTTAGAACTAGACAAGATATCCAAAGATTTAGCGTACGAGGATGTACCTGTCAAGATCTTAGATAGGAAGGAGTATGTCCTACGCACAAAGGTTATACCACAAGTCAAAGTTTTCTGGAGGAACCATGCTATTGAGAAAATGACCTGGGAGTTGGAATCGAAAATGAAAGCGAGGTATCCTCACCTTTTTGAAATACCAGGTACGTACGTCAATTTCGAGGATGAAATTTCATAAGGAGGGGAGGTTGTAAGACCCCAGCTTTTTATAAATAAAATTGAATTTCCTCTATTTATTATTTTGAAATAGTAAGGGGTGGATTTGATTAATGTGGTTAGTTATGGGTAAAATGCGCAAATTTTTTAACTAAGCAAGTGGTTATAAAATATTCATTGTTGTCGGGGAATATTCATTTGGTCGTGAAATATTCGTATGATGGCGCAGCCATTTTTGGGCCCCATAACGAAAAACTGTCGGATGAAAAAAATGACAAGTATGAGTTTTTTATAAATAACGACGTAGTTGTTACCGTTAACACTGTTGGAATACCTGGTGGTTAAACTACAGTTGTAACGACCCCAAAATAGGTCCATTCAATCCAACCCATTCTGAGTCGCCAAATACATGGTACAGAATACAACTACCACTTTATTACAACAATTGTCGTGCAAAATACAACAACACATATACTGTGAGTTTGGATACAAATATATACCAAATGTGACACATGTCCCAACCATGGACAACACCTCACAGTGACACCTTACATAAAGGTATAGTCAAAGACTGTTTTAGAAACTAAAATCTTTGGGAAGTGCTCAAGGAAACCTTCGTACATGGGAGGCCATGCGCCTAGGTTATGATAGATATCATATGTCCAGAGAATTATCATTGGTTGACCTAATAGACCCCAAAGAAAAATGAGAAGATTACTATCATATTCTTCCCAATGGTGAATCTTCTCTTGATTTATCATTATCTCCACTATCTCAAATTGAGAATTATACTTCAAACAAACACCAAGATTATATAGGTAGTGCTCGAATATATACTCAGCAAGTGGATGAGCACATCCCTGTCTTATGATGATACGTGGTTGTATGTCATTAGACATCTTGTATGATAGTGACAAAACACCCTTCCAACGTTGGGTTCGCCTCACCCTATTAGATTCACCAAATATAACTACTAAACGATGACCACCGTTCTATTCCCCTGTTACCCCCGCTCGACCCAGCTACACTCTTATTACCTGAAAGGAATTATGAAACAGAAGGGTGAGCACAACTAGCTCAGTAAAGAATATTATGTCTAAAGATAAATAAATTATCAATAGTCTTCATCAGTAATAAATCAGAGATTTAGAACATATGGTAGATGATAAAAATTTTCAACAATAGTTGCAGCGGAATGAGCAATCCATTAGAAGAGTCAAATAGACTATAAAGTCTATTATCTTCTTCATGTTAAAAGTCCACCAACAATGTTTTATTCCTGTAACATCAATCAACAATTTCTGTCCACAATCACATGTTTAACTCATAATCGTAATTGTAGTTCTAAATTCCTTTTCTCATCCAGGACAAAGATAATTTTCATCACCTGAAACATCAAAGATCATGGTTATACCAAATCACAGTTCATGTTCATAATCAAATTAATAAATTCATCTTTGCACTACGGGCCAAAGATATTCATCAACAGTTCATCTTTGCACTACAGGCCAAAGATATTCATCAACAGTTCATCTTTGCACTACATGCCAAAGATATTCAACAACAAGTCATCTTTGCATTCTGAGGCCAAATATATTAATATCTCAAAGAAATATATAATCATTTTGAATTTATATAAACAATAATTATAACCATGTTGATTAATTCACCTTTGCACTTAAGCTAAAGATATTCAATTATAAATTCAATGGTCATGATCGTACCGGTCACAATTCAACTTTTCACACATCGCCAAAGAGAACCCTAGTCATGATCATACCAATAATAATCTATCCATCTTTACACTCCGTTGAAAGAGAATTTCAACATCGTGGTTATAAAATGTTATATATGATAATAAAATCAATATAATCAATATATAGTTTTAATCTCCAGAGTAATATTCATAAATCAACTATAATTTGGTTAGAAAAAGAAACCAATTTTGTCATAAATAGTAACTCATGAATAGTAACTTCGTGAATAGTAACTCGTGAATAGTATCTCATGAATAGTAAACCCGACTCAAAAAGGTAGAAATTCCACAATAAAATCCATACCAATATTTCGGTATAATGATATTGAAAGAATAATATTTTTTTAAGCTTATAAACAATTTATTTTAATTGTTTACACTTTACTAAATAATGCATTTAATCATTCTAAAATGCCAAACTCATAAGATTTCATCACCAATAATCAAAATCCTCATCAAAAATCTGCATATACCTCATGTAGGATTCTCAAGCCATAAAATCCTATTTTCTAATTTTCTTACCTCACATAACATATTTAATTCATTTACTCATAACTAGTCTATTTTCATGAAAAATACCAAACCAATTCTAAAAATATTTCTTTTCTGGAATTTAGTAGAATATAGTCCCATATTGAACATATATTTTTCTCAGAATTTTTAAAATTCATTTACTATTTTTTATATGGCCAAAACTGCCGAATATTTAGACATTTATCACAAATTGTACTTTTATCTAAAAATTCTGAAATTCACAGAGTACACTGATATTATATAGATGTACTCCCAATAAAAATTTCATCAATTTTGGAGTTAACCACAAGGAGTTATAAGCGGTTACTTTTAAAATAGTCTTTTCCCGTAAAATTCATAACTCTTAATCTATACATCCGAAAATCGCCATTTTTGGACACAATCAACAAAACTCATCAAATTATCATTTCAAATTTTTCCAGAATTTTTGAAGGTCTGAAAAGTTACGAAACATGAAAAACATCACAACCCTTAAAATCACTTACCTCAAAAAAGAGTAAAGATTCGATCGAATAACGCCGAACGAACTTGCAATCAGATAGCAACACTCAAGATACAAGAATACACTTGATAATATAGAGAGAGAAATAGAGAGAAAACTTCAGTTTCTGGTGTAATTTTCAATTCTAACTTAAGCTTCTATTTATAGGAAAATGCTAGAACGCTAAAGGAGACTAAAATAATAAAATATTATTTTTCTTTTCTACACACCAACCATCCAAGACCAGCCATCCAAGCATGCCAATTACGAAAAATATATAGCACCCACATGTTATTAACACCAACCAAAGTGGGTCCCACCATATAATTTAATAAAAATCATTTTATTTTCTCGAAACTTTAATAATTCATAGAAAATAGCCCGCTTATCGAAAAATTGAAACTCACGACTTTCCATGGAAATTCCATTCTCTACAACTTTGCGTAAGAAAAGTTTTCCAAATTCCAAATGTAGAAATGGCCAAGAAATCAATAAGAAAGCGATTTTACATACCATAATCAATTTTCGATCAAGAATTGTGTCCACCGACACCCAAAACATATGTTAAATATTTAATGCCACAAAAATACTCTTCCTCCTCATATACTCATATATCCCACATTCATTGTAAAAATATTACCGTTAATATATTATTAAAATAATATATTTAAATGAATTATTTTATCAGAAAAAGATAAAATATTAATTTTCAATAGTTGTCACATTAAAAAAAATTTCCATCTATATCCACAATAAATATTTTCTTTATCATAATAATCAATAATTAATTATTCACAAATAATATTACAGGACTCACAAGATCGACAAACCGTGCAGGCGGTTCAGGATAGAGGGGCTTTCCAATAAGGATTTCTCCTTATTGGCGGCCCGATCAGGTGACCAAACATCTCCTTGTATGTAACTTTCTAGACATTGCCAATAATGTTATCTCGATAATATTATTCAAATAATTTGAATTGTTGATCCGATAATAGAAAATATGTGCGATGACAATTATTGAAACAATAATAATATATAATATCAACGCAAAGAATTATTGAATCAATAAAATAAAATATTGAATAAAGAATTTCGTGTAATAATTATCGAGTAAGTAGTGCCTTCTTACGTAAGAATCAATAATTCAAAAATACTGTAATATATCTGCAAGTATCTTTCTTGTGCAACGCCGCGTATTACTTTATTTACCAACCGTATTCCAAGCGGTGTTAACGGTAAAAAACTCAAACTTGTCGTTTTTTCTTCATCAAGGCTTATTCAAGTTATGGGCCCACAAATGATCGCTAGGCTGGTGCATACGGATATTCCCGACAAAAAGAATATTCCACGACCAAATGAATATTCTCTGACAACAATGAATATTTTATAGCCACTTGTGTGTTTTGTAAAATTTGCATATTTCGCCCATAACTTTAAACTTTTATCAATTTTAACATTTACTGAATCATAATTATAAGAAAAATTGAATAATTTTATTTCATAAAATTCGGGGTCTTACAACAGTAATACGCGTGGTTGCACAGTAACACACTGTATTGCACAATATTTTTGGATTATTAATTCTTATGTAAAAAGGCACAACTCAATAATTGTTACAATAATTACTGTTCAATATTTTATTTTATTGATTCAATAATTGTTGCGTTGATATTTTATATTATTGTTGTTTCAATAATTGTCACTGCACAAAGATTTCCCATTATCGGATCAATAATTCATATTATTTGAATAATATTATTAGATAGCATTATTGACAATGTCTAAGGAAGTTCTTTCTAGGAAAGGGTTTGGTCACCTAATTGCGGCTACCAAAGAATGAGAAATCCTTATCTAAAGCCCCCCTCTTCACGGGAACAACCTAGTTGTCATTATTGTGATTCTAAAATATTATTTATGAATAATTAATTATTGATTTATATGATAAGAAAATATTTATTTTGTGTGGATATAAATGAAGGAATTAATGTTGAGGTGTTTTATCAGTATTTTGTCAGAATGAAGGTATTAAAAATCATCCGTATGTGGATTTCAGTCATTTTTTGTTTGGAATTTGGAAAAACTTTCTTCTACAAAGTTATAGAGAATTAAATTTCATATGGAATAAACATCAAATTCATATTTATTTATGAATTATTGAAGTTTCTGAATATTATTTAAATTTAAAACATTTTTAGAAATTTTCTAGAATGGATGGGCCCCATTCTTGTCCTTGTTGGTGTGCTGAGATTTTTTTCAATGGTGGTGTGCGTAAATAGCAGCAGGTAAAGCCATCAGGTAGCAGGTTAAGTCTGTTTTGGCATTCTAACATTTTTCTATAAATAGGGTGTTTAGGTTAGAATTGAAAATCACACCAGAATCAGAAATTTTCTCTCTATATAATATCGAGCGTATTTTTGTTAGTATTTGGAAGTTGCTATTTAGTGAAAGTTTTCTTCAGCATTATATCCGATATTCCAGTCAGAAGTACTGTTCTTTTGAGGTAAGGGATGTTATTGTCTTCGTAAATGATGTTATTTCTTTCAATATCATTATACCGAAATATTGGTATGAATTTTATTATAAAATTTTTATCTTTTTATGTCGAGGTTATAATTCACGTATACGGCACTATTCATGAATACGGTACTATTCACGAGTACTATTCACAAAGTATGATTTTTCTTATGAAATTGTTATCTTTTGTGTCGGGGTTACTATTCACGTATACGACATTATTCACGTATATGGCACTATTCACGAATACGTCACTATTCACAAAAAAAATAAATTTTCTTTTCTTTGTCCAAGTTGTCTATTTTCGTTACTATCTTTGATTGTATCCATGTTTTGATCTTCATTCTTGAATTTTGCTCCACAATTGATTATTTTGAAGTATTTCTGAACTTGGACAAACCAAAGTACGAATCCCTAATCTTTGTCATTTTATCACTGGATTCATTTTCTTTAAGATATTTTTCATCATCCTCAGTCTTAAATGGTGATACTTGATGAATATCTTTGGCCTGTAGTACAAAGATGAATGATTACCTGATGAATATCTTTGGCCCGTAGTGCAAAGATGAATATGTTAGTTCCTAGTAGGCACAATAGATCTAGAAGGGGGGTTGAATAGATCCTTTTTCGTTTCAAATACTTTTCTCTTTTATTTTGTATTGCTATTAAATAAGCATATGACAAACATAAGAATCTTTTCAAGCACAGCGGAATAAGTAAAAGATCCCCTTCATTGATATATTCATAATCATACATACATTGTTCGTAGAGTTAGTTCGGTTGTAAGCAGTTAGATCATACATAGCAGTTAATAGACATAATGTAAATGACATAAAGTAAAAGACACAAGGGGTTTTAAGTGGTTCAGAGACTCAAGCTCCTAATCCACTCTTCTTCTTTCAACTAGCGTGATTTCCACTAAGGAAGGGGCGGCACACGAATCACTAAGATTCCTTCAAGGCCGTGACCTTGGGACTTGATTCACTAAGAACTCTTCAAGGCCGTGACCTTTGAACGTCTCTAGTTCCTAGGAACTCTTCAAGCTCAAAGCAGTTTGGAACTTTATTTAGTCCCTCAGGACATGAGGACCCTCAAGCCACGGCTTCTTGTTTGAGTTATTTGTTTGTTTGTTAGAGTTGGTGTTGAGCTGCTAAGATGTCTTTATGCTCTGAACATCTTCTGTACTTAGAAGCTTTGCGTGATTATCCTTGAAGTGCAGTTGAGTGTTGCATGATGCTCAGCTTCTTCAGTTACTCAACCTCCTCTGATGATCCCTTGATGAACTACCTTGAAGATCATTCCTCTTGATACGTGATGGCTGCACATGATTGGTTTCTAAGATGACTGTAAGCTCTTCTGCTAGGTACTTAGAAACTTTCTCATGTTTGCCACCATGATGGCGTTTGTGATCTCCCTTCTTGATACTTGATGCCTTCTCATGATGGACTTGCTAAGATGACTGTAAGCTCTTCTCTATGGTACTTAGAGTCTTCCCATGATGGACATTAGGATGACTTGACGCTCTTCTTTCTCTCGGCAGTTTAGAACACTCTTCATGTAGTAGAACTCTCACTTCTACATTGTAGAACTCTCACTTCTACTTCTTTTTTTTCTGACTCTAAGTGTTCTTGGTGGATCATAGAGTGAGCCTTCAGACTCACTATCTCACATGGTTTAGAACAGTCCACCATTACTCCAAACTCGACAACTCCAGCAACCCTCGATCTTTAAAGCTCTTGCTGATTTATACTCTTTCCTAATCCTTCCGTTGGAAAGTAGCCGTTGAAGGCTATTCAAATATCTTCACAAATCTCGAGTTGACAAAGGTAGACTGCTGATGTGACAAGTCATACTTTCTCTGACACTGTAGTCTACTATTTCACCTACCCCATCAGAGATGTCACTTTAATGTCTTGGGCAGGTCGAAGACTTTGTTTCCTCCTTCTGATTTCTCGATCAGAGGATGTCCTATTGCATCGATGCTCTCAATAAGCTCTTGTTCGAATATTACCCTTCAGATTAAACTATTTCCAATGCTTCAATCTTCAGCTATTCGAACTCTACGATTCTGATGCATGTCTTCAAGGACCTGATCGTAGTGTCATGTTGACTGGTAGAGACAACACTACGATCTTGAAGAGTGTTGATTGGATCTTTAATGTAGAACACCTCTTCCTTCTTTTGTACAGTGCTTCAACACTTATGTTTGCCTACTTGACTCTCGGCCCGATGGCTCGACTTCTTTGTTCGCCCATTACGAGCAAAGAAGACACTTCAGATTTATGGCATGTCCAGCTCACTTTCTCCTTGTGATCTCCCATTCATTTATCATCAATGGACTGACCCAATTCTTAATCACTTTAGCCTTGTTCTTCAGAAGTTGTCCAGTATCTTTGTATGCACTTCATCAGTTCTTTCTTTATTTGGCAAACACTACGATCCTGGTTGCTTCCATGATCGTTGTCTTCTATCCGCTTGATAGCTACTGCACTTGCTGACTTTCCTTAGTCAGTTACTGAAGTCTTCTTCTGATCTCCTTGTGGAAGACTTTATCTCGAATGGCTTCATAACTCAATCTTGATGCTGATTGGGTTGGTACTTAGATCTTCTGTTAGCTTGAATTCCATTCATTGAGTGCTCTCTAGTTTCCTTTAGATGGGGTGTTTCTTTGCAGTGCTAACCAGAGGCTTCAAACCTTTGGATATTCTGGGAGTGCTCATTCGTTGAGAATCGTATTTGCTCTACAATTCTGCTTTGGCATTGTGAGCACAATGGTTGAGGTCGTAGTTCTTCACTCTACAATTCAGCTTCAGCTGTGCAGACACTACGACTCTGAGATCAGATCTTGACACTCTACGATTTCTGTCTTTATGCTCGTTGTCTTCATCTGATCTTGCTTGACTACGATCTTTGCCTCTGGTATGATCAGTAGACTCTACGACTCTGAGTGTAGTCTACGATTCTTGACTTGGCTTCGGCAGATACTCGGTCAGCTCGTAGGCAAGCTGTCTCTACGATTCTTAACATGACTTCCTCAGTAGACTTCGGCTCTGAGGAAGTTCTTACTCAACACACTATGATCCTTCCTCATCTCTCCTGGCAGTCTACGAACTCCGAGATCTACTATCTTGTTGACTACGATTCTGCCTCGATAGCTCTCGAGTTTTCCTTGACTCTCCTGGTCTCACGATTTTAGGGCAAAGGTTTCGACGATCAGACAAGCCTATCTATTACATCATAAGACCAACCTAACATGTTTGATCTTTCTATGTTTATAGTCCTTGTACATCATTTCTTTTTAAGGACTTTACAAAGCTGTTTTGCTTATGTGGGATCAACCTAACATACTTAATCAATTCATTCTAAGTCCTTGTACATATGCTTCTATTATTTATCAAAGGACTTTACAGCTTTTCTTAATACAAGCATACTTTCATATTCATTCATATATATCATAATCAAATCATATGTAAATAAGAATAACATTCACATGCTTATTCCTGACAATCTCCCCCTATTTGATTATGACAAAAATAATAAGAGCATATGCATGTTATGAATGAATCTTATATACAGTGAGCAGCTATATTTCTAAAACAGATAATGATGAATGTCATTTATAATGATGTGGAATTTAATACACTCATATTTTACATCCTGGATCCAGAACATACCTAACTAGTTAGAGATGTACCTCTTTGTCTCCATGTATGTTTCCAGGATGTCTATTGATCAACTAATCATCTGTTTGACCTTCTTGTTCCTGCTCCCCTTGGAATGATGACCTTCCTGCTTTGCTTTGCTCCCCCTTAGATGCATGCTTCTCTTTTCCTTCTGGCTCCCCCTCAGCTTTTGCATACATAGGCTCATCAATCTTTGGCTCCCCCTCGGATGATGACTCTACCTCTTCTTCTGTTGTCTGCTTCTTTGACTTCTTCTCTTGTTTGATTTTCTTGCTCTTCCTTGAATGCCTTTTGCTCTGCCTCTTTCTATGCCTCTTTTTCTCCCCCTTTTTGTCATTAATCATTTGGGAGAGCTGCTCCATGTTGGACATAAGCTGCTCCATCAGGTAGGAGGAGTTAGCAACTTCAAACTTGAGTTCCTGTTGGCCCAGCTCAAGTTGCACTGAGAAAGACTGATGCATGTTGTCAATCTTGTCAGAGAGGGCTTGGATCTTCTTTTCATTGGCCTTCTGTGCTCATAGAACTTCTGCCTTCTGATCATGTATGGCCTTCAGATAGATGTTATCTCTCTCTTTGAGTTTGAGAGATACATCAGCCATAGTAGCTTGAAGTCTGTTCTGAACTGAAATATCTCCTGTTGCTGTCATTACCATCTTTGTCTCTTCATTAATTAGAGATATCTTTTCAATCAGCTTATCAGAATTCTTCAATAGTTCCTCCTCCATAGGGATTTTCTCATCTGGTTGGGCAGCCTCTGGTTGGGCATCAGATTGGACTCTACGATTTTCATCCTTGGACAGATTTTTGAAAGCATTGAGAATCTGAACAATCGTTGAGTACCAATTACTATTTGAGGATGAGGGAGTGTCAGATAGCAGTGCTTGGGCTGATGGAGGCTTCTAGTATTGAACTTGAACACCATCAGTAGTAGAGTGAACATACTCTACGATCATCTCCTTGGTCATGATCCTTCTTCCTTGAGAGTCCACTCTACGATCGTAGGAGATATAGTGATTTCCAGCATTGCGATAGACTTTGAAGTGGGGCTGGTCTTTGATCATTTTGGTGGCAAACTTCTTCACCCTTGAGAAGTTTTGTGCTACCAGCTCCATGCTTGGAAAGTGAGAGTAGCACCAGCTGAAGTATCTTGCATCCTTTTCAGTATGTGCTTTTAGCCAGGGCATCCACTGGAAAAACCATCTCATAATCAGATCATCAGGATTGTAGAGGATGGTCGTGCAGTCTAGTTCCATGTTGTTCTAGTTTTTAATCATATCAAAGGTAGTCATTCTTACCACCTTGAGATGTTCATCTCCATAGTTCACCCATCTTTCTTGTGGTATTTTTGGTGATTCATTCAAGACTTTTACCACTATTCTCCTAGTGAATTTTGCTAGAGAGAGGACAGGATAGAATTCTGGTTCCTCTGATTCCTGATTTTTAGAATTGGAATCATTCTCCATTTCTTCTCTTTCGGAGCCTGAACCATCTTGATCATTTCCAAGCGGTGAATCCTTCTTCACGCATTTCATTTCGGATCCTTCTTCAAAGAAGATCTTCCTCTGATTCATCTTTTTCATTTCTAGATTCATCTTCAGCACTTACTTCATGTGATACAGACTCGTCATCACTTAGTTCAATGATAGCATTGGAGTGATCGCTTCTCTTTTTAGAGGCAAATTTTGGTTGGAAGTTCAGCTACAGGAGTTTCAGACTCTTCTTCCTCTTCAGACTCTGAAGCCTTTGGATCATCAGATGAACTTCCTTGAGGTTCAGCACTGATAGGGGCAGACCCTTCTTCTTTGGACTATTCACCTTTTGAGCCGTCATGAGAGCTTTCAGGATTAGAAGGGGCATATTCTTCTTCTTTAGAGACAACATCATTTGACCCATCATCTGGGCTTGTTGGGGCATTCATATTTGGGGACTGAGTTGGGTCATCTTGAATCTCTTCTTCATCAGCAGAGTGACTGCTCTGAGGATTAGCCACATGGCTTGAGAATTCTTCTTTATCAGCAGATGCTGCATTTTCATTCATTAATCCAGCTTTACCTTCATTACTGGATTTGGTCTGAGGGGACTCAATCTTGAGATCATCGGTTCCCTTTGATTCTTCTGACTCTGCGATCTCCTCTCCATCAGATGTACTATCTTGGGAAGCTGAGGCTGGTTTGTTTACCACCTTAGCTTTCTTTCATAGTGGCTCTTGAAGCAACCTGTTGCTTCTTCGCTTTGTGGTTTCAGCAGTCATGACTTTTTCTTCTTTATCCTTGTCTTTGGTGGAGATACTTCTTGATGGGGCCTTGGTTTTCTTCACACCTCTGGATTTCTTCTTGGTTGGTGTGGTTGCTGCTGGTACAGAGTCATCAGACTCAGAGCTTTTTGCCACTTCTGTCTTCCTCTTCTTTATAGAGGTCTTGCTACTGCTCCCAGTTGTCAGCCTTCTATTCTCCTTTGGGTTCTTCTTCCAGTTCACAAATAGTTGTGGAGACATTACCTTGTGAACATTCAGAGGTTCTCCTTCATCATCCTTGATTTTGTTTCCCAATTTCTTCTTCAGCACAATGCTCAGTAGTCTTCCATGAAACACTTTTGTAAGTGGTTTTTCTATAGACTTCTTCAATTCAGCCTTTTCTACCCATTTGGATATTTGATCAAACAGGATAACTCCAAAGTTAATTCATTTCTTCAAAACAATAGCAGACATGATCTTTAACTGTTGATCAAGTATCATGTCGTGTGCAGTGTCCTTGCATAGTATTCATTTTCCAACTATTTCAGCAAGGAACTCGTATTCCTCTGGAAACTCCTTCTTCTTCATGTCCTTTAAATTTGGGTTTTTTTGGTACCCCATGATCTCCTTTGCTTGTTCCGTATTGATATCATCAAGGCTTTTCAGTCCTTGGTCAAGAACACCTAAGCATTGATTGAAGTTCGAAGATATCAGCTTTAGAGACTGACCTTTGATCTTGATAGAGAGGGTTCCGGAGTTTATGGATGCATTTGAGTAGAATTCTTGATCGATTCAAAGATATACTGAAGTGCTAGCCTCAAGACATTTACGAGAATCCGACTTTCTTCACAAGTTCGAGAATGTCTCTGAACTGCTTTTGGATTTTTCAAATGACTTGGTTCCGAGTTGAATGCCAGTGATTACTAGCCAGTTTTCCATTTGAGTAGTTCAAGGAATATGGGTGTTTGATTCAGAGGGGTTTTTGAGAGATGACTGATTGTGATTTGAGCAAGACTTTGGAAGGTTAATTGATTTTGGCTTTTGAGAGGATTCTAGAGTTTGAAAAATGGGAGGGAGAAAGGTTCGATGGTTTCTGATAACTATTTACAGATTTTGAATTTGTCTTAATGACAGTTCCTTCTAACTCTGCATAATCAGTGAGGTGTAAACCAACCATTGGTTACACGAAGTCCAGTAATGAGTTGTAACTCCCCATAACTTTTCAGTTAGATATTTCCTTTAAGAGGGTAGACGTTTAGTTGACGTGGATTGACCGTTGACCTTTTGGTTCGTAGAGTAGCATGGTAAGACAGCTATAGACTCTACGTTTTCTTCTGTTGACTCAACGATCAACTATTGTGAGATATTGCAGTGGGTGGTTTTTGATATCAATCCTCATTCTGAAACTGCATAGCTTGACCACTGATATATCCGAACTTTTCTCCTTATAATCTGAATGGTTGAGCAATTGTCCCGTTTCTCAAGCTCCTCGTGAACTGGAGTATACTCTAGTAGGACTGAGATTGTCGAGTCTGCTTCTACGATTGCTGAGGTTGCACTAAAATTGTGGAGTTCTCTTCAACTTCAACTCTACGATCATTGACTGACTTGGTCCTTGAGATGAGCTTTACTTAGCATTCCTTCTGGATCAAGGTAGCTCAGGAAGGGCCAACCTCTTAGAGTGAGCTAAGGGTCAGGTTTGTCCCTGAGGCGCTTTCCAGATGAAATACTTTAGAAGTGATTTGCAATAATATCTCATTTGACCTTTTCTGGTGGGGAGGTCCTCTACCAACTTTGGACAATTATATTTGCTATAATCGTGGTGTCCTCCTGCTTTTACACTATGATTGGATGTTTGGTCGTGAGCACTCCACGATTTTGAGTTGGGTGGCTGATAGGTTATCAGTAGTACGTTTTAAGACGTTCCTACTGACTATGGATCTTCATTTGGTTCATCAGTCACAAAGTTTTGGGACTCTGTAGCTGGTACATTGCTTCATAGTATATCTCAGTGTTGTTGTTTCTCAATAGATCACTGCTCCCTCATGGTTGATGTTGTCTTCTTAGATAGATGTGATTCACTTTTCTTTAGGTTCATTTGAAGGCAGCCTTGCATATCTCCTTCTGACTGGAATCACCATTATCACTTAGATCTCCTTGTATCATAGGCATGGATATTTTCAGGACTGATCACTCTACGATCATTTGACAGCACTACGAACGTAGTCTTCTTTGACAGTCTTGTGCGTGTGAAGTTCTGCTCCCGTAATGAGTTCCTCTTGACTGATGCTCGATGATCCTCTGATGTGAGTTTCTTTGAGGATTCTAATTATATAGCATGCTTTGCCTGATTTAAGAATATAAGACCCTTCTCATCTTTGGTTGCATGGCCAGTTTCTATATACAGATTAGCAGCCATGTGAGCTTCATTCAGGTTAGCTCAGCGCGTCTTCAAGGACAAGCTTGGACATATAGGAATTTTATCAGAATCATTTCTGAACAGTCCTTAGCCTTCTGCTGGTTGAGTCTTCTTGTCTGAAGTCTTCTGCTTCAGCATTCCTTAGTGTGGTCGACGCACCAAATACGTGCGGAGTTAAATACATTTCTATTTTTGGTACCCACAATTAAATGGGTCCTGCTAGGTTAGTTTTCTAAACCCCTGTTCCTCATATTTGGATAATCATCACATTTATCACCAACAGTCATATTCATGCATGCAACTAGTTTTTGATAACACATTTTGAGATGCATGATGGTGAGTGTGTGTAAGATTAGTTATTTAAAATACACTCTCTTTCTTTTGATGGTTTCATCATTTGCAGGGTTATGTTCACAAGGTTTAAGTGTTCACAGAGTGAGAATCAACTCTACGATTTAGATGTATCTGGTTGTTTCATGGAGGTGATCAGTTTTTATCAATCATCAAGATACTCTTGTAGAACTGATCAATCTCTGTGTGTTGTCAAACACTTAGAACATAGATTTGTACATACATACCAACCCACTACGAAAGATTACTTCACATAAAATTAATTTGTCATGTGATGCTCTTATGACCCATTTCAAATTTCTTTCAAGATGTCATCTTCAACCTAAAACTTGGATGGAGAGAAAGTTTATAGATAATTTAGTTTCCACTCTTAGGATACTTTCTCTCTTCACCTTTTTAGGTAGATTATGACTCCTTGACAGAATACTGTTATAGTTTATAAGGAGGTGCATTCATGATGTGCACATTTATCATAGTGAGGAACTGTACCTTTTTACTGTTAGTTTCTTAACAGTCATTTATCTTTAATATACTGAGTTTAGGCATTGATGTGCATAGCTTCATATTTGCTCCTGACAGCTTATTGCTCTTGTTGGCCTTTAATCAATCAGTCGTAGTCTTGAAGATGCAACCTGAGAGTCTCAGCATCTTTAGTTCTTTGACATACTTCAGTTCACAAAGTTTACACCCAGCTGCTGGTTGGCCAGACACATGTTTGAGAAGAACTTCTTTCTTCTCTGGATAAGCATTTCTTAGCATGTATGACCTTTTCATCTTTTAGGCTGGAGGATGCTTGAGTCTTTGTTGTTGATGTCTCTTGAGCTATCTCGTCTGGTCTTCAGACCACAAGATTGACTACAGGCAAGGATTGATCTTGTTGATATAATACTTGAGAGCAGGGACCAATCTGAGCAGCTTCAGGTGTATATACACATTTACATGTACACAATATTTCCAACGTGTGAGCTCATCTGCATATAACAAGTGACTTACTACTGAACTAAGTTTAGAACAATGTTTGTGCCTGGGATCAGACTTAAAGTGATTAGCTTTAGAATATAGCATGAGAACCTGCTCTGATACCAATTGTTAGTTCCTAGTAGGCACAATAGATCTAGAAGGGGGGGGGGGGGTTGAATAAATCCTTTTTCGTTTCAAATACTTTTCTCTTTTATTTTGTATTGCTATTAAATAAGCATATGACAAACATAAGAATCTTTTCAAGCACAGCGGAATAAGTAAAAGATCCCCTTCATTGATATATTCATAATCATACATACATTGTTCGTAGAGTTAGTTCGGTTGTAAGCAGTTAGATCATACATAGCAGTTAATAGACATAATGTAAATGACATAAAGTAAAAGACACAAGGGTTTTTAAGTGGTTCAGAGACTCAAGCTCCTAATCTACTCTTCTGCTTTCAACTAGCAGGATTTCCACCAAGGAAGGCAAAGACCGAATCACTAAGATTCCTTCAAGGCCAGTGACTTTGGGACTTGATTCACTAAGAACTCTTCAAGGCCAGTGACCTTTAGAACGTCTCTAGTTCCCTAGGAACTCTTCAAGCCCAGCAGTCTTGGAACTTCATTTAGTCCTTTTGGACAAGGACCCCTCAGGCCCTGCCTTCTTGTTGAGTTGTTTGTTTGTTTGTTGGAGTTGGTGCTGAGCTGCTAAGATGTCTTTATGCTCTGAACATCTTCTGTACTTAGCAGCTTTACGTGATCATCCTTGAAGTGCAGTGGAGTGTTGCATGATGCTCAGCTTCATCAGTTACTCAACCTCCTCTGATGATCCCATGATGAACTACCTTGAAGATCATTCCTCTTGATACGTGATGGTTGCACATGATTGGTTTCTAAGATGACTGTAAGATCTTCTGCTAGGTACTTAGAAACTTTCTCATGCTTGCCACCATGATGGCGTTTGTGATCTCCCTTCTTCATACTTGATGCCTTCTCATGATGGCCTTGCTAAGTTGACTGTAAGCTCTTCTCTATGGTACTTAGAGTCTTCCCATGATGGACATCAGGATGACTTGACGCTCTTCTTTCTCTCGGTAGTTCAGAACACTCTTCATGTAGTAGAACTCTCACTTCTACATTGTAGAACTCTCATTTCTACTTCTTTCTTTTTCTGACTCTAAGTGTTCTTGGTGGATCGTAGAGTGAGCCTTCAGACTCACTATCTCACATGATTTAGAACAGTCCATCGTTACTCCAAACTCGACAACTCCAGCAACCCTCGATCTTTGAAGCTCTTGCTGATTTATACTCCTTCCCAATCCTTCCGTTGGAAAGTAGTCGTTGAAGCCTATTCAAATATCTTCACAGATCTCGAGTTGACAGAGGTAGACTGCTGATGTGATAAGTCATACTTTCTCTGACACTACAGTCTACTATTTCACCTACCCCATCAGAGATGTCACTTTAATGTCTTGGGCAGGTCGAAGACTTTGTTTCCTCCTTCTGATTTCTCGATCAGAGGTTGTCCTTTTGCATAGATGCTCTCAATAAGCTCTTGTTCGAATATTACCCTTCAGATTGAACCGTTACCAATGCTTCAGTCTTCAGCTATTCGAACTCTATGATTCTGATGCATATCTTCAAGGACCTGATCGTAGTGCCATGTTGACTGGTAGAGACAAAACTACAATCTTGAAGAGTGTTTATTGGATCTTCAATGTAGAACACCTCTTCCTTCTTTTATGTACTACTTCAACACTTCTGTTTACCTTAGCAGCTCTCAGAAACTGATGGCTTGACTTCTTTGTTCTGGCCCCTTCTGAAAATCAAGACACTTCAGATTTGTGGCGTGTCCAACTCGCTTTCTCCTTATGATCTCCCATTCACTTATCATCAATGGACTGACCACTTTAGCCTTGTTCTTCAGAAGTTGTCTAGTATCTCTGTAGGCACTTCATCAGTTCTTTCTTTATTTGGCAAACACTACGATCCTGGTTGCTTCCAAGATCGTTGTCTTATGTATGCTTGACAGCTAATGCACTTGTTGACTTTCCTTAGTCAGTTACTGAAGTCTTCTTCTGATCTCCTTGTGGAAGACTTTATCTCGAATGGCTTCACAACTCAATCTTGATGTTGATTGGGTTGGTGCTTAGATCTTCTGTTAGCTTGTATGTCATTCGTTGAGTGCTCTCTGGTTTCCTTTAGATGGGGTGTATCTTTGCAGTGCTAACTAGAGGCTTCAAACCTTTGGATATTCTGGGAGTGCTCATTCATTGAGAATTATATTTGCTCTACGATTCTGCTTAGGCATTGTGAGCACAACGGTTGAGGTCGTAGTTCTGCACTCTACGATTCAGCTTCGATTGTGCAGACACTACGACTCTGAGATCATATCTTGACACTCTACGATTTCTGTCTTTATGCTCATTGTCTTCATCTGATCTTACTCGACTACGATCTCTGCCTCTAGTATGATCAGTAGACTCTACGACTCTGAGTGTAGTCTACGATTCTTGACTTGGCTTCGGCAGATACTCGGTCGGTTCGTAGGCAGGCTGTCTCTACGATTCTGAACATGACTTCCTCAGCAGACATCGGCTCCGAGGAAGTTCTTACTCGACACACTACGATCCTTCCTCGTCTCTCATGGCAGTCTATGAACTCCGAGATCTACTATCTTGCAGACTACGATTCTGCCTCGACAGCTCTTGAGTTTTCCTTGACTCTCCTGGCAGACTACGATTTCTAGAGCAGTGCTCAACGATCAGACAAGCCTATCTATTAAATCATAAGATAACGTAACATGCTTGATCTTTCTATGTTTATAGTCCTTGTACATCATTTCTTTTTAAGGACTTTACAAAGTTGTTTTGCTTATGTAGGATCAACCTAACATACTTGATCAATTCATTCTAAGTCCTTGTACACATGTTTCTATTATCTATCAAAGGACTTTACAGCTTTTCTTAATGCAAGCATACTTGCATATTCATTCATATATATCATAATCAAATCATATGTAAATAGGAATAACATTCACATGCTTATTCCTGATAGAATATTTGATTCAGGATGTATATTGATTGATGTTACATGGATAAAATATTGATGATGGACTTTTAAATTATAGAAGATAGTAGATTTCATTCTCTACTTAACTCTTCTAATGAATTGTTATTTCCGCTGTGAATATTGATCTAAAACTTGTTGTCCATTATATTTTATCTGATTTATTGAAGGCTAACGATAATTTGTTCTACATTATCTTAGTCATAATATTCTTTACTGGACTAGTTGAGCTCACCATTTTCCTTCTTTTCTATTTTTCTTCTCAGGAGACAAGAATATAGCGAGAACTAGTCAGGGTATGAAATGATGGTTCTAGACAGTTGTTTTAGCAGTCCTCACTATTTTGTAAAATAGTGTATCAATAATTGTAATGAGGACTTATTTGAGTTTGGATATTGTCTAGAAGATAATATTTGTATTTAAACGCATATTATATATGTTATCATATTTTGCACGATAATTGTAATAATGAAGTTGTAGTTATTTTCTATACCATGCATTTGGCGACTCAAAATGGGTTGTGTAGACCTATTTTGGGGGCGTCAGATCCCGAGGTTGTCTCTAGGGTTTGAATTGATCTCCTGGGGTTGTCTTCAGGGTTGGTTTGATCTCCCGGGGTTGTCACCGGGGCTTCGATTTGGTTTCCCGGGGTTTGGTTTTGATCTCTTGGAGTTGTCTCTTGTGCTTGATTTGGTCTCCCGAGGTTGTCTTTGGGGCTTAGATTTGGTCTCCTGGGGTTGTCTCCGGGGTTTGGTCTCCCGGGATTGTCTTTGGAAATTAAAAGATGATTTTGCCCTCTTGCATGGTTAGTAACAAGAATACAAAATTTTGAGTGTCTACAACGAGTAATTCTTTAACCAAGACCAGAGTCTTAGAGAGATCAGTCGGGATTGGGTCTCTAGTGTACTTGTGAGGTGAGGAAGAGGCTGTCGTTTTCAAGACTAGGTTATAGAATAAAACTGAACTCAAAGGAAAGGTGAAACTAAGTTTGAGGAGTGAGCTAAGAGCTTGTTGTCCAAGATAGTTAGCTGTAAATAGTTGAAAGATTGTCTATAAAACTTTGTAAAGAATTCTCTGCCTATTGAAGGAGTATTTCTTAGTGAGAGTAATAGCAACATACTCGGGATGTATGTTGTGAGTATGTTGTGAACCATACAAATCTCTGTGAATTGTGTGCTTGAATTTTTATTATCTTGCATATTAATTTCTAACATTGAAAATTAATTAATTAAAAATTTAAAAAGGCCTAAGATAATTTTTAATCAGTAATAGTCTATTCAACCCCCCTTCTAGATTATTATTGAACTTTTATTTTATATAATGATGTACTTGATATTTGATGAATGAAGTTTTTAACATTTATCGGTAAAAAAGAAAAAAGAAAAAGGAAGGTACAAATTATTATTTATTTATTTCACAAAAAGAGTCATATTTTAATTTTAATATTAATTGACAATAATATAAAATATCTCAAATTAATAATAATTTCATTTCATACTAGCACTTTTGAATTAACTACTTCTCATTCTTAAGAGTAATATAAAACAAATATATGTTCTTAATATTTATAAATTTACAAACACAAATTTTTGTTTTTATTGCAGTACAAAGAGAGTAATAATTATGTTACGGTTAATAGTAACAATACTTGAATTAAAAGGAGCCATATGAGAAAATGACTTTACTTAAAAGATAGATGTCATCGCTGTGAGTAGGCCTAGTAAAATATAGTTATGGGTTGATTTTGGTTTTTAAAATATGGTTATGGTTCCATTTAAGAATTAAAATCATATTAACCATTTTTAATATAGGTTATGTGGGTTGGAACCATATGGTTATGATTCAAATATAGGTCGACCCATATTTTAAATTTCAAACATACCATTATTATGATCCAATTAAATAAATTATTATTAGATATATCATTTATACATAATCACTAAATATTATTTTTTTTTGGAGGAGTGTTGGGTGGGGTGGGTGGGTGGGGGGTGTATACATAATCGCTTAATATTTTTTTTTTGGGAGGGAGTGTTGGGTGGGGGTAGAAGGTGGTTGGTGAATACATAATCGCTAATATTAATTTTTTAGGAGGGAGTGGTGGGTGGGTGGGGTGGGGGTAGGGGTGGGGTGGGGTATACATATTATTATTTTTGGGGGGGTAAAGGGTGTATACATAATCACATAATATTATTTATTTTTGGTGGGGGTGGGGGTGGGGTGGGGTTAAGGGTGGGGGGGGGTGGGTGCATGGGGTGGGGGTAAGGGGGTGTATACATAATCACATAATATTATTGTTTTTGTTTGGGTGGGGGTGGGGGTGGGGGTGGGGGGTGTGGGTGGGGTGAGGGGTGGGAGGGAGGTGAGGGGTGGGGTAAGGGGAGGTGGGGTGGGGGTAAGAGGTGTATACATAATCACGTAATATTATTTTTGGGTGGGAGTGGGAGTGGGTGGGGGTAAGGGGTGGGGTGTATACATAATCACATAATATTTTTTTTTGGAAAAATAGAAATGAGGGTGGTGGTGGGGGTGGGGTGGGGTGGGGTGGGTGGTAAAGGGTGTATACATAATCACATAATATTATTTTTTTTTGTGGGGTAAGGGTGAGGGTGAGGGTGAGGGTGAGGGTGAGGGTGGGGGTGGGGTGGGTGGTTGAGCTTCTTGAATATGTAAATATGGGTGGAAAGAACTTTTGATTTGGATTTGGAATAAAATATGGGTCAAAAAATGGTTAACCGGGTTGGACCTATATTTCTTTTTTAAAATATGGTTCCAAACTTTATCCAACCCAAATAAATAAAAATAGTTAACTAACCTATTTGGTTCCAGTTAATATGGGTTAACCCGACAGTTAACCAACTATATTGCCAGGTCTAACTGCGAGGCAAGTGAGCAACTTGTCTGGTCTTGCGGTGCACTTATTCCTGTTACGAGAATAAAATGACTCCCTAGCTTGACTCGAGATCAAGACTCCTTACAACTCACACTAATGATGACACTGAGCGGTCATAGATTGATTGAAAACGCAACCCCCCTTTAGTTGCCTACCTGATCGTGTTCGTAGCTCGATCAGAAGTCAAGACATTAGTTCGACGAAAAAACAGAAGTCGTCAATATCAAGTGATACGTGAATTGCTCAACAGTGCTTCGTCACTACCATAGTGGGCATAAATAGTTTAATGGTAGAGCATAACTTTGTCAAGGCTAACGTTGAGGGTTCAAGTCCCTACTACGGTACATGAATAGACACAGCAATTTAGGCCAGTGCCCATGGAATGAGAGCTTACCGCCCAGAAAAACATGGGCTATGGGCCGTAATATTTCAGCCTAGAAAAATACGGACCATTTTGGCCCTACTGCTTTTTAGTCCCATTCATGGTGGTTTCAAATTTTTACTGTGGGTCCCATGAGTTTATTTATATTTTTTTTAAATATTGCTACTTGTGGGTTCATGGCTTGAACACAAGACTTGTAAGTAAATAAATAAGAGTTTAAACCAACTAAGCTACAATAACTGTTTGTTTTTAATGCAATCTTCAAAATATTATGTCATACAATATAATGTTATACAATCATTTTTTTAATAAATGTTATAAATATTAATGTTATATTTAATATTTAATGTTATATTTTTTAATGTTATATTTAATGTTTAATGTTATAACTGTTTGTTAGCACCAATTTTCAATATACAAGCTAGCACCAATTTTCAATATAGTTCTTTTATGTAACATGCATGAGCTCCAGTTGGGGTAACTAGTATTTTTTTCACACGTAAACAATTGCATGCAAGGTAATTTCTAATTTTTTTGGAGAATCTTTAGTTTACTCGGGCATACACAGGCATCTATTAAGCAAGGCCATTATTAATTAAGTGTTTCTACATATATCCAGACCTAGAAACTAATGGGATTCCAAACAGTTATAACATTAAACATTAAATCATCACATGCAATTGCTGATAAAATTCTGCACATGATTATTAGTTTTTTTTTTTTTGCTAAGATTAAACTGAATTAAAAAAAAGTTAATTCCTGAAATATATAAAAATTTTGAATTTAATTGAATTGATGTAGCAAGATTGTGCAAATAAATAAATAAATAAAGGAAAAAGTCCACAGGCCTCAAAATTTTGGCCCATCAAAATCCGGACAATTTTAACCCGACTCGCACTTGACCCGCCCCGCCCGTTTGCCAAGTGTACATGCCAAGTAATTATGAAAGGGTTGTATTTGTCGGACAATTGAGAATTTCTATCGTAATGAATTATTGTTTAACAAAGGGATTGACTGCAAATACTAGCTTGACTCATTATTGTCGAAATAATGACTTACTTCTTCACATTTACTGCACAATGCATACAAGTAATGCCCTTTAATTTCATATATTTTACTGTATTTTATAAAGTGTTTCAGCACAAAATAAAAGACGATCTCTCCAATGCATAAAATTGAATGAATGTAAATGTTAAAACACAATTATTTTATTTTTCGTACTATGTAATCCAAATTTTGTTCATTAAAGGTAAAAAATAATAAAAAATTTCTCAACTGAAAATTTAAAAAATTGAAGAGCTTTTAAAATAAGATTTTTACCAGGTTAAACCACCTATTTTTTTTTCTTTTTTTCTTTTTCCTTTTTTCTTTTCCTTTTTCCTTTTGGTTTTGGTTAAACCGAGAAGAAAATGATCAACATATGACTAGGATTTCATTCAGTAATAAAATAATAAATCCATTTTTCTCTCTCCTCAGCTAGGGTTTCTCCCCCAAAACCTTGATTTCTCATCCCCAATGGCGTTTTTTAGGGGCGATGATGTGGAGATAACAAGCAAAGAAATTGGGTTCGAGGGCTCGTATTACGCAGCAATCATAATCACTCCGCTTCAAAAGAAAGACTATATTGTGCAGTACAGGAATCTGATGAAGGATGATTTCTCTGGGCCGCTGAGAGATTTTGTCGACGCCGGCGAGATCCGCCCGGTTCCGGCTGAGATTCCGGCCACTGGGTTTCGTGTGGGAGATAAGGTTGATGCGTTTGACAACGATGGTTGGTGGTTTGGTAAGATTTCTAAGAAAATTGGGGCAAATTACTGTGTTTATTTTACTCATTCAAAGGAAGAGCTTGAATATTCACTTGATGAGCTAAGGGTTCATCAAGATTGGGTGGATGGGAAGTGGGTTTCATCTTATAAGAAAGAATGTTGATTTTGATTTTAGGTATGTGTTTTTGGGGGAAGATTTTGATTTTGGTTATATAATATATGTGTGTGTGGGCCCTGGCCACGATCCACGACAAATGCTAGATGTTAATATTTTCGGATCTAATTCACGAAAATTAGATAGTTTGATATTCATAGCTTTACGGATTATGAAGTATGTGGCGACTAACCTATCTTGTACCTATGATTATATGATTTCAATGAACGTAATTTAAAAATAATTTCCTTTGATGCGTAGGGAGAATTTTAAAGGGATTAAATGGTGCGTATAATTTTATACGATCTGGATCTTAAAAATTATTATCTGCTCATACCTCAAAGATACCTCCTTTTTGGTAATTTAACCAGACGACGATACGGTCTGTCACTATATACAGAATCGTCGTATTAACTTTTAATGACGGACAACATATAGTGACGGACCTAACTTATAGTGACGGATCGAATCGTCGTCGGTCCGTCGCTCAAGGGGATATGCAAGGTATGTTAAATAAGGAGTAAGTTTAAGATCCGGCCGTAACTTTATATATAAACTATAATGGTGCATACAAGACTTTTTCATACGCACTATTATAAGTACATACTATAATTTATTTTTTTAAAACTGCGTCCGTCAAATCTTAAAATTAAGACATACTTATTTACTATCAATTTTATTATGTCATTAATTATTTATGACGGATTTTATGCGGTGTTAAATGTGTGTTGAAAAAATTTTGAGAATAAATTTAACGGAAGGGATCCTAATCCAAAAAATATTTGGACTATGTTTGTTTGCAAGAATTACACGTGAGATATGACTATTAATTTCAAGTGTCTTATTTATTTTTAAATTTGGACATGAGACTATTAGTTCAAGGATTATAAAATAACTTAAGATAATGGACTATAATCATCACAAACAATATTATAATCATCACAAACAAACATGAACTTAAGATTATTTTTCATTATGTCTATTTTCTTTTTGGACAGTTGCACAAGAAAGAATTCATGACGATGGATTTTTCTGTAATTTTTTCTGCCCACCCCTCCGTTTAATATGCTACATATACATTATATGCAATCCATTGTGCACCTAGTTGTATTTAATTAATACTTTTTGTTCAATAAAAATAAAGAGAGTTTTTTATTTGTTAAATTCTTTTACATTTTTCAAAAAAGATTATTTTTCTTAAAAAAATAAAAAAATAAAAAAGCGCATTTTATTTTTCTTAAAAAAATTAAAAAAGCAGTTTTATTAAAAATAAAAAAGCAGTTTTTTTTAAGAAAAATAAAGCAATTATTTTTGTTTTTTAAAAAATGCTTTTATTTTTGTTAAAAAATTAATAAAACAGTTTTTTTAAAGAAAATAAAGCAATTATTTTTGTTTTTTAAAAAATGCTTTTATTTTTGTTAAAAAAAATAAAAAAGCAGTTTTTTTTAAAAGAAAACTAAAGCAATTATTTTTGTTTTTTTAAAAAAGCGCAGTTTATTTTTCTTTAAAAAATAAAAAAACAGTTTTTATTAAAAAATAAAAAAAAGCAGTTTTTTTTTCTTTCTTAAAAACTGCTTTTTTATTTTGTTTAAGAAAAATAAACTGCATTTTTTTTAATTTTTATTAAAAAAAACTGTGTTTTTTAATTTTAAAAAAATGCGTTTTCATTTTCTTAAAAAAAAATTGCGTTTATTTATTTATTTTCTTTTTTTTTTGGCTAATTTTTCAAATTTATATTATACTTTAAAATATTTATATTTTTTTCATTTTTTCATAAATGTTTTCCTACAAATCCACATCATCACTGTCACGTCGCATACTAACTGTCACATAGGCTTTTTTTGACAACTCAGCCATTTTCCGTTAACAGTCAAACGAATTTAACGGTTTTTTTTTAACTTTTTGTTAAAAAAATCGAGTTCAGTGAGTTGACTATAAAAAAAAAAAATTCAATAACTCAGTTATAAATTAATATATAGTATAATAACTTAGAAAACATTTAACCCCTTAAAGCATTTGATATTGTTCGAGGATATTGCTACTTGCTAGACCAAAATAATTTGTCAAAGCAATACGTGTCTTTTGAAGTGTCAAGGTCTCGGTAGAAGAATTGCAAGAATGTACCTAAAAATACTCTCTCAATGACATAAGTATATTTTTTACTCAAATTAAGAAAAATAATATAGAAAAAAGAGATAAAAAAAATTCTATATTTATCTTTAGTGGATTCACAATATTATATAGAGTGACATGCCTTTTTATTATTTTATGCTAATGGATTCCACTAAATATCATAATTACCCCTTATTTTTTTATACCTTAAGTCATCGTTTTGAGAACATAGGGAGTATTTATTTTGACAACAACATTTTTGCTCGGTTAAAAATTTATTATTCTTAGGATAAATATGGAATAAAACATATTCTTAATACTATCCCCATTCCAAAATATTACACAAGATTATTTATCTTTATATTTATAAAGATAAATAATTTTATATTTTAAAACAGATAGAGTATTCATAAATTTTATAAATGATACTCTTTATGTGGACGTACTCATGGAATTCCAAGAAAAAAAATGTATATGTAGCGTACAAGGGAGTTAGGTGGTGTTTGATTAGGCCTGAATGCCTTTTAATAGATGTGCCTCTAATTCGGTCAGAGACTAAACTTGTTTGATAAATTTTTTTGCCTCTTAATGCCTTTTAATCAATAAGATATAAAATTGTTGCTCGATTTTTCAATTAATAAAAATACGCGCAAGTATACACGGTCTAACAAGTAATATATGATAAGTTGAGTGTCGAACCCACGAGGAATTATCACTAATAATTACCAAGTACCGACTTTATATCGCTTCAGTTTTATTTAATCAGTTGCATAAAAGATAATTAATTAAACTATTGAATTCTAAATTAACAAAGCAAGTAAATGGAGAACGATTGTTATCTAAGGCGCTACAAGTTAAGATTATAACTTCCTCCACGCACACAAGCATTCTGTCAAACACTTGGCATGCAATATTTCATTAAATATCCTAACTCTCCCTTTGATCTTAGTGGTCACGATGGATTGTCAACCGAGAACTCATAAGTGCTCATACGCCTCTTTTGAGGCACATAAAAACATATCTTCTCTAGATCCATCCAAAAGGGAATAGAACAGAAAGGAACATCCTAACTAAGCAATTCGACATATTCCTATGCGAACTAAACATAGATAAGGAATTAAAGCTCAGGTTCTCAATTAGGTCACACATGGCATACATGCATATTCCTATCCTATACACAAATTATCAGTCTATTTGTGTAGACAAATCATAATCACATGCCAACATATTCAAGGCATAAATCTACAGTCCATTTCCTAATTTCTTATAGATTACTAAATTAACCACTAATTCCTTAGCAATTAAACATTAAGCAAAAATATATTGAGCCAAATCATATGGTGCAAACCTACGAGCAAGACGTTCAAGTGTATAAGTTTCTCGTATCGGTAAGAAATGAGCAGACTTGGTCAATCATCAACAATGACCCAAATCGCATCTATGCCTTGAGAAACCTTAGGAAGACCAGTAACAAAATCCATGGTAATTTGCTCTCACTTCCATTCTGGAATTTCAAGTGGTCGCAATGGACCTTTTGGCACTTGATGTTTCGTCTTGACTCGTTGACAAGTTAGACATCTTGAGATAAACCCCGCTATCTCTCTCTTCATATTGCTCCACCAAAATTTATGTCTAAGATCATGATACATTTTGGTACTCCCGAGATGGATTGCAAAGCAGTGTGTTGTGCGCCTCCATCATGATTTTATACTTCAAGTCAGAATCGTTAGGAACACAAAGTCTGGAGTTGACTCGAAGTATTCCTTTTTCATCGATTCCTGCATCCGGAATAACACCTTCTTGCACTTTCTTCCTCATATGCATCAGCATCAGGTTTGTAGCTTGAGCAGCTTTAACTTTATCGATTAAAGTAGGTTCTACTCATATATTCGCCATCATCACATGGGTCCCTAGAGTCTTTAACTCTATCTCCATCCTTTGTAAGTCATACAGAATGGGCCTTTGCGTTGACAATATCGCACTCGTACACGCATATGATCGTCTACTCAATGCGTCAGCTACTACGTCCGCTTTTCCATGATGGTATTGAATGGTATGATCATAATTTTTCAATAGCTCAAGCCATCGTCGTTGCCGCATGTTGAGTTCCTTTTGTGTGAAGAAATATTTGAGGCTTTTATGATCCGTATAGATCTCCACCTTCTCTCTATACTGTGTAATGCCTCCAAATCTTAAGCTTAAAAAGCGTGAGATGCCAACTCTAGATCATGAGTAGGATAATTCCTCTCATATTCTTTGAGTTGTCGTGAGGCATAGGCTATGACTTTTCCATGTTGCATGAGAACACATCCTAACCCCTTGCCTAAAGCATCGCTATATATGACAAATCCCTCCGAACCAGCTGGTATTGTCAAAACAGGTGCTGAAATGAGCCTCCTCTTGAGTTCTTGAAAACACTTCTCACATTCCTCGCTCCAACCGAATTTGGTATCTTTTCGAGTCAGCTGAGTTAATGGAGTAACGATTCGAGAAAATCCTTCCACGAACCTCCGATAATAACCAGCTAAGCCGAGAAAGCTACGTATTTTGGTTACTAACTTAGGTTGCTCCTAGCTTTGAATTGCTTCAATCTTTGCTGGGTCAACAGATGTTCCGTGATTTGATATTACGTGCCCAAGGAATGCTACTTCCTAAAGCCAGAACTCGCATTTCTTCAACTTGGCATACAACTTGTTTTCACGAAGCTTTTGGAGTATCAGCCTCAGGTGTTGCTCATGATCTTCATGACTTTTGGAGTAAATGAGGATGTCATCAATAAAGATGACCACAAAGTGATCCAAATATTCCTTGAATACTCAGTTCATCATATCCATGAAGGCAGCAGGAGCATTAATCAATCCAAAAGACATGACTAGGAATTCGTAATGCCCATATCGAGTTCTGAAAGTAGTCTTTGGAATGTCATTAGTTTTAATCTTCAACTGATGATATCCAGAACGAAGATCGATCTTTGAAAAGAATTTGGCACCTTGCAACTGGTCAAAAAGGTTATCAATGCGAGACAACGGGTACCTATTTTTTATGGTGACATGATTCAACTCCCGATAATCAATACAAAGTCGCATACTTCCATCTTTCTTCTTCAAGAATAGAACAGGAGCACCCCTAGGAGACGTACTAGGTCGAATGAAACCGATGTCTAACAATTCCTGCAGTTGGGTCTTTAACTCCTGAAGTTCAATAGGAGCCATTAGATATGGGGCTTTGGAAATGGGTTTTGTACCGGGTTCAAGGTCGATACCAAACTCGATTTCACGCTCCGGGGGTAGGCCAGGAAGTTCTTCGGGGAATACGTTAGGAAATTTATTAACAATGGAAATATCATTCAAATATAACGTATTTTTGTTTAAATCTATGACATGAGCTAAGAAAGCTTGACATCCGTTTTTCAATAAATGAATAGCTTTATGGCTTGAGATGACCGTGATTGATTTTAATGGTTTGGTCTCTTGAATTCGCATAATAGGTTGATTAGGAATATGAAAAACAATCAATTTTAGAGAAAGAAAATTAATTCAACTTAACAATGGGTTCCATTATAATCTTAAAGCCAATACAGTTCATAGCTTTTAAACTAAACATCAGTAGCAATATATACAACATTTATATATTACAAAAATCAAAGAAAATAAATAGAGAAGAATAAACTCTGTCAAAGCATTTTTCACTCTCCAAGAATCCCTTCAAATCATGCTTTCTAATCCGTGTTGCTCAATTGCTCTTGAGCTCCATAGAATCTCAGTCATCTACCTAATCTATCTCCAATATATATGTACAATAGCTCTCTAATGGAAATGGAGAGAGAGAGAGTTCTATGTTATGTGGAGTCTGAGAGAGCGAGAGAGGCAAAAAGGAGGCTGTGTAATGACCGTGAATTTTAAACTCCTTATTTAATTAAATATGTGATTTAATTTGTCCAAGGAAAAGGTGTAATAAATAAGTAGTATAGGTTCTGTTGTGTAGGTGTGTTTAATATAATATATATGATAAGAATGTCTGTGTAATGTAATGTTCTAAAACTTTTGTATTAATCAAGTTTCTAAATCCCGACTTTTGTAGTCACAAAGGGATAACTGATGTTTAATGCAATATGTGCTACGATATGTAAAGTATTTTGAAATCGTTGAATGAGTATGAATCTATGTTTGAGTGATGAAACAAGTTTAAAATATTAAACTGATATGATAAGGTTTAGAATGTAAGTTAAAATTTATGATTTTATTTAACCAGATAATGCCGCCAAGTCGAACTCGAAACCAAAGGGCAGAAGAATTTGTCAACAACGTTGAGGGACAACAACAAGCAAACCCGATGCAACACTTTGAAAACATGGTAGCACAAGCTATGCAACAAGGAATACCAGCCGCAGGGAACCGGCCGGACAACCGCTTGGCGAATTTTAAAGACTTTAAGGTTGGTTCAGAGGGTTTGTCATCTATAGCGATGCTTCAGGCAGAGGGTTAGGATGTGTTCTCATGCAACATGGGAAAGTCATAGCCTATGCCTCACGATAACTCAAAGAATATGAGAGGAATTATCCTACTCATGATTTAGAGTTGGCAGCAGTCATTTTTACGCTTAAAATTTGGAGGCATTACCTGTATGGGGAGAAGGTGGAGATCTATACCGATCATAAAAGCTTCAAATATTTCTTCACCCAAAAGGAACTCAACATGCGGCAACGACGTTGGCTCGAGCTGTTGAAAGATTATGATTATACCATTCAATACCATCCTAGAAAAGCGAACGTGGTAGCTGACGCATTAAGTAGAAGATCATATGCGGGTACGAGTGCGATATTGTCAACGCAAAGGCCCATTTGGTATAACTTACAAAGGATGGAGATAGAGATAAAGACTCCAGGGACCCACATAATGATGGTAAATATACGAGTGGAATCAACTTTAATCGATATAGTTAAAGCTGCTCAAGCTACAGACCTGGAGCTGATGCATATGAAGAAGAAACTGCTAGAAGGTGTAATTCCAGAAGCAAGAATCAATGAAGAAGGAATACATAGAGTCAAATTCAGACTTTGTGTTCCTAACGACCCTGATTTAAAGTATAAAATCATGATGGAGGCGCACAACACACCGTTTTCAATCCATCCTCGGAGTACCAAAATATATCTAGATCTTCGACATACATTTTGGTGGAGCAATATGAAAAGAGAGAATGCAGAGTTTATCTCAAGGTGTTTAACGTGTCAACGAGTCAAGGCGAAGCATCAAGTGCCAAAAGGTCCATTGCAACCACTTGAAATTCCAGAATGGAAGTGAGAGCACATTACCATGGATTTCGTTACTGGTCTTCCTAAGGTTTTTCAAGGCATAGATGCAATTTGGGTCATTGTTGATAGATTGACCAAGTCTTCTCATTTCGTACCTATACGAGAAACTTATACACTTTAACGTCTTGCTCGTATATACATAAATGAGATTGTAAGTTTGCATGTTATGCCAATATCCATATTTGTGATCGAGACCCAAGATTCACTTCATGGTTTTGGGTCAGTTTGTAGAAAGCTATGGGCACAGATTTATGATTTAGTTCGGTATATCACCCTTAGACGGATGGGCAATCGGAGAGGACTATTCAAACTCTTGAAGATCTATTAAGACTCTGTGTCCTTAACTTCAAAGGAAGTTGGGATAAGTTCTTACCATTAGTGGAATTCTCCTACAATAACAGTTATCAAGCAAGTATTGACATGGCTCCATTTGAGGCGTTATATGGAAGAAAGTGTCATTCTCTAGTATGTTGGGATGAGGTGGGTGAAACAACGTTGTTGGGACTGTAATTGGTACACATGACTATGGAAAAGATTCAAATGATTCGACAACGTATAAAAATCTCACAAGATCGACAAAAGAGTTATGCTGATCATCATCGAAGAGACGTGGAATTCAATGTTAGAGAGCATGTGTTGTTACGTGTAGCGCCATGGAAATGAGTTACGAGATTTGGAAAGAGAGGAAAGCTCAATCCTCGATTCATTGGCCCATTTTAAATCCTTGACCGAGTAGAAACTGTGGCTTATAGACTCGTTTTACCACCAAGTATGTTTCGTGTTCATAACATTTTTCACATATCCATGTTACGTAAATATGTGGAAGACCCGAACCACATTATTGAGTTAGAACCGGATGAGATAGTGGAAGATTTAACGTATGAAGAGGTACCTGTTAAAATCTTGGATAAGAAGGAACATATTTTACGCTCCAAGGTTATACCTCAAGCTGCAAGTCAAAGTTTTGTGGAAAAACCACAATGTTGAGGAAATGACCTGGGAGTTAGAATCTGAAATAAAATCAAGGTATCCTCACCTCTTCGACATACCAGGTACGTACCCTAATTTCGAGGATGAAATTTCATAAGAAGGGGAGGTTGTAAGACCCCAAGTTTTATGAATACATATTAATTTTTCTCGAAATATATTTTTGAATATTATGGTGTGGATTTGATATAATGTTATAGTTGTGGATAATATTTATAAATTTTGCAAAGTAAGCAAGCGGTTTTAAAATATTTGATTGGTCGGTGAATAATCGTTTTAACAGGGAATTTTCGCATGACGGCACAATCATTAGTGGACCCCACAACGGAAGTATTGTCGTAGTTAGAAAACGACATAAATATCTTTTTATAAAAATAATGGCAAAAGTTTTACCGTTAAACTGTTGAACTACCTGGTAGTAAAAGTACAGTAATACGCGTGGTTGCATAGTAGCACACGGTATTGATTATTAATGCTTACGTGATAAGTCACTCAGTTATACTCAATTATTGCTACAGTAATTGCTGCATAATATCTCTCATATTATTAATTCAATTATTGTCACAATATCATCTGCATAATATTTTATATTATTAAATCAAAAATTAAGACGACAAAGTTATTAATATTATTATTTGCAATATTGACGATGTCTAAAAAGTTCTGTCGAGGAGAGGTTTGGTTACCTAATTGCGCGCCAATGGGGAGAAATCCTTGTCGGAAAGCCCCCTCTTTCCTGGGAACGATCTAGTTGTTAAATATTATGAATTATAATAATGATGATAAACGTTGTTAAAAATATTGAGGTGATTTTTATGAAGTAATTGTTATAAATTTTGGCGTATTATTTGGACCCCCACTTTCCCATTTTTCAAAATTATTGATAGAAAGTATTTAGTATATATTATAATGGTGGGGCCACAAATGGGGCCCACGTGTTGTTGAACTTTGGGGGGAGAAATCTGTAACTTGGTAATGAATTTATATATATATATATATATATATATATATATATATATATATATATTATAATAAGTTTTTTTATGAAAAATAGAATATATTATATTTTATTTGCATAGTATTTTACTATCTGATTACAAAGAAAGAAACTTGTGATTTTTGAAAATCGGTAATTTAATTCGCATACTGTGACCCATTAATGCAAATTCGTGAAAATTCAAATAGTATCCTTTCCATTCTCTTATAAATAGGATGCTTAGTTAGAATTGAAAATCAAACCAGAATCAGATAATTCTTCTTCTATAATATTGAGCGTATTTCTTTAGAGTTTAAGGAAGCTTTGAGCGTAGAAAACTGTTCAAAATTTCTTCAAGAATATCCTCGCTATACCAGTTGGAATACTCTTCTTTTTAAGGTAAAGGATATTATTTTTGTTCAGTATTTGTATGAAATAATATTTTTTTCCATACTCTTTAGTATGTAAGTAATATTATTTTGTTTCAGATTTTGAATTTTATACTCATTTTGCTATGTTTTGGCTTCTATACTCCATGAAATTAGTAGAATATCGTTGATATTTACACTTCATCCAGTAACTTTTCATGGAAATATTATTCTAAGCATTCTTGATAAGTTTTAACCTTTTTATGCTGGAGTACTATTCACGGGGTACTATTCCTGAATTACTATTCACTGGGTACTATTCACTCGGGTACTATTCACCCGGGGTACTATTCATAACAAAAATTGATTTCTTTTTTGTCCAAATTATTTTTGATACAATATTATTCTTGAATTTTTACTCCACAAAGCAGTATCATGTTGATATTTTGGACATTATTGAATTCTGGATAAATTTAATTATAAATCTTGAAAAATTTATCCTTTACTTTCTTTTAATTGAATTCTAATAGCATTATCATCATCATCATGCTTATATTATGATGAAAGTCATCTGTGGCCCGTAGGGCATATATGGACTTGGTATGATTATGACTAGGGATTATTCGGTATAATCATGACCGTAATGTTACAAATGATGTGGTAAAAGTCCTCATTGGTCCGTAGTGCATTGATGGACAGTTGTTGGCATGATCATGACCATTGATGGAAATACGAATATCCTTGGCCCATAGTGCATGGATAATTCGTGGTCGTGATACTAATGAATGTCCTTGGCCGTAGTGCAGGGATGATTCGATGATGTGGATTATTTATTAAGTTGAGTCTCAGCAATAAAATTGATGATAAACTTTTTAAATCATAGAAGATGGTAGATATCATGCTCTACTTGACTCTTCTAATGGATTACTTGTTCCACTGCAGTTAAATTTGATGTTTATTATATTTTATTAGTTTAACACTGTTGAAGGTTAACGATAATTTATTCTGCATTATCTTAGTCATAATATTTCTTACTGGGCTAGTTGAGCTCACCCTTTGCTTTCATTGTTCTCTTCAGGAAATGAGAATATAGCTGGGACTAGTCGGGGAATGGAATGATAGTCCAGATGTTTGCATTAGTAGTCATCACTATTCTATTGCGATAATAATTGTAATGAGGACTTATTTTGAGTTTGAATACTGTCTAGAAGACAATGTTTGTATTAAAACTCATAGCTACGCTTTTGGTCGAATTGTATAATTAAGTTTGTATTTGAATTATGTACCATGTATTTGGCGACTTATAATAGGTGATGTATACCTATTTTGGGGGGCGTCACAGTACTTACACTCCAAACCAATGATACTTTACATAAAGGTACAGTTGATAACTATTTTAAGAATTAAAATCTTTGAAAAATGCTCAAGGAAGCCTTCATACATGGGAGGCCATGCATCTAAGTTATAATAGATATCATAGGACATGAGTATTAACCTTGGTTGACCCAATAGACCCCAAAGAAGAACGAGAAAATTATTATCTTGTTCATTCCAATGGTGTGTATTTTCTTGCCATATAATTATCTCCATTGTCTCAAACTGAGAATTATATTCCAACTATACTCCAAGATTATATAGATAATGCTCATAGATATAGTCAGCAAGTGGATGCGCACACCCATATCTTATGATAACGCGAGTTTGTATGTGGTCAGACATCATGTATAATAGTGGAAACACACTATTTAAGCTCTTAGTACAATTTTGTCCTCCTCATTCTAATGGGGTGCATTTTTACGCTTTCAAATTCGAGTTCGCATCACCCTATTGTTGTTCACCAAAATCAATTATTAAGTGACGTATAAAATACGACACGCTTTCAAATGCTATTTTATAATGTATTGAGAAATTTCCACAGTCTCGTACCATAACTCTATTCCCCTGTTATCCCCGCTCGACCCAGCTACACTCTTACTACCTGAAAGGAATTATGAAGTAAAAAGGTGAGCACAAATAGCCCAGTAAAGAATATTATGACTAAAGATAATTAAATTATCAATAGCCTTCATCAGTAATAAATCAAATATTTAGAATATATAGTAGATGATAAAAGTTTTCAACCATAATTGCAGCGGAATCAACAATCCATTAGAGAGTCAAGTAGAACACAATGTCTACTATCTCCTCCAAATTAAAAGTCCATCATTAATATTTTATTCCTGTAATACTCATCAAAAGTTCTTTGTTGTACCCAAGACAAAGAGAACTCTCATCACCTGTCTTCACCTGAACAACCAAAGATTATAGTTAAATTCACAATTCATATTTATAATCATGTAAGTCAACAGTCCATCTTTGCACTACGGGCCAAAGACATACAACTGTAAAACCAATAATCAACAGTCCATCTTTGCACTACGCACCACAGATGGTCGCCAGTACTTCTATTTAGGAGAAGCCTAGTTAATTCCATCTCTTATGGATTAGTGTTGCTCTTCAAGGCATGACCGCATCTTAGATGGTCGCCGAATCTCCTATTTGGGAGGAGTTCAGGTAATTCCATCCCTTTGGTCTGAAGCCAATGAAATGTAGTGGATTGAAAGATGATCCCAGTACCAATTGACAAGGGTTTGTGTTTTGGTAGGGGGTGAGACCGAACCATGAATGGCTGCCTATGTACTCCTATTGAAGAGGAGATCAGGTTTGCGTAGTTCGAACCTGGTGTAAGAGGTTCAACGCTGTAGATGGCAGAAATGGTGTATGAATGTTTTTGTTGTTTTTGTTTTTGTAAGGAGAAGATGGTAGAAATGTTTTTGTTGTTTTTATTTTATTGCGACCGGGACATATGAAATGGTTGCCTACGTACTCCTATTGAAGAGGAGATCAGGTCGATGTAGTTCGCCCCTCAGGGCAAGATGAAAAGCGTGATCCCATGTGCAGGTTAGATTGCGGGGAGGAGAAAGTTTAATCCTAGGTTGAGGATAAACTGCCAGGTAGGAGAAGTTTGATCCCATGTATGGGTAGCCAAACTGCAAACGCAAGAGGTTTAATCCATAGTGGGATGACCTAAGTCGTAGGAACGCAGAGAAGCCAGGTTGGTGGCTTAAAAAGTATGTTTCCCTGAGGGGCAAAGTGTGGAAGAGTTGTTTGTGGTAAAGGGTTAAAGAACCAGAATGACTGGTGATCTGATGGTCCAACACCAGGGTGTTTGCTTGATGGTTACTTCAGACATAGTACCGTTTCATGGTGTCCGAATTGATGAGTTGTGGAAATTCATCGCCATCCATTTCTTGCAATCTGATAGCGCCTCCTGTCAATATTTCCTTGACAACAAACGGGCCTTCCCAGTTAGGAGCGAATTTTCCCTTAGATTGATCTTGGTTGCCAATGATCTTTAAAACCAAGTCATGTTGTTTAAACTGCCGTAGCCAGACTTTTTTGTTATAGGATCTGGCGATCCTTTGCTGATATAACTGACCATGGAAGATAGCCACGGTTTGCCTTTCGTCTATTAAAGACAATTGGTGATACCTGTCTTGTACCTATTGGTCTTCATCTAGCTGAGCATCTATAAACACTCTGAGGGATTCCATTTCAACTTCTATGGGTAGCACTGCTTCCATCCCATAGGTTAATGCGTAGGGGGTTGCCCCAGTGGAAGTACGCATTGAGGTTCTGTAGGCTAACAGAGTAAGAGGCAATAGGTCAGGCCAATCTTTGTGGTTGGCGGACATCTTTTGCATAATCTTCTTGATGTTTTTGTTAGCCGCTTCAACAACACCATTCATCTTCGGACGATAGATGACAGAGTTAAGATGTTTGATGTGGAATTTACTGCATAATTCTTCCATCATTTTGTTGTTGAGGTTCTTAGCATTGTCTGACACAATCACCTCTGGTTGTCCATATCGACAAATGACATTGTTTCTGATGAAAGCTATGATGACTTCTTTAGTAACCCTGGGGAAGGAGGCTGCCTCTACCCACTTGGTGAAGTAGTCGATCATGGTAAAGATAAATCGATGTCCATTACTGGCTTTAGGCTCAATGGGCCCGATAACGTCCATTCCCCACATTGAGAAGGGCCAAGGTGAACTCATATTATGGGGTTCCTGTTGAGGGGCATGTATAGCATTCCCATGAATCTGGCACTGATAGCATCTCCTAACGTGGTCCTTGCAATCAACTTTCAGAGATAACCAATAATGTCCTGTCCTGAGGACTTTCTTGACAAGGAGGGGGCCATTCACGTGGGGGCCACAGACTCCACCATGGATTTCATCCATAAGCCTTTGGGCTTGATCTTTGTCTAAACATCTGAGGAGACCTAGTCCCGCATCTCTCAATCGGGTAGAATTTCATAGCAAGTCGATGGATCCGCCTTTTCTCAGTTGGGCTCGCTTCCGCGAGTGTAAATCCATCTCGTAGATATTCCTTGATATGCTGATACCAAGGATGTTGGATGGGAGGTAGCTCATCCGATACTTCTCCAACGTAATTCCCGTAGGCTGGGGCCTTGTGCAGGGAAATTGTGACGCTTGGCAAATGTTCCTTATCTGATATGCGAATCAAGGAGGCCAAAGTTGATAACGCATCCGCAAAGTCATTCCTATTACGAGGAATGTGTAGAAAGGAGATTTCTTCGAACTCCACAACCATCTGTAAAACTTGCCGATGGTAGGGCAGCAAATGTAGTTCCTTGGTTTGATAGATTCTGGTGGATTGTTTGATTACCAACTCTGAATCTTCGAAGACAGTTAACCACCTGATGCCCATTGATCTGGCAAGTTTTAGCCCCATGAGACAGCCTTCATACTAAGCTGTGTTGTTGGTGCTGACAAACTATAATTTGTGGCGACGAGATATCTGCTCCCGTGCGAGATACTAGAACCGCTCCGGCTCCGTAACCTTCCATATTAATGTACTCCATCAAAATACATCTTCCATGATTGGCGCGTATCGTACTGATGGTGTTGCTGAACTGTCATTACTCCTTCATTGGGGAAATATGTCTCCAAGGGTTTGAAATCCCCTGATTGTGCGGCGACCAGTTGATCCGCAATTCCTTGACCTTTGATGGACTTTTGAGTCACATATACGATGTCAAATTATTGTAGGATCAACTGCCATCTGGACAGCCGGTAATTTAACATGGGTTTATTGAACACGTATTTGAGAGGATCCAAGCGAGATATGAGATGGGTTGTGTGACCATGGAGGTAATGTTGTAACCTCATGGAAGCCCATGCTAAAGCACAACAAGTCTTCTCAATCAGAGTGTACTTGTGTTCACTACTGCTGAACCTTTTACTGAGGTAATAGATAGCTCGTTCTTGGCCTCTATCGTCTTTCTCGTCTCCAAAGACCCATATGGCATTGTCACTTATGGACGGATACATGAACAGGGGCACATCATCCCTGGGTGGTACCAACACGGGAGCTTTGACTAGCTGTTTCTTGATTGTGAGGAAGGCATTTTGACACTCATCATTCCATTTCATAGAGGAGTTCTTCCTTAATAGCTTGAAAATTGGCTCACAGGTTGTTGTGAGTTGAGGGATAAACCTGCTAATGAAGTTGATTTTTCCCAAAAATCCCTGTATTTCCTTTTCTGTTTGAGGAATGGGCATTTCTGTGATGGCCTGGATTTTAGCAGGATCCAGCTCAATCCCTTTGTGGCTGACTAGAAATCCTAGCAATTTGCCTGATTTAAAGCCAAAGGCGCATTTAGCTGGATTCAACTTCAAGTTGTACTTATGCAACCTGTTGAACAACTTTCTGAGATGGTCTATATGGTCATCCTCTTTCCGAGACTTGACAATGATGTCATCCACGTAGATCTCGATCTCTTTGTGCATTAAGTCATGGAAAAGAGCCATCATAGCTCGTTGATAGGTGGCTCCTGCATTGATGAGGCCGAATGACAACCGTCTATAGCAAAAGGTTCCCCACGGCATGATGAAAGCAGTTTTGTCACGATCTTCCTCAGCAACGATTATCTGATGATATCCTGCAAAGCAATCAGCAAAGGAGTACATGTCGTATTGCGCAATATTGTCAATGAGAATGTGGATAAATGGCACGGGAAAGCTATCTTTTAAGCAAGATTTGTTCAAGTTCGGGTAATCCACGCAAACTCGCACCTTCCCTCCGGGTTTAGGCACGTGAACAATGTTGGATATCCACTAAGGATATGTGGACACCATGATGATGCCAGCTTGAAATTGTTTCACAATTTCTTCTTTCACCTTTAAACTCCATTCAGGTTTCAATAGCCTGAGCTTTTACTTGACTGGCTTAAATCCCTCTTTAATGAGAAGGCGATGAAGGACAATGTCAGTGGACAAACCCACCATGTCTTCATGAGACCATGCAAACACATCCTGGAGTTGGGTTAATAACATAACCATGTCATTCCTTTGGTTTGGGGTAAGGTCTGAACCAATCTGGATTAACTTAGGGCTTTCTAAGGTTCTGAGATTGAAATAAGTGGTTTGATCAAGGTTGGGTTTAGGTTTGTCTTTGACCTATTCTTGAATTTCTGGAGGCACCTCAATGTCATCCTGTATTTCCATCAAGGCTGAATTCAACTCTACATCAAAGGTATAATCCTTGTGAAGAAGAGGCACCGTATCAGCAAGTACATGCACATCTAAATTCAGGGTCCTGAAACAAAATATGCTTTCACTTAGTATATATAAAATGTTTTGATCATACACAATGTTAGCATATACTGACAAAATAAGCTGCTAATACTGTACAGAAAAGTAAGCAATTATTATATCTATAGGGCAGAAAGAGTTCTGACCATTTTACCCTTGACGATTAATGCAAGGAGTGTTGTTCCAATTGGCAAGGGCAAAGTCCTGGTGGACCGCAGTGATGGAGGGATTGTCATCATCCTCCCTATCCCGAATGATGGCCATTATGTCTGGGAAATCATCATCTAGGGTGTATCTGTTGGTATGTTCATCATGAACGATGATGCGTATGCCTGACATCATTCGGATGACGTCTTGCTTGATTCTTCGTTCCTCCTCTTCCACTGCGGGATTTGGAACAAAGACTTCTTTCTCCTTCACCAGTACCGGCTTGGGAAATAACATAGCCATTACATTGGCCGGCACCTTTACAGGAGGTTGTGCGGACTCAGAGTTTGAAGGCGAAGATAAACGCCGCATGGTTGAAGCTGAAGGAATCTGCCGATGCTTATGAGGATTCCTATGACTAGAACTGGCATAATAGCCTAGTCCAGCTATTCTAGTTTGCTTGGTTAATCGAATTGGGTACTTGATACCCTGACAATCTTTACCCAGCCCTTGTCCCGGTTTATGACCCAACGACATCATTTCTTGAGTAGCCGACATTACCTCGGCAGAAAGCTTGGGTTCGGGAAATGGCGTTCCAATAGCATGGTATTGGGTATTACTTACTTCCAAAGCATGAAAACTGACCGGCTCAACATCTACGTTGGCATTGATGAATGGCATGTCTCCGTGTTGAGGACATTCTGGTTCAGCGTTGACCGTGACCAGGCTATTGTTTATAATGTATTTCAACTGTTGATGAATAGTGGAGGGGACTGCCCCTGCCATATGAATCCAAGGTCGTCCCAAGAGCAGGTTGTATCTCCAATCTATCTTGAGTACGTGGAAAGATACGCAGAATGTATGGGGACCAATTTTGATTGGCAGTTCAATTACTCCGACTGAATTCCAGCGGGCTCCATCAAAATCTTTGATGACGGTATGGCTACTCCGGAGTCGGTTGAGATTAATATTCATCTTCACCAAGGTAGCGAATGGAAAGATATTTAGAGATGAACCTCCATCTATTAAGACTCCAGCTAGCATGTATTCGGAGGATAAGACCGCAATGTGCAACGACTTGCAATGACCGGTCCCCTCGGGCGGTATGTCATCATCAGTAAATGATATCACATTGTTGTTGAAAATGTGATCAACCAAATGTTGAAATTTTTCCGTATCAACTGATGTTGGTAGATAGGCTTCTTCTAAAACCTTCAGCAAGATCTTCCGGTGATTCTCGGAAGTTAGGACCAAGTCCAAAATTGATATTTGTTGTGGAGCTTCTTTTAAGCTTAAAACCACCTTGGCTTCGTTATGACCCATAGTGCGGAGGAATTTTTCAATCTTCTCCATGGGTATTTTCCCCTTTGATTTGACGGTAGACTTCATATGTCACCCCCAAATCCCGGTACTTCATTACCTCAAGATTTGGTGTTCACGTAATCAAAACATTCATTTATAACTACCTAATCCTAAATAAAATTGAATAATAAACTTGCCCATACAGAAATTACATAAAATAATATCTCCTAGGTTATCTAACCTTTACAAACAATCATTTATGCGGAAAATTTAAATAAACTTCATTACAATCTTTAAACCAAAGTCTGATAATAAAACTATCAAAACTATTACAAGTCTTCAGTACTTGTTCATCTTTCCTTTTCCTTTACTAGTGCTAGGTACGTCACCCTTTCTATCTTTAGCTGTAAGGATTTTACAGGCAAGAGTGAGCAAACAAGGCTCACTTGAAATAACAATGAATAACTTTTACATTCTCTGCCCATTCAGGGGCTCAATAGAACTGAACAATAGGTTCTATTAACATCTTAAACATTCATTGCCCATTCAGGGGCTCAATAGAACTAAATAATAAGTCCTATTAACATCTTAACATTCCTTGCCCATTTAGGGGCTCGATAGAACTGAACAATGAGTTCTATTAACATTTTAAACATTCACTGAGGGTCTAATGACCACGAACCTTGTCCACAGTTATAAGTAATCTTTCAACTTAAACTTTTACAATCATACGACCATAATGACTTTAAGGTACCTAGGGGGATCAACCCTTCGTACATGTATTGTATACAAACATTTTAGCGCAAAGTACAAAACTAAGCGTAACCCATATAAATAGGGTTGTTCATCTCAAGATTTTGAGTACAAGTCCTACCCCAAAGATAGTTTGGTTTGGATACACTTCAAGGTAATTTGGAATTCAACGGACATCAACTAAGGATTAGTTGAATAAAAGATAATAACACTATGTTATTGAATAATCCTGACTGAATAAACATTTCGTTCTAAGTTCATGCTTTAGGAATAATTCTAATAGCATAACAATTGAATAATATATCATACCTTGCTTTGAACAATATTAAGCTAAGGTTATATCTTAAAATTTATTATCAAGCATGCACAACAAATAATAACTTAAACAATAAACTGATTCAACAGAATAACGATACTTGCATGCTAATATAACAAGTTTGGAGTTAGGAAAAACTTGCATAATCATAATAACTATCTCAACAAAAGTGTGGAGATGGGAAGCTTGTATCATCATGAATAACTGGATACAATTAAGTTGCTTAATGGAAATACTTTACTCAATAAAGTATAGCATATGAAATTTGCATAACGAAGCATTAGGATTAGAAAACTTGTATAAACACAACAAACTAACTTAACGAGAGTATGGAGTTAGAGAACTTGCCTTGTGCGTAGATTAAACTGTTATAATCCAAATCACAATTATCCTATATACATATGTTAACATGACATAATCAGTTAGTAACAACATACTATATCTCTACATCACGTATGCTTTGATTATAAATTGTATAATCCAATTCTATCCATTAAAACTAATAACAATATTTGTTAGTTAGTAATTCCATGTTCACTCATGTTATTAACATACTATAATACCAAAAATACATACTCAACATTTATCATATATCATTCCATAAAAAATTAGACTTTTGTGCAAGATAAAAGTCGCTTTTCGAACTTTTCATTAAGTGGGCAGCGGCGCCATAGTTTGAAGAATGTGGGCATTACTGCACATTATTGAGTGGCGTCAGTCATGAGACTTATATAGGGACTTGGCGTCATGAGCGAAGTTCAGCGCCACTGTATGTGTAAGTCTGGTTGGGGTGCGACTTTTGGCGCTAAGGCGTGAAACTTGACGTTGGAGCGTGAATTTTGACGCTGGGGCGCCGAAACTCACAGAACCAAAACGAAGAACAGAGCCAAAGCTACTGCCTTGATTTCTGACAACAATCAACACCCAATAACATGTATAACTTCTATAAATTACACATACACGTTAACAATCATCTCTATACCAATTACCAACAATTGAACAACAAATTTTAAAGACTTAAATCACTAAAATAATATTTGGTTAAAACTCAAAACTCCATTCTTGACAAATAGAATACAGTGAACTAAAATTCCACTGTTATCAACCAAATTTGATTCGTTTGAAATACAAGTATGTCAACATATAAACCAATTAACATGTATAGTTCAATTCCTTAGTTAGCATACACAATTTTGATATTTCTACAAAACATATATTCGTATATATTTTTCACTGTAAAACCAAGTTCTCTTTCTAAATCGTAATTTACCATACAACAATATATATATATATATATATATATACACACACACACACACACACACACACACACACACATATATGCTAACTATAACATTATAACAACAACAATTCTAGAACATGGTTTACAGATAATTTTTGGTAAAAAAAACCTTAACAAAGTGAATGACTTTCAAGAACAAGAGACTTTAAACCTAATGACGTAAAACATATATGTCTACATAAAAATAAATTTAGGTTATAAACACCTACCTTTTGTTGTTAAGAAATACTTGTTAAACCCTTAGAAAAGCTTGAAGAACTCTGGATTTTCCTAGAATCCCAGCCCTTTCTCTCTCAACTATCTCTGTATTCTTTTCTTTCTTTTAGCAGACAACTCTAAGGTAAAACTGATAACAGTATACGTATACTAAATAAAAACCAACGTAAGTCTTTTTCAATTATAAAAAAAAATTGACGCTCACTAATGATTCGTATTAATTTTGCAGTTATCAAAATAATATATATATATATATATATATATATTATTTATTAAATTAATAATTTATATTCAAAAGAAAACCAAAAGCCATAAGGCTTTGTTTGGCAAACCATTTAAAAATAAAGGATTAATATACTTAAACCTTGTTTGGCAAAACTAAATTAAAATTAGTTTAATTTATTTTAATAACTCTTTATCACCTAGTTATTTGTAACACTTTTTTTTAATAACAATTTATTAAATAAATCACTTAATCACATAAGTCAATCCACATAACACATTAATTATTTAACAAATAAATAATTAACTAAATCAACTCAATCAAATTGAATAATTATTTATTCAATAATAAGCACATCCAATAAATATTTATATAATCAATAAATATTTATAATTTACACTTAAAAATATGGAATGTTACATCATTCCCCTCTTATAAGGATTCTGTCCCCAGAATCACAACTCAAACAACACATTTAAACTTAAAAATATGGAATGTTACATCATTCCCCTCTTATAAGGATTCTGTCCCCAGAATCACAACTCAAACAACACATTCGTTACATTCTTCCCTATTTACAAAGATTCTATCCCCATAATCGAAGACACAGATTAACCAAATAACTCAGGGTACTCTTTCATCATTTTCTCTTCGAGTTCCCACGTTGCTTCTTCAGCATTGTGGTTTCTCCATATCACCTTCACAGAAGGTATCACTTTATTCCTAAGCACTTGTTCTTTCCTGTCGACTATCTGGATAGGAACCTCTTCATAAGACAAATCTTTCTCGAACTGCAACGGTTCATACTCGATCACGTGATTGTAATCGGGTTTATATGGTCGTAACACCGAAATATAAAAAACATTGTGATTGTTTTCCAACTCTGGAGGTAGAACTACCTCGTAAGCTACCTCTCCAACTTTTCGCAGCACTTCAAAGGGTCCAGTAAACCCCGGACTTAGTTTTTCCCTTCTTACCGAAACAAATTTTCCCCTTCCAAGGAGAAACTTTTAGGAATACATAGCTTCCTACGTCAAATGCACGATCTTGCCTGTGTTGATCAGCATACTTCTTTTGTTGGTCTTGAGCTTCTACCAATCATGTCCTGATGAGTTTGATAACCTCAGCAGTTTGTTGCACTAGTTCTGGTCCTAGCAGTTGACGTTCACCAACTTCATCCCAAAGACCGATTGGAGTTTTGCACTTTCTGCCGTATAACGCTTCGTAAGGCGGCATGCCGATGCTCGCGTGATAACTATTATTGTAGGCGAATTCCACCAATGATAATTGTTCTTCCCAGCTTCCTTTGAAATCCATAACGCATGCTCTTAGCATATCTTGCAATGTCTGGATCGTTCGTTCGCTTTGGCCATCTGTTTGTGGATGATAAGTCGTACTCATTCGCAAATCGAGTTCCCATGCATTCTTGTAGTCTCTTCCAAAATTTGAAGTGAATCGCGGGTCTCTATCGGACACAATTGACACCGGCACTCCATGTCTCAAACGATTTCTTTAATGTACAATCTTGCTAAATCGATCAAGATTGAACCTAATCTTTATTGGTAAAAGTCTACCGATTTCACCATCGTCCACTATCACCCATATTGCATCACATCCTCTCTGAGTAGTTGGAAGACCCACCACAAAATCCATCGTGATGTGTTCCCACTTCCATTCCGGTATTTCCAACGATTGAAGTAATCCGTTGGGTCTTTGATGTTCGGCTTTTACTCTTTGATATGTCAAACATTTAGCCACGCATTTTGCAACATCCCTTTTCATATTCGACCACCAAAAATGTCGGCGTAAATCTTGATATATCTTCGTGCTTCCTGCATGAATCGAATATCTTGAGCTATAAGCTTCGGTCAAGATTTCGTCTTTCAGTTCTGGTGTTGCTGGAACCCAGATTCTTCCCTCGTACCGTAGTAATCCTTCGGTATCGACCTTGTATTTTGTATCGCTACCATCAACCATATTCTCTTTTATCTTCCCACATTCTTCATCTTGTAACTGAGCGTTCTTCACCTTGTCCAGTAAAGTTGGATCGGCTTCTAACTGAAATAACCATTCATCGGATTCCTGTGGAAATTTGTTTTCCAGCTCTAACTTTGTCATTGCTGAAATGAGCTCCTCCTGAGTTGTTATCAGCATCAACTTCTCCCGACCTTTCCTACTTAAAGCATTTACAACCACATTCGCTTTGCCTGGATGATAAAAGATCTCACAATCGTAATCCTTTATCAATTCCATCCATCTTCTCTGACGCATGTTCAGATCCTTCTGAGTGAAAATATACTTCAGACTTTTGTGGTCTGTGTAGATCTCAAATTTCTCTCCATACAGATAGTGTCTCCATATTTTGAGAGCAAATACTACTGCAGCCAACTCCAAATCATGAGTCGGAAAACCCTTCTCATAATCCTTCAGTTGTCTCGATGCATAGGCAATGACTTTGCCGTTTTGCATCAGAACACAACCCAATCCTTTGTGTGAGGCATCACTATACACCACAAAATTTCCTGTACTATCTGGTAGTGTTAACACAGGTGCCACACTTAGCTTCTTCTTCAAATCTTGGAAACTCTCTTCACATTTCTCCGTCTAAATGAATTTCACAGCTTTCCGTGTCAAATTTGTTAACGGAGTGGCTATCTTGGAAAAATCTTGTATAAATCTTCTATAATAATCGGCCAGTCCCAAGAAACTCCTCACCTCCGAAGGTGTCCTTGGTTGTTCCCAATTTATTATAGCTTCCACTTTCGATGGATCCACTGAAATCCCATCTTTGTCAATTACATAACAAAAAATTGTACACGATCGAGCCAAAATTCGCACTTAGAGAATTTCGCGTACAGCTTTTCCTTTCTTAGTGTCTCCAATGTCAAACGTAAATGTTCCACGTGTTCTTCTTGAGTTTTGGAATACACCAGAATGTCGTCAATAAATACCACTACGAATTTATCTAAGAATGGTTTAAACACCCTGTTCATCAAATCCATTAACGCGACAGGGGCATTTGTTAAACCAAAAGACATCACCAGAAACTCGTAATGTCCGTACTGAGTTCTGAATGTTGTTCTAGGTATATCCTCCTTTCTTACCTTCAATTGGTGATACCCACTTCTCAAATATATTTTTGAGAAATATTTAGCACCCTTCAACTGATCAAACAAGTCATCTATTCTAGGTAACGGATACCTATTCTTAATAGTGACCTTGTTTAACTCCCTATAATCAATGCAAAGACGCATTGATCCGTCCTTCTTCTTCTTCACGAATAATAATAAAGGCTCCCCACGGTGATACACTTGGTTGAATATACTTCTTGTCCAAATAGTTCTTGCAGCTTGCACCATCGGTTCCTTCATTTCTACCGGAGCCATTACAGTATGGGGCCTTCGATATTTGCAAGTTCAGCGCTAAGTCGATTCTTAACTCAATCTCTCTATCGGTGAAGTCTGGCAAATCTTAGGAAATACATCTACGAATTCCCTAACCACTGGTATCTCCTCCAGTTTCACACCCTTCTTCTGAGTATCAACTATGTAAGCTAAGTAACCCACACAGCCTTGACTCAACAATTTCTTGGCCTGCATAATCGTCAGACATTTTATTTGTCTAGACGACTTGCTACCATAGAAAAATACCTTTGACGGAGTCATAAGGTTTACAAACTTCTTGTGACAATCAATTACTGCTCCATATTTGAACAGCCAATCCATTCCCAAAATTACATCAAATTCCCCGAGTCTAATCGGAATTAAATTTACCATCAGGATATTCCCTTTAATGTTCACTCTACAATTCTTGTATACGAACCTAACAAGAATCACCTCCCTATTCGCAAATTCTATGTTCAAAGGGAAATTCAGTTCTTCTCTAGGCAATTCTAACCTCTTAGCAAATTCATCAGATATAAACGAGCAAGTAGCACCCGAATCAAATAATACATAAGCATTAATATCGTTGATTGGGATAATACCTGACACCACATCTTTTGATTGGACATCATCTTGCACAGTCATGTTGAATGTTCTGGCTATGGGTTTGTTTGATGTTGTAGGTCCAGCAATGGCCCTTGTTCCTCCACTGCTACCTCCCTTGCTTCTTATTGTTTCTCCGACCTTCTTCTGAGGGCATTCACAAGAAAATGATCCTTGGATCCGCACGTGAAACAGACATTCTTCTTGGGTTGGGTGCAATTTGAGGCGATGTGACCCTCTTGGCCACAGTTGAAACATGCACGTTTCCCCATCAAGCACACACCCTTATGAAACGTCCCGCATGTAGCACATGCTTCAAACTTCCTAAAGCTGCTGGTTACCCCCTTTGGTTTCCAAAGACTTCTGCTTCGCTCCATTTCCTCTTCAAGTTGTTGTTGTTGTTGTTGCCACTTCCATTGCCTTCGCTACCATTTTTCACTTCCACCTCATTCTTCTTCTTCTTCTGCTCTTGATTGAATTTTGTCACTGCCTCACCTCCACCTTCTTCAAGTGAGTACAAACCTTTCTCCATCATCGCTATAAACGTCTTCAACTAGAACAGGAAACCCTCATGTGATGTACCTGTGGCTTCATCCCCTGTTCAAATCTTTTCGCCTTTACGTTTCAAATCTATCTTTAATTTGATTGAATTGACGCTCACTAATGATTCGTATTAATTTTGCAGTTATCAATATAATATATATATATATATATTATTTATTAAATTAATAATTTATATTCAAAAGAAAACCAAAAGCCATAAGGCTTTGTTTGGCAAACCATTTAAAAATAAAGGATTAATATACTTAAACCTTGTTTGGCAAAACTAAATTAAAATTAGTTTAATTTATTTTAATAACTCTTTATCACCTAGTTATTTGTCACACTTTTTTTTAATAATAATTTATTAAATAAATCACTTAATCACATAAGTCAATCCACATAACACATTAATTATTTAACAAATAAATAATTAACTAAATCAACTCAATCAAATTGAACAATTATTTATTCAATAATAAGCACATCCAATAAATATTTATATAAATCAATAAATATTTATAATTTATACTTAAAAATATGGAATGTTACACTTCATCACCCGTTGGGGAAGATACAGTGGATTTTCCTTCGACACTGCAGCAGTTGTTTGTGAGGTGGATCCTTCACCTTCTCCATAATTCCATGGAACCTTACGTAAGCTAAAAATAGGATATTGTGCTCTGTACGACAAGTTGATTGGCTCGGGAGTGACCACTTTTAAAGGATTGTTGCTTCCCTTGAGTTGAATTGTTGGCATTGTGAGTAATTTGTTAGCCCCATAAGTTTCAGTGGATATGACTTCTACCACACTCTTCCACTTAGTAGGACCTGTATTCTCACGTGCACGTAACACAGTATCATCGTCCGCTAGTTGCAGGACACCACTGTCAATTAGATTTTGGATAAGGTGGCGGAGTGCCCAACATTCTTTTGTGATATGACCACGAGAATGGGAGTGATATTGACATACTCCATCAGAGTTGTACCGTCCTAAATGGGGGTTGATTGGAGGTAGAAGAGAACTGATCCTTCTTTCATTGATTAACATCTGAAGGATTTCCTCCGTAGGTTGGCCTAAATAGGTGAATTCACTTTTGTTAGCAAAATCCCGACGGGCTTTGGCATTTACTCTCTTTGTCACTTTGTCTTCCAACATTTCATTTTCTGAAAGTGACGAGGGAATATTCATGACAAGAGGTAGGAGACTGGCGTGCTCCTAGCTGATTAATTGATGAGTCACTTGATGCTGATAAGTCACCAATTCTGCCAATTGTTCAATTTTCTTGCATAGAGCTTTCATTTTTCGTTCCATTGTGAACTAGAACTTGGCATAATCCCATTTGTCAACACCATCTTTGAGGATCTAGGAGGATTCACAGTAGAAATTAGAATTCTGTCCATTGTTCCAATTGATCATGTTGACCTCTTCTTCTTTGTGTTGAGGAAGAGGGTTGTCTTGAACGTGAGGTTGATCTGGTTTGGTGACCACGATCTCACCGTTGTCTATCAGGTCTTGGATTTTGTGCTTCAAGGCCCAATAATCCTGAGTATCATGTCCAGGCGCCCCGACATGATAAGCACATTTCCGAGCAACATTGAAACCCCGTCCATTAAGGCTGGCTGGTGGAAGAAGATGCGTAATTTTCTTCTGTGTTGTCAGAAGATTGAGAATATTCTCGAGGGTGTCCCCTAAGGTTGTGAACACTCGAGGGCGTTTGAATTCTCCACCTTTTGGTATTAGAGGGTTCGCAGACTGTGCTTGAAAGGGAGTGTAGTTTCTCCTTTGAATAGGCATGTTCTGACTGCCTTTTTGACCCTGTAGTATCAGGGAAACATCTTCCTCTTTCCTTTTATGGACCCTCCAGGGGTTGTTTCCATAATTTTCGGATTGGATGTGATCAGCAATAGCTTTGAGGGCAGCTAGGTCTTGAATCTTTCCAGACTTCAAACCCATCTCAGCCATCTCCCCGTGTTTGACCATTTCAGAAAATGGTTTACCGATGCCGGCTAAAACTCTTTCATAGAAAGGAGCTTCTTGTATGTCTATGAAAGTCATGACCATTTATGATTCTGTCATGGAAGGACTAACTTGGGCAGCCAGGCGTCTCCACCTTTGAGCATACTCTCTGAACGACTCATTAGACTGTTTCTTAATCTTGGTAATTTGATACCGATCAGGAGCCATCTAAGATTGAAAGTTGTATTGAGTGAGGAAAGCATGTGCTAGCTCTTCCCAGCTATGGATCTTTGAGTTGTCTAATCTTGTGTACCATGAACGGGCTTCTCCAGTTAGACTTTTTTGGAACAATTTCATTCTGAGCTTTTCATCCTCTGCATAAGATCCAAGTTCTCCAATAAACACCTTTAAATGTGTGTAAGGATCTCCTAACCCGTCATATTTTTTGAAGTCAGGAGTTTTTAACTTTTCTGGATAATGAACACCAGGGAAAATGCAAAGATCAGCATATGAAACACTCCCGTGTGTTCCAATTCCTTTGATAACACGAAGGGTCTCTTCCATTTCGAGGACTTTCATTTTGATGTCACCAGTGTCTGGATCTCCAGTGGGATGGGCAGCATCATGAGTTTTGTTGGTCGTATCCAACTGCATTTCAGGTATTGTAATGACCCGGGTTCCCCCTTGTGTGGAGGATTCAGCATGTACGGGTATTTTTGGATCCTGAGTAAACTAGTGTAGTTCTTTGAGTAGAACAACCAAATCTGTAATTTGTTTGCTTAATTCATCGAATTCTTTGCGAGAAACTGGATTAAGGTCAGTCTGGTCAGATGACGACATGATTGACTGTAGGCATGTAGCCTTTTTGGATTTTGACCGGGTGGTAGGTCCGATTGGTTCCCTGCGAAAGACTTGCATAGTTTAGTCTTTAGGGAATGTGTATAATAACATGCTATGTGATGTGTCCATTTTAGGATTTTTATCCTGCAAAACGGATGTCAGCTGTTTGTAGCATGTTAATTAAAATATGAATGTGTAAACATTTCTTCATATTTCTCATTACATGGAGATAGATATGGAATGAAATTACAAGTAACTGTGTTTACAAGTAATTGAAATGAGAGAGCATGAAGAGACTTTCCTCCATTTTGGGTTTATTAGAAGTTGACCTATCTTAGGTTACTCTCGCGGCTTTTTGGCATGAAGGTTCCCAAATCATCGCAATTTACTCAACGGGAAATTAATCCGGTCTTTCAACTGGAGCGAATTTGGGTGGTACTTTTCCTAAGCCTCAGGGAATCAGTCTTCCCACAAGTCCAGTAATCAAACACCGACGGGATAGCCTCCTGGTGGAGGGACCACATAACATACATTCACATACATCGCGTCTCACCGTATTAAAATGATGATATGTGCGAAGCACTAATATCACAAGCAGTTATGGTGTGAGGCACTAAGTGCAATAAGAAAATGCATTCGTACACATTCATCATAAATGTAAATGCAACATCCACACACAAGCAGATAACAATTTTGAAAAGATTATAATAGCGGCTTAAGTCCTCTTACTGGAGTCCCCAGCAGAGTCGCCACCTGTCGACGTCGAGATTTTTTAGTTGTCCCTTTCCGTTAATTGTTCTTTGGTGTTCTCATTTTAGGTGAGATTTGTTTGAAAAAACAAGTGAAAAAGGTCCGACATGTATAATGTCGACGATGGACTGTTAAGAGTCGCCAGTTGGTTTTTTAAATGGTTGTACCAATACAACCGAGAAAAGGTTTTCACATTGACCCAGTGATGTGACACTTCTAAACAGGTTGGTGAAACCGAGATTCATTAGGGTCTGGGGACTTGGTTATGCGGAGGGAAGGTGTTAGGCACCCCCCGACATCTGTGTTACTACGGTGACCGCCTCTTTTCAAGAAATTATTATCTGAATATGTGTGTGTGTGGGTCAATGTGCTGTTATTTGGAAGTAGTGCGAGGCCTCGTTTGCACCAATATACACAGGGTTTGAATTTATGTAAAAATTCAGTTTTTGGCAAGATATAGCAATGATGTTTTATAAAAAAGGTTTTTCAAACCCTGATGCTCAATAGTAATTGAGACCTTTTACACTCCCATTTTATTAAGTGTTCGGCTTGATTGATTTTATTTTACTGATGCGAGACATCTGTACGAAAATAATGTACAAAATAATGCCGACTTCCTCGTGGGTATGGAAACCATCTGAAGAAATTCAGACATCGCACAATAAAATACAAGTTTCTTACAGCTGAAAATGTCCATCACGGGAACCAAATCTAGATCCAATAGGCTGAATCTGTGATCACATGATTTCTAGGCGCACATGATACTGCAATTTGTATGAAAACAAAGATGGCGGTATATATATAAAAGCTGTAAATATATATATACAGACATGATCACCAACCACGAAGCACCTCCATGGGGGATCAGAAATGTAAATAAAGCTGTAAAAGCTATCAACCGCCACGGAGGAACTCCAAAGTGACTTAAACGTAAATAAAGTCAGTATTAAAGCAATCAATCGCCACGAAGTGAACTCCGTGCAGATTTAAACATAAAGAAAGTCAGAAGCGATCCACCACCACGTAAGTAAACTCTGTGTGGGACGAAATATATATATATATATATATATATATATATATATATATATATATATATATATATAAGCGATAAACGCTTTCCGGATGTAAAATGCAGTGCTCATCGTAAGCGTAGTTCGACAACAACTATATATATAAGTATATATATATAAAAGTGAGTAAACGCACCAGATGTAAAATCCAGGCTCATCGAACAGAGTCCGACACACAGTTAATATATATAAATGTATATTTCTATATTAAAGTAGTAAACGCTCCAGACCGAAGTCTAGGCTCTTCGAAAAAAGTTCGACACACAGTTCATATATATATATATATATATATATAAGCAAATAAACGCTCCAGACCGAAGTTTAGGCTCAATTGAGACATAACTCGATACTGTTAGTTCATAGATATAAATATATATGTATATACAAATTGAAAGTGTGTGAGAAGGCTTACAGTAACTGACAAAGAAGACTTCTATATCTTTAAAGTGGGTAAACATTGGTTTGTAGGTACAAAAGTAGCTATATATGAGCTCAAAGGTGTTTAAAATGAGAAAGTACTCCGTATGGGGTGAGTACAGAGCAAATTGGGTAGGGCTTCCTCGCCGTTTTCTCTTGAAAAATGGCCACCCCAAGCCCTCTACTTATAGAGAGTGGAGCCGCAGGTGTACCAGAGGCAACCCGGGTTGGCCTGAGTTTCTCGGGTCGGGTCGTCTCGTAGTACGTGCACTCGGGCACTGTAATGTCCACTCGAACTTTCAAAAGTGCAATCCAGGCATCCAATTAAGGTATACAGGACCTATTTCAGACCGTCATTTTTGAGAGTTGTACAATGGCATGGGATTAGAGTTTGTACGAAGTCATTGAAGATGGGACGATGCCCTCTGGTCTTAAAGCTTCAAATTCCATCCGTTACCCCGTACAATAGTCACTCGGGATTGGTTCTCCTTGATTCTTATGGGACATCGTTGTGTAGAGATGTGTATGAAATGTTGAGACGAAGTGGCGTGGCATCGCGTTGGCGAAATGATGATGTTGCCCCTCACCGGTGTTATCGCCGGTTTGGGTTGATAAAGCAGACGTTGCTCAGGGCTTCGCTGAGATTGAACTGCTGCAATTATTGAAGGTCCTCAGTGTAATCTCTGAGGTGTGCATATCCTCCAGGTGTTATCTCTGGGTTGGTACGGAGTATCTCGTTGTGAGAGCCGAGATTGAAGCTGGTTGCATTTGAAACAAGCATTTTCGGGGTTATCGCCAAAACTGCATTCCTTGGGGTAATCACCAAGGTTGGTGGCTATTCCCATGATTGGGACTGAGACTGGATACCTCGGGGTTATCTCCGAGATTAATCGGTCTTCTCCGGTGTGTGTTCCAGTATTGGATCTGCACGCCTCGGGGTTATATCCGAGGTTTGAATTGTTACTCCCCAGTGTGTGCTCTGGGGTTGATCTTCGAACTTAGGTAGTATCCTAATGGATATGGATTGTCTTTCGTGGTTCCTCTTAAAAGACGCAATTTGTCCTCTCCCGCAATGTTAGTGACGAAGAATGAGTAAAATTCGAGTGTCTACAAAGTTCATCTCAAGGACCAGGACGGAAAACGATTGTAGAATAGATTCTGAAGTGAAATCGTCGATCGTAGTGAAACCTCAATGATCGTAGAGTAGGCTCGATGATTGCAGTCTTCCCAGAGGATACACTAGCTTATAGGGAGCTCGGAAGAACAAGTCATATGACCAACTATTCAGATCGTGTGGAGATAAGTTTGAATACAGTTTGGAAAGATGCCCTATAGACTCACCTCAGAAGTTCAGTGCCCAAACTATCATGAGGTACATCAGTGGTTAAGCCATGCAATTTCAAGATAAGGATTAGTATCAAAACATCCACTGAAGCATCTCTCAGAAGACGATCGTTGAGTCTATAAAGAAAAATATAGAGTCCATAGCTACCTCACCAAGCTACTCTACGTACTGAAAAAGGTCAACGGTCAATCCACGTCAGTAACACCTATTTTCTTAAAAGGAACATCAAACTGAAAAGTTTATGGGGAGTTACAGTTTCTTACTAGGCATCGTGCAACCAATGACTGGCTAACACATCACAGCTTATGTAGAGTCAGAAGGAACTATCATAAAGATAAATTCATAATCTCCAAACAGTTATCAGAAGCTATCGAACCTCTCTCCCTCTTTTTTTTCAAACCCTAGAATCCTCTTCACAGCCTGAATCCATTAAACCTCTAGATTCGCCCAAATCACATTCAACTATCTCTCATAAGAATTATGAAACTAAATACCCATCTATTTTGAACCCTCAAAATGGAAGAATGACGTGTTATAACTGGAATCCAACTTGGCTTCAAGAAGTTCAAAAGATCAGAAATGAAGTTTCAGAGATATACTTGAGCTTGTAAAGAATGTTGGGTTTTCTGAATGCCTAAAAGCGAACACTCCGGTCTATACTGAGCTAGTAAAGTAATTCTACTCTAATGCATCGATAGATTTTGGGCTTCTGTCCATAAAGGTCAAAGGAGAAAGCCCGAAGATAAGGGCATCATGCATCAACCAATGTCTAGGGTTTCCTGACCAAGGTCCGATAAACCTCGAGGAAGTTGACATTGAAGAAGGAAAGAAGTTAATGAGTTACAGGAGGAATGTAAATCTAAAGGATATGAAGGAGTTTCCTGAAGAATTTGAATTCTTGGCTGAGATTATAGGAAAATGCATCTTTTGCAAGGACACTGCACATGATACTGTTAGCGATATGCAATTGAGAGTTATGACTGCAATCGTTATGAAGCAGCAGATGAACTTTGGAGCCCTTTTAATTGATTGGTTAACTAAATGGCTGGAAAAGGCTGAGATGAAGAAGTCTACAGATAAACCACTCACAAAGGTTTTTCATGGAAGACTCTTGAGCATTGTACTAAAGAAAAAGCTGAAAAGCAAGATAAGGGATAATGAGGGAGAACCACTGAATGTCCACAAAGTGACATCCCCAGAGCTGTTTGAAAACTGGAAGAAAAATCCCAAGGAAAATGAGAGGCTAATAACATCTAGAAGCACTAGCATGGTCTCGGTAAAGAAGAGAAAGGCTCAAGAGGTGGAAAGTAAGCCATCTCATTCTGAAGACTCTATACCAGTAGCAGCCACACAAGCAAAGAAGAAGTCTAAGAGTTTGAAGAGTACAAAGGCTCCACTAAGAAATCTCTCCACTGAATAAAAGAGACATGGAGCAAGAGAAGAAAATGCATCAACTGCAGTAACCCCAAACAGAAGAAGAAGTAATAGATTACTCCAAGGGCCATCCAAGAAGAAAGCAAATGAGTCAGTTCCAGCTTCCCAAGAAAGTATATCTACCAAAGAAGAGAACGTAAAGTCAGAAGATGATAAGGGAACTGAAAGCTTCAAGAATGAATCCTCAAGGAGCAAGCCCAATAATGAAGAAAAATGTACAAGTCATGTGGCTAACACTCAGAGTAGCCACTCTGCTAATGAAGAAAGGATGAAAGATGAAACAATTGCATCTTCTAATGTTAATGCTCTAACAAATTCATATGATGGATCAAAAGATGTTGAGTTCAAAGAAAAAGGACCTGTTCCTATTGTTGCTGAACATCAAGCAAGCTTATTTGATGATACACAGGCTTTAGATTCTAAAAAAGAAGAAGATTCTGAAACTCCTATAGCTGAACCTCCAAGGAGAAGAAAGAGCAACAAACTACTTGCTAAATCTGTCCCAAAGAATCAAGTAGAACCCTCTACTGCAATCATTCAATTGAGTGATGATAAGTCTGAATCCAAGGAAGAAGATACTAAAGAAGGTACTAGTGATGAGAATCAGCATGAAGGATTCACTGATGAATCAAATGAAAGAAGTCAGCATGATTAAAGCTCAAAAGGTGAAGAAATGGAAAAAGATTATAGATCTACAAATCACGAATCAGAGGAATTAGCAGATTATCCTATTCTCTCTCCAGCTAGAGTTCGCAGAAGAATAGTGGTGGAAGTCCTTGATGAACCAAAAGATGCACCACCAGAAAGATGGGTAAGCTATAGAAACGAATAACTCAAAGTTGTAAGGATGACTACAGACGATGTGTTTAACAACTGGATCAACATGGAGTTAGACCACACTACAACTCTGTACAATCCTGATGACCTTATGATGAGATGATATTTCCCATGGATGCCCTAGTTAAAGGCATATACTGAAAAGGATGGAAGTTACTTCAGCTGGTGTTAGTCACAGTTTTCGAACTTGGAGCTAGTGTCACAGAACTTTCCAAGAGTAAAGAAGTTTGCAACCAAGATGATCAAAGACCAGTCTCACTTCAAAGTCTACCGACATGCTGGTAACCACTACATTCCCTACGATTGTAGAGTGGGTTCTGATGGCAGAAGGATTATGCACAAGAAGATGATCGTAGAGTCCTTTCACTATACCAATGAAGATGATCAAGTTCAGTTTGAGAGGCTTCCCTCTATCCAATCACATTTGTCTGACATTCCTTCATCCTCTAATAGTGATTGGCACTCAACGATTTATCAGATTCTCACTTCTTTCAAAAATCTGTTTGAGAATAAAAATTATAGAGTCCAATCTGGTGTTCAAAAAGAACATGCCCACCCATATGACCAAACACCTACGGAGCAGGACTTACTGAAGAACTCTGATGAGTTGGTTGAGAAGATGTTTATCATCACTGAAGAGGCAAAGACGTTGTTAGAAGAAGGAGAAAAGGTGTTTCAAAATAGACTCCAAGCCTCTATGTCTGATATATCTCTCAAAATCAAAGAGAGAGATCAAATCTATCTGAAGGCTGTAAATGATCAGAAGGCAGAAGCTCTACGAGCATAGAAGGCCAATGAAGAGCAAATCCTATCCCTCTCTGACAAGATTGACAATCTGAATCAGTCTCTCTCATTACAAATTGAGCTGAGCTAACAAGAACTTAAGATTGAGGATGGTAACTCATCTTACCTGATGGAGGAACTTATGTCCAACATGGAGCAGCTTTCACAAGTGATTAATGACAAAAATCGGGAGAAAAAGAGGTATAGAAAAAGGCACTCAAGGAAGAGCAAGGAGAAGAGAAGAAAAGAAGACAAAAAGGCCAAGAGAAAGGCAAAGAAGAAGATATCAGTAGTAGAAGCAGATTCATCATCTGAGGGGGAGCCAAAGGATGATGATCCTATGAATACAGAGTTTGAGGGGGAGCCAAAAAAAGAAGAAGAGCATGAATCTAAGGGGGAGCACAAAAAAGAAATGAAGTCACCATCCCAGGGGGAGCAGGAGCAGGAGCAAAGAGACTAAGCAGATAAGTAGTTGATCAACGGACATCCTGGAAACATATATGGAGCCAAAAAGGTACATCTCTATCTAGTTAGGTATGTTATGGATCAAGGATGTAAAGTGTCATAGTTTATGTAATTCCAAATTATTATCAATGACATTCATGATTATCTGTTTTAGAAATACAACTGCTCACTGTATATAAGATTCATTCATCTCATGCATATGCTATAATTGTTTTTGTCATAATCAAATAGGGGGAGATTGTTAGGAATAAGCATGTGAATGATATTCCTATTTATATATGATTTGATTATGATATGTATAAATGAATATGCAAGTATACTTTCATTAAGAAAGGCTGTAAAGTCCTTTGATAGATAATAGGAACATATGTACAATGACTTAGAATGAATTGATCAAATATGTTAGGTTGATCCTACATAAGAAAAATAGCTTTGTAAAGTCCTTAAAAAGAAATAATGTACAAGGACTATAAATATAAAAAGATCAAGCATGTTAGGTTGATCTTGTAATGTAATAGATAGGCTTGTCTGATCGTTGAGCACTGCACCAAAAATCGTAGTCTGCTAGGAGAGTCAAGGAAAACTCGAGAGCTATCAAGGCAGAATCATAGTTTACAAGATAGTAGATCTCGGAGTACATCGACTGCCAGGAGAGACGAGGAAGGATCGTAGTGTGTCGAGAAGAACTTCCTCGGAGCTGTAGTGTGACGCCCCCAAAATAGGTATATATCACCCATTCTGAGTTGCCAAATTCATGGTACAAAATTCAAATACAACTTAATTAATACAATTATCGTGTATATATGACAAAACATATGCTTACAGTTTTAACACGAATATTGTCTTCTAGACAATATCCAAACTCAAATTCAATCTTATTACAATTATTATCACACTATTTCATAGAATAGTGAGGACTACTAAAATAACCATCTGGACCGTCAATCCGTTCCTCGACTAGTCCCAGCTATATTCTCATTTCTTGAAGAGAACAATGAAAGCAAAGGGTTAGCTCAACTAGCCCAGTAAAGAATATTATGACTAAGATAATACAGAATAAATTATCGTTAGCCTTCAATAGTGTTAAATTGATAGAATATAATAGACAACAAGTTTAACTACAGCGGAACAAATAATCCATTAGAAGAGTCAAGTAGAGCATGATATCTACTATCTTCTATGATTTAAAAGTTTATCATCAATTTTATAGCTGAGACTCAACTCAATAAATAATCCACATCACTGAATTATCCATGCACTACGGGCCAAGGATATTCATTATTATCACCTATGGTCATGATCGTACCAACAACTGTCCATCAATGCATTACGGGCCAATAAGGAGTTTTACCACATCATTTGTGACATTACGGGTTATAATTTTACCGAATAATCCCTGGTCATAATCATACCAATCGACAGTCCATTTATGCACTACGGGCCAAAGATAACTTTCATAACAATATAAACATGAGGATGATGACAATGATATAAGAATTCAATTAAATGCAATCAAAGGATAAATTCTAAAGATTTATAATTTAATTTATCCAGAATTCAATAATGTCCAAATTGTCAACATGATACTGCTTTGTGGAGTAAAATTCAAGAATAATATTGTATCAAAAATAATTTGGACCGAAAAGAAATCAATTTTTGTCATGAATAGTACCTCGTGTGAATAGTACCCGAGTGAATAGTACTTCAGAAATAGTATCTTGTGAATAGTACTCCAGCATGAAAAGGTTAAAACTTACCAAGAATTCTTAAAATAATATTTTCATGAAAAAATACTAGATGAAGCGCAAATATCAAGGATATTCTACTAATTTCAGGAATTATAGAAGCAATACTTACCGTAGTAAGTTTAAATTTAGGAATATGAAATGAAATAATATCCCTTCCATACTATGGAGTATGAAAGAAAATACTATTTCCTACAAGTATTGAAAACAAAATAATATACTTTACCTTAGTAGAAATTGGATTTGACTGAAATATGGGATATTATTATGAAAAAATCTTGCAAAAAAAAAAACTACACTCAAAGTATCCTTTTACTCAAGAAAAATACTCACAATACTTTAGAATAAGAATTTCTGAATTTGAAATGGTGTGCTGAGGAAGGAGGGGTTACCCCCTTTTTATAGCAACGGAGGAAGAAAAAAAAAAACAAAGTATTCTGCCTACTTTTGCCTAACTCATCACATTTTCCATATGGGTGGGGACCACCCTTTGAAAACAAAGGATTTTGCAGGGATCAATTAGTCACCTTTGAAAAAAATAAACAAGGCTACTGTAAGCTTTTGAAAACAAGTCTTGAAAAGCCTTTGCATGAGCATAATTCAATGCCTAACCTCTCATATTTTCAATATTGAGGCCCACCCTTTGAAATTAAATTTGCAGGCAATTCTCATATTTCACAATAGTTGGGGCCCGCATATGAGAAACCATTTACACCAACCATTTCCATTTCCACCAACTATTTCCACCAACCAAAACAATGTTACAAACAAAGTATTCAAAAACATTTTTCTTACTTTCGTTCCTAATTAACCACATGCTTATATATTATAATAATAATATTATTAAAATTTTATAATATATTATAATTATATATATGAATGAATATTTTATCCGAGGAGATAATTATAATTCTACAAAAAATATGCCAAACTTTCAATAATTATTTCATGCTAAAAATTCCTTCATTTAAATCAAAATTGAACTAATATCCTCCACATAATAATTAATATTATAAGCTCACAATATCAACAACCAGATCATTCCCAGGAAAGAGGGGGCTTTCCGATAAGGATTTATCCTTATTGGCGCACAATTAGATGACCAAACCCCTTTCCTCGACAGAATTTTTTAGACATTTTCAATAATGCTAACTATTAATATGAATAATTGTGTCGCGTTAATTATTGATTTAAGAATGTAAAATATTGTGCAGATGATACTGTGACAATAATTGAATCAATAATATAAGCGCAAAGAATTATCGTGACAATTATTGAATAAAACTGAGTGACTTCTCACGTAAGCATCAATAATCAAAGATACTATACAATATCGTGTGCTACTATGCAACCATGCGTATTACTGTACTTTTATCACCGGATATTTCAACAATTAACGGTAAAACTTTTACCGTTATTTTTATAAAAAGATATTTCTGTCATTTTCTAACTCCGACAGTTATTCTGTTGTGGGGTCCACCAATGATTGTGTCGTCGTACGAATATTTCATGATAAAATGAATATTCCCCGACCAATCAAATATTTTATGACAACTTGCTTACTTTACAAAATTTGTAAATATTACCCACAACTATAACATTATATCAAATCCATACCATAATATTCAAAAATAATATTAGAGAAAAATTAACCTTTATTCATAAAAGTTGGGGTCTTACAACCTCCCCTTTTTATGAAATTTCGTCCTCAAAATTGGTGTACGTACCTGGTATGACGAAGAGGTGAGGATACCTTGATTTCATTTCAGATTCTAACTCCCAGGTCATTTCTTCAACATCGTGGTTTCTCCACAAAACTTTGACTTGAGGTATAACCTTGGAGCATAAAATATGTTCCTTCTTATCCAAGATTTTAACAAGTACCTCTTCATACGTTAAATCTTCCGCTATTTCATCCGGTTCTAACTTAATAATGTGGTTCGGGTCTTCCACATATTTACGTATCATGGATATGTGAAAAACATTATGAACACGACACATACTTGGCGCTAAGGCGAGTCTAAAAGCCACAGTTCCTACTCGATCGAGGATTTTGAATGGGCCAATGAATTGAGGATTGAGCTTTCCTCTCTTTTCAAATCTCGTAACTCCCTTCCATGGAGCAACACGTAACAACAGATGTTCTCCAACATTAAATTTCACGTCTTTCCGATGAAGATCAACATAACTGTTTTGTCGATCTTGTGAGGTTTTTATACGTTGCCTGATCATTTGAATCTTTTTTGTTGTCATGCGTACCAATTTTGGTCCCAACAACGTTGCTTCACCCATCTCATCCTAGCATACTGGAGAACGACACTTTCTTCCATACAAGGCCTCGAACGGAGCCATGACAATACTTGCTTGATAACTGTTGTTGTAGGAGAATTCTACCAATGGCAAGAACTTGTCCCAACTTCCTTTAAAGTCAAGGACACAGAGTCTTAATAGATCTTCCAGAGTTTGAATAGTCCTCTCCGACTGCCCGTCCGTTTGAGGATGATATACCGAACTAAATCATAAATCTGTGCCAATAGCTTTTTGCAAACTAACCAAAAATCGTGAAGTGAATCTTGGGTCTCGTTCAGAAACTATGGATACTAGCATACCATGCAGTCTTACAATCTCATTTATGTACATACGAACAAGACGTTCAAGTGAATAAGTTTCTCGTATAGGTAAGAAATGAGCAGACTTGGTCAATCTATCAACAATGACCCAAATTGCATATATGCCTTGAGAAACCTTGGGAAGACTGGTAACAAAATCTATGGTAATGTTCTCCCCCTTCCATTCTAGAATTTCAAGTGGTTGTAATGGACCTTTTGGCACTTGGTGCTCCGCCTTGACACGTTGACAAGTTAAACATCTTGAGATAAACTCCGCTATCTCTCTCTTCATATTGCTCCACCAAAATGTATGTCGAAGATCATGATACATTTTGGTACTCCCAAGATTTATTGCAAATAGTGTGTTATACGCCTCCATCATGATTTTATACTTCAAATCAGAGTCATTAGGAACACAAAGTCTGGAGTTGACTCGAAGTATTCCTTCTTCATCAATTCTTGCTTCCGGAATATTACTTTTTTGCACTTTCTTCTTCATACGCATCAGCTCCAGGTCTGTAGCTTGAGAATCGTTAACTTTATCGATTAAAGTCGATTCTACTCGTATATTTGCCATCATCACATGGGTCCCTGGAGTCTTTATCTCTATCTCCATCATTTGCAAGTCATACAAAATGGGCCTCTGCGTTGACAATATCTCACTCGTACCCGCATATGATATTCTACTCAATGCGTCAGCTACCACGTTCACTTTTCCAGGATGGTATTGAATGGTATGATCATAATCTTTCAATAGTTCAAGCCAACGCCGTTGCCGCATGTTGAGTTCCTTTTGGGTGAAGAAATATTTGAGGCTTCTATGATCTGTAAAGATCTCCACCTTCTCCCCATACAGGTAATGCCTCCAGATTTTAAGTGCAAAAACGACATCTGCCAACTCTAGATCATGAGTAGGGTAATTCCTCTCATGTTCTTTGAGTTGTCGTGAGGCATAGGCTATGACTTTCCTATGCTGTATAAGAACACATCCTAAACATTTGCCTGAAGCATCACTATAGATGACAAATCCCTCCGAACCAGATGGTATTGTCAGAAAAGGTGCTGAAATGAGTCTCCTCTCGAGCTCTTGAAAACTCTTCTCACATTCCTTGCTCTAACTGAATTTTGTATCTTTTCGAGTCAGCTGAGTTAATGGAGTAGCGATTCGAGAAAATCTTTCTACTAATCTTCGATAATAACCAGCTAAGCCCAGAAAGCTACGTACTTCGGTCATTGACTTAGGTTGCTCCCAGCTTTGTATTGCTTCAATCTTTGTCGGGTCAACAGATATTCGATGATTTGATATCTCGTGCCCAAGGAATGCTACTTCCTAGAGCCAGAACTCGCATTTCTTCAACTTGGAATATAGCTTGTTTTCACGAAGCTTTTGGAGTATCAGCTTCAAGTGATGCTCATAATCTTCACGACTTTTGGAGTATATGAGGATGTCATCAATAAAGACAACCACAAAATGATCCAAATATTCCTTGAATACTCGGTTTATCATATCCATGAAGGCAGCAGGAGCATTAGTCAATCCAAAAGACATGACTAGGAATTCGTAATGCCCGTACCGAGTTCTGAAAGCAGTCTTTAGAAAGAATTTGGCACCTTGCAACTGGTCAAATAGGTCATCAATACGAGGTAACGGGTACCTATTTTTGATGGTGACATGATTCAACTCCCGATAGTTAATGTAAAGTCGCATACTCCCATCTTTCTTCTTTACGAATAGAACATGAGCACCAAAGGAGACGCACTAGGGCGAATGAAACCGATGTCTAACAACTCCTATAGTTGGGTTTTTAACTCCTGAAGTAAAATAGGAGCCATTCGATATGGGGCTTTAGAAATGGGTTTTGTACCGGGTTCAAGTTCGATACAAAATTCGATTTCACGCTCTAGAGGTAGGCCAAGAAGTTCTTCAAGGAATACGTCAAGAAATTTATTAACAATAGAAATATAATTCAAATTTGACGTATTTTTATTTAAATCCGTGGCACGAGCTAAGAAAGCTTGACATCCGTTTTTCAATAAACGAATAGCTTTATGGCTTAATATGACAGTGATTGAATTTAGTGGTTTGGTTGCTTGAATTCGCATAATAGGTTGGTTAGGAATATGAAAACTAACAACCTTACGAAAATAATCAATTTTTGCATGATGAGTAGTTAACCAATCAATTCCTAAAATCACATCAAATGCAAGTATATTTAAGGAAATAAGATCGACAGGTAATATGAGGGTACCGATTTGAACCAAACAAGACTTATAGACAGTGGATGTAATGAAGGTTTCTCCCAACGGAGTTTCAACATATAAGTCAAAGTCTAATTTCTCCGGAGTCAAATTTAAACGTTGAGCGCAAGTAGGAGAAATAAAAGAATGGGTAGAACCGGTATCAAATAAAGTATAGACTTCGCTAGAGTTTATGATTAGCTTACCCGTGATCACCTCGTTCGGATTCCTCACTTTTTGGAAGGTTACGACAAACGCACTCCCTTAAACTACCGGTTTTGTCTTGTCTGGGACTGTAATAACCCGATATTTTCTATATAATTAAATCAGAAATTTTGTGTATAAATTTTTTATTATTATTTATAAAGGTGGAAAGATATGTCAGGTAATGTGTGTATATATATATATATATGATAAATAAAATTTATTTATTACATTAATTATTATAAATAATTTTATTTTAGAATTATTGATCATTATAAAGTATATTCTTATAATAATTAATTTTATAGTAGAAATGATTTTATTATTTAATTTCCATGAAAGTATGATTATTATATTATTTAAATAATATATGAAATGATTATAGAATTATTATAATAATTATTTTATTATATGAATTTATTTAGATTAGTTAAGTTAATTATTTTTAACTTAATTAATAATGTTATATATGCAAGATAAATCAGATATGAAATCCAAACCCTAATTCTGGGTTTTGAACAATGAATGAGAAAAATAATATTATATTAAGTATGTTTCAGTGCTATAAATATGTATGCTATGTGTGTAAGGTTAATCTGTGGAGCAGTTTTTATTATAACCTGATAAACCCTAGTTTCGAAGTCAAATGAGACTTTAAAATCTGTTAAGTCACAGTGTTATGTGGTATATGATTTGTATTATAGGTTTTAACGCTAATTATGGAAAATCCTAATGTGACGCCCCCAAAATAGGTATACATCACCCATCTTGAGTCGCCAAATACATGGTACAAAATTCAAATACAACTTAATTATAAAACAGTCGTGTAAAATACGAGAAAACATATGCTGTGAGTTTGAATACAAATATTATCATCTAGAGAGTATACAAACTCAATGGAGTCCTCATTACAATTTTTATCACACTATTTCACAGAATAGTGAGGACTACTAATGCACCATCTAGGACCATCACTCCATTTCCCGACTAGTCCCAGCTACGTTCTCATTTCCTGAAGAGAACAGTGAAAGAAAGGGTGAGCTCAACTAGCCTAGTAAGAAATATTATGACCAAGATAATGCAGAATAATTTATCGTTAGCCTTCAACAATGTTAAACTGATAAAATATAATAAATATCAAGTTTAACTGCAGCGGAACAAGCAATCCATTAAAAGAGTCAAGTAGAGAATAAAATCTACTATCTTTTATGATTTAAAAGGTTTTTCATCACTTTTATCACGCGTGGACTCAAATTTTAATAAATAATCCACATCATTGAATCCCCACACTACTACTGCCCGAGGATATTCTTTAATATCACGACCACAATTATCCATGCACTACGGGCCAAGAATATTTGTGTATTCATTAATGGTCATGATCATGCCAACAACTGTCCATCAATGCACTACGGGCCAATGAGGAATTTTACCACATCATTTGTAACATTACGGTCATGATTACACCGAATAATCCCTAGTCATAATCATACCAAGTCCATCTATGCACTACAGGCCACAGATGACTTTCAACAAAATATAAACATGAGGATGATGACAATGATATAAGAATTCAATAAAACAAGTTCAAGAATTAATTTATCCATGAACTAATAACGTCCAAATTGTCAACATGATACTGCTTTGTAGAGTAAAATTCAAGAATGCTTAGAAGAAGATTTCCATGAAAAGATACTGGATGAAGCGCAAATAACAAGGATATTCTACTAATTTCATGGAGTATAGAAGTCAAAACTTTAACCAACTGAGTATAATAACGAATGGAATAACAAAAGAAATCTCCATGCATGCGGTACTTCACATATAAAGTTATTCGAATAATAATAAGTAACGGAACCAGGTCAGGCTAAATTTGCACCGACAGGATGTTCCAACAGAATAATACAGACGGAACCGGTCCGGGCCAGAAACGCGCACATGAGGATATTCCAATGAATAATAATAAAGATGTAATAATAGAAGAATGTCACCAAGTATAGGGTAGTCGCAGTATCTTTGGTTATTCAATGAGAATAATAAAGAATGGAATAACTGAAGTTCTCTTCATGAATACAAAAGAAATAATACCCCCTACCTTAAGAAGAAGAGTACTAGATATATAAGTAGTGAAGTAGCGAATATTTTTCTTCTTTCTCTCTATAGTTTATCTCTCTCAGAGTTTCAATTGAATTAAGTAAGAAATAATGAAGGAATGAGCTTCTATTTATAGAAAAATGGACTGCATAGTAACTAACTCATGAACGGTCCAGATTGATTTACTTTAATCTGACGGTCCATATTTAAAGCAAAATCATTTAAATAAAACATAATATATTCTATTTATAATCTAATAAACGAATAACTTTATAAAAGATTTTACTATGCAAACACTATGCAGGCAATATGCAAACACTATGCAGGCACTATGCAAATACTATGCATAATAAAATATAATAAATTCTAATTATTGTCTAATAAAATGTATAACTTTATAAAAGTATTCTATTTTATATAAAAGATTTTACTATTAGCCTAATAAAATGAATAACTTTATAAAAGTATTACATTTTTATATAAAAGTTTTTTGTTTTATTACATTAATAATACCAATAAAATAAAAGCGAGTGACTTATTTCATAAGCATCAATAATCAATACTGTAGTGTGCTTACTATGCAACCACGCCAGACATCGCATTACTTTACTACCGAGTAGTTCAACAGTATTAATGGTAAAACTTCCGCCGTTATTTTCAATAAAATATTTTTGTCGTTTTCTCAATCCAAAAATAATTCCGTTGTGGGGTCCACCAATGATTGTGTCGTTGTACGAATATTTCCTGTTAAAATGAATATTCCCCGACCAATCGAATATTATATAACAACTTGCGTACTTTGCAAAATTTATAAATATTACCCACAACTATAACATTATATCAAATTTACTCCATAATATTCAAAAATGATATTTATAGAAAATTCATCTTTATTTATAAAAGTTGGGGTCTTACAACCTCCCCTTCTTATGAAATTTTGCACTCGAAATTAGGGTACGTACCTGATATGTCGAAGAGGTAAGGATACCTTGATTTCATTTCAGATTCTAACTCCCAAGTCATTTCCTCAACATCGTGGTTTCTCCACAAAACTTTGACTTGAGGTATAACCTTGGAGCGTAGAATATGTTCCTTCTTATCCAAGATTTGAACATAAACCTCTTCATACGTCAAATATTCCGCTATTTCGTCCGGTTCTAACTCAAAAATGTGGTTCGGGTCTTTCACATATTTACGTAACATGGATATATGAAAAATGTTATGAACACGAGACATACTTGGCGGTAAAGCGAGTTTATAGGCCACAGTTCCTACTCGATCGAGGATTAAAAATGGGCTGATGAATCGAGGATTGAGCTTTCCTCTCTTTCCAAATCTCGTAACTCCTTTCCACGGAGCAACTCGTAATAACACATGATCTCCTATATCAAATTCCACGCCCTTTCGATGAAGATCAACATAACTCTTTTTGTCGATCTTGTGAGGTTTTTATACGTTATCCGGATCGTTTGAATCTTTTCCGTAGTCATACGTACCAACTCCGCCCAACAACGTTGCTTCACCCACCACATCCCAAAGATCTTTGGAAGCGACACTTTCTTCCATACAACGCTTCGAATGGAGCCATGCCAATACTTGCTTGATAACTGTTGTTGTAGGAAAACTCCACCAATGGTAAGAACTTGTCCCAACTTCCCTTGAAATCAAGGACACAGAGTCTTAATAGATCTTCAAGAGTTTGAATAGTCCTCTTCGATTGTCCTTCCGTCTAAGGATGATATGCCGAGCTAAATCGTAAGTCTGTACCCATAGCTTCTTGCAAACTAACCCAAAATCGTGAAGTGAATCTTGGGTCTCGATCAGAAACTATGGATACTGGCATACCATGCAGTCTTACAATCTCGTTTATGTACATACGAGCAAGACGTTCAAGTGTATAAGTTTCTCGTATCGGTAAGAAATGAGAAGACTTGGTCAATCTATCAACAATGACCCAAATCGCATCTATACCTTGAGAAACTTTAGGAAGACCAGTAACGAAATCCATGGTAATGTGCTCCCACTTCCATTCTGGAATTTCAAGAGGTTGCAATGGACCTTTTGGTACTTGATGCTCCGCTTTAACTCGTTGACAAGTTAGACACCTTGAGATAAACATCGCTATCTCTCTCTTCATATTGCTCCACCAAAATGTATGGCGAAGATCATGATACATTTTGGTACTCCTAGGATGGATTGCAAACGGTGTGTTGTGCGCCTCCATCATGATTTTATACTTTAAATCAGGGTCGTTAGGAACACAAAGTCTGGAGTTGACTTGAAGTATTCCTTCTTCATCGATTCTTGCTTCCGACATAGCACCTTCTTTCACTTTCTTCCTCATACGCATCAACTCCAGGTCTGTAGCTTGAGCAGCTTTAACTTTATCAATTAAAGTCGGTTCTGCTCGTATATTCTCCATCATCACATGGGTCCTAGGAGTCTTTAACTCTATCTCCATCATTTCCAAGTCACACAAAATGGGCCTTTGTGTTGACAATATCGCACTCATACTTGCATATGATCTTCTACTCAATGCGTCAGCTACCACGTTCGTTTTTCCAGGATGGTATTGGAGGGTATGATCATAATCTTTCAACAGTTCAAGCCAACGTTGTGAGACCCCAAATTTTATGAAATAAAAGTATTCAATTTTTCTATTTTGCTAAATGGTTAAATTGATAAAAGTTTAAAGTTAAGTTTAATATGTGATTTTTTTTTGTAAAGTAAACAAGTTGATATAAAATATTCGTTGTGTCGGGGAATATTCGATTAGTCGGGGAATATTTTTTTGTCGGGGAATATCCAAATGCACTAAGTACAATCATTGGTGGACCCCATTAACGGAATTATCATTTGATTGAGAAAAGCGACAAAAATACTTTATGAAAATAATGGCGGAAGTTTTAATTGATAATCTGTTGAAACACCCGTGTTAAAAGTACAAATAATACTCGTGGTTGCATAGTAGCACACGATATTGATTATTGATGCTTACATGAGAAGTCACTCAGTTATACTCAATTATTGCTCATGATAATTGCCGCATCATATCTCTCATATTATTGATTCAAGTATTGTCACAAGATTATCATCGCATAATATTTATTATTATTAAATCAATAATTGAGACGACAAAGTTATTCATATTATTATTTGCAATATTGACAATGTCTAGAAGTTCATCAAGGAGAGGTTTGGTCACCCAATTGCCGCGCCAATAAAGAGAAATCCTTATCGGAAAGCCCCCTCTTTCCTGGGAACGACCTGGTTGTTAAATATTGTGAGTTATAATATTAATGATGAATAAGTTCGTGTTGATTAAATATGATATTGATAGTTCCATTGTGTTGGGATTATTAGTGTTAGTAAAAATCGACATATATTCCGATGATAAATGATGTCTGGGGGTTATATTGATAAATCGGGTAATTTATCGGATAAATGAGCAATTAATTGCTACTAATTCACATGATTATATAACTATTTGTTCACATGTGTGTACTATTGAATCACATTATTTTCTATTAGGGGAGTTGGTGCAAGATTGATAATACTTGCATGACTAAGTTAAAAATGGAGGTATAGATGGAGGTACTATACTGTAATTCATATTTTTCACATAATTATACTATTGATTCACATGATTGAACTATTGATTCACATTATTTACTATTAGGGGAGGTGGTGCAAGTTTGATAATACTTGCAGGACAAAATTAAAAATGAAAGAAAAGTTGGAGGTATTGTACTGTAATTTTTTAAGCCCCAAAACGTGCAATTATCGAAACTATATTTTTCTATAAATAGAAGTTCATTCTTCCTTCATTTCTCACCAATTCACAAAAGCTTTAGAGCAATTATTATAGAGAGAAAGAAGAAAAGTATTCTGTTACTTCACTGCTTCTATATCCAGTACTTTTCTTTTTAAGGTAAGGGGTATTATTTCTTTCTTTCGTCTTCATGAAAAGAGCTTCTATTATTCCATTCTTTGTTATTATGTTGGAATAACCTATCTATGCGAAGTACCGCATACATGGTGAAATTTCTTCATTATTCCATTCTTTATTATTACATTTGGAATATCACGCAAGCGCTTTTACGTCGGACTGGTTCCATCTTTATTATTCTGCTTTGGAATATCACGTCTGCATGCGTTTTACGCGGGACTGGTTCTGCATCTTTACTATTCTCACTGGAATATCACATCATGCACGCTTTTACGCCGTACTTGGTTCCGTATTTATTATTTTATTTGGAATAACCTGTCTATGTGGATTACCACATGCATGGTGAACGATCCTTTGTATTTCATTACTTGTTAAATTGTGGAAATGATCTGTTTACTTTTATTATGTTGAAAGTCATAATAAAAGCATTGGACTAATAAAAATCATGGGTATATATGGTATTAGTAAGTGTTATGATGAGTTATGTTGGTTATTATGTGAAAACATGAAAGTTTCTTAGAAATCACAAAGGGTTGAAAAATCAGATTTTGGTGAAAATGGAACATGAAATTCAATTGACCATATCTCCTATTATATTTCAAATTTTTGAGTGTGGTCAAGTTCTAGAGTTAGGTCTATGAGTTTTGTAACTTATCCAAGTGGAATCCTTTGGAAAAGGTGTTGTATTTTTTTGTGTGGGTGACTTTAGCAAAGTACGAAAAACTACAAAATATGAAAAAGGTTGCTGCCACAATTTTAAAAGGGCTGTTTCGGCCACTTAATTTGTGAGAAAAATTCTAGCCTTTTGGGACATAGAAGTATATGGTATAAATTACCTCCTGTCCAAAAATGAGCTCATTCCGACTTAAAATGAGCAAATTATGACCATTTCAATATTTAGGTTTTTCCGACGAAAAACGCTATAACCGGAGTTCTATAACTCCGATGACCATGAAATTTAAACTGAAAGCTCACGTTAACATGTGTAAGATCTTGCCAAGATTTGGGAATTTCTTGAGTTAACCGTGAGGTAGCTAATTTCTTAAGGAAATAATTAGAAATTGATTTTTGAAAAATAGTAAATGAATTTTAAAAATGTCAAGAAAAATATATGTTCAATATGGGACTATATTATGCTAAATTCCAGAAAAGAATAATTTTTGGGACTGATTTGATATTTTTCATGAAAATAGTTTAGCTACGAACATATGAGTTAAATATGTTATGTGGAGTTGAAGAGTTGGTAAATAGGATTTTATGGCTTGGAAATCTTATATAAGGTATATGCAGATTTTTGATGAGTAATTTGATTATTGGTGATGAAATCTTATGAGTATGACATTTTTGAATGATTAAATGCATTATTTGGAAAAGTGTAAACAATTAAATGTAATGGTTTATAAGTTTAAGAAGTGATTAAAATATTGTTATAGTATTAACAGTATCAGATTATGATTTTATTAAGTGATTGATACTGTCTGGATAAATTTAAAGTCTTTAATATTTATCCTTAATTTAGTTTGATTAATGCTTATAATATTGTCATCATCCTCATATTTATATTATGTTGAAAGTCATATGTGGCCTGTAGTGCATAGATGGACTTGGTATAATTATGACCAGGGATTTTTTGGTATAATCATGACCGTAATATTGCAAATGATGTGGAAAAAGTCCTTATTGGCCCGTAGTGCATTGATGAACAATTTTTGGTATGATTATGGCTATGGATTCTCTTCGGCCAAGGGTGTACAGATGAATTGTTTTATAGCATGATCAGGACCGTTGATAAAAACACGATTATCTTTGGCCCGTAGTGCATGGATAATTTGTGGTTGTGATACTAATGAAAAAGTCCTCATTGGCCCGTAGTGCATTGATGGACAGTTTTTGGTATGATTATGGCTATGGATTCTCTTCGGCCAAGGGTGCAAAGATGAATTGTTTTATGGCATGATCAGGACCGTTGATGAAAACACGATTATCTTTTGCCCGTAGTGCATGGATAGTTCGTGGTCGTGATACTAAAGAATATCCTTGGCCTGTAGTGCAGGGATGATTCGATGACGTGGATTATTTATTGAGCTGAGTCTCAGCAATGAAATATTAATTCATGGATGTGATAATAATGAATATCTTTGGCCGTAGTGAAAAGATGATTTAATAATTACGAGCATGAATTGTGATTTGGTATAACCATGATTTTTGATGTTTCAGGTGAAGATATGTGATGAAAATTATCTTCGTCCTGGGTGCGAAAGAGAATTCAAAATCACAATTATGATTATGAGTTATTCATATGATTGTGGACAGGAATTGTTGATTGATGTTACAGGGATAAATCATTATTGGTGGACTTTTAACATGGAGAAGATAATAGACCTGATGGTCTATTTGACTCTTCTAATGGATTGCTCGTTCCACTGCAACTATGGTTGAAAAGTTTTATCATCTACCATATGTTCTAAATCTCTGATTTAATATTAATGAAAGCTATTGATAATTTAATTATCTTTAGTTATGATATTCTTTACTGGGCTAGTTGTGCTCACCCTTTCTGCTTCACAATTCCTTTCGTGTAATAAGAGTGTTCTTAGTAAGAGTGTCACGAATTCGAGCGGGGATAACATGGGAATAAACGTTGGTCTCTAGTTGTGGAGGTTCTCCTAAACAAAGATAGAAAAGTGTGTTGTATTCTATACATCATTTAGTAGTTATATTTGGTGAATCAAATAGGGTGAGGCGAACCCAACTTTGGAAGGGTATTTTGTCACTATCACACAAGATGTCTAATGACATACAACCTCGTGTTATCATAAGATAGGGTTGTGTGCATCCACTTGCTGAGTATATCTACGGGCACTACCTATATGATCTTGGAGTTGATTTGAAATATAATATTCAGTTGGAGACAGTGGAGATAGTTATATGTCAAGAGAAGACTCACCATTGGACAGAAGATGATAGTAATCTTCTCATTTTTCTTTGGGGTCTATTGGGTCAACCAAGGATAATTCTATGGCCATTGATATCTATTATAACCTAGACGCATGGCCTCTCATGTACGAAGGTTTCCTTGAGCACTTCCCAAAGATTTTACTTTCTAAAACAATCTTTGACTATACTTTTATATAAATTACCATTGTAAGGTTGTGGTCGAGGCACCATGAGAGTTACATACATTTGTATTAAAACTCACAGTTAACTGTGGTCGTATTTTATACGACAACTCAACAGTTGTATATATGAAGTTGTATCTAAATTTTGTACTATGTATCTGGCGACTCAAAATGGGTGATGTATACCTAATTTTGGGGGCGTCACATTTGGTATCAGAGCTTAGGGATATGGTCGCTGGCGGAGATAAGAATCTAGAACTAGGAGGGGAGAGACAAGTTATATACTTCGCTAGTGTGTGACTTACCTAAGCTGAAATTGTTTACTTGATAAGTTGACAAATTATGATATGTCAATTAACCTTTGTTTTGAAGATATATTCTAGAATAATATCTGAAATATAGGAGATGAGCAATGGAAAAATCATGATATAGAGGATATTACCGGGAAGGTACAATCTGAGAAGAAAGCAAGGTATTCTCATCTCTTCGAATATCAGGTACGTACGTAAATTTTGAGGGCGAAATTTCATAAGGAGGGGTGATTGTGAGACCCCGAATTTTATGAAATAAAAGTATTCAATTTTCTATTTTGGTAAATGGTTAAATTGATAAAAGTTTAAAGTTAAGGGTAATATGTGAATTTTTTTTTTTGCAAAGTAAGCAAGTTGATATAAAATATTCGTTGTGTCGGGGAATATTCGATTAGTCTCATATTCATTTTGTCGGGGAATATCCGTACGACGGTACAATCATTGGTGGACCCCCACAATGGAATTATTGTCGGATGGAAAAAAAGACAAAAATACTTTATGAAAATAACGGCGGATGTTTTACGTTAATCTGTTGAAACACCCGGTGTTAAAAAGTACGATGAATACGCGTGGTCGCATAGTAGCACACGATATTGATTATTGATGCTTACGTGAGAAGTCACTCAGTTATACTCAATTATTGCTACAGTAATTGCTGCATCATATCTCTAATATTATTGATTCAAGTATTGTCACAGTATCATCTGTATAATATTTATTATTATTAAATCAATAATTGAGACGACAAAGTTATTCATATTATTATTTGCAATATTGATAATGTCTAGAAGTTCTGTCAATGAGAGGTTTGGTCACCTAGTTGTGCGCCAATAAGGAGAAATCCTTATCGGAAAGCCCCCTCTTTCCTGGGAATGACCTGGTTGTTAAATATTGTGAGTTATAATATTAATGATGAATAAGTTCGTGTTGATTTAAAGATGATATTGATAGTTCCATTGTGTTGGGATTATTAGTGTTAGTGAAAATCGACATCTATTCCGATGATATTTGATGTCTGGGGGTTATATTGATAAATCAGGTAATTTATCGGATAAATGAGCAATTAATTGTTACTAATTCACATGATTATATAACTATTTGTTCATATGTGTGTACTATTGAATCACATTATTTACTATTAGGGGAGTTGGTGCAAGATTGATAATACTTGCATGACTAAGTTAAAAATGGAGGTATAGATGGAGGTATTATACTGTAATTCGTATTTTTCACATGATTATACTATTGATTCACATTATTACTATTAGGGGAGGTGGTGCAAGTTTGATAATACTTGCAGGACAAAATTAAAAATGAAAGAAAAGTTGGAGGTATTGTACTGTAATTTTTCGAGCCCCAAAACGTGCAATTATTGGAACTATATTTTCCTATAAATAGAAGCTCATTCTTCCTTCATTTCTCACCAATTCACAAAAGCTTTAGAGCAATTATTATAGAGAGAAATTATAGAGAGAAAGAAGAAAAGTAGCTGTGGAGGTTATCCCTAAACAGTATAGAAAAATGTGTTGTATTCTATAAATCATTTAGTCGTTATATTTTGTGAATCAAATAGGGTGAGGCGAACCTAACTTTGGAAGGGTGTTTTGTCACTATCACACAAGATGTCTAATGACATATAACCTCGTGTTATCATAAGACAAGGTTGTGCGCATCCACTTGCTGAGTATATCTACAGGCACTACCTATATGATCTTGGAGTTGATTTGAAATATAATATTCACTTGGAGACAGTGGAGATAGTTATATGTCAAGAGAAGACTCACCATTGGAAAGAAGATGATAGTAATCTTCTCGTTTTTCTTTGGGGTCTATTGGGTCAACCAAGGGTAATTCTGCGGCCATATGATATCTATTATAACCTAGACGTATGGCCTCCCATGTACGAAGGTTTCCTTGAGCACTTCCCAATGATTTTAATTTCTAAAACAGTCTTTGACTATACTTTTATGTAAAGTACCATTGTAAGGTTGTGGTCGAGGCACCATGAGGGTTACATACATTTTTATTAAAACTCACAGTTAACTGTGGTCGTATTTTATACGACAACTCAACAGTTGTATAAATGAAGTTGTATCTGAATTTTGTTCTATGTATCTGGTGACTCAAAATGGGTGATGTATACCTAATTTTGGGGGCATCACAAACGTCATTGTCGCATGTTGAGTTCCTTTTGAGTGAAGAAATATTTGAGGCTTTTATGATCCATAAAGATTTCCACTTTCTCCCCATACAAGTAATGCCTCCAAATCTTTAGTGCGAAGAGAACAGCTGCCAACTCTAGATCATGAGTAGGATAATTTCTCTCATATTCTTTGAGTTATCTTGAGGCATAGGCTATGACTTTCCCATATTGCATGAGAACACATCCCAACCCTTTGTCCGAAGCATCACTGTAGATGACAAATCCCTCCGAGCCAGATGGTATTGTCAGAACAGGTGCTGAAATGAGTCTCCTCTTGAATTCTTCAAAACTCTTCTCATATTCTTCGCTCCAACCGAACTTTGTATCTTTCCAAGTCAGCTGAGTTAATGGAGTAGCGATTCGAGAAAATCCTTCCACGAATCTCCGATAATAACCAGCTAAACCGAGAAAGCTACGTGACTTGGCCATCGATTTAGGTTGCTACGACTTTGAATAGCTTCAATCTTTTTCTTTGGGTCAACAGATATTCCATGACTTGATACTACGTGCCCAAGGAATGCTACTTCCTCAAGCCAGAACTCATATTTCTTCAACTTGGCATAAAACTTGTATTCACGAAGCTTTTGGAGTGTCGACCTCAAGTGTTGCTCATGATCTTCGGCTTTTGGAATAAATAAGGATGTCATCAATAAAGAGCGACCATAAAGTGATCCAAATATTCCTTGAATACTCGGTTCATCATATCCATGAAGGCAACAGAGCATTAGTCAATCCAAAGGACATGACTAGGAATTCATAATGCCCGCATCAAAGTTCAAAGCCGTCTTTGGAATGTCATCGGTTCTAATCTTCAATTGGTGATATCCTAACGAAGATCAATCTTTGAAAAGAATTTGGCTCCTTGCAATCGGGTCAAACAGTCATCAATACGTGGCAATGGGTACCTATTTTTGATGGTGACATGATTCAACTCCCGATAATCAATATAAAGTCGCATACTCCCATCTTTCTTCTTCACGGTAATGTAATAGAGCAGAGAGCACCCCAATGAGAAGTACTAGGACGAATAAAGCCAATGTCTAACAATTCTCGTGATTGGGTCTTTAACTCTTGAAGTTCAATAGAGCTATTCGATATGGGGCTTTAGAAATGGGTTTTGTACCGGGTTCAAGGTCGATACAAAATTCAATTTCACGCCTCGGGGGGGTAGGCCAAGAAGTTCTTCAGGGAATACATGGAATTTATTAACAATAAAAATAATCATTCAAAACTGACGTATTTTTGTTTAGATCCGTGACATGAGCTAAGAAAGCTTGACATCCGTTTTTCAATAAACGAATAGCTTTATGGCTTGAGATGACCGTGATTTATTTTAATGGTTTGGTCGCTTGAATTCGCATAATAGGTTGATTAGGAATATGAAAGCTAACAACCTACGAAAACAATCAATTTTTGCATGATAAGTAGTTAACCAATCAATCCCTAGAATCACGTCAAATGCAAGTATTTTCAATGAAATAAGATTGACAGGTAATATGAGGGTACTGATTTAAACCAAACAAGACTTATAAATAGTGGATGTAATGAAGGTTTCTCCCAATGGAGTTTTCACAGATAAGTCAAAGTCTAATTTCTCCGGAGTCAAATTTAATCGTTGAGCGCAAATAGGAGAAATAAAAGAATGGGTAGAACTGGTACCAAATAAAGTATAGACTTCGCTAGAGTTTATGATAAACTTACCCGTGATGACCTCATTCGGGTTCCTTGCTTTCTGGGAGGTCACAACAAATGCTCTCCCTTGCACTACCGGCTTTGACTTTTCTGGGACGGCCTTTGGTGCCTCCATCCTAGCTGCACTTGTCTTCGGTGAATGACAAAATCGGGCTAAGTGACCTTCTCTTCCACAATTATAACATGCTTTGGATGACATCACGTAGTTTGGAATGATGTGTCCCTCCCCTCCGCATTTGAAGCAAATGATAGGTGGTCGTTCTCCTTCCTTAACAACGGGTGCTGGTGCTGACGTCTTTCCATCATTGTTGAATCTCCTCTTCTTGAAATGTCCATTCTTATTGTTTTGGCCCTGATTACCACCGAAGTAATTTCCATTTCTGGCCTGTTGATTCCCTCCACGTTTGTTGTCACCGCTTCGATGACTGCTCTCGCTGGTATTATCATTTTTCCGGCTGCTCTCTTTTGGTTACGTTGACTCGTTATCGCGCTCCACTAATTGAGCCCTATTTACAACATCTGAATACAAACACAGTTTATGAGAAATAAGATGTTGACGTATCTCCGGCTTCAAACCTCTTAAAAACATCCGCGTCATTCTCTCTTCATTATCCACCAAGTGGGACGCAAATCGGGACAACTCAGTAAACTTTGCTTCGTACTGCGACACGGTCATATTATTCTATTCCAACTTGATGAACTCTACCTCCTTCATGTGACGAATACTTTCGGGAAAGTACTTGTCGTTGAATAGTTCTTGGAACTTCTCCCAAGACATTTTCATTGCGGCAGGTTGAGTACGCTTTACCGATTTCCACCAAGAATCGCCTCTCCTCGCAACATAAAGGCAAGCAAAGGGAACTTTTGCTCTTCTGAGCATCCCAAGACATCAAATATCTTGGTGATCTACTTTATCCATGCTTCCGCTTTAAGTGGTTTTGGCTCTCCAATAAACTCCGGTGGTCCCAACTCCTTGAACTGTTTAGCGATGACCGTCCGAGAGTTTCCAGTGTTTTCACCTACATTTTGGATAAGAGTCGCTCTCGCCTGCTGTTGCATGAATTACATAAAGCCTCTGAACATTCCATCATTCATCATTTGGTCAGTGTTGTTGTTTGCATGAGGATTGTCGCCTTCCTGATGCATATTATCCCGATTATTGATATGTGGTGAATCAACGGTCGCTTGTGCTCCATTGCTATTCTCAGCATTCTCGGATGTCATTTTCAGATACTGCCACAAAACAAAAGGTTAATTGACATGTAATATATTATCCCTATATTCTGACCGACCAATTAAATACCAAATAAACTTAGGTAGGTTATACTAGCGAAGGAATTCCCCGTCTCTCCCCTCCTAGTTCTATTCTCATATCTTAGCCAGGGATCATATCCCTAAGCTTTGATACCAACTGTGACGCCCCCAAAATAGGTATACATCACCCATCTTGAGTTGCCAAATACATGGTACAAAATTCAAATACAACTTAATTATACAAAAGTCGTGTAAAATATGACAAAACATATGCTGTGAGTTTGAATACAAATATTGTCATCTAGAGAGTATACAAACTCAATGGAGTCCTCATTACAATTATTATCACACTATTTCACAGAATAGTGAGGACTACTAATGCACCATCTAGGACCATCACTCCGTTCCCCGACTAGTCCCAGCTATGTTCTCATTTCCTGAAGAGAACAGTGAAAGAAAGGGTGAGCTCAACTAGCCCAGTAAGAAATATTATGACCAAGATAATGTAGAATAATTTATCATTAGCATTCAACAATGTTAAACTGATAAAATATAATAAATATCAAGTTTAACTGCATCGGAACAAGCAATCTATTAAAAGAGTCAAGTAGAGAATAAAATCTACTATCTTTTATGATTTAAAAGGTTTTTCATCACTTTAATCGCTGTGACTCAGCTTAATAAATAATCCACATCATTGAATCACCCCTGCACTACGGCCAAGGATATTTTTTAATATCACGACCACAATTATCCATGCACTACGAGCCAAGAATATTTGTGTATTCATTAATGGTGATGATCATGCCAACAACTGTCCATCAATGCACTACGGGCCAATGAGGAATTTTACCACATCATTTGTAACATAACGGTCATGATTACACCGAATAATCCCTAGTCATAATCATACCAAGTCCATGTATGCACTACAGGCCACAGATGCCTTTCAACAAAATATAAACATGAGGATGATGACAATGATATAAGAATTCAATAAACCAAGTTCAAGAATTAATTTATCCATGAACTAATAACGTCGAAATTGTCAACATGATACTGCTTTGTAGAGTAAAATTCAAGAATACTTAGAAGAAGATTTCCATGAAAAGATATTGGATGAAGCGCAAATATCAAGGATATTCCCTAATTTCATGGAGTATAGAAGTCAAAACTTTAACCACCTGAGTATAATAACGAATGGAATAACAAAAGAAATCACCATGCATGCAGTGCAGATGTACAAAAGTTATTCCAATGTAATAATAATAACGGAACCGGTCAAAGTAAATTAAGACCAAGCGGGATGTTCCAACAGTAATAATACAGACGGAACTCAGTCCCGCAGAAACGCATTGATGTGGATATTCCAATGTAATAATAATAAAGACAGTAACCAGTCCTACAGTAAAACGCATGCAGACCTGGATATTCCCAAATGTAATAATAATAAAGATGTAATAATAGAAGAATGTCACCAAGTATAGGTAGTCCGCATTATCTTTGGTTATTCCAAATGAGAATAATAAAGAATGGAATAACAGAAGTTCTCTTCATGAATACAAAAGAAATAATACCCCTTACCTTAAGAAGAAGAGTACTAGATATATAAGTAGTGAAGTAGTAGAATACTTTTCTTCTTTCTCTCTATAGTTTATCTCTCTAGAGTTTCAGTGAATTCATATGAAATAATGAAGGAATGAGCTTCTATTTATCGAAAAATAGATCGTGATAAGTAACTAACTCATGAAGCGGTCAGATTGATTTACTTTAATCGACGGTCCATATTTAAAGAAAAATCTTTTAAATAAAATATAATATATTCTATTTATAATCTAATAAAACGAATAACTTTATAAAAGATTTTACTATGCAAATACTATGCATGCACCATGCAAACACTATGCAGGCACTATGCAAACACTATGCATAATAAAATATAATAAATTCTAATTATTGTCTAATAAAACAGATAACTTTATAAAAGTATTATGTTTTATATAAAAAGATTTTAGTATTAGCCTAATAAAATGAATAACTTTATAAAAGTATTTTGTTTTATATAAAAAGATTTTCTGTTTTATTACATTAATAATACCAATAAAACAAAACTGAGTGACTTATCACATAAGCATCAATAATCAATATCGTGTGCTACAATACAACCACGCGTATTACTATACTTTTACGACCGAGTAGTTCAACAATATTAATGGTAAAACTTCCGCCGTTATTTTCAATAAAATATTTTTGTCGTTTTCTCAATCCGACAATAATTCTGTTGTGGGGTCCACCAATGATTGTGTCGTTGTATGAATATTCCCTGTTAAAACGAATATTCCCCGATCAATCGAATATTATATAAAAACTTGCGTACTTTGCAAAATTTATAAATATTACCCACAACTATAACATTATATCAAATTTACTCCATAATATTCAAAAATGATATTTATAGAAAATTCATCTTTATTTATAAAAGTTGGGGTCTTACACCTAATTAGTAATTTAAAGCCCTAATTTCTTAAATTAGAAACCTTAAATAGTAATTAGATAATTGCTAAGTGGAAACCCTAATTTGAAACTCAATTATGAGTTCGAGACTGTTATGTAACTGTGTTATTATGATTAAGGTTAAGTATTATAGAATTTAATATTAATTAGAGAAACCCTAATTATTATTTAGAAATACTAATTTTTATAAACCCTAATTTTTACTTTATAAACCCTAATTTGCTAATTGTAAACAATAATCGCTAATTGGAAAGCTTAATGCTAATTAGTGGGTCGGAAACCTAATTAGCAAGTTCTAAGTAATTAAAAACCTAAATTATTTTAGAAAACCATAATTTGTAATTTTTAGAAACTAAAATTTTTATTTTTTTAACCCTAATTGCAAAAATCCTAGAAAATCACATTATAGAACCTTAGGGTTAAACCATAAGGGTCAAACCCTAAGAGTTTGTCAAGTTACAATATAGCCATTAAATTTGAAAGCCAAATGTCCAAAAAGCCCTTTTGCAATTCGTTATTTTGTTGCTTGCTAATCTTGCTAAAATTTGAATTGTTCACCAACTCTAGATTATCCCACATGCCCAATAATTTACAGCAATCAGCTACAACTCATCAGCCATGTGCCTTGTACCATTATTTATATAGATCAAGAGAGAGAAAAAGCCACATTCTTGCTCAATTAATTCCAAACACTCAACTCACTTCTCTCTCACCCAAACCTCTGAAAATATCAAGTGATTCAGTTCCAAAACAAAGCCCCACAAAATCCATTAACAGATCAGAAGCCTAAATTCAAGATAGTTCAAAGTGAGGTATAAAAACCTAAACCTAAAATCTGATCTTGAATGACATGTTAGCTGTTAGTTTTTTTGTGTAAAATATGTTGTATGTAGTGTGTATCAATGATCTGGGTTGGTATCTTGTAGATCTATAACATCTAAGTGCTTGAAATTGACGTTTTCAAAAATCTGGAAATATTTATTTATGTTGTCTGACAATGAATGTCAGACCTCTTAGATCCGTGTTTGTTTAAGTTTTTGATTGTTTAAAGGTTTGAAGTTATAGTCTGTAATGTTGTTAGTAATCTGAAAGTGGATTCATGATCATTGCTTGTGTATATCAAAAGTTATTCACGGTCAAAGTTCACATTATTAATGACGAAATCGGCTTTTCGGGAAACCCGTAAAAATCAAGAACGTGTTCGGGCAATGACTTTGACTGGCCATGATCTTGTTTTTGTCAAGCTATTAGGATGTATAAGGGTATCTAGATTATAATATGACATGAGGACTACAAGTCCAGCACACTCTCGAACCTTATAAAGCAATGGATCGGGTGTAATAATAGGTTAAAAGGCGTTGACCATTAAGTTTCTGTTTCTGGGTAACCCAGAAGTTACCCAGATGGGTCTGACAGCTTGTTCGTGAGTCCCAATCTATCTTGTGTTATGTGATTTATATGTGTTGTTGTATCAGTGTTATAATATGTCATATTGACTACATTTTTAAGCCTTTAGATCACCTAAGTTACAAACATGATCAAAGTAATGGACGGTCAAAGTGGGTAGTATGAACATGATATGAGTTTTCTGGAATTTCCAGAAAATCAAGAACACGGTTCTGACAGGGTTTGACCAGCATAGATCTGGTGGGTGTGATGTAGTTAAACTGATTAATTGTAATAGATCTCTTCCTTGACATGAGTACTACGATCTGAAACCCTTAAACCACCAAAACCTTACTTAGAAATCAAGTTGTGGAAGCCCAAAAGTAGTACCTAAGAACCGTCTTGGGTTTTCTGGGTAACCCAGAAAACCAAGAATAAGTCTGACAATGATTTCAAAGCCTTATATCTTGCATCTATGTTATGAAATGACCTAGAACTTGTTTTTCACTTGTAGTATTGCATAAACACTACAAGATCTAATCAAAAGCTAGCCCAGAAACACATTACATAGTTAATGATTCTTGGTCAAAGTTGCTCACTCGATCACTGACTATGGATGTTCTTCAGACTCAAGAACACAATAGGTGACACTTTCGGTCGCTAAAGGCTATAGCGACAGTTTTAATAATTTTAATTAATTTATTTTCTAAAAATCAGTTAAAATAGAAATTAATTTCTGAAAATTACAAAAATTATTTTAAAAATTATTTGAAGTTATAAAAATTCACTTTTAATAATTTGACATATTTTTCATAAATATTGGTATTTATTTGAATATTATTGGTATTTAATTTATTTAATAAATGTATTAAAAAATTAATTAGAAATGATTTATTATATTAAAATCATTTTAAATGATAATAAAGTATTTAAAAATATTTTAAGTTATAAAATATAATTTTAATATTTTAAAGAAAATTTCACTAATTATTTAAATATTAATGATATTAGATTTATTTAGTAATTGTATTAAATAAATTAATTAAAAATGATTTTAATATTATAAGAATCATTTTAAATGAAGATAAAGATTTTAAAAATATTTTAAGTTATAAAATATAACTTTCAATATAAAAAGGTAAATTTCATTAATAATTTAATATTAAATGATATTTGATTTATTTAATGAATATTAAATAAATAATTTAAAAATGATTTTATTAATTTAAAAATCATTTAAAAAGAAAATAAATGAATTAAAAATATTTTAAGTTATAATAAATGACCTTTAATATTTTGTTAAATAATAAATTAATATTATAATATTAATGGTAATTATTTAAAAATAATTTTCAATGTTTTAAAAATTATTTAAGGGTAATATTAATGTTTTAAAAATTATTTAAGGGTACTATTAATGTTTTAAAATACTTTGAGTTATTATAAATAACTTTAATATTTTGGCAATGATTTCATTAATAATTTAATATTAATTAAATATTAATGATAATATAATTATTTAATATTTAAATCATTTAATAATGATTTTATCTTTGAAAAATCATGAAAAATTATAATAATTATTTAAAAATTATTATAAGGCTATGAAAAATAATATGACTGATATTTAAAATATCTAAACGAATATTGAACTACACGATAGAGTCTTAGACTCGATAATTACCCGATAAAGTCGTCGATACACCGACATGTTTCAGAAATTGATCTGGACTTAGATAATTGGACTAGATACGTGTTTGTTTGTGATGCAATGACTATTAAACATATGTGACAATGTGATTAGGTTATGTGCTGACTGCAATTAGCAGTACTATGTGTTATGATATGTATTTCTAATCGATAGAATGATCTTACTAATGATAGGTCTCGATATAAAAGATAAAACTAAGTTGTGTAACTATAACCAGCAGATTAGGCAAGTATCCTAACTTTGCATTTTCTTTATACAATGGACATGAGTAAGAAAGTTTCAGAATTATATTATTATTGTGCCAAATTATTAACTCTATTATTATCGATTATGTATGCAATCTTTTGTATTCATACAAGTTCTTAAATTATCCGATCATTGTTTATCAATAAAGTACTATTGTACAATCTAGATATTTATTTTGTTCGTTAATTTCTAAATATGGTTATACAAGTGTCCTCACTTGGATAATCATTGTATTTAATCACATGTTGATACAAACATATTGATTTTCGGTATGTATACTTTAATTAAAAGTCGTCTAAGCTATTTGACCCAGCTAGACAAAGATTTAGAAATATCGTTGAACATGATAGAACTTTATTGTATCCAATCAAATTGTTTTGATTCGGATTCCCGACTAAGTATGAACATCCCGAACATGGGAAAACTTTTGTGCACCTAAGGTGGATAAGATGAACGATAATATCGTTCTTGCATGTAGTATTGATCAATACAGGGCACATTGGGTAGATCACCCTCGCACCCGTAAGTTATGACGGTTTGCGGATGAAGTTCTATTAAACCTTATCGAAAATTGAAAACAAAGTTCATAATCTGTCGACTACTCTCCATTTATAGTCAATACGTAGTTTCAAAATTTTGATATAGAATTGTGATGTTGTTATTATTGGTTCAACTTACTTCACAACTGTTGATTCGTTGTAGAAGTGTCATTCAAAGAAAACATTTAATTCTTTCAGCTAATATTTATTGTTTCTATTACTTGCTGAGCACTCAAATGCTCATCATTGCTTTAAATTTAAATGTTTTCAACTAAGTGTGATCAACTAGTAGGTTCAAGCAAGAATAGGGACAAAGGAAATCGAACATAATAAGTTTAATGGTATCTTTTGTAATAGTTAGACATTATTAAGGCAATGATATTTATTATCTATCATGTAATGAAGTGTAGTAAAGGTCGCGTACCTATGATTAGACTCTGATATATGTAAATTAAGTATGGTATTTATATTATTGCTATTATTATTAGTATTATTCTGCTCATAGAAATGGTATCGTGAAGCACCAAGTTTGGGTTCCAAGTACCTGAATTAACTCATTTAGAGTTTAAAAAGAGATTAATTAAATAAATTCATTGTTAAACAAAATAAAAGATAACTTGTATAAAATTATTATTTGCTGTGTGTATATACTACGTACTAATCAAGATAGTTTTTGTGTAGATGTCAGATAGAAAAGGATTAGGATACCCTTAGATCGTAAAGAAAAAGTCAACCTCCATGACCGAGCCAATGTCAAAGCCAATAGCTGAGATAGAGGCTCACTTTGAAAGCAACCCTAATGAGGTGATTATACTAGAAAATGTAGTACTGGACCCAGAAACGATAGTATAACTGATAGGTAGTGTATAGTTAAAGAATATAAGGTCAAGCTCGAGTTCTTAAACTCATATGTTTGTGGTGAGTTCTTAAACTCATATTGTGTGATAAGTTTGACGAACTTGGCATAGTTAGGTGTGAATGGATTATTGAGGATGATGGGAATATATAGAATACTATGCAAATGATCCTTAGTGAAGGCGTAAGAAATAAGTAGTATTAGTACTACTTGATTATGTATGATTCTATGATGTGTGTATGATAGGTATGACTGTATAATGTAATATTCTCAACTTTCGTATAAGTTATGGCAGCAAATCCCGACTTTTGAGTCACAAAGGGATAACGGATGTTTAAAGGAGTATGTGTTATGGTATGTCAAGTGTTATGAATATGAATCCATGTTGGATTAATGAAATAAGTTGACATAAAGATAGTAATTATTTATCTGAACACTGGTTAATACAGTAAACCAAGTTTTAAAAATCTAATATTGTGAATACATGATTATTTGAGTAGAAAATTAATTTCGTGTTATATGTTAAACGTATACGATAAGGCTTAGAATGTAAGTTAATAAAAAATAATTTATGATAATGCCGCCAAGATGAAAACAAAATCCAAGGACAGAAGAACCTGTCAACAAAGCTGAAGGACAACCAGACCCGATACAAAATTTTGCAAATTTGCTCGCTCAAGCTATGCAGAATGGAATACCAGCCGCGGTAAATTAGCCAAATAATCGATCAACAAACTTCAAAGACTTTAAGGCGGTTAAACTGCAAAGATTTAGAGGATCAACTGACCCTGTAGAAGCGTTTGTGATAATTAGGGTAACGTAGGGGCAAAAGATAACTTATACGATGAAAGGGGAGGTGAATTTTTGGTGGTAGGCAGATCAAGCTAGAGTCGGAGAAGGGAGTAGTGGTAGTAGGACTGGAAAAAGGAAAGGAGATAATTTTAAAAATACCGAAATTAGGCCAGGAGGTAGAAAGAAACAGGTTATGCAGTGTGGAAATTGTGGAAAGAATTACTCGGGAGAGTGTCTTAAAGTGGGTGTTTCAGGTGTGGATCAACGGAGCATAAGGTGAAGGACTGTCCGAAAAGGAGAATGGAGACAGAAAGTGTGATAACCTGGGATTTTGAATAATCAAAATTTTACGAATACTTTTTTTTATTTATTATTATTGATTATCAATTTTGTGACAAGTATCTGTGATACGAGTCTCGAGAAGGTCAATTTGTGTATTGACTAATAAATTTAGAGTAGAGTTATGCTTAATAGCTTTAGAAATCCTAACCCTAATTTCTGAAAAGGGATTCGATAGAAATTATAATTATATTAATGAGTATGTATTTGTACTGTATAGATTTATTGATCAATGATTGATCAGATAAGGTTTAAAATTATAAACCCTAATAAGGGATTAAAAACCCTAATCTCAGGTTTAGAAACCCTAACATACAGTTAGTAACCCTAAACGAATGTCGGGAAACCCTAATTTAAAATCTAGGAATCCTAAACCCTAATTAGGAAACCCTAATCCTAATTAGTAAGCTTAATGTGTTTATTAAACTTTAATATGATTAGAAAACCCTAATTATATTTTAGTTATCTTAATTTCTATTTTACAAACCTTAATTGTGATTTAGAAATTTTATTTTTCTAATTAAAACCCTAATTAGGAAACCCTAATCCTAATTAGCAAGCCTAAAGTGATTATTATGTGTTAATATAATTAGGAAACCCTAATTATACTTTAGAAATATTAATTTCTATTTAAAACCCTAATTATTTGTCTAGTATGCAATTAAAATCAATTTGCTAATGACTAAAATACCCTTTTTTATTCTTTAATTGATAACTTGTATAATTGCTAGCACCTTTAGTTGGTGAACCACTTTGTTGACATTGTGACTTAATAATCACCAACAATCAGCCGAAAATATCAAATCCTAGCAACATGTCAAGCAATATATATAGATTAAGAGAGAGAAAGTATGCAAAATAAGCTCATTTTTCTTTCTAGCTCTCACTAACTTTTCTCTCAACCAAAACCTCCAAATTCCTTAAGTATATCAGTCACATTATAGCGCTCTAAAACATCTTGATCAAATTGTTAAGGCAAGGATCAAAGATTTGGCTAGAAGGTTCCCTAAAACCATCTTTGATCTTGTATGCTATGTTCATGTTTGTGTGTATGTGTTTAAATCAGTGCTAGAGGATGTTATATGATGATCTATGATGATCTATCATAGATCCATAGCATCAAAGTTGGTAAAAATCGAAGTTTTTAAAAATTGTCCAAGAACAAATTTTGTGGTTTGACAAGCTAATGTCAGGCGCCACATATTCTTGTTCGTTTATGATTTTTCTTGTTTTATGTTTTGGATTAGTAGTCTGTTATGTTGTCTTTAATCTGCAAGTTGAATCAGAGTCATTGAATGTCTAGATCAGGAGTTATTCTTGGTCAAAACCCGTTGACCGGGCATGACCAGTCCATTTATGGGCAACCCAGAATTTGCATGAACACCGTCTGACAACGTTTTGTTGGCTTGAGATCTGACAGTTGTTTTGTGGTTTTGATAATGTTATGGTATCCATGTTGTAGCCCATAATATGTACTTTAGATCTATACTTTTAGATCGTTTAAACAACAAACATATGGAATGTAATTAATGGTCAAATCTAGCCATTTGGTTAAGGACACAGTTTCTGGAAAACCCAGAAACTGTAAGAACGAACTTTCTGACAACCTTTGACCATATTGAATCTAGAAATTGTTATGTTTTTAGACTGCGATATTGACATCTCGTTGTTCCTTGTCATGAATACTACATGTACGAATCATAAAAACACAAATCCAATGATCAAAACCTAGATAAATTTGTACTGGAAAGTACCAAGTCGAACTGCCTAGGTTTCTGGAAAACCCAGGTAACGCCTGACAGTTACTTTGCATGGCTGGATCTTCATGATTTGATGTAGTATGACCACAATAAGAATTGTAACTTGTAGATTTACATAAACACTACAAGTTGGATGTTCAAGCTAGCCCAGAAACGAATTATATTGAGAATTGAAGCTGGTCAAAGTTGACCTCTTGATACTGTCGGCTATCAGTGTACTTGAGCTCAAGAACACCAACAACGACGCTAAGTGTCGCTAAAGGGCTATATCGACGGTTTTATTTATTTTATTTTCTGAATATTCTGGAAATTATTTAAAAATAGAAATAAATTCTAAAAATTACCAAAAATGGTTTTAAAAATCATTTTAAATTCTGAAAAATAACTTTTAATTATTTGGGACATTTTTCATTAACATTTATAATTATTTGAATATTAATGATATTTAATTAGTGTATTAAATAAATTAGAGAAAAATAATTTTAATATTATAAAAATCATTTTAAATAATAATAATGTATTTAATAATATTTTGAGTTATAAAATGTAACTTTTAATATTTTTAGATAATTTTCATTAATAAATTAATATTAATGATATTAGATTTATTTAATTTTAAATTAAATAGATAAGATAAAAATAATTTTATTGATTTAAAATCATTTTAAATAAGAATAAAGTGTTAGAAAATATTTGGAATTATAAAATATAAATTTCAATATTTTTAGAGAATTCTCATTAATAAATTAATATTAATGATGTTAGATTTATTTAATTATTATATTAAATAAATGAATTAAAAATGATTTTATTAGTTTAAAAATAAGAAAATGATTTAAAAATATTTTAAGTTATAATAAATGACTTTTAATATTTTGATGATAATTTCATTAATATTTAAATATTAATAGTGATGATTTAAAAATGATTTTAATTATTTTAAAAATCATTTAAGTAGAATATCGATGATTTAAAAATATTTTAAGTTATTAATAATAACTTTAATATTTTGACAAGTATAACATTAATATTTTTATATTATTAAATATTAATGATGATAAGATTATTTGATAATTAAATCATTTAAAATGATTTAAGTGTTTGAAAAATTATTATAAATTATAATAATTGCTTATAAATTATTAAAAGCTTTCGAAAATTATTTTAAATGATCTTTGACTTATCTAATATAATATTGAAGCTTTGAAACTAAATTTAATTGACAATAACTATGTTAATTGTCAAATAAGGTGACCAGAACACCGAGAATGGATCGAAGTCTAACCAGACCGAAATAGTTAGACTTGTTAAGTGTTTATATAGGTTATAAACACTGATGTGACTATGTGGTAATGTGCTTAAGAGAAGTTTGACTGTGAATTACAGTGTTACGTGTTATGAATTCTTGTGCTAATTGTGAGACCGATATTATTGTTTATAGGTCTTTCAAACGCAGATAAGTTTATTATGTAGCTGTAATCAACGCAGAAGGCAAGTTTCCTAACTCAACCTTGAGTTTTATTCATTCAATTATTATAGTGGTTAATTATTGTTAATTATTGTTAATTATACCACATCAAAGAATTTATTGTTGATTATTCGCAGTTAGTGCATGTTTAATAATTCAAATTGAATTACTGATTCAGAAAATATATATTTATAGAATTACTGTTGTTAGATATTCATATCTGTAGAAGCTAATATTGACAGTACAAATAATTCCTATTTATTATCGAATTATGTTGAGAAATGTCTTAGCTAATTATTCTGGCTAGACAAACATTTGTTAGAACTTGATAGGTTCGAGAAGAGAAGAGAAGATAATTTAATTATTATTGATAGATCAATGTCAGTTGTATCGGCTAGATCAAAAACAAAAACTTGATAGGTTTGAGAAGAGAAGAGAAGAGAAGAAAAGTGATTAGATATTGAAATCATTGCATTTCGTTGTTAAATCAAATTCTGATTCAAAGACTGAGAAGAACAACCTTTGAATATAAAGGGAACATTTTAGGTCGTATATTCTGTAACGCCCCCAAAATAGGTATACATCACCCATTCTGAGTTGTCAAATACATGGTACAGAATTAATTACAACTTTATTATTACAACACATAAACTGTGAGTTTAAATACAGATATTGCCATCTAGACAATATCCACATACAAATAAATCCTCATCATAATTATTGATACATTATTTTACAAAAATGGTGAGGACTACTAAACAACTCTCCGTAGAACCTTCATTCCATACCCCGACTCGTACTCGCTATATTCTCGCCTCCTGAGAAGAAAAATGGAACAAAAAGGAAAAGGGTGAGCTCAACTAGCTCAGTAAAGAATATTATGACTAAGATAATATACAACAAATTATCGTTAGTCTTCAACAGGGAAAAAAATCTAATAGAATACAATAGACAACAAGTTTTAAATCAATATTTAGCAATGGAAAATATTAATTCATAGAAGAGTTACGTAGATGATGAAATCTACTAATGTCTATGAATTTAACGATCAATCATGATTTTTATCCTGTAACATCAATCAATGCACCTCTTGAATCATATATTCATCCTCGCACTTTCTACGTGCCAAGGATATTCATCATTGGTCATGCTCATCTAAACACTGCTCATCTTTGCACTACTACGGGCCAAAGATATTCATCAGAAATCATTCATCTTTGCACTACAGGCCAAAGATATTCATTAACATCATCATTTAAGACTGAGGATGATGAAAAATATTTTTAAAGAAACGAATCCAGTGAAACAAAATGACAAGGATTAAGGATTAAGGATTCGTACTTTGTTTTATCCATGTCCAAAAATACTTCAAAAATCATCATAGTGGTGTAAAATTCAAGAATGATCAAAACATGGATACAATCAAAACTAGTATCCAGAATAGATATTTTGGACGAAAAGAAAAATTTTCATTTTTCGATGAATAGTGCCGTATTCGTGAATAGTGTCGTATACGTGAATAGTGTCGTATACGTGAATAGTAACTCCGACACCAAAAGTTCCAAATTTGATAAAAAACTTCAGATCAATATTTCAGCATAATGATATTGAAGAAATAATATCATTACGAAAAAAAAAATAATATCCCTTACCTCGAAAGATTTATACTTCAAATTAAACACAGGATATAGGCTATGACTTGAACTTGCACCAGTATAGCAATACTCAAAGTATACTCAAAATACTCACAAGAATACGCCGATATATAGAGAGAGAAAACTTGATTTCGGTGTAATTTTTAATTCTAACCTAAGACGCTATTTATAGGAAAATGCTTAGAACACCAAAGCGTAAAATTTAATTTAATAATAATATATATAACAAATTCTCTACGCACACTTTCTAGATTTTGAATTCAAAGATTTACACCACATGCTAGGTCGCCCCACAAACAAAAAAATGTTTTTCATTCTTTAAATATTTTAAACTTCCAAAAATCAATTATTTCAGTAGCTTGAACTTCAATAATTCACAATAAATAGCCCTTTTGTCGAAAAATTCGATCTCACTTTTTTTTTTTTATAGAAAATTCAATTTCTACAACTTTGCGAGAAGAAAGTGTTTCCAAATTCCCAATGTAAAATTACCAAATCTATAAAGCAAGCGATTTTTCAAAGTTATAATCAAATTTCAATCAATAAATGGGTCCACAGTACATGTTTAACATGTTTTAAACATTTATTGCAACAAAATACTCTTTCTCCTCAGATACTCAGATATCACACATTCATTGTAAAAATATCACCATTATTATATTATTAAAAATATAATAATATATTTAAATGAATTATTTTATCAAAAAAAGATAAAATTTTAATTTTCAACAATTGTCACATTAAAAATTTTCTCCATCTATATCCATATAAAATCAATATTTTCCTCATCATATGAATCAATAATTAATTATTCACAAATAATATTACTGAGAATCACAATATTGACAACCAAGTGCGGTTCGAGAAAAGAGGGGCTTTCAATATGAATTTCTCCTCATCTTTGGTAGTAATTAGGTGACCAAACCTCTCCCATCCTTATGAAATTTCGTCCTCGAAATTGACATACGTACCTAGTGTTTCGAAAAGATGAGGATACCTCGCTTTCATTTCCGTTTCCAACTCCCAGGTCATTTCCTCTATAGCATGGTTTCTCCACAAGACTTTAACTTGTGGTACAACCTTCGTGCGTAGGACATACTCCTTTCTATCCAAGATCTTGATAGGTACCTCCTCATACGTTAAGTCTTCGACTATCTCGTCCGGTTCTAACTCAATAACGTGGTTCAGGTCTTTCACATATTTACGAAGTACATATATGTGAAACACATTATGAACACGAGACATACTCGGAGGTAACGCGAGTCTATAGGCTACATTACCTACTCGGTCAAGAATTTGAAATGGACCAATAAATCGTGGATTGGGCTTTCCTCTCTTCCCAAATCTTGTAACTCCCTTCCATGGAGCAACTCGCAACAATACATGATCCCCTATACTAAATTCCACGTCCTTTCGATGAAGATCCGCATAACTCTTTTGTCGATCTTGGGCCGTTTGTAGACACGTTGTCGAATCATTTGGATCTTTTCGGTGAGTCATACGTACTTAACTCGGGTCCCAAAATGTTGCTTCACCCACCTCATCCCAACATATTGAGAAGCGACACTTTCGTCTATATAATGCTTCAAATGGAGCCACACCTATACTTGCTCGATAATCTGTTGTTGTTGTAGGAGAATTCCACCAATGATAAATACTTATCCCAACCGCTTCTTGAAATCTAGGACACGGTCTTAATAAATCTTCAAGAGTTTGAATAGTCCTCTCGATTGTCCGATTCGTTTGAGGATGGTATGCCAAATCAATCAGAATCTGCGCCCATAGCTTTTTGTAAGCTAACCCAAAATCTTGAAGTGAATCTTGGGTCACGATCTGAAACTATGGATACTGGCATGCCATGCAATCTCACAATCTCATTTACGTACATTTGAGCAAGACGTTCAAGGGAATAAGTCTCCCGTATTGGCAAGAAATGAGCAGACTTGGTTAATCTATCAACAATAACCCAAATAGCATTGATGCCTTGAGAAACCGTAGGAAGACCCGTAATCTAAATCCATAGTAATGTGTTCCCACTTCCATTTTGGAATCTCAAGTGGTTGCAGCGGACCCTTTGGCACTTGATGCTCACTTTTACACGTTGACAAGTTAAACACGTTGAGATAAACTTTGCAATCTCTCTCTTCATATTGTTCCACCAAAATGTATGTCGAAGATCACGATACATTTTGGTACTTCCAGGATGAATTGCAAATGGTGTATTGTGTGCCTCCATCATGATCTTGTACTTCAAATCAGAATCGTTAGGAACACAAAGTCTGGAGTGGACTCGAAGTATTCCTTCTTCATCAATTCTCGCTTTCGGAATAGCACCTTCTTGTACTTTCTTCTTCATACGCATCAGCTCCGGGTCGGTGGCTTGAGCAACCTTAACTTTTTCTATTAAAGTTGGCTCTGTCGTATACTTGACATCATCGCACTTTCGTTCTCAGATATGATCTTCTACTCAACGCGTCGCCTACCACGTTCGCTTTTCCGGGATGGTATTGAATAGTGTGGTCGTAGTCTTTCAATAGCTCGAGCCAACGTCACGCAGCATGTTAAGTTCTTTTGAGTGAAGAAATATTTAAGGCTTTTATGGTGCGAATATATCTCCACTTTCTCCCCATATAGATAGTGCCTCCGGATCTTTAAGCGCCAAAAACTACTGCTTTAACTCTAGATCATGAGTAGGATAATTCCTCTCATATTCTTTAAGTTGTCGCGAGGCATAGGCTATGACTTTCCCATGTTGCATGAGAACACATCCTAACCCTTTGCTCAAGCATCGTCAGAGATAACAAATCCATCCGAACCGGATGGTATTGTTAGAACAGGTGCCGAAATAAGTCTTCTCTTAAGCTCTTGGAAACTCTTCTCGCATTCTTCGCTCCAAACGAATTTTGTATCCTTCCGAAAGTTAATCGAAGTTAGCGGAGTAGCGATTCGAGAAAAACCTTCCACGAATCTCCGAATAATAAAATTAAGCCCGTAAAGCTACGTGACTTCACCACCGTCTTTGGTTGCTCCCAACTTTGTATTGCTTCAATCTTCGCCGGGTTAACAGATACTCCATGTTTTGACACCATGTGCCCGAGAAATGCTACTTCCCCAAGCCAGAACTCGCATTTCTTTAACTTGGCATATAGCTTATTTTCACGAAGCCTTTGGAGTACCAGCTTCAAATGGTGCTCATGCTCTTCACGACTTTTGGAATATATGAGGATGTCATCAATAAAGACAACAACGAACTGATCCAAATATTCCTTGAATACTCGGTTCATCATATCCATGAAAGCCGCAGGAGCATTAGTCAATCCGAAAGACATGACTAAGAATTCGTAATGCCCGTACCGAGTTCTGAAGGCAGTCTTTGGAATATCCTTAGTTCTAATCTTCAGCTGATGATATCCAGAACGAAGATCGATTTTTGAAAATAATTGTGCTCTTTGCAACTGGTCAAACAAGTCATCAATACGAGGTAGAGGATACCTATTCTTGATAGTGACATGGTTCAATTCCCAATAGTCAATACAAAAAGTCGATATACCCGTCTTTCTTCTTTACAAATAAAACAGAGCACCCCAAGGAGATGTACTAGGACTAATGAAACCGATGTCCAACAACTCGTAGTTGGACCTTTAACTCACGAAGTTCAATAGGAGCCATTCGATATGGGTTTTTAGAAATGGGCTTTGTACCGAGTTCAAGGTCAATAAAGAATTCAACTTCACGTTTTGGGGGTAGACAAGGGAAGTTCTTCAGAAATACGTCGGGAAAGTCAATAACAACAGAATATTATCCAAATTTGGACGTGTCTTTATTCAAATCCATAACATAGGCTAAGAAAGCTTGACATCCGTTTTTCAAGAAACGAATAGCTTTATGATTAGATATGATGTTGATTGATTTTAATGGTTTAGTTGCTTGAATTGAACAACAAAGTTGTTTAGGAATATGAAAACTAACAACCTTACGAAAACAATCAATTTTGGCATGATGAGTAGTTAACCAATCAATCCCTAAAATCACATCAAAAGCAAGTATCTTTAAAGAGATAAGGTCAACAGGTAAGGTGATGGTGCCAACTTGGATCAAACAAATCTTATAAACAGTGGATGTGATGAAAGTTTCTCCTAACGGAGTTTCCACAGATAGGTCAAAGTCTAATTTTTTCGGAGTCAAATTTAAACGTTGAACACAAGTAGGAGAGATAAATGAATGGGTAGCACCGGTATCAAGTAAGGTATAAACTTCGCAAGAATTTATGATTAGCTTACCCGTGATCACCTCGTTTGGGTTACTCGCACTTTGACCAGTCACAACAAACGCTCTTCCAGGAACCGTTGACTTTGACTTTTCTGGGACAGTCTTTTGAGTCACCGTCTCCACTGAACTAGGTTTCGCTACCGTATAATCCCGAGCGATATGTCCTTCCTTTCCACAATTATAGCATACCTTGAGCTGTTGTGGGCAGTTTGGACTGATATGTCCCTCTTTTCCGCATTTGTAGCATATGACCGGTGGTCGTTCTCCTCCCTTAGAACCAATTGCTGCCGGCACTGTCGTCTTCACATGGTCGTTGTTAAATCTCCTCTTTTTAAAATCTCCTCCTGACTCGCTTCTTCTATTTTTATGGCCATGATTACCACCAGAGTGGTTACCATTTTTGTCCGTCTTTTTCTTTCTCCATTTGGTTATCATTGTTTTGTTATCGCCATCTCGTTATGATGATCTTGGTTGTGGTCCTCGGTTGACCGTACTCGTTATCTCGCTCTAATAATTGAGCCCTGTTTACAACATCTGAGTAGAGAGAAAATTTATGAGAAATGAGATACTGACGTATGCCGGGTTTCAAACCTCTAAGAAACATCCGCGTCATACGTTCCTCATTCTCCACCAAATGAGGTGCAAACTGGATAACTCGCAAACTTCGCCTCGTCTTTGAGATACCGTCATGTTGTTGTTCGCGCTCTAGTCTAATAAACTCCACTTCCTTCATATGATGTAACACTTTCGTAAAAGTATTTGTCATTAAATAGTTCTGAAATGTCTCCCAAGACATGTTGAGTCGGTTTGGATGGTACGCTTCATGACTCCACCAGTAGTCTGCCTCACCACGGAACATAAAGGTGGCGAACGGAACCTTCTGTTCCTCCGTGGATCCCAAGACATCGAATATCTTGGTAATTTGCTTGATCCATGTTTCCGCCATGATCGGATCTGGCTTTCCCTTAAATTCTGGTGGTCCCAACTCTTTGAACTGCTTGGCTGTGACAACCTGTGAATTGCTATCATTTCCTCCTGTATTTTGAACACGAAGTCTCCTCGTCTCGATTTTGCATGAGCGCAAAAGCTTCTAAACATCCCCTCGTTCATCATCTCGCTTTCGATTGGTGTTGTTCACGGAGGAACATTGCCGACTGTGCACGTTCTCCTCGTTGGTGAGTACAGAGCGTCTCCACGGTCTCATTTCCACTTTGTTAATATTCTCGATCGACGTTCTCAAATCATTGTCATAAAACAAGGGTTAATTAAGGAAATCAATATATCACATAATATCCCTATATCTTGACCAACTAACAAATAAGCTTAGGTAGGACACACTAGCGAAGGATTTACTCTGCTCTCCCTCCTAGTTCTATTCCCCGATCTCGCGCCGGAGATCATATCCTAAGCTCGATACCAAGCTGTGACGCCCCCAAAATAGGTATACATCACCCATTACGAGTTGTCAAATACATGGTATGTAATTAAATACAACTTTATTATTACAACACATAAACTGTGAGTTTAAATACAGATATTGCCATCTAGACAATATCCACATACAAATAAATCCTCATCATAATTATTGATACATTATTTTACAAAAATGGCGAGGACTACTAAACAACTCTCCATAGAACCTTCATTCCATACCCCGACTCGTACTCGCTATATTCTCGCCTCCTGAAAAGAAAAATGGAACAAAAATGAAAAGGGTGAGCTCAACTAGCTCAGTAAAGAATATTATGACTAAGATAATATACAACAAATTATCGTTAGTCTTCAATAGGGAAAAAAATCTAATAGAATACAATAGATAACAAGTTTTAAATCAATATTCGCAGCGGAAAATATTAATTCATAGAAGAGTTACGTAGAAGATGAAATCTACTAATGTCTATGAATTTAACAGTCCATCACAGTATTTTTATCCCTGTAACATCAATCAATGCACCTCTTGAATCATATATTCATCCTTGCACTACAGGCCAAGGATATTCATCAGTTGGTCATGCTCATCTAAACACCTGTTCATCTTTGTACTACGGGCCAAAGATATTCATCAAAAATCATTCATCTTTGCACTACAGGCCAAAGATATTCATTAACATCATCATTTAAGACTGAGGATGATGAAAAATATTTTTAAAGAAACGAATCCAGTGAAACAAAATGACAAGGATTAAGGATTAAGGATTCGTACTTTGTTTTATCCATGTCCAAAAATACTTCAAAAATCATCATAGTGGTGTAAAATTCAAGAATGATCAAAACATGGATACAATCAAAACTAGTATCCGAATAGATATTTTGGACGAAAAGAAAAATTTTCATTTTTCGATGAATAATCTACCGTATTTCGTGAATAGTGTCGTATCACGTGAATAGTCTTGATATCGTGAATAGTAACTCAAACACCAAAAGTTCCAAATTTGATAAAAAAAAAACTTCAGATCAATATTTCAAAGATAATGATATTGAAGAAATAATATCATTACTGAAAAAAAAATAATATCCCTTACCTCGAAAGATTTATACTTCTAATTTGAAACAGGATATAGGCTATGACTTGAACTTGCACCGTATAGCAATACTCAAAGTATACTCAAAATACTCACAAGAATAAACTCGATAATATATAGAGAAAACTTGAGTTTCGGTGTAATTTTTAATTCTAACCTAAGCACCTATTTATAGGAAAAATGCTTAGAACACCAAAGCGTAAAATTTAATTTAATAATAATATATATAACAAATTCTCTATTACACTTTCTAGATTTTGAATTCAAAGCATTTACACCACATGCTAGTCGCGCCCACAAACAAAAAAAAGCGTTTTCATTCTTTAAATATTTTAAACTTCCAAAATCAATTATTTCAGTAGCTTGAACTTCAATAATTCACAATAAATAGCCCTTTTGTCGGAAAATTTGAATCTCACTTTTTTTATAGGAAATTCAATTCTCTACAACTTTGCGGAAGAAAGTTTTTCCAAATTCCCAATGAAAATGACCGAAATCCATAAGCGGGTGATTTTCAAGTTTATAATCAAATTTCGATCAATAAATGGGTCCATGAGACATGTTTAACATGTTTTAAACATTTATTGCAACAAAAATACTCTTTCTCCTCAGATACTCAGTATATCACACATTCATTATAAAAATATCACCATTATTATAATATTAAAATATAATAATATATTTAAATGAATTATTTTATCAAAAAAGATAAAATTTTAATTTTCAACAATTGTCACATTAAAATTTTCTCCATCTATATCCATATAAAATCAATATTTTCCTCATCATATGAATCAATAATTAATTATTCACAAATAATATTACGAATCACAATATTGACATGACGTGCAGTTCCAGGAAAAGAGGGGCTTTCAATATGAATTTCTCTTCTTTGGCCGCGCAATTAGGTGACCAAACCTCTCCTTAGAGCAGAACTTTCTAGACATTGCCAATAATGTTATCTAATAATATTATTCAGATAATATGAATTATTGCTTCGATAATGAAAAATATTGTGTAATGATAATTATTGAAACAACAATAATATAAAATATTAATGCAGCAATTATTGAATCAATAAAATAAATAATCGAATAAAGAATTATCGTAACCATTATTGAGTAGTGCCTTCTTACGTAAGAATCAATAATTGGTGCAATCTGATTGTCTTCTTGTGCAACAACGTAGACATCGTGTTTTTAACCACCGGGTATTCCAACGAGGTAAACTGGTAATAACTACGTAGATTTATTTTTAAACAACTTATTTTTGTCGCCTTCTTCCTCCAATCGCTTTCAGTTATGGGGCCCCACACATGGGTCGCTTACGTCGTCATGCGAATATTCTGACAAAGATTTAATATTCCACGACCAAACGAATATTCCCCGACAATAAGGAATATTTTATAACCATTTGCTTATTTTGACATACTTGCGTATTTTAGCCATAACTATCCACATTAATCAAATCAACCCTTACTATTTCAAAATAATAAATAGAGGAAATTTCATTTTATTAATAAAAAGTTGGGGTCTTACATATTCGGCCATTGCGCACTGTTAAGTATTATGTGTAATATAGGGTACAAGGAGTTGGCCGACTCTAAGTACTTGTAGAGGGGTATGATTTAATTTTTATGGTTATCTGATACACCTGCGTATGTATCAAAATAAATATTTGATAGATACCTGAGAAGAAAAGTTCTAGATCTTGTGTGATCACTCAACATAAATCTGGAAAACATTCCACTTTGTAATTGCGTAGAATTGATTCTTGATTATTCATTAGAATATCGCAGAAACTTTGAAAGCGTTGTATTCTTTCATTATCAGATTATTGCGTTGCCTAGAATACGAGAAGACTTGTTATTGATTAATGATTTGTTCAGCTATTTCAAAGTTCCCCAAAATTTGGTTTCATTCTATCAAAATCGATAGTATGTTCTTATTGATTCATATAAATTTATTGTATGTCTTAACTTGCGGGGCAAACTTGTTGCTCACCCTTGCTAAATAAAATATTTCAGCTAGGAACGAAGAGGCCAGCGGGTCAAAGAAGAACAAAGACAAAAGCAAAATGTTGGACTAGTTTTTATAAACATTATGAATATGTTGTATTTATAAAACCTTTTTGTATATCTAAAGGGTATGTCTGTAATGTTAAGGTTAGAGAACCTGGGACTAATGTATTAACAGCATATGTTAATGTGATATGTATTACTATTTTTATATGAATGGGTAGTTAGTTAGTATTATATTGTGGATCGTGAACACCAAACTCGGGGGTCAGGTAACCCGGATTTGGGGGTGTCACAAGAAGCGTAAATATAGGGAAAAGTAGCGGGACGCTGGCGACAACGGGACCAACTTCAACAAACAAACCAACAGAATCAACTGCAAGAGTCTTTCACATGACCGTTCAAGATACCGTGGCAGCTGGGGATGCAACTCCAAGAATTATTCGAATCAATTTTATTTTCTTATATTTGATTTTCTTATATATATAGTAAATTAATTTATAAAGAAATTTTGAAGAAGGAATTTGAGTTCTTTTAGAAATCAAATTTCTGTTTAACCAGATAGATAAGCTTTATGCTGAATAGTTATAGATTGGTTCGATCAATTATAATCGAGATCTACTTGCAATGACTGTGTATTCTATGTACCCTTATATGTATAAGTTTTAAAACGGTGATTCCGGGGAAGGAATCTTTATAAGGGAGGGTGAATGTAATAACCCGATATTTTCTATATAATTAAATCAGAAATTTTGCGTATAATTTTTTTTTTATTTATAAAGGTGGAAAGATGTGTCAGGTAATGTGTGTGTGTGTATATATATATATATGTGTGTGTGTGTGTGTGTGTGTGTGTGTGTGAGATAAATAAAATTTATTTATTACATTAATTATTACAAATAATTTTATTTTAGAATTATTGATCATTATAAAGTGTATTCTTATAATAATTAATTTTATAGTAGAAATGATTTTATTATTTAGTTTCCATGAAAGTATGATTATTATATTATTTAAATAATATATGAAATGATTATAGAATTATTATTATAATCATTTTATTATATGAATTTATTTACATTAGTTAAGTTAATTATTTTAAACTTAATTAATAATGTTATATATGCAAGATAGATCAGATATGAAATCCAAACCCTAATTTTGGGTTTTGAACAATGAATGAGAATAATAATATTATACTAAGTATATTTCAGTGCTATAAATATGTATGCTATGTGTGTAAGGTTAATCTGTGGAGTAGTTTTATTATAACCTGATAAACCCTAGTTTCGAAGTCAAATAAGACTTTAAAATCTGTTAAGTCACTGTGTTATGTGGTATATGATTTGTATTATAGGTTTTAATGCTAATTATGGAAAACCCTAATTACTAATTTAAAATGTTAGTTTCTTAAATTAGAAACATTAAATAGTAATTAGCTAATTGCTAAGTGGAAACCCTAATTTGAAACTCAATTATGAGTTCGAGACTGTTATGTAACTATGTTATTATGATTAAGGTTAAGTATTATGGAATTTAATATTAATTAGAGAAATCCTAATTAATATTTAGAAATTCTAATATTTATAAACCCTAATTTGCTAATTGTAAACCCTAATCGCTAATTGGAAAGCTTAATGCTAATTAGTGGGTCTTAAACCTAATTAGCAAGTTCTAAGTAATTAAAAACCTAAACTATTTTAGAAAACCCTAATTTGTAATTTTTAGAAACTAAAATTTTTAATTTTTTAACCCTAATTGCAAAAATCCTAGAAAATCATATTGTAGAACCTTAGGATTAAACCCTAAGGGTCAAACCCTAAGGGTTTGTCAAGTTACAATATAGCCATTAAATTTGAAGGACAAATGTCCAAAAAGCCCTTTTGGAATTCTTTATTATGTTGCATGCTACTCTTGCTAAAATTTGAGTTGTTCACCAACTCTAGATTATCCCACATGCCCAATAATTTACAGCAATTAGCTACAACTCATCAGCCATGTGCCTTGTACCATTATTTATATAGATCAAGTGAGAGAAAAAGCCACATTTTTGCTCAATTAATTCCAAACACTCAACTCGCTTCTCTCTCACCCAAACCTCCGAAAATATCAAGTGATTCAGTTCCAAAACCAAGCCGCACGAAATCCACTAACAGATCAGAAGCCCATCAAGATAGATCAAAGTGAGGTATAAAAAACTAAACCTAAAATCTGATCTTGAATGCCATGTTAGATGTTAGTTTTTTTGTGTTAAATATGTTGTATGTAGTGTGTATCAATGATTTGGGTTGGTATCTTGTAGATCCATAACATCTAAGTGCTTGAAATTGAAGTTTTCAAAATTTTGGAAATTTTTATTTATGTTGTCTGACAATGAATGTTAGACCTCTTAGATCCGTGTCTATTTAAGTTTTTGATTTTTTAAAGGTTTGAAGTTGTAGTCTGTAATGTTGTTAGTAATCTGAAAGTGGATTCATGATCATTGCTTATGTATATCAAAATTTATTCACGGTTAAAGTTTGTTGGATCGAAGCGAAATCGTTTCTGCGAAACCCGTAAAATCGAAGAATGTGTTCGGCGTTGACTTTGACCTAGCCTTGATCTTATTCTTTGTCAAGCTGTTAGGATGTATAAGGGTATCTAGATTATAATATGACATGAGGACTACAAGTCCAGCACACTCTCGAACCTTATAAAGCAATGGATCGGGTGTAATAATTGGTCAAAAGGCGTTGACCATTAAGTTTCTGTTTCTGGGTAACCTAGAAGTTACCCAGATGGGTCTGACAGCTTGTTCGTGAGTCCCAATCTATCTTGTGTTATGTGATTTATATGTGTTGTTGTATCAGTGTTATAATATGTTATATTGACTACATTTTAAAGACTTTAGATCACCTAAGTTACAAAAATGATCAAAGTAATGGACGGTCAAAGTAGGCAGTATGAACATGATATTAGTTTTCTCGAATTTCCAAAAAATCAAGAACACGATTTGTGACACCCCCAAATCTCGGTACTACATTACCTGAAGATTTGGTGTTCACGTAATCAAAACATTCATTTATAACTACCCAATCAAAAATAAAATTGAATAATAAACTTGCCCATACAGGAATTACATAAAATAATATCTCTCAGGTTATCTAACCTTTACAAACAATCATTCATGCGGAAAATTTAAATAAACTTCATTACATTCTTTAAACCAAAGTCTGATAATAAAACTATCAAAACTATTACAAGTTTTCAGTACTTGTTCATCTTTCCCTTTCCTTTACTGGTGCTAGGTACGTCACCCTTTCCATCTTTAGTAAGGATTTTACAGGCAAGAGTGAGCAAACAAGGCTCACTTAAAATAAAAATGAATAACTTTTACATTCTCTGCCCATTCAAGGCTCAATAGAACTGAACAATAGGTTCTATTAACATCTTAAACATTCCTTTCCCATTCAGGGGCTCAATAGAACTAAATAATAAGTCCTATTAACATCTTAACATCCCTTGCCCATTCAGGGGCTCAATAGAACTGAACAATGAGTTCTATTAACATTTTAAACATTCACTGAGGGTCTAATGACCACGAACCTTGTCCACAGTTATAAGTAATCTTTCAACTTAAACTTTTACGGTCATACGACCATAATGACTTTAAGGTACTTAGGGGATCAACCCTTCAGATACATGTATTGTATACAAACATTTCAAATGAAAGTACAAAACTAAGCGTAACCCCTATAAATAGGGTTGTTCATCTCAGTATTTTGACTAAAAGTCCGCCCCAAAGATAGTTTGGTTTGGATACACTTCAAGGTAATTTGGAATTCAACGGACATCAACTAAGGATTAGTTGAATAAAAGATAATAACATTATGTTATTGAATAATCATAACTGAATAAATATTTCGTTCTAAGTTCATGCTTTAGGGATAATCTAATAGCACAACTATTGAATAACACATCATACCTTGCTTTGAATAACATTAAGCTAAGGTTACATCTTAGAATTTAATATCAAGCATGCACAACAAATAATAACTTGAACGATAAACTAAAGGTACTTGCATGCTAATATAACAAGTTTAGAGTTAAGAAAACTTGCATAATCATAATAACTATCTCAACGAAAGTATGGAGATGGGAAACTTGTATCATCATGAATAACTGGATACAATGAAGTTGCTTAATGGAAATACTTTACTCAATAAAGTATAACATATGAAATTTGCATAACGAAGCTTTAGAATTAGAAAACTTGCTTAAACACAACAAACTAACTCGACGAGAGTATGGAGTTAGAGAACTTGCTTAATGTAAAAAGATAGGTTTAGAAACTTGCACAATTATAAAAGTAGAGTTAGAGAACTTGCCTCGTGCGTAGGTTAAACAATTACTATTCACGTTCACCCCAAGTCCTACACATACCATATGTATTGACAACACACGTTAGTTACACTAACATTACCTTTATGAGTTACTTTATTACTCTTAGTATAGCTACTAACTAAGTTTAAGTTTAAACAACATCACATCTTTTCATGAACATTACTTTTTAGCTTTATTACAACTACTTAAGTGATCATGTCATTGCACCACATGCACATTAACAACTTGATACAACATCCTATTACATGTCCAACCTATTATCATTAAGTTATTGTAATACACAAAGGATTACACTTGAATTCGTGCATCTCGACGCTCTCCGATTGGCTCCAAATACATAATAGTCCTAAAGATGGCCGTTTTGACTACTGTTATAGACCTCAAATTAAACAACTTAAAGCATGAAAGTTGTAGGTCTATTCGTTCTCGTTCTGGATCATCTTGAATCAACTCAATCGGAGTTCGTATGAGAAAGTTATGGCCGGTTTACTACATGAGGTAAAAATTGTCCGTCCTGCACCACTTTTTCGGTGACGAGCGCGAGAGATGTGTGTGGCGGCGAATTCAATATTTGGGCGCAAACTTCTGGCCTATTTTTGGCGCTAGGGTACGAAATTTGGCGCTAGGGCGCGAAATGTAAGTCCAATCTGGAATGTTACATCATCAAATCTGGAATGTTATATCACCAGAAACTTGTAATGTCCGTACCGAGTTCTGAATGCCGTTGTAGGTATATCCTCCTTTCTTACCTTCAATTGGTGATACCCACTTCTCAAATCTATTTTCGAGAAGTATTTAGCACCCTTCAACTGATCAAACAAGGCATCTATTCTAGGTAACAGATACCTATTCTTAATAGTGACCTTGTTTAACTCCCTATAATCAATGCAAAGACGCATTGATCCGTCCTTCTTTCTTCACAATAATAATAAAGGCGCTCCCACGGTGAGTACGCTTGGTTGAATATACTTCTTGTCCGGTAGTTCTTGCGGTTGCACCATCGGTTCCTTCATTTCTCTGGAGCCATTTCAGACGGGGCCATCGATATCGGTGCAGTTCCTGGCGCTAAATCGATTACGAACTCAATCTCTCTATCAAAGGAAGTCTGGTAAATCTTCGGAAATACATCTACGAATTCTCTAACCATTGGTATCTCCTCCAAGATACACCTTCTTCCGAGTATCGACTATGTAAGCTAAATAACCCACACAACCTTGACTCAACAACTTTTGGCTCGCGATAATCGTGAGACATTTCATTTGTCTCAGCAATTTGCTACCATGGAAAACTACCTTTGACGGAGTCATAAGGTTTTACACTTCTTGTGACAATCAATTCATCGCTCCATATTTGAGCACCCAATCCATTCCCAAAATTACATCAAATTCCCAAAGTCTAATCGTAATTAAATCTACCATCGGGATATTCCCTTTAATGTTTACTCTACAGTTCTTGTATACAAACCTAACAGGAATCACCTCCCTATTCGCAATTTCTATGTTCAAAGAGAAATTCAGTTCTTCTCTAGGCAATTCTAACCTCTTAGAAAATTCATCAGATATAAACGAACAAGTAGCACCCGAATCAAATAATACACAAGCATTAATATCATTGATTGGAATAATACCTGACACCACATCTTTTGATTGCTGACAAAGATCTTGATCGTACCATGTAAAAAAGTTCTGGCCGTGGGTTTGTTTCGACATCAGAGGTCCAAAGAATGGCCCAAGTACCTCCACTGCTTCCTCCCTTACTTCTTACTGTTTCTCCGACCTTCTTCTGAGGGCATTCACGAGAAAAATGATCCTTGGATCCACATGTGAAGCAGACATTCTTCTTGGGTTGGGTGAAATTTGAGGCGATGTGACCCCTCCTGGCCACTGTTGAAACATGCACATTTCCCCATCAAGCACACACCCTTATGAAACCTCCCGCATGTAGCACATGCTTCAAACTTCCTAAATTGTTGGTTACTCTGCTGGTTTCCAGTACCCCCGTTTCTGTTCCACTTCCTCTTCAAGTTGTTGTTGTTGTTGCTGCCATTTCCATTGCCTCCGCTACCATTCTTTACTTCCACCTCATTCATCTTCTTCTTCTGCTCTTGATTGAATTTTGTTACTGCCTCGCCTCCACCTTCAAATGTAGTACAACCTTCTCCATCATCTTCAGAACGTCTTCAATTGGAACAGGAAACCCTCATGTCTGCCTGAGGCTAGGTCCTGTTCGAACCTCTTTGCTTTACGCCGCAAATGCTGGTTGACTTGATATGGCGCAAACCTCGCCAATTCATTGAATTTCACGGCATACTCAGACATCATTATCGCCTCCACCTTCAGTTCCAAAAACTGAACCTCTAACTGACTCTTCGAACTCTCTGGGAAGTAGGTTTCAAAGAATAACTCCTTAAACCTATCATAAGTCATCACTCCTGGTCCTTCCCAGGTTTTATTGGCCTGCCACCAATAACTAGCTTCTTCTTTCAACATGAATGTTGCAAAAGCAGTCTTCTGTTCATCCCCTACCCTAGCGACTTCAAATATCTTCTCAATCTCCATAATCTAGGTCTGTGCCTCGACCGGATTCGTTGACCCACGGAATTCAGGTGGTCTGACCGCCTTAAACTCCTTAAATGTTGTGCCTTGGTTTTGAGGATGATTCTGCAACGCTCCTGTTAGTAATGTCACTAGTTGTTGGATGAAATTATCCTCAACATCGTTATTGTTAGTTCTCGCATTGGTTCTCTGACGGGGTGGTTCACGTCTGGGAGGCATTTTCTGTTAAAAAAAACATCTATTAGACTATTACCCAACTTCTTTAAGTATTAACTTGCCTCCATAAAAGAAATAACCACATAACACTTTTGAATAAAATAATAACTTTTATTTATTCATCATAACTTCGAAAAACATAACAATAATAGCATCACTGCTATTTACATTCCTTTCCTAAACTACAAAAGTTACAGGACAACATCATCATTCTCATATCCCATGGTTACTTAACACTAGGGATTTACACATTATTTAACACTAATTATGTGCATAATAGGTACACTTCCTACGATAATCTATTAAGATAATCAGTAGCCTTTTGACGCTCTTCTTCCATAACACGGAACATGGTTCGGCGATCTAACACGTATGATGGCAGAGTTTCGAACTGAATTTGATAACCCATGACCCAATCTTGAGCTCAATTGATCACGGTATTGAATACTTTATCCATCTCTTCCATCTTCATCCTCTTTGCTTGTGCGTCCCATACTGCTCTTCTAGTTCGTTGATAAGCTTCCTCGTATGCATCTTCAGCTCTCGCCCTCTTGGTAACTTCTTCCTTCAGCTTGTTCTTCAGTTCCACAACCATCTCGATCAGTTGTTCCTTCTCTCCTTGACCGTGCATCGACTTCTCTTCAAAGATTAGTTAGGCGTTCATCTCGATCCTCGGATGTAAATGCGTCTTCTATGTCATTGCAAATACGTTCTTCATTCATTATCTCCTGCAACTCCTCAACTGTGTCCTGAAGTTCCACGTTACGGTCGTAGACTTCATCATACATACGAGCAGCCATCGAGGTTAGTGGAGTCTCTTCCTCCTCGTCCTCGTTATCCTCATCCTCCTGTGGCAACTCCACGGGATCCTCCTCATCCGTCTCCACATCATCATCCTCATCTTCAACCACTGTGACCAACGGGGCTGACTCCCGTGGCAGTAGTTGTTCCCAAACAACCTGAATGTCGCGAGGCTCCTCCTCTATAGGCATTTGAGGTCCCTCCTCCCTAGCCTGACTGGATTCTCCGACATTAGTCATCCTGACAACAAAATTTTAAAGTTTTAGTTATTAATCATTCTACTCGACACTCATGAGCACATAAGTTATAAACACATAAGCACATAAGTGTTTTATTACTTCTTCCTTAAAACTCGATAAGAGTTATCTCCACTATCTTTTCAAAGGTTACTTCCTAAGGCTTTTTCCCCCACCTAAGGTTCATAACCTAAAGCTTTGATACCAACTTGTGACACCCCAAATCTAGGGACTTCATTACGAAGATTTGGTGTTCATTTAATCAAAACATTCATTTATAACTACCTAATCATAAATAAAATTGAATAATAAACCCGCTTACATACAGAATTACATAAAATAATATCTCCCGTGTTATCTAACCTTTACAAACAATCATTCATGCGGAAAATTTAAATAAACTTCATTACATTCTTTAAACCAAAGTCCGATAATAAAACTATCAAAACTATTACAAGTCTTCAAAGACTTGTTCATCTTTCCTTTATTTTCTTTGGTGCTAGGTACGTCACCCTTTTCATCTTTAGTTTGTAAGGATTTTTACGAAGCAAGAGTGAGCAAACAAGGCTCACTTGAAATAATAATGAATACTTTTACATTCTCTCTCGCCCATTCGGGGCTCAATAGAACTCGAACAATAGGTTCTATTAACATCTTAAACATTCCTTGCCCATTCAGGGGCTCAATAGAACTAAATAATAAGTCCTATTAACATCTTAACATCCCTTTCCCATTCAGGGTCTCAATAGAACTGAACAATGAGTTCTATTAACATTTTAAACATTCACTGAGGGTCTAATGACCACGAACATTGTCCACAATTATAAGTAATCTTTCAACTTAAACTTTTACAGTCATACGACCATAATGACTTTAAGGTACTTAGGGGGATCAACCCTTCGTACATGTATTGTATACAAACATTTCAGCGCAAAGTACAAAACTAAGCGTAACCCCTATAAATAGGGTTGTTCATCTCTGTATTTTGACTACAAGTCCGCCCCAAAGATAGTTTGGTTTGGATACACTTCAAGGTAATTTGGAATTCAACGGACATCAACTAAGGATTAGTTGAATAAAAGATAATAACACTATGTTATTGAATAATCATAACTGAATAAATATTTCGTTCTAAGTTCATGCTTTAGGGATAATCTAATAGCACAACTATTGAATAACACATCATACCTCGCTTTGAATAACATTAAGCTAATGTTACATCTTAGAATTTAATATCAAGCATGCACAACAAATAATAACTTGAACGATAAACTAAAGGTACTTGCATGCTAATATAACAAGTTTAGAGTTAAGAAAACTTGCATAATCATAATAACTATCTCAATGAAAGTGTGGAGATGGGAAACTTGTATCATCATGAATAACTGGATACAATGAAGTTGCTTAATGGAAATACTTTACTCAATAAAGTATAGCATATGAAATTTGCATAACGAAGCTTTAGAATTAGAAAACTTGCTTAAACACAACAAACTAACTCGACGAGAGTATGGAGTTAGAGAACTTGCTTAATGTAAAAAGATAGGTTTAGAAACTTGCACAATTATAAAAGTAGAGTTAGAGAACTTGCCTCGTGCGTAGGTTAAACAATTACTATTCACGTTCATCCCAAGTCCTACACATACCATATGTATTGACAATACACATTAGTTACACTAACATTACCTTTATGAGTTACTTTATTACTCTTAGTATAGCTACTAACTGAGTTTAAGTTTAAACAACATCACATCTTTTCATGAACATTACTTTTTAGCTTTATTACAACTACTTAAGTGATCATGTCATTGCACCACATGCACATTAACAACTTGATACAACATCCTATTACATGTCCAACCTATTATCATTAAGTTATTGAAATACACAAAGGATTACACTTGCATTCGTGCATCCCGACGCCCTCCGATTGGCTCTAAATACACAATAGTCCTAAAGATGGCGGTTTTGATTACTGTTACAGACCTCAAATTAAAACACTTAAAGCATGAACATTGTAGGTCTATTCGTCCTCGTTCCGGATCATCTTGAATCAACTCAATCGGAGTTCGTATGCGAAAGTTATGGCGATTTACTGTGGAGGTCAAAATCGTCAAGTCTGCACCACTTTTCGGTATTTGGGGCGAGACAGTGGCACCGGGGCGCGAATTCCAGCGTTGTGGCGTGAACTTCTGGCCTATTTTTGGCGCTGGGGTGCGAAATTTGGCGCTGGGGCGCCGAAACTCACTGAACCAAAACGAAGAACAGAGCCAAAGCTACTGTCTTAAATTTGTAACAATAACTCGCCCCAAACAACATGTATAACTAATATAAACTACACATAATTTCTAACAATTATCTATATACCAATTTCCAACAATTGAACAACAAATTTAAAAGACTTAAATCACTAAAATAATATTTGGTTAAAACTCAAAACTCTATTGTTGATATCTAAAGTACAATTGACGGAATTTTCACTGTTATCAACCAAATTTGATTCCTTTGAAATACAAGTATACCAACATATAACAAATTAACATGTATAGTTCAATTCCTCAGTTAGCATACATAACTTTTGATATTTCTACAAAACATATATTCGTATATATATATATATACTTCACTGAACAAATCAATTTCTTCCTTTAGCCTATAATTAGCGTACATATATATATATATATATATATATATATATATATACACATGCTAGTGATAACAATTGCAACTATACATATACATGCTTCTCTAACCAATTATACAAACATAGTTTTACAGAGAGTTTTGTAAAAATCTTATACACCGTAAAGTTGAAGAACACAGAGACATTAGGTATCATGAAACCACAAATATATATATATATATATGTACATAAATTAAGGTTAGAGAAACCCACCTTTTTGCTTGCTTACGAATCTTTGTTAACGGACTTGCTTTGAAAATTACGTTCTCTCTCAAACTCTGAACTTATATCTATATATATAACGTAATATTATTTAGTTTATTTTATAAACAATTTAAATTTCAAAAATCCAAAAGCCATAGGGCTTTGTTTGGCAATTCCTTTAAAATAAAATAGTTTATATCCTTAAGCTTTGTTTGGGTAAAACTAAATTAAAATTACTTTAATTTATTTTAATAACTCTTTATAACATAGTTATTTGTCACTCTTTATGAAATAACAATTTATTAAATAAATTACTTAATCACATAACTCAATCCACATAACACATTAACTATTTAACAAATAAATAATTAACTAATCACATTAATTATTTAGCAAATAAATAATTAACTAAATCAACTCAATCAATTTGAACAATTATTTATTCAATAATAAACACATCAAATAAATATTTATATAAATCAATAAATATTTATAACTTACATTTAAAAAAAATCTGGAATGTTACACGATTTTTCTTTGTGGTTTCAATTAGCATATAGTCGGTGTGTGTGATGTAGTTAGACTGATTAAGTGTAATAGATTTCTTCCTTGAAATGAGTACTACAATCTGAAAGCCTTAAACCACCAAAACCTTACTTGGAAATCAAGTTGTGGAAGCCCAAAAGTAGTAACTAAGAACTGTCCTGGGTTTTCAGGGTAACCCAGAAAACCAAGAACGGGTCTGACAATGATTTCAAAGCCTTATATCTTGCATCTATGTTATGAAATGACCTAGAACTTGTTTTGCACTTGTAGTATTGCATAAACACTACAAGATTTGATCAAAAGCTAGCCCAGAAACACATTACATAGTAAATGATTCTTGGTCAAAGTTGCTCACTCGATCACTGACTATGCATGTTCTTCAGACTCAAGAACACAATAGGCGACACTTTCTGTCGCTAAAGGCTATAGCGACAGTTTTAATAATTTTAATTAATTTATTTTCTAAAAATCATTTAAAAATAGAAATTAATTTCTAAAAATTACAAAAATAATCTTAAAAATTATTTTAAGTTATAAAATTAACTTTTAATAATTTGACATAATTTTCATAAATATTGGTATTTATTTGAATATTATTGATATTTAATTTATTTAATAAATGCATTAAATAAATTAATTAAAAATGATTTTATTATATTAAAAATCATTTTAAATGATAATAAGGAATTTAAAAATATTTTAAGTTATAAAATATAACTTCTAAAATTTTAAAGCAAATTTTATTAATTATTTAAATATTAATGCTATTAGATTTGTTTAGTAATTATATTAAATAAATTAATTAAAATGATTTTAATATTATAAAAATCATTTTAAATGAAAATAAAGATTTTAAAAATATTTTAAGTTATAAAATATTACTTTCAATATTTAAAGGTAAATTTCATTAATAATTTAATATTAATGATATTTGATTTATTTAATGAATATTAAATAAATAGTTTAAAAATGGTTTTATTAATTTAAAATGAAATAAATGAATTAAAAATATTTTAAGTTATAATAAATGACTTTTAATATTTTGATAAATAATAAGTTAATATTCTAATATTAATGGTATTTATTTAAAATGAAATTAAATGTTTTAAAAATCATTTAAGGGTAATATTAATGTTTTAAAAATTATTTAAGGGTAATATTATTGTTTAAAAAATACTTTGAGTTATTATAAATAACTTTAATATTTTGGCAATGGTTTCATTAATAATTTAATATTAATTAAATATTAATGATAATAGAATTATTTAATATTTAAATCATTTAATAATGATTTCAGATTTAAAAAATCATGATAAATTATAATAATTAATTAAAAATTATTATAAGGCTATGAAAAATAATATGACTGATATTTAAAATATCTAAACGAATATTGAACTACACAATAGAGTCTTAGACTCGATAATTACTCGATAAAGCCGTCGGTACACCGACATGTTTCAGAAATTGATTCAGACTTATATAATTGGACTAGATACGTGTTTGTTTGTGATGCAATGACTGTTAAACATATGTGACAATGTGATTAGGTTATGTACTGACTGCAATTAGCAGTACTATGTGTTATGATATGTATAACTAATCGATAGAATGATCTTATTAATGATAGGTCTCGATATAAAAGATAAAACTAAGTTGTGTAACTTTAAGCAGCAGACCATGCAAGTATCCTAGCTTTGCATTTTCTTTATGCAATGGACATGAGTAAGAAAGTTTCATAATTATATTATTATTGTGCCAGATTATTAACTCTATTATTATCGATTATGTATCCAATCTTTTCGATTCATACAAGTTTTTAAATTATCCAATCATTGTTTATCAATACAATACTATTGTACAATCCAGATATTTATTCTGTTCGTTAATTTATAAATATGGTTATACAAGTGTCCTCACTTGGATAATTATTGTATTTAATCACATGTTGATACATACATATTGATTTTCGGTATGTATACTTTAATTAAAAGCCGTCTAAGCTATTTGACCCAGCTAGGCACAGATTTAGAAATATCATTGAACATGATAGAACTTTATTGTATCAAATCAAATTGTTTTGATTCAGATTCCTGACTAAGTATGAACATTCCGAACATGGGAAAACTTTTGTGCACCCAAGGTGGATAAGATGAACGATAATATCGTTCTTGCATGTAGTATTGATCAATACAGGGAACATTAGGCAGATCACCCTCGCGCCCATAAGTTATGACGGTTTGCGGATGAAGTTCTGCTAAACCTTATCGAAAATTAAAAACAAAGTTCATAGTCTGTCGACTACTCTCCATTTATAGTCAATACGTAGTTTCAAAATTTTGATATACAATTGTGATGTTGTTATTATTGGTTCAGCTTACTTCACAACTATTGATTCGTTGTAGAAGTGTCATTCAAAGAAAACATTTAATTCTTTCAGCTAATATTTATTGTTGCTATTCCTTGTTGGGCACTCAAATGCTCATCCTTGCATTAAATTTAAATGTTTTCAGCTAAGTGTGATCAACCAGAAGGTTCAGGCAAGAACAATGACAAAGGAAAGCAAACAGAATAAGTTTAATGGTATCTTTTGTAATAGTTAGACATTATTAAGGCAATGATATTTATTATCTATCATGTAATGAAGTGTAGTAAGGTCGCGTACCTGGGATTAGACTCTGATATATGTAAATTAAGTTTGGTATATATATTATTGTTATTATTATTAGTATTATTCCGCTCATATAAATGGTATCGTGAAGCACCGAGTTCGGGTTCCAAGTACCTAAATTTGGGGGCGTCACAGGGATCACCTTTGATGCCTCCATCCCAGCTGGACTTGACTTCGGTGCATGACAAAATCGAGCTAGGTGACCTTCTCTTCCATAATTGTAACATGCTTTGGGTTGCTGCGTACAGTTTGGACTGATGTGTCCCTCCCCTCCGCATTTGTAGCATACGACAAGTGGTCGTTCTCCTTCCTTAACAATGGGTGCTGGTGCTGACGTCTTTTCATCATTAGTAAATCTCGTCTTCTTGAAATTTCCACTTCTATTATCTTAGCCAAAATTACCACCGAAGTGGTTACCATTTCTGGCATGTTGATTCCTTCCACGTTTGTTTTTACCGCTTCGATGACTGCTATCACTGGTATTATCGACTTGTCGGCTGCTCTCTCTTAGTTGGGTTGGCTCATTATCGCGCTCCAATAATGAAGCCCTATTTACAACATCTAAATACAAACACAGTTTGTGAGAGATAAGGTATTGACGTATTTCGGGTCTCAAACCTCGCAGAAATATTTGCGTCATTCTCTCCTCATTATCAACCAAATGGGATGTGAACCGGGACAACTCGACAAACTTAGCCTCGTACTGCGACACAGTCATATTATTTTGCTCTAACTTGATAAACTCCACCTCCTTCCTGTGACGATTACTTTTGGGAAAGTACTTGTCGTTGAACAGCTCTTGGAACTTCTCCCAATACATTTTGAATGCGGCAGGCTGAGTACGCTTTACTGATTCCCACTAGTAATCTTCTTTTCCTCTCAACATGAAGGTGACAAAGGGAACCTTTTGCTCCTCGGAGCATTCCAGGACTTCAAATATCTTGGTGATCTGCTTTATCCACGTCTCTGCCTTAAGTGGTTCTGGCTTTCCCCAAAACTCTGATGGTCCCAGGTCATTGAATTGCTTAGCGGTGACCATCTGTGAGTTACCAGTGTTTCCACCTGCATTTTGAACAGGAGCCGCTCTCGCTTGATGTTGCATGAATTGCATAAAGCCTCTAAACATCCCATTGTTCATCATTTGATCGGTGTTGTTGTTTACCTGAGGATTATTGTCTTCTTGTTTCACATTATCCTGGGTATTGATCGTTGGTGACTCAACGGTCTCATGTGCTTCATTGCTTATCTCAACATTTTCAGATGTCATTTTCAAACGCTACCACAAAACAAGGGTTAATTGACATGTCACATATTCTCCCTATACTCTGACCGACCAATAAAATACCAGATAAACTTACGTAGGTCATACTAGCGAAAAGAATTCCCGTCTCTCTCCCTCCTAGTCCTTGTCTCACATCTCACCAGGCTCATATCCCTAAGCTTTGATACTATCATCGTGACTCCCCAAAATAGGTATACATCACCCATTCTCGAGTCGCCAAATACATGGTACAAAATTCAAATACAACTTAATTAATACAACTTTCGTGTAAATATGACAAAACATATCTTTGATAGCTTTTAACACGAATATTGTCTTCTAGATAAAGATATCAAACTCAAATTCAATCTTATTACAATTATTATCACACTATTTCATAGAATAGTGAGGACTACTAAAACAACCATCTGGACCGTCACTCCGTTCCCCGACTAGTCCCAGCTATATTCTCATTTCCTGAAGAGAACAATGAAAGCAAAGGGTGAGCTCAACTAGCCCAGTAAATAATATTATGACTAAGATAATGCAGAATAAATTATCGTTAGCCTTCAACAGTGTTAAACTGATATAATATAATAGACAACAAGTTTAATTGCAATGGAACAAATAATCCATTAGAAGAGTCAAGTAGAGTATGATATCTACTATCTTCTATGATTTAAAAATTTATCATCAATTTTATCGCTGAGACTCAGCTCAATAAATAATCCACATCACTGAATTATCCATGCACTACGGGCCAAGGATATTCATTATTATCACCAATGGTCATGATCGTACCAACAACTGTCCATCAATGCACTACGAGCCAATGAGGACTTTTACCACATTATTTGTAACATTACGGGTCATGATTTTACCGAATAATCCATGGTCATAATCATACCAATCGACAATCCATCTATGCACTACAGGCCAAAGATGACTTTCATAACAATATAAACATGAGGATGATGACAATGATATAAGAATTCAATTAAATGCAAGCAAAGGATAAATTCTAAATATTTATAATTTAATTTATCCAGAATTCAATAATGTCCAAATTGTCAATATGATACTGCTTTGTGGAGTAAAATTCAAGAATAATATTGTATCAAAAAATATTTTGACCGAAAAGAAATCAATTTTTGTCATGAATAGTACCCCGTGTGAATAGTACTCGAGTGAATAGTACCCCGTGAATAGTACTTCAGGAATAGTACTTCGTGAATAGTACTCTGACTTGAAAAGGTTAAAACTTATCAAGAATGCTCAGAATAATATTTTTATGAAAAGATAATGGATGAAGCGCAAATATCAAGGATATTCTACTAATTTCAGGAATTATAGAAGCAGTACTTACCATAGTAAGTTTAAATTTAGCAATATGAGATGAAATAATATCCCTTCTATACTATGGAGTATGAAAGAAAATAATATTTCCTATGAGTATTGAAAATAAAATAATATATTTTACCTTAGTAGAAACCGGATTTGACTGGAATATCAGATATTATTCTGTGAAAATCTTGTAGAAAAAAAACTACACTCAAAGTATCCTTTTACTCAAGAAAAATACGCACAATACTTTAGAATAAGAAATTCTGAATTTGAAATGGTGTGTTGAGGAAGGAGGGGTTACCCCCTATTTATAGCAATGAAGGAAGAAAAAAAACAAAGTAGTCTGCCTACTTTTGCCTAACTCATCACATTTTCCATATGGGTGGAAACCACCCTTTGAAAACCAAGGATTTGCAGGAATCAATTAGTCACCTTTGAAAAAAATAAACAAGGCTACTGTAAGCTTTTGAAAACAAGTTTTGCAAAGCCTTTGTAGGAGCATAATTCAATGTCTAACCTCTCATATTTTCAATATTGAGGCTCACCCTTTGAAATCAAATTTGCAGGCAATTCTCATATTTCACAATAGTTAGGGCCCACACATAAGAAACCATTTACACCAACCATTTCCATTTCCACCAACTATTTCTACCAACCATTTCCACCAACCAAAACAATGTTACAAACAAAGTATTCAAAAACATTTTGCTTACTTCCGTTCCCAATTAACCACATGCTAATATATTATAATAATAATATTATTAAACAATTATAATATATTATAATAATATATATGAATGAATATTTTATCGGAGGAGATAATTATAATTCCACATAAAATATGCCAAACTTTCAACAATTATTTCATGCTAAAAATTCCTTCATTTAAATCAAAATTGAACCAATATCCACCACATAATAATTAATATTATAAGCTCACAATATCAACAACCAAATAATTTCCAGGAAAGAGGGGGCTTTCCGATAAGGATTTATCCTTATTGGCGCGTAATTAGATGACCAAACCCCTTTCCTCGACAGAATTTTCTAGACATTGTCAATAATGCTAACTAATAATATGAATAATTGTGTCGCGTCAATTATTGATTTAATAATGTAAAATATTGTGTAGATGATACTGTGACAATAATTGAATCAATAATATAACAAACTATGCAACAATTATTGTGACAATTATTGAATAAAACTGAGTGACTTCTCACGTAAGCATCAATAATCAAAGATATTGTACAATACCATGTGTTACTATCCAACCACGCGTATTACTGTACCTTTATCACCGGGTATTTCAACAGTTAACGGTAAAACTTTTGCCGTTATTTTTATAAAAAGATATTTATGTCGTTTTTTAACTCCGACAGTTATTCCGTTGTGGGGTCCACCAATGATTGTGCCATCGTACGAATATTTCCCGATAAAACGAATATTCCCTGACAAATCGAATATTTTATGACAACTTGCTTCCTTTGCAAAATTTGTAAACATTACCCACAACTATAACATTATATCAAATCCATACCATAATATTCAAAAATAATATTAGATAAAAATTAACCTTTATTCATAAAAGTTGGGGTCTAACACGTAGTCTGCTGAGGAAGTCATGTTCAAAATTGTAGAAACAACATGTCTAAGAGCCGAATGAGCATCTGTCAAAGTCAAGTCAAAAATCGTAGACCACACTCGGAGTCGTAGACTCTATTGATCATATAAGAGGCAGAGATCGTAGTCGATCCAGATCAGATGAAGACAACAAGCTTAACAATAAAAATCGTAGAGTGTCAGCATTTGATCTCAGAGTCGTAGTGTCTGTAGAACCAAAGCTAAGTCGTAGAGTGCAGAACTAAGGCTTCAACAAAGGTGCTCATAACGCCAAGGCCGAATCGTAGAATAAACACGATTCTCAACAAATGAGCACTCCCAGAATATCCAAAGTATGAAGCCTCTAGTCTGAGCTGCAAAGATACATCCCACCTAAAGGAAACCAGAGAGCACTCAACGAATGGCATGCAAGCTAACAGAAGATCTAAGTACCAACCCAATCAACATCCAGATTGAGTTGTGAAGCCATTCAAGATGAAGTCTTCCACAAGTTGATCAGAAGAAGACTTCAATAAAAGTGACTGACTAAGGAAAGTTAGCAAGTGCAGTAGCTGTCAAGTGAACATATAACAACGATCTTAGAAGTAACCAGGATCATAGTGTTTGCCAAACAAAGTAGGAACTGATGAAGTGTACACAGAGATACTGATCAACTTATGAAGAACAAGGCTAAAGTGATTAAGCATTGGGTCAGTCCATTGATGATAAGTGAAAGGGAGATCACAAGGAGAAAGCGAGCTGGGCATGCCATAAATCTGATGTGTCTTGCTATTCAGAAGAGACCACAACAAGGAGTCAAGCTATCCCTCTTACTAACTGGAATCAAAGAATTAGTAGATCTGTTCCGCCCAAAATGGGAATGGGCTAGGGTTATGAACTTATAATCTATAATCTGATCGAAACAGGGTTCCAAACAGGGGGAAAGCCAGTTCCCGAGATCAGTCGAAGAAAATAGAAGTGTTGAAGCACTACACAAGAGAAGGAAGAGGTGTTCTACATTGAAGATCCAATGAACACTCTTCAGGATTGTAGTATTGTCTCAAGAAACATTCAATAAGACACACTACGATCAGGTCCAAGAACGTCTGCATAATAATCATAGAGTTCTGTCATCTGAAGATTGAAGCATTGGCAATCGTTCAATCTAAAGACTGATATTAGAACATTGTTGTGTGAGACCATCGATGCAAAATGACAACTCCTAATGTTCTGATCGAGAAATCAGAAAGGAGAAATAAAGTTGACTACCTGCCCGAGACATCAAAGTGACATATCTGATGGGGTAGGTGAAATAGTAGACTGCACTGTCAGAAAGTCATAAAGGCGTTGTCATGTCACATCTGCAGTCTACATCAAATAACTCGAGATCTACGAAGTAATTCAAATAGCTCCCAATAGCTACATTCCAACGGGAAGGTTGTGAAGAAGTATAAATCAACAAGAGCTTCAAAGATCAAGAGTTGTTGAAGTTACAGAATCGTAGAGTTGTTGGAATGCTATATTGTTGACTCTACGAGTTCCACCAGAGTTGAACATAACAAGTCTCAGTGACAGTGAGATTACGAAGGTGGAAGTGAAGCAGATTTGAAGAAGGACTCAAACAGACTAAAGCTTTGCTCAACAAAGATGAGAATGCCACTGAAGATGGAAACTAAGCTGAGAGCCGAGAAGGACAAGAAGATAGCATTCAGAAAAGTGGCAGAGCACAAAGAAGATCCAGAGAGCCACTCTACGAATCACCATGAACCAAAAGCTGAAACAGAACAGATGTAAAATCATGTCTAAAAACCACTCAAGAAGGGTTCAGGAATGCTAAGTGTTAGACGAAGTCTACCAAAAGCTTAAACACTTAGCAAAACTAAATGGTGATGGTGCAAACCTAACATCAGATGAAGATGAGCAGAACATACTGAAGATCAGTTGCACCAAAGAAGATGTGGTCCAGACTCTACGCAGAATGCAAAAAGGACCACGCCAAGATGCTAAGTACAGAAGATGGTCAAGCTTAAAGACATCTTAGCAGCAAGGCACTAACAACAACAATGACAACAACAACAAGTAGCCAGGGTTTGAGGGGTCCTTGTCCAGAGGGACTAAATGATGTTCTAAGCCTGCTGGGCTTGAAGAGTTCCAAGGGAACTAGAGGAGTTCTAAGCCTACTGGCTTGAAGATTCTTAGTGAACTAGAGTTCTAAGGCTGCTGGCCTTGAAGGAATTTTAGTGATTCAGGGTGCTGCCCTTCCTTAGTTGAAATCCTGCTAGTTAAAGTAGAAGAATGGATTAGGAGCTTGAGTCTCTGAACCACTTAAAATTCTTTGTGTCTTTTACAATTAGTCATTTATATTATGTCCTAACTGCTCTAAATGCTATGTATGTATTAACTGCTTACAACTAAACTAACTCTACGAACAATGTATGTATGTTCATGATTATATCAATAAAGGGGATCTTTTACTTATTCCGATGTGCTTGAAAAGATTCTTATGTTTGTCATATGCTAAGTCATTAGCAATATAAAATAAACGAGAAAAGTATTAGAAATTAAAATGATCTATTCAACCCCCCCCCGCCTTTTAAGTCTATTGTGTGCCTACTGGGAACTAACACTTTATCTCAGCTAGTCATAGAGATTCCTCAAATGGGCTTGGATGGCTTTACTTTATCTGAGGGTCCCTATACTTAAGATGCATTTTATTGCTAGTGGATTCCCCATACCATTGGGGCTCAGACTCGTGCCACTCAGTTTCTAGAAGACATAATTCCTGGATCTGTGATGATGACAAATTGGATTGCATGTGTTAGAGAGCCTACCCACTTGGAGCAGATTGGGAGCTTGACCCAACGGTTGGACCGGGTGCACCTTTTTATCAGGCATTTAGGCAGAGATCCATCGAAGGCAGATTCTTTTGATCCTTCCAGCTCTGGCACTGGTCCCTCAGGTGGTCCATACTCTGATGGTTTTACTATAGCAGATCCTCCTTTTCATCGACCTGATATTCCCGTTGGTGGAGATACAGTGACTCAGGAGGAGTTACAACAGGTTGACAGGCTGGATGATGTCAACACCATCGATTTCTTTTGATATGCTTTAGTTATCTCTTTTGATAGGCTTTTATTAGTTTTTGGGCGACTGTGCCCCATTTCCCTATACTTTTTATTTTCAGTTATAGACAGAGATGATGTATTTTAATCTTTATTAGATGAAGTATTTAGAGATGTATGTATAATACTCTCTATTTATTATACCATATTATCATTTATCATGATGCATGCATTATATATCATGGATATGCATTGATATTAATAAGTTAGAATTGACCCCTAGATGGTCTTGTGATACGGTTCTACAAATGTCTTCCTCATTAGTGGCTCGTATAGAGCATAGCCCACCGACATTTATAGCCTCGTCCTTGAGGTCTTGGCATGATAGTTTTCCTCAGTTAGACTGGATGGCCGATCATCATATGTTGAGACACTACATGTCCCTCCTGGCCTTCCAAGTCCCTGTGGGTTTTGTAGAAGGCATGCTATCTTATTGGATCCCTGATAGATAGGTTTTTTCGGTTTGGTACCCATGAGATGACCCTTACACTCGAGGAGTATGAGCGTATCATATATTTTCCCTTGGATAGACCATGTGCTAGAGTGGCTGTCGATGAGTTTCGACGACAGTTCATGACATTGACATGTTTATGATGTACAGTCGTCTTAGATGAGATCACCTCAGGACATGTTGTGTCCATTGATTTTTTGATTGACCGTTTTTGGTCGACAGACAACTACTCAGTGGACTCAAAAGATTTCACTATTTTTGAGGATGATTGACAGGTTACCAGAGTAGACACTTTCTTGGTGTGTGTTGTAGCATATCTGTACATGCCATTATATATGGATCAGATGGACATTAGTTTGATCGCTGTAGTGAGTGCTCTGACGGAGGGTCGTATCTTCCTTCCTATAATTCTAGCAGAGACCTTGATGTTGGCCACATTTTGCCATACCCATCCCACTAAGTTTTTTAGAGGTATAGTCGTATTACTATACATTTGGTTCATAATGCATCTATTACTGATTAGAACCTTTAGACACTACAGATATTGTTTTACACATGAGATAGCCATGTCTTACTCTTTTTGACCTACTGACTGTATAGATGCAGCATCTTGGTTTATTTTCCTGGCTGTGATTTAGGATCCCTTTTCCATCCTACTTTACTCAGGTTTCAATTCCCCTTTCAGCTTTGTTACTCATGTAGTAGGTATGGACTTATTGCCCTTGGCTGGTCTGAGAGGGGTGACTACATATCATCCACTAGATGTCATGGGAAAGTTTGATTAGTTTCAAGATGTTCATCCTTTTGATGGAGCTTTAGGTCAGCGATCATCAGCCTTGTCTTTATCAGAGGATGATCTAGCCAGATTTTATTATTATTGGACTCATAGAGAGAGAGAGAGAGAGTTGACTTTTTATAGAGTCATCTGGGCTATTCTTTAGAGTATTCTTCATGGCTGGAGGCAGGCATTGCATTGACTATGGTTATTTATTTAGAGCCTAGCACTGATTCAGATGTGTGACACCCCTAAATCCGGGTATCTTCCAACCCGACAGATGGTGCTACACGGTGCTACAGTTCACACATACATTTAATTGAAATACCTCAAAAGAGTGAATATGTCTTCTATATATTCCAAAACAATATATAATTTCCCAGGTTCTTTGTAACCATTACATATGTTCTTTGTCACAATATCAAATAAATACAACGTTCATACTATGCTATTACAAAGACAACTTATTTGTCTGCCTTAGCCTTCCCTTTATCCTTACTGGATCCTTCAGTTCGTTCGGTCTTAGCTACATTCATATGGTTCAAGCAAGAGTGCATATAACTACCTCAGCAAGTTTAACAATTTCATTTAAATAATAGGTTTGAATCATATGAATCATATATCTTCTATAACTAAATCAATAGTTTTGAAGTACTATAGATAAATCAAAATAGCACTTCTCTTTTCTTTAAAATGTTTAACCATGCACAACATATGTTAAACATAAATTTTGGTCCAAGACCTTGATAATTTCATTCTTTCTTTAAAAAGGACAACCCGGCACCAAGTTCGTAAGTCCGACATTTCTTACGAGAACGTCTAGGTGATCAGCCTATAGTACTCTATGTTGTACAACACTACTTCATTAAATGTATCTACATTTAAGTTTTGGCAACCTCATGTGCCTGTCGTTTGACGACAAAACATTTGTTTATTCATATTCAGTCTTTCTTTGAAATCCATACCAAAACAATTGGCAAAAGATAACATTGATAATATTTTGATAGATTATGAGAAAATCCACAAAACACATTAAGTCTAGCCGAAAGAATTTGCTTCGACTTCGTTATACATCAATTCATGGGTAAGATACATGAATCACAAAGCTTGTCCAAAGGAATATAGACAAGGGTTTAGAACACTTGCCTTCAGTGTCTTCTATAGTTACTACACTTTTCTTTTGAGTCTTTAAGGATTCTACAATACATAATCACTTAACATACCACATTAGGTCATATACAATCAAGTTTGGTCACTAATTTATCTTCCCCTTCTTCTCAATCTAATCATTCATTAAATTGGTTACGGTTTATCATATTACCTTGTGTTTACATTCAAGTAATCGTTTGTCAACTTTTAGTTGTAATTCCTTTGGTTATAATCATCCTTAATGAGTTTACTTTAGGTTAATTAAAGTTATAATTCACCTTCAATCAACTTACATTTCCTTTACATTCATTGCTATTCCTCACCATCATTTTCCTAGTGTTGGCGCTGTGGCGCCAACTTCCTTTGTATGGCTCGCGATGCAGCGCGAGTTAGCAGTGTTCGGGTAATAGTCTTGGCACTGCGGCGCCACTCTCTTTACTATGGGCCGCGTTACGGCACCACTCACTTGATTGGTTTTTGGGTTTACCTGACTTGGCTGGGCGCTAACTTTAGAACTTTGGGGCGTTGTGGTATGCGCCACACCTCGAGAAATTTTTCTAAGTTTTCTACTGTAATTCTTTTCGGCCTCATAACTTATTCATTATAAGTCGGAATTGGCTCATTCAAAAGTCATTAGCTCACATATCATGTATACTACGACTTCATTAGGACATCTTACATGTTCGAATCCGTTAACACGGAATTCACCATTTAAGTTCTTTATTACACGTTCGTTAATTGTTCATAAACGTTCATAGCTCATTTCTTCTTTTTAAGTCGAAATTCGACCATTCTCGAGTCCACAACTCTAAAATGCAAAGTTACGCTATACGCCATTGAAAACTAAGGTTCTCGATTTAAATGGCGACTTTTGACTTTCATTCCGAGAATTTCACGATTTCGATGATTATCGTCTAATCTCGTAAATTTCGCCATAACTTTGTTACTTAAGATTTTTACACAGTTCAAAATGGATTCATTCCATACATCTATCATCTTAACCAAACATATTTCATCTAATCCTATACACGATGGTTTTAAACTTGTCCATCAACAACAAATGACAAATTTTCATATGTTCTTCATTAGTTCATAATTCTAAGATTATGATTCCACTTATAATCATGGTTTATTAAGGTTTAAGTCCACTAATAGGCATCCTTGTTCGTCCTTATGATACACGTTCCACCAATAATCATTTCTCTATTAAACTACCAATGAAGAGATGAAGATTAGTGGTTTAAAGGTTCATTACCTTTGAAGTTCAAGCTTTCTTTCTTTTTCTTCTTGAATTAACAAAGTCTAGCTCTTACTTTTCTCTCAATATAATTGCTTAGCTCTAAGATATTGGTGGAAAATTAACAAGGCAACAAATGAAGCACAAGATCTCTATTTATAGATTTCCCAAAGTAAGGGCATTATGGTCAAAAGCCCCACCTCCTTACTATTCCCACCTCCTCTAAAATCCTATCTCTTGTTTGGCCACCAAGTTGGCCAGCCATGACTCACTCATGGGGGGCCCCACATGGGTTGCCCCATGGGTTTTTCTCACCTGGTGACACATCGGGTCGATCCACGAGTCCGGTTCTTGGTTCGGGCTTAGATTTAATTACTTTGGGCCTAACATTGGGCTTTCATTACTTACCTTTAGGCCTTAACAAGATTTCACTTGGGCTTGCCCAATTCATAACAAATCTAATTAGTTCATTACAATTAGCTTAAGCCTTTAACGTATAATTCTCGTATTCTTCTCGTATACTAATTTGTATAATCATTCATCATATACGTTATGTCATCTTTCGTATATACTAGTACAATACTTAGTATCACACTCATATTCATTGCATCTATAATACTTTCTTATTATACAATCATCATTTGTTCAAATCTTTACTTTCCTTAACATTCTCAAACTTAGTACGTAGACGAAAAAATATGTTTGTCATAACTGAATTATTATTACATAATCCATCCTTCCTTATCATTCTATCATTACGTATTTTTCGGAAGTTCAAAAATAATTACGAGCAGAAATGGATGAATAGTGTTTTTCCGAGAATTTCTCGGAAAGTTTTTATTTTCGTCTTGGAAATTCAAACACCTTAATTCTATCACATAGCCAGAATACTACAATTTTATGACACTTTTAGGTTATAGAACAACCTTCATCTTGCCTACTCGTTATAAATAACACATATTATAATTTTATTCATTATTTAATCAAATAAAATTATTTTACAATTAATCCAATTTTCTCAGTCGTTACAAGATGAGGAAGAGCCTATGGAGGATCATGTTTCTCCTACAAAGGATGAGCCGTTTGCAGATTTGACAGAAGCTTTGGTTAGCTCTACCCTGAGTTCTTCGGCTACTGCTCGCCTACTTCTTAGAGAGATTTTGGAGCGAAAGATATAGCTCCTGACTTTTAAGAGAGATCAGGCTCGATCCCTGATGTTGATGATCCATTCTGCCAGGGATGCTGCTTTTCTAGAAAGGGATGGGGCTCAAGCTGCCATGGTTGCTTCCATTGCTGAGAGTGCTACTCTCAGATCCTACACAGAGGATATTTTTGCAGGTATGAGTGCGTTCTTAGATGATCATGGTGGCACTATGCAGACTGACGTAGATCTTATGACTCACATCGAGACTGTAGAGCAAGAGATTAGGGATGCACCTTCGTCTTCAGATAGGGATGTAATGTTGGTTTTATTGACCCGTTTGACTTCTGGCTTGTATATTATCTTTCACTTCCTATACAGACTTGATTAATTACTTTTGTTATGTATTGTATGAGATATATATATCAAATAGTAACATATGGAAATTAAATATATTTCATCTCACTTCCCTTATGGATATGTTTTGACATTGTTTGATGGATGCCATTGTATCTTCATGACTTACTATCTTGATGTATCACGGTCTTCTCTCTGATGGGTTGACATTAAGATGACATAGGGTCTCTTAGTATGAGTCTCAGATTTTCAGGCTTTTTTTAGTATACAGGCTTTCTAGGTTTGATTTTGGTGTCTTGGGACTGGTATTGTGATAGTATTTCAGTTACAGTAAAGTATTTATTTTTCCTTTTGAAGATTAGACCGCACCATAGATGGCTTCCTATGTACTCCTATGCGAGGAGATTAGGTCTTTCATAGTTCAGGGTTGGCTTGACTGGTTTGAAAAGTGTTTATTTGGGTTTGAGTAGGGGTTTTGGGTTTTTGTTTTGTTTGAGTGGGGTTTTTTTTGGGTTTTTGTTTGGTTTGAGTGGGTTTTTTGGGTTTTTGTTTGGTTTGACCGCACCCTCTGCCTACGTACTCCCATTGATAAAGGAAGATCAGGTTTTTTGTAGTTCAAGTTTAGCTATAAAGACCTGATTTGAAGATTCGATTTACTTGATTGTCTGATTTAAACTATGATGTGTTGTTGTGTAGGATTCAGACATAGTATCTTTTGACAGAGTCTGAATTTATAAGCTAAGGAAAGTCTTCACAGTCTATTTCTTACAATATGAGGGCTCCTCCTGACAATACTTCCTTGACAATGAAAGAGTCTTCCCAGTTTGGGGCAAATTTTCCTATGGCTGCATCTTGATTAGATATGACCTTTTTCAGTACCAAGACATTTTCTTTGAACTGCCGAAGACAGACCTTCTTATTGTAGGACCGAGCAATCCTTTGTTTATATAACTGGCCATGGAATATGGAGGTAGCCCTCTTTTCATCCATCAAAGCAAATTGTCTGTACCGGTCTTGCACAAATTGGTCTTCTTCCATTTTAGCATCTATTAACACTCTTAATGATTCCATTTCAACTTCTATGGAAAATACTGCTTCTATGCCATAGACCAAAGAATAGGGTGGCCCCCGTAGAAATGTCCATTGAAGTTTTGTATGCTAACAAAGTTAGAGGAAATAAGTCTGGCCATCCTTTGTGATTGGAGGACATTTTCTGCATGATTTTTTTGATGTTTTTGTTAGCTGCTTCAATAGATCCGTTCATCTTGGGCCGATAGATGATGGAATTAAGATATTTAATGTGGAATTTGCAACATAATTCCTTCATCATATTGTTGTTTAGAGTCTTGGCAATGTCTGATACGATCACCTCAGCTTGCCCATATCGATAGATTACATCATTTCTGATGAAATTGAAAATTACCTCCTTGGTGACTTTGGGAAAAGAGGCAGCTCTTACCCATTTAATTTGGTGAAGTAATCGATCACGATGAAGATAAATCGATGAACATTACTGGCTTTGGGTTCTATTGGCCCGATCACGTCCATTCCCCACATAGAAAAGGGCCATGGTGAACTTATAAAGAAAGTGTAGTTCGTTTGGAGGATCATGAACAACATTTCCATGGATTTGACATTGATAACATCTCTTGACGTGATCATCATAGTTAGCTTTGAGAGAGATCCAGTAATGCCCTGTTCTTAATATCTTATTGGCAAGTAAAGGACCGCTCATGTGGGGACCACATACTCTACCATGGACTTCATCTATGAGTCTTTGGGCTTGATCTTTATCTAAAAACCTTAGAAGGTGTAACGAGACGAATTAATTGAGTCGTGATTCTGGGGACAAAATCCTTTTTAGGAGGGAATGATGTAACGAATGAGATTTGTGTATTTGATTTTAAATATTTATTGAATTAAATAATATTTTTGTTGATTTATTTATTGAGTTAAATAAAAAATTGATGGAATTGTTATGGATTAATTTATTTAAGTGATATATATTAATTAGATTAATGTAGAATGATTTTATAGTTTGAAGTTTGAATTTAATTGGGATAATTAAATTAAATGAGTTATTAAATAATTATAATATTGTTCCAATTAAATTTAATAATTAATTGGAGATTTAATAATTTGCTAAAGAAAATTATAATTAATAAATAAGGGATATAATTTTGTGGTAAAGTGATTTAATGACTTAATATTAACTTTAGTTTAATTGAATTTAAATATTAGAATTTGATTAATTAAAGTGTCACATTTTTTACCATATAATAAGAAGAAAATAAAAATAAATTGAAAAGAGTTTTTAAAGACTTAACCAAACATGGCCTTAAAAACATAGGAGCAGTTGAAGCCATAATGCGCTTAACTAATACCTATGTTTATATCAGTTATATTATATTAGTTGTATTTTACGTTAGTTTAAAACATATGTCTAGAGAGAAAACACAGGGAGTTTGAGAGAATTTCTGAGAATCAAAGAAGGAGTGGAGATCAACAAAGCTAGTCTCTGATTTCTAACAAAGTCTGAACAAGAATCAAAGGGTAGGAATCTAAGTTATAGTATATATTTCTCATGTTCTTGAGTTTTCATGAAAAAGTTAAGTTTTATGGCTAATTCGTGAGAATTTGGGTTATAGGTGTTAATTAGTTTATAAAATCCATCGGTTAGCATCTAGAAATGATTTTCAGTAAGAAAATTCATGAAAACATATTTTTAAAGGAAGAACTTAGGTTTTGGTGATATATATGATATGTATGAGTTTGAAGTCAAAATTAGAGTTTTGGTTGATAATTTGGTATAATAGTGGTTGTTTATGTTGTTAGATGATTATAATATGTTATATGTGGGTTTTAATTGACTTTGGTATGTTTTAATTCATGAAATCATGTTTTACAAAAGAAGCTTGAGTTTTGTTATAATATGTACAAAAAGGCTGATTTTAGAGTTAAAATTGATGCTTGAATCATGATGTAATATGTTAATTGATTGTTTTTATTGTTAATACATTCAAATATCAAAAGAATACAAGTTATATGGACTGATTTGGTCGAGAACAAAGTCACGGAGATTGGATTCGCTAAACATGTCAAAAAATTGAGTTTTAATCAAGAACATGGAATTTAAGGGTCTAAATTTAGTTGTTGTTGTTGTTTTGTTGTTGTAATCACTGTATGCATGTTTGGGGTTATTTTTGTAAGGTCTACATAATATAGGTATGTTAAATTTGTCAATTGGATGTGAAATTCGTGGGTTTTTATTTATCGAATTTTATATACGCTCAACACGCAAGTGCACGTGGTCAACAAGTAATATAATGATGAGAAAAGTATCGTTCCCACAGATACTAGTATGAAATTAAGCCTAACAATTACCAATTTTATATCAACCCAATTTTATTAAACTATTCAAATTATTAACAAAAACTAAGAAACCAAAATCCCAACCAATCAACACAACTTAATAACCGTAATTTTAAGCAAATAATGGAGAATTATGCTTACCACTTCACTTTAAGTCTCACTTCGATTATCACACCTTATTCCAGTTCAATTCACTATCTCAGTTTATTAATCAAGAACACTTAAGTAGAATTAGCCATCTCTCGATGCACTAACACCGTATTGACTTAAATCAACAAATTAATAGAATTAAGCCAAACACCCTAATTAACTAATTCACTATATCTTTATGTGAATTAAAATCAAATAAGGTTTAAATTACAAGTTCTTTACGCAATTACATGCAATGTTAGGTATATCTCTATCCTAACATTCATCAAGATTCCATTAAACACAGAATTCAAGAACACATGCTAAAGTGACTAAGTCTAGATTCATACATCATCTCTCGAGTCTATATAAATCTGCACAGAATTAGTGATCAAGCAATTCATAAATTAAAGTGCAAACCAAAATAGATAAACTGAATTGATAGATTATTGAACTGAATTCAAGGCATAACAATCATTGTTCAACAATAAAGATCCATTGTAAGCCTAAAAAATACTTTAGTTCATCATCAATGAAATAAAAACTGATATAATTAGAGAATCCATCATCCCAATTAAAAAATTCGAATTAAAGAAAGAGAATAGTTACAAAACCACCCTTCTTCACCTTCAAATCTGTAATCTTCGCGATCTTGACCTTCCTTACTTTCCTTCAATGATCTTCTGAAATTAGGGCTCAAATCTTGCTAATTGATTGATTGATGTAATGAGTCTTTGTTATGTTGTTGTAAACTGATCATAAGTCATGTAATTAGTTCATAAACTACACCCAATAGAGTTCCAGTCCATGCCAAATTGATCCTTGTACGCAGCTGTAGAGTTCCAATTGAATTAAGACACTTTCTCTCTCCCCGTACCCCCTCCCCAGCGGGTTTTTTTTACACTATATAGGCCCGCCCTGGTGGAGGGGTATTATGTTCTTGACCATGTACCCTTGCCCCGATGGGGGTTTCCTTTGCAAATGTGCCCGCCTCGGCGGGGGGTATGTGTTTGTAGTTCTGATTTTTCCTTTTGCATGCCTTTTCTCACCATAACGCCGTCATTATACCACCATTCCACGTATTGCACTCCTAAACATAAAACAAACACAAAATAAGTAAAAACGAACATAAATAAACAGAATCAACACAGTTTAAATCCAAATCAGAAGCCGATTCGTAGGTATAAAACCCACTCATCAAACACCCCCAAGCTTAAACCGTGCTAGCCCTCGAGCACAAAACAAAATGTAAAGTAATGTAATGGAATGCAACTAATCTACATGCCTACGAATCTAGCAGTAATGACAGAGACAAGTCTTCTCAACCGGCCTTAGAGAAATCAAGAAAACATGATATTACCTCAGATCAAAACAAATCAGTAATTTCCCAATAAATCATCAAATCTTAGATTGTTATCACTAATATAGTGTGTGCGTGCTCAACAACCATGCTAACTGATGTAAAATCAAATTTAACATATAATAGGTTTCTTTAAAGGCATCATACAGTGTAAACTCAAGAAATTCAAAAATGAGCTAGCTCTGACTAAAATCAAACAGTTACAACTATCGAGGGTCAAATAGGGTACTTATGCTTTATTTTCCATTACGAGGGCTTTTTGCTCTTTTTACTTCACATGGCTGTGCAATGTCTAATTCCCTTAGGCTTTTCAATGCTACCTTAACAAGCTTTCGACCAACGACTCCCAAACCATTTAAAGCCTTAGGGCGCTAGGTGTAAAGACAATCCCATTGGGCTTACTTACTCAAGTAACAAAGGCCATAGAACTAGACTAATCACGGTGTTTATTCATATATTTTTTTCTTTTTTTAACTTATATACCCCAAATTTTCTTATCATTCTTTCATTCAAACTAGCATTATCCTTTAGAGTTCCATAATGTGTCAATTTAGACTCAATCAATCAGCACAGCTATTTTTACTGTGCTAACCTTATTATACCATTTTTAAAATGAAAAATATTCAATTCATAACAAGAAATCACATCAAAGCTCTAATAGTAAATACTATACTTGTATATTCAATTCCAGTCTCATCATTGGCCAAAATAGAATGTAACTATCTTACAGCTGGAAACATTCAAGATGAACTAAATGCAATATAAACACAATAAACTAACTACTATTTTTGCAATTTTTCAATTTTTTTATAACGGAATAAGAATAATAGAATAAGAAACTAATTATAAACAACTATTTATAACTATTTACAATACTATACTACTATACAAAACTATTATGCAATTATACTACATGAATGCAAACATAATGACCTTAAACTAAACAAGATAACATAAACTAAACTCCCCCAAACTTAGCAATGACAATGCCCTCATTGTAAAAATATAACACTAAGCACAAGAGGACTTTCCTGAAATCAGCTGAGGTTGAGGTGATGGTGGTGACGGTGGCCGTGGCACATAGACTCGGCGCTCTTCCATGTCTGAATCAGATGTTGGATATTGTGGCATAGGCTATGGTGTCTGGATTGAAACTGTCCAGCCGTTGCTGGATTTAGAGTCTGTAATGCTTCATTTAGAGAGGCAAATGACGTGTTCATGGCGTTAAACATATGGTCCTGCCTGGCCGCCAATCGCTTCATCTGTCGATTAACTTCTTTATCTCTTTTATCAACAAGGCACTGGAGATTACAGAATTGGTTACTGAACATGAATTTACTTGACCTACTACTCTTCGCAATCTCTTGCTCTCCAGTCATCTCATCGACTTGAAACTCGTCTTCTTCAATAGTTTCCTCAGCATCTTCCTCCTTCTCCAAAACCTCTGGAAATATAAATCCGACTCATCTTGGGTGTGACTCCCCCCAGGCCAAACCATGTAGCGTGAAATCATGCGGGAGTCTAATAGCTAAAGAGGCTGCTGTGAAGGCTCATCTCCTGACCATCGAATGCCAGCCTACCTACACAACCCACAGATGAGGGATGGGTGTGGCAGACCGCTGGAGAATGGCCCTCGCAGGCATCGCCGTATAAAGAAACTGATAATGGCGCCTATGTTGATGTCAAAATCCTTCACGATCGCATATAGGAGTAGTACTTTCTCCTTTGTCACTTTGCTGGTATGCGTTGAAAGAAACAAATTTGTGCATAGAAACGCATACCAGATCTTGCCATAGCGGCTCAAGTCGTTGCTGAGAAAAATAGTGCCACCCTTATGTCCTTTAACCCAAGTAGTTCCTGACTTAGTTATCTCAGCTAAAATCTGGTCGTAATCGGGACTGCTGTCGCGTAATTGAGTATATTAGCATGTGGCAGAGGCTCGGAGGAGGCTATAGTATTTATTTATGGCCTCTAGACTGAACGACACCTGTTTACCCCCGCACAAACCCCCTGTATGGTGCCCTCACTACAAGAAAAAGGCCTAACAGTGACCAATACTATCAGCGACCGAATGTCCGGTCGCTGATATTAGTAATAGTGACTGACATCTGCGACCGTGATTTCATCAAGTCGCTTTTATATATTAGTGACCGCATGCAGTCGCTGATCGGTCGCTAATACAAATTTACCTTCCTAATTTTGGCTGGAAATGTTGGCGCGTATCTTGTCTACGACCACTTAACATCAGTGACCGCATGCGGTCGTTAATAAGTTCATGTCATTAAAAATTAGCGACCGCAGGCGGTCGCTGATCAAACTTAATGTAATTAGTAGCAGGCATTCGCTCGACACAATAGACTGAAGAAAAAATAGAGGGCGTAGAATAGAGATATAAGAGGGAGATGAAGGAGAAGACCGTTGCCATCGCTTCCGCCACCGCTGCCATCACCATCATCGCCGCTACCGCTGCCGCTGCCTAAACCGCCACCACAGGTAATATTAATGAAAACCCTGAACAAATAAATCTTTTTTTCATACGACTAAACAAATTATGTGATTTTATTTACTCTTTGATATGTGGTTATCATTGTAAATTTCTCACATGTAGTATGAGTTATTCTATTATTGTTATATTGGATGTAATTATAGATAAATTGTACTTGTAGTAATATTTTTTGATTTTTTTTAGAAATAGGAAAAATACAAATTAATAAGTACAATTGATGATGACTGAACTTTTTCGGTTTTTAAAATTGTTTGAAATGAATATGTTTCGCTGAATTAATATTTTGAGAGTTTAAAAATATCATTTCCCTCATTTTGGTACTTGTATGAAATCAAACATAGTCTTTGCACAAAATATGTTTGTTTGTTTTGTCGTACGGTTCATGGCCCAATGGTAATTTTTACGTTATGGTTTTCATGAGGTCAATGGTTCGTTTCTGAAGTGTACGAGTGTGGTTTGATTCTTAGGTGTGTGAGTGTGGTGCATGAGAAAATTAAAAGAAAAAAAACATAATAATTTACACAAAATTAAATTAAGCAAAGCTAAGTATTCCCTTTGTCTTAAAACGACACATATTAAGAGACTAATGGAGGATAATACAAGGATCAAATGTGATATGCTAGGGGTAAAATGGAGAACTTCCCTATATTATGCTACTAATCATGTTCGGCAATCCCAACGTATTTTAGAAAAAATAAACACTCACTTGATAATCAGCAAATACGAAATAGAACTATAAATCTCGCGATTTATCATGGTCAAAGTATTCGTACAGTTACTAATAGTTTGAGATCAGTAAACTCAAAAATCCACTCAGATGGCAATCATAAACGGCACAGGGTAAATATACCAACCAAAACCATGTTCATGTACTTGAGTACCATGTCAAGTCTACACTATAGAATTGTAGAGGACTGCCAAAATGTTCAATTGTAATGCATGCCCCCAACAGTACACTTATGAACAAATACACTTGAGACATGTTAATTAATTCTGCCATTTTGTACAAATGGTGGATTGATCCATTTATATTGGAAATTTGTATATTTTTCTTGGTTTGTGTCTTGGGTGCCTAGAAATGACCATATATACATGTCGTCGTGCATGGGGCTAGTCCATATTATAGGGGAGACTCTGGCGAAATTTTTTTGTTGGTCGGGTAGTTGCGAACATTTATAATGTGACACCCCGAAATCTGGTCTACTTTCAGACCCGGACTCCGTGTATCACTATTCCATTTCCTTCTAAGCATACTACATTATATAGCTAAATATAATGACATACATTCTCAAATCCCAGGTTCTCGAAACCTTAGAACCTCTTTCATTACAAATAATGATAATTATATTATTCTTTACATCTTACACGAGTGACTTTCATCCGCCACCAAGGATTCATAATAGTTCATTAAACTAGTCTATAGTTTAATTCTATCATGCTATATTACAAGTCTTCACTTGCTCTTCACGCACATTCATATACTGAATGGCACTTCGTCTGGATACCGATCAACTTGATCTTTACGGGATCCTTAAGTTCTTTCTAACATCGTTCGCTGAAAATGTTTTTCATTTAAAGCTAGTGTGAGCATTCAATTGCCCAGCAAGTCATAACAGTTGAACAAACAACTTCAAGAGTTTAAACATTTTTTAGAACTTCGATAACCGAACAAAGGTTATGAAGCATCTTGAATAATAGGAATAGTCTCGATTCCTATCATCTTAAAATATTCATGACGTACTCTTTACACTACTTTCATTCTTCTACCTTTTTCCATACATATCCTGTCTGGCTAGAATCATTAGTAGACTTAATAATAATGGTTCATGTATAACCGAGCATACTTGTATTGAACAGCTCAATCATAGAACAATTCATCTAAAAAAAACACCAAAGTGCTCATATTGTGGCACACGGCCTCATTCGTTCTACCACCTTGTACAAATATCACACATTCGCACATAGACAGAACTTCTCAAGTTCAACATCTGAGAAGTTTAAGAAACTAGCATTCATATAGCATGAATGAAGTTAGAAAACTTGTCTTACGCACAGCTACAACTTATAGTTTACGCTGAACTGCTCATTCCAAATCCCTATATAACACATTAGGAAATAACACGTACACCAATTAGTCATATACTTGCTTACACATTGGTTTACTTAATTTTACTTCTTAGGGTTCGCGTTCTTGTAATTAAAGCTTACACGACTAACTTTCATTACCGGTTTACGGCTTCATGACATACGAAGATGTCTCACTCAAAACGTTCATCATCTTTGATGATTTGCATTCTTATCTTCTTCTTATAACTTCAGAGTACTCAAAGACACATCGCTTTCTCCGCTAGTAGTCCATATGGGTACTCGAGTGGTTTCCCACAAACAACCAACAAACAAGTTCCCGTCTCATCTACACTGCCCACACAGTGAGTTAGATCGGTTGCCAGTTTTGTATATACCTTCGCTCTTTGAAGGAATTGTTTAGCCCAGCTCCCATATGTCAACTATCAAAGTTACGCTTGTATCACAACTTAACTTCTCTTAACTTATACGAACCATTCAACTATAATGTTCGTTAAGTCATCTTCTTATTCCTTATGGCTTTCTGGTAACTAAATGCCATACCTCAGGATTCATTCTTTATCGTCTAAGTCATACAGTCTATTGTATACTCGGAACGATCATTCAATGTCAATACTATGAGGTCATAGCATTAAACATTTTATATTAACTTATTCATACCTTACAACGTCCGGTTCATTTGATTCCGAACGTTGTCCAAGTTATACTTATTAACTCAACTTCTTAACGTTATACGTTAGTTATCTTCAATTCAGCTTCTTCACCGTTCATGATTAAACAACATTCTTCATTACCTTACGGTCAAACCATACATGGAGTGTAGGTTTTACACATTTAATAATCGCGTACACTCAATCCTTACGTTGGCTTATGTGTCTAACGCTTACATTCATTCTAACATTCTTTATCCGACTCACCCTCGGACTTTCATTAGTCTCATTACCGTTCTCTACGGCTTTCCGTGAAAAATCATATCTTACTTACTATTTCCGTCAACGTCCAAGTCATACTACCATTTTATACCTAGAACGTTCATCCAATGCAACTACGATTCACGAGAATCGTTTACGTATTCGACGTTCACGTTGCTCGTTTCTTAATCTCTCACTCAACCTTTACTCAAGGTTTCAATTGCATTTATTGTTATCCATCCCATAAACCCTATGTTCATTATTCTTTCTTAATGTCGAAGCCATACGGTCCGTTGTATGCTAAGACCGATCGTTCATCGCAACAACGTTGCGTTCATAGCGTCTATACGCTTTACACCTATCTCTCATTACCATGACATAACATCAAAATGTTATTCATTACCTTCATCACTCAACGTCTAAGGAAACACAATCATAGCAATCCCTCACGTTCGTTCATCGTGACTACGGTCCCCGAATATCGGTTCCGTAACCCGCGTTTGCATTCTTTTAATCTCGTTTAATCTTTCCGTTCAACCTTTACTAAAGGTTTAACTTACTTGCTTAAGCATTATTTTAGGTGAACTATATGTTCATACTTCTTTCTTGCACATCCCCAAAGATTCGAGAAATAAAATCTCATTTCTGGCATTGCTCAGATCAGGCATGCACGCCATGCCCCTCTCTCTCTCTCATTGCTGCTACTACTTCACCTTGTTCCTTGGTTTGGCGCTGCGGCACCAAACCCTTTGTTATCTCTCGCGCTGTGGCGCCACTCTCCAGAAGTTTATGGCCGAGTTCGCATTGTGATGCCACTTCTCAAAGCTCAGCCGGCGCTGCGGCGCCGAACTTAAACCCTAGAAAAATTTCTAAGTGTTAACTCAATTTTGAGATGCTTACTTCGCGATCTCATATCCCCTTCGTTATAACTCAGAACGAGGTCGTTCCAAAGCCATTCTCTTCCTTATCTTACGTACTTTAATACCCATTGAGCAGAAATTCATTCTAAATCCGTTACGTGCCATTCAATTGGCTTGATCTTCACCCTTTATTAATTTTACGTTTTTAACGCTTCTTCGCTCGCTCGTCTGCAGTAATTAATCATCCCAACTCGAACTCGTTCGTTCTTGAGTCTACGACTCACGTTTTCTACGTTCTCTTACTTTCTTATAAAACCCTACACGTTTGGGTTCATTTAATAACTTTCTAATTCTCATTCGTCTTTTACGAAAATTTCGCCATAACTTCGTTATAGCTAAGTTTTAATCCATTCTTCATGAACGTTTCTACCGTTCCTAACCAAGAAATATGCAACTAACTTATACACGATGGTTTTAAACTTGTCCATCAACAATATTTATCCTACGATGGTTTTGAATTTGTCCATCAACAACATTATTCGCGTTCTTCGTTCGTTCTTCATTTTTAATCGATATTTTAGATTACGAATCTTATACTTCCTTAAGAATTTATAAACTAAATTTCTAATTCTTATTTCTTCATTTTCTCATGATTTCAACCATATAAAATCATTCCTAAATTCTTTTACTCCTTATTCTCATTAAGTTATGTTTTAAACATATTAAACTTAAAGAAAATATTAGAAGAAACTAGGGTTCATATTACCGTTCTTCTTTATTTCTCTTCCGTTATACAAAGCCGGCGATTTGCAAGATTTTCTATTTCACGATCACTTTTGATCCGAGCATTCATGCTCACGCTCTTCCTCTTCCTCTTCATCCGAGCTCTCTCTCTCTCAAGTTGTAGGATTTTCAAAATCCTAGAAAATGAAAATTTAGCTTTCTATTTATAGATTTTCAAAGCTAGGGTCAAAATAGTCATTTCACCCCTAAAGTTACTATTCTTACCTCTTCCAACAACTTAGCCACCAAGTTTACTTGGGCACCACCCTTACTTGGTGGCCAAGTGGCCGGCCCACATGCCCATGGGTCACCCCATGGGTTGTCCTAGTGGTTCTTACCCATCCGTTTACCCATCGGTTCGATCCACGGTTTCTATTCTTGGTTTGGGCCTTAACCCTAATTCTTATTGGGCCTAACTTGGGCTTGATTTCACAAATCATTGGGCTTGACATAATCTAAGTCCAATTGGATTCTACAAAGTCCATGAACACAAAGTCCATTAAGACTAATCGCATTCTACACATTCCATTCTCGTATTCTCTTCGTATATCGTTCGTACGATATTCGTATTATACGTCGTACTAATCTTCATACTATACTTATATAATAACTCATGTCATACTCGTATTTCTCACGTATAATAACCCTAATTATTATACGCGATCATAACATTCTCGAAACTCACTTTTCCTAACCCTTAGGTTTTGAGTCCGCAGGCGAAAACTTCATTTTTGCCACAACTGAAATGTGAGACCCCAGATTTTATGAATAAATATTTAATTTTCTCGATTTTTTTTTTTACTATTATGGTGTTGATTTGATATAATGTTATAGTTGTGGGTAATATTTATAAATTTTGCAAAGTACGCAAGTTGTTATATAATATTCGATTAATTGGGAATATTCGCTTTTAACAGAAATATTCGCATAACGGACAATCATTGGTGGACCCCACAATGTAATTATTATTCGATTGAGAAAACGACAAAAAATTTTTTATGAAAATAATCTATGGAAGTTTTACTGTTAATCTGTTGAAACACCCTTGTTTAAAGTAAAGAATCTGGCGTGGTTGCATAGTAGCAATACGGTATTAATTATTGATGCTTACGTGATAAGTCACTCATTTTTGTTGGTATTATTAATGTAATAATACGTAAAATCTTTATATAAAAAATGTAATACTTTTATAAAGTTATTCTATAAATAGAATATATTATATTCTATTATGCATAGTGTTGCATAGTGTCTGCATAGTGTTTTGCATAGTAAAAATTTTTATATAAAATGTAATACTTTTATAAAGTTATCATTTTATTAGACAATAATTAGAATATATTATATTTTATTATGCATAGTGCTCAAGATAGTGTTTGTATAGTAAAATCTTTTATAAAGTTATTCATTTTATTAGATTATAAATAGAATATATTATATTTTATTTAAAAGATTTTGCTTTAAATATGGACTGTCAGATTAAAGTAAATCAATTTGGACCGTTCATGAGTTAGTTACTATGCAGACCATTTTTCTATAAATAGAAGCTCATTCCTTCATTATTTTCTTACGAATTCACTGAAACTCTAGAGAGATAACTATAGAGAGAAAGAAGAAAAGTGTTCTGCTACTTCACTACTTCTATATACAATACTCTTCTTTCTAAGGTAGGGAATATTATTTGTTGTACTCCTAAGGGGTATTCTTTCTTTCTTATTCATGAAAAGAACTTCTGTTATTCCATTCTTTATTATTCGTTGAATAACTCGATATACGGATACCCTATACTTGGTGAAATTCTTCCGTTATTTCATTCTTTATTATTTTGTTGAATATCCCATCCGTATGCTTTTTTACGCTTGGGACCGGGTTCGTGTTTATTATTATTATTTTTGGAATATCCTGTCCATGCGCTTTTATGTTTGGACTGATTCCATTCTTATTAGTATTCTGTTGGAATAACCTGTCAATGCTAAGTACCGCATGCATGGTGATTTCTGTTGTTATTCCATTCTTTATTATTCTGTTGGAACATCCCGCTTGGTCATAATTTACTACCGACTCGGTTCCGTTATTTAGTATTCGTTGAATAACTCGTCATGCAAGTACCGCATGCATGGTGATTTCTTTTGTTATTCCATTCTTTATTATACTTAGTTGGTTAAAACTTTGACTTCTATACTCCATGAAATTAGTGGAATATCCTTTATATTTGCTCTTCATCTAGTATCTTTTCATGGAAATATTCTTCTGAGCATTCTTGAATTTTACTCTACAAAGCAGTATCATGTTGACAATTTAGACGTTATTAGTTCCTGGATAAATTAATTTATTGAACTTGTTTTATTGAATTCTTATATCATTGTCATCATCCTCATGCTTATATTATGTTGAAAGTCATCTCGTGGCTCAGAGTGCATAGATGGACTTGGTATGATTATGACTGTGGATTATTCTAAGATAATCATAACCGTAATGTTACAAATGATGTGGAAAAAGTCCTCATTGGCCCGTAGTGCATTGATGGAAAGTTTTTGGTATGATTATGGCTATGGATTCTCTTTTGTCAGTAGTGCAAAAGATGAATTGTTTTATGGCATGATCAGGACTGTTGATGAAAACATAATTATCTTTAGCCGTAGTGTATGGATAATTCGTGGTCGGATACTAAAGAATATCCTTGGTCGAAAGATGTGGGGTGATTCGATGATGTGGATTATTTATTGTCGAGTCTCAAATGATAAAAGTGATAAAAACCTTTTAAATTATAAAAGATAGTAGATTTTATTCTCTACTTGACTCTTTTAATGGATTGCTTGTTTTGTTCAGTTAGCTTAAACTTGATGTTTGTTATATTGTATCGCTTTAACATTGTTGAAGGCTAATGATAATTTATTCTCGCATTATCTTAGTTATAATATTTTTATCGGGCTAGTTGAACTCACCTTTTCTTTCACATTGTTCTCTTCGTGAAATGAGAACGAAATTGGGACTAGTCGGGGAACAGAGTGATGGTCCTAGATGTTTACATTAGTAGTCCTCACTATTCTATGAAATAGTGTGATAATAATTGTAATGAGGACTCCTTTTGAGTTTGTATACTCCCTAGTAGACAATATTTGTATTCAAACTCACAGTTTATGTTTTGTCGTATTGTACACGACAGTTGTATTATTAAGTTGTATTTGAATTATGGACCATGCATCTGGCAACTCAAGATGGGTGATGTATACCTAATTTTGGGGTCGTCACAGTTGGTATCAAAGCTTAGGGATAAGATCCCTAGCTAAGATGTGAGACAAGAACTAAGAGGGGAGAGACGGGGAATTCTTTCTCTAGTATGACCTACCTAAGTTTATTTGGTATTTAATTGGTCGGTCAGAGTATAGGGATAATATGTGATATGTCAATTAACCCTTGTTTTATGACAGTGTTTGAGAATGGCATCTTAAAATGCCGAGATAAGCAATGAAGCACATGAGAGCGTTCATTCAGCTCAAGCAAAAGGTAACGACCAACAACACGATAATAATCATACCGATGGCAACGGCTATCGGAACAATGATAACCATCGTGGGGGAAATTATCATACCAAGAATGGTAACCACTTCGGTGGTAATCATGGCCAAGATAATAGAAGTGGAAATTTTAAGAAGAGAAGGTCATTTAGCTCGATTTTATCGATAGTGAAGTCAAGTCCGATTGGGGACGGTGGCACCAAAGGTGGATACTTTGACAAAACAAAGTCGGTGGGTTTGTGGAGAGCGTTTTCATGACTTCTCAAAAAGTGATTAACCCGAACGAAGTTAGCACGGGTTAGTTAATTATAAATTCATGCGAAGTCTATACCTTATTAGATACATGTTCTACCCATTCTTTTATCTCTCTTGCGCTCAACATTTAAATTTGACTCTAGAGAAGATAGACTTTGACTTATCGGTTGAAACTCCGTCAGGAGAAACCTTCATTACAAGTGTTATCCATGTCTTGGATGAGAGTCACAGTTTTGAATGATATTTCTATTGTTAATAAATTTCCCGACGTATTCTTGAAGACTTCTTAGCCCACCCTAGAGCGTGAAATAGAATTTTGTATTGACCCCAGTAGAAAACCCATTTCTAAAACCCTCAAATATTTTCTTCACCCAAAATAAACGTATAACGTGCCAAAGACGTTGGCTCGAGCTGTTAAAGATTATGATTGTACCATACCATCGTGGAAAAGCGAACGTGGTAGCTGACGCGTTGAGTAGAAGATCGTATGCGGTTACAAGTGCGAATATACGAACCCACACGAAGATAACAAATATACTATTAGAATCGACTTTAATCGATAAAGTTAAAGCCGTTCAAGCTACATACTCAGAGCTGATAAATGTGAAGAAGAAGGTTCAATAGGGCGTTATTCTAGAAGCAAGAATCGACGAAGAGAGTAATCTCAACCTTCGATTTAATTGGCCCATTTGAAATCCTCGATGAAGTAGGAACTATGACCTATAGACTCGCCTTACCGCCAAGTATGTTGCGTGTTCAGAACATTTTTTTTTCGTATCGATGTTACATAAATATGTGGACGACCGAACCACATTATTAATTTAGAACTGGACGAGATAGCAGAAGATTTAACGTATGAGAAGATACGTTAAAATCTTGGATAAGAAGAATCGTATTCAACACTCAAAGGTCATACCTCAAGAGTTAGAATTTGAAATGAAGTCAAGGTATCCTCACCTCTTTGGCATACCAAGTACGTACGTAAATTTCGAGGGCGAAATTCCATAAGGAGGGGAGATTGTGAGACCCCAGATTTTATAAATAAATATTTAATTTTCTCGATTTTTTTTTTAATATTATGGTGTGGATTTGATATAATGTTATAGTTGTGGGTAATATTTATAAATTTTGCAAAGTACGCAAGTTGTTATATAATATTCGATTGGTCGGGGAATATTCTGATAACTATGACACAATCATTGGTGGACCCTACAACGGAATTATTCATCTGACCGGAAAACGCACAAAAATATTTTTATGAAAATAACTATGGAAGTTTTACCGTTAACTTTTGAAACACCCAAATGTTATAAGTAAAGAATACGCGTGGTTGCATAGTAGCAATACCAGATTAATTATTGATGCTTACGTGATAAGTCACTCATTTTTGTTGGTATTATTAATGTAATAATACGTAAAATCTTTTATATATAAAATGTAATACTTTTATAAAGTTATTCTATAAATAGAATATATTATATTCTATTATGCATAGTGTCTCGCATAGTGTTTTACATAGTAAAATCTTTTTATATAAAATGTAATACTTTTATAAAGTTATCTCTGCTTTATTAGACAATAATTAGAATATATTATATTTTATTATGCATAGTGTTTTCATAGTGCTCAGATAGTGTTTTGCATAGTAAAATCTTTTATAAAGTTATTCATTTTATTAGATTAAAAGATTTTGCTTTAAATATGGACCGTCAGATTAAAGTAAATCAATCCTGACTGTTCATGAGTTAGTTCTTATGCGTATCCATTTTTCTATAAATAGAAGCTCATTCCTTCATTATTTTCTTACGAATTCTTTGAAACTCTAGAGGGATAAACTATAGAGAGAGAAAGAAGAAAAGTGTTCTGCTACTTCACTACTTCACTACTTCTATATACAATACTCTTCTTTCTAAGGTAGGGAATATTATTTGTTGTACTCATAAGGGTATTCTTTCTTTCTTATTCATGAAGAGAACTTCTATTATTCCATTCTTTATTATTCATTGTTGAATAACTCAGATACGCTGGATACCCTATACTTGGTGAAATTCTTCCGTTATTTCATTCTTTATTATTCTCGTTGGAATATCATGTCTGCAGGCGCGTTTTTATTTGGACTCGTTCCGCTCTTTATTATTATTTTGTTGGAATATCCCCAGATGTATGCTTTTAATTCCGTCCTTATTAGTATTCTCATTGGAATAACTTCGTCTATGCTAAGTACCACATGCATGGTGATTTCATTGTTATTCCATTCTTTATTATTCTCGTTAGAACATCCCGCTTGCATATAAATTGTTCCCGATTCGGTTCCGTTATTTAGTATTCTATTGAATAACCTATCTATGCTAAGCACCGCATGCATGGTGATTTCTTTTGTTATTCCATTTCTATTATACTCGGTTGGTTAAAACTTTGACTTCTATACTCCATGAAATTAGTGGAATATCCTTGATATTTTGCGCTTCATCCAAAGATCTTTTCATGGAAATATTCTTCCGAGCATTCTTGAATTTTACTCTACAAAGCAAAGATCATGTTGACAATTTGGACGTTATTAGGTTCTCGATAAATTAATTCTTGAACTTGTTTTATTGAATTCTTATATCATTGTCATAATCCTCATGCTTATATTATGTTGAAAGTCATCTCGCGGGCTTCAGAAGTGTATAGATGGACTTGGTATGATTATGACTGAGGATTATTCGGTATAATCATAACCGTAATGTTACAAATGATGTGAAAAAAGTCCTCATTGGCCCGTAGTGCATTGATGGATGCTTTTTGGTATGATTATGGCTATGGATTCTCTTTGGTCGTAGTGCAAAGATGAATTGTTTTATGGCATGATCAGACCTGGCTGATGAAAACATGATTATCTTTAGTCAGTAGTGCATGGATAATTCTTGGTCGTGATACTAAAGAATATCCTGGCCAGAAAAGTGTGGGTGATTTGATGATGTGGATTATTTATTAAGTCGGGTCCCAAATGATAAAAGTGATGAAAAAGCTTTTAAATCATAAAAAATAGTAGATTTTATTCTCTACTTGACTCTTTTAATGGATTGCTTGTTCCGCCGCAGTTAAACTTGATGTTTGTTATATTGTATCAGTTTAACACTGTTGAAGGCTAATGATAATTTATTCTGCATTATCTTAGTCATAATATTATTTCATCGGGCTAGTTGAGCTCACCCTTTCTTTCACCGTTCTCTTGTGAAATGAGAACGAAGTGGGACTAGTCGGGGAACAGAGTGATGGTCCTAGATGTTTGCATTAGTAGTCCCTCACTATTCGCGTGAAATAGTGTGATAATAATTGTAATGAGGACTCCTTTTGAGTTTGTATACCCCTAGTAGACAATATTTGTATTCAAACTCACAGGTTTATGTTTTGTCGTATTGTACACGACAGTTATATTATTAAGTTGTATTTGAATTCTGTACCATGTATCTGGCGACTCAAGATGGGCGATGTATACCTAATTTTGGGGGCGTCACAGTTAGTAACAAAGCTTAGGGATATGATCCCTGACTAAGATGTGAGACAAGAACTAGGAGGGAAGAGACGGGGAATTCTTTTGCTAGTATGACCTACCTAAGTTTATTTGGTATTTAATTGGTCGGTCAGAGTATAGGGATAATATGTGATATGTCAATTAACCCTTGTTTTGTGACAGTGTTTGAGAATGGCATCTTAAAATGCCGAGATAAGCAATGAAGCACATGAGAGCGTTCATTCAGCTCAAGCAAAAGGTAACGACCAACAACACGATAATAATCATACCGATGGCAACGGCTATCGGAACAATGATAACCATCGTGGGGGAAATTATCATACCAAGAATGGTAACCACTTTGGTGGTAATCATGGCCAAGATAATAGAAGTGGAAATTTCAAGAAGAGAAGGTCATTTAGCTCGATTTTATCGTATAGTGAAGTCAAGTCCAGTTGGGACGGTGGCACCAAAGGTGGATACGGACAAAACAAAGTCGGTGGTTTCAGGGAGAGCGTTTTTCGCGACTTCTCAAAAAGTGATTAACCCGAACGAAGTTAGCACGGGTTAGTTAATTATAAATTCATGCGAAGTTTATACCTTATTAGATACCTGTTCTACCCATTCTTTTATCTCTCTTGCGCTCAACATTTAAATTTGACTCTAGAGAAGATAGACTTTGACTTATCGGTTGAAACTCCATTAGGAGAAACCTTCATTACATGTGTTATCCAAGTCTTGGATGAGAGTCACAGTTTTGAATGATATTTCTATTGTTAATAAATTTCTTGACGTATTCTTGAAGACTTCTTAGACTACCCTAGAGCGTGAAATCGAATTTTGTATTGACCCCAGTACAAAACCCATTTCTAAAACCCTCAAATATTTTCTTCACCCAAAACGAATGTATAACGTGCCAAAGGCGTTGGCTCGAGCTGTTAAAGATTATGATCGTACCATACCATCGTGGAAAACCGAACGTGGTAGCTGACGCGTTTAGTAGAAGATCGTATGCGGTTACAAGTGAGAATATACGAACCCACGTGAAGATAACGAATATACGATTAGAATCGACTTTAATCGATAAAGTTAAAGTCGTTCAAGCTACATACTCAGAGCTGATGAATGTGAAGAAGAAGGTTCAAGAGGGCGTTATTCTAGAAGTAAGAATCGACGAAGAGAGTAATCTCAACCCTCGATTTAATTGGCCCATTTGAAATCCTCGATGAAGTAGGAACTATGGCCTATAGACTCGGCTTATCGCCAAGTATGTTGCATGTTCAGAACGTTTTTTTTTCGTATCGATGTTACGTAAATATGTGGACGACCGAACCACATTATTAATTTAGAACTGGACGAGATAGCAGAAGATTTAACATATGAGCTACGTGTTAAAATCTTGGATAAGAAGAATCGTATTCAACACTCAAAGGTCATAGCACACGGTATTGATTATTGGTGCTTCCGCGAGAAGTCACTCAGTTTTGTTCAATTATTACTACAGTAATTACTGCATAGTATCTCACGTTATTTGATTCAATTATTGTCAATATTTTATATATTAGTAAATCAATAATTGAGACGACAAAATTATTCATATTATTATTTGCAATATTGACAGTGTCTAGAAGTTCTGTCAAGGAGAGGTTTGGTCACCGAATTGCGCGCCAATAAGGAGAAATCCTTATTAGAAAGCCCCTTCTTTCCTGGGAACGACCTGGTTGTTAAATATTATGAATTATAATAATGATGATAAATGTTGTTAAAAATGTTGAAGGGATTTTTATGAAGTATTTGTTATAAATTGGCTTATTTTATGGACCTCCATTTACCCATTTTTCAAATAATCGGTAGAAAGTTATAATAAGAGGTGGGGGCCTAGAGTGGGACCCACGTTTGAAAGAAAAGTCAGGGGTGGGGGAAGAGAAATGGAATGGTCGGGAGGGAGTAATAAAGTTATTATTATTATTATTATTATTATTATTATTATTATTATTATATATATATATATATTATAATAAGTCTTGTTTTTTTATGAAAAATAGAACATATTATATTTTATTGAATATTATATTAATATTTTAAAAAATTGGACAACTTAGAAAATTTTTTTGCCATCCGTGATTTCTTTAATTTGTTTCGTCCAAATTTCTGTGCGTTCGTGATTAATTTTTTTTTCAAATAGTATCCTTTCCATTCTCCTATAAATAGGATGCTTAGTTAGAATTGAAAATCACACTAGAATAAGAGAATTCTTCTTCTATAATCTTGAGCGTATTTCTTTAGAGTTTAAGAAAGCTTTGAACGTAGAAAATAGTGCAAGTTTTCTTTAAGAATATCCCTGCTCTACCAGTTGGAATACTCTTCTTTTCAAGGTAAGGGATATTATTTTTGTTCAGTATTCATATGAAATAATATTTTCTTCCATACTCTGTAGTATGTAAGTAATATTATTTCGTTTCAGATTTCGAATTCTATACTCATTTTGTTAAAGTTTTGACTTCTATACTCTATGAAATTAGTAGAATATCCTTGATAATTGCGCTTCATCCAGTTTCTTTTCATGAAAATATTATTCTGAGCATTCTTGATAAGTTTTAACTTTTTCATGTTGGGGTACTGATGAGTGAGTTTTATACCCATGAATTGGATACATTCGGGCTTAATTTATTGTTGTTCTTAAGTCTTTTAGTATGTTTTTATGTGTTTGTGTCTATTCATGCATGTTTTATGTTATTTTATAGGAATTGGGACAAAGTTACATGGATCGATATTTGGGGTGGCTAGATTCGCGTTTTGACTTGCCATTTACACAGCAGCCACTTCTGAGCCAATTTGACTATAGCTCCTGACATTATTTCGAAAAACTCAAAGAACGAAAGTTGTAGATCTACTTCTCCTCTTTCCGGAACATCTTGAATCATCAAAATCGGAGTTTGGACGAAAACGTTATGGCCATTTTCCCAAAGGACGTCGGAGCAGAAAATGTCAGATTTTGGGCCAGCGCCGGGGCGCTATTTCTAGTGCATTTTCCAGCGCCGGGGCGCTATAAGGCAGACTCTTTCAGTGCAGTGCCACAGCGCTAAGCGCTGGGAAGGGCTTAGTGATGGCACGGACGCGCGTTTTGGGCGAATTTTAACACATTTTTGACTCCAAATTGGATTGGGTTTGTTCCTAAACTAAAAATTGGACTTGTAACCTATAAATACATGATGTAAGGCATAAAATAAGAGGAGATTACATAGCTTAGCCTAGATTAAACACTCCTTTAGATTAGAAAATAACCCTAGTTCTTATTAGTTTTGGAGATTGAAGCAACTTGGAGACCATTGAAGATCAAGAAGAGCAAGCAAAGAGGGAGCATCGATTTCTCGACGACAGATTCTATTCTCTTCTCTCATCTTACTTTTATCTTTTGATGTCTATTCAGTTGTGGATTCTTGGTTTTAATTCATTAATTATGAACTAACTATTTTTGAGATTTCAATTGAACTTTTTATGGCTATGAATTAGTTATTCATTATATTCTAATTATTTATGTTAAAGTGAGTTGTTTATCTTGTTTTGTGCTTATTGCTTAATTATTTGATCAAGAATTACTTTGTTACTCTAGAAGGAATTGGAAGAGGAATTCTATGGTTAGAACTGGGCATGATATCATGTGACTTAGTTATTTGCACATGTGAATAATTAGGTTTGTGAATAGAATGGAAATATCTTTTCGCCGCATGTAACACATAAGGAATTGGGATTGTAATTTAGTTTAATTCAATTGTTTTGCATAGGAATATAGCAAAATTAATCTGGATTAAATAGAAGGCAATTGATCACTTGGAAAAGGACTTTTGGCATTTGAGAATTCTCGTTAACAATTCAAGAGGCATAATAATTGGGATAATTTGATAATTGATTTATAATTCATAATTGGGGATATTGAAGTCTTAATCTTTATTTATTTGAATTCATTCGTTAAAATCTTAGTTTTAATTAGTTAATTTAGTTTTCTTAATTAGAAAAACACGATTTGAGATTGTTTAAATAAAATTAGTTTGGTTAAGAATTAGTACTTGGTGATTTTTATTAAATAATTCCTCGTGGGAACGATACTCTACTTTCACTTTATTACTTGTTGAATAGTGTATACTTGCACGTATTCATTGATCATAAATCGATCAACAAGTTTTTTGGCGCTTAATTCTTGGGAGAATTAATTTAATAATTATTTACCAATATTAATTTCAATCAAATTAGTCTTAATTTAAACATTTTTATTTTTATTTTTAATTCTCTTTCTATATTTTCTCTTTTCGTGTACCATGGATGACTTTGTGTATCAATGGCCATACACTAACATGACTCAACCAAGGGGAGTGGAGATTGAAAGACTCGAGAAACTTTCGCATTGTCAAAGACAGATTGAGACACTTTCGAGGATGTTTGAAGCTTTTGAATCTCGGCGTCGTCAAAGTATGGTGGTTACTTGTGATTATTGTCCCGAAATCATATGAGTCATCAATGCACCATCGGGCCGAGCCTAAGATAAAGATAGTGGTGATTACCCCAATAATTATGTCTATCCCAACAACTATCATCAAGATTGGGGAATCACCGGATTTTTCATGGAGTAACAATCAAGATCAATTTTATGCTCCAAGTCCAACATACCCACGTGGATTTCTTGTGTCCACCTTCACTACAACAGAAAAACATTCAAATTGGGAGGAAGCCTTGGAAAAATTTATTAAAGCTTTCGAAAAAAGGAATGAGGAACAAGACAAGAAAATGAATCAAGTAAATTTGAATTTGCAAAGCCAAGGGCATTGATCAAGAATTTGGAAAATCAAGTGGAGCAGATAGAATACGCGTTGAACAACCGTCCTCAATACACCGGCCCTATGACATGGATTCCGAGAGCCGATGGTGAGCCCGAGCCAAATCTACAAGTTGGATGAGCCACGAGATGAAAAAGAGGAGACAAGTGGGGATAATGACAACAAGGTTCGGTGAAGAACTAATTATGAGAACCAATGATGATGAGCCAATGTTATTTATGCCTCAAGTGCCTTCTCCTCCACAGTTCAAGAGTCCCAAGTTAGATTTGCAAAACCTTGTCCGATTGGTAGTCATGTAAATCGGCAATACTCTGTGATGTAAAAGCAAGTACACCTTGAAACCATGGTGCGATGAGTGGAGAAGATAGAAGAAGAAAGCTCAGTGTCTCGACAAGCTTCAATACCGTAATATATTCGCAGACACAATGGAGAAACCACCTAGATGTTGGACGTTCTTGAATGTGATCTTATCTAAAGAAAGCATGCTAGGTTACTTTAATACAATGGCTATCGTAAATGGAAACCTACCAAAAGCTATATTATTTCCGATGGATGGAGGGTTCCTCAACTTTCGTAGGGGAATTAGATAGAGAATTGAAGAAGTCAGGCTGAGACTATAAAACAAGCGCTTATTGGGAGGCAACCCAAGCGCTTATCGTGGAAGACGTATTAGTAAGGGTGGATAAATTCATCTTTCCAGCAGACTTCGTTATCTTGGATTGTGAAGCAGATACGGAACTTCCCATCATTCTCGGACGACCATTCTTAGCAACGGGGAGAACGTTAATCGACGTGCAAAAAGGAGAATTGACGATGAGAGTTAACGATCAACAAGTCACTTTTAATGTGTTTAAAGCAATGTCTTATCCGAAGGAAAAAGGTGAGTGTTTGCGGGTGGATTTAATGGAGGAGATAGTTAATCACAAGATTTGCGGTAATTACTCAGAGGATCCGATAGAATCCATGATGGTTAGAACAGACAACGATAGTGCTGATGCAGACAATGAGCAGGTCAAATGGCTAGACACACCATCATTCTCTAGGAAAAGTAATCAACCATTCGACACCCTTGATAAGCCCCAAAACGGAAGGTAAAAAGTGCAAACCCTCGATAGAAGAGCCACCGGTGTTGGAATTAAAGCCACTCCCCTCTCATCTTGAATATGCTTACCTAGGGAAAGACTCGACTCTACCAGTTATTGTTTCGACAACGTTAACTGACACCCAAAAAGAAAAATTACTACGAAGTTCGCGTGAGTTCAAAACAATGATTGGGTGGACTATAGCGGACATTCGAGGTATTAGCCCATCTTTCAGATGCATAAGATTTTAATGGAAGAGGATCAAAACCAACCATTGAGATGCAAAGAAGGTTAAATCCCATTATGAAAGATGTGGTGAAGAAGGAAATTATAAAATGGTTGGATGCCGGTATTATCTACCCAATCTCATACAGTTCATGGGTAAGTCCTGTACAGTGTGTACCGAAAAAAGGGGGCATGACGGTGGTAAAAAACGAAGCGCATGAGCTCATCCCAACTAGAACTGTTACAGGTTGGAGAGTATGTATGGATTACCGCAAGTTCAATAAAGCCACACGCAAGGATCATTTTCCCTTGTCGTTCATTGACCAGATGTTGGACAGGTTAGCGGGACATCAATTCTACTGTCTGTTAGATGGATATTCTAGGTACAATCAAATTGCCATAGCGCCGGAAGATCAAGAAAAGACCACGTTCACATGTCCATACAGTGCGTTTGCATTCCTAAGCATATGTCCTTTGGTTTATGTAATGCTGTGGCAACCTTTCAACGTCAGTATGATGGCAATCTTCTCCGATATGGTTGAATGTAATTTAGAGGTGTTCATGGATGATTTCTCCGTGTTCGGAGATAGTTTTGACTCGTGTTTGAAGAATCGATCTTGGTGTTAAAAAGATGTGTGGAGACTAACCGGTGCTTAATCGGGAAAAATGTCATTTTATGGTACAAGAAGGGGTTATTCGGGCCATAAGGTTTCCGATCCCGGATTGGAGGTGGATAGAGCGAAGATTGATACAATTGAGAAACCGCCTCCTCCTTCATCTCGTAAAAGGCATTGAGCTTCTTGGGGACATGCGGGGGTTCTATAGACGCTTTATTAAAGATTTTTCAAAGATCTCGAAACCCCTATGCTCACTCTTGGAGAAAGATGTACCGTTTAAGATGGATCGTGCATGCATCGAGGCATTTGAGGTATTAAAGAAGAAATTGGTCTCGCGACCAATCATTGTAAGCGCTTGGATTGGTCTTTGAATTCGAATTGATGTGCGCGACGCCAATGATTACGTGGTGGGAGCCGTATTGGGACAACGTCATGATAAGATTTTTTCATACTATCTACTACTCTAGTAAGACATTGACGGATGCCCAAATTTGAACTACACAACAACCGAAAAGGAATTACTTGCGGTGGTGTTTGCTTTTGACAAATTCGAGCTTATCTCCTCAAGACTAAGGTAATTGTTCACACGGATCATTCAAATTATTAAATATCCGATTGAGAAGAAAGATGCTAAACCATGATTAATACGGTGGGTACCGTTGTTACAAGAATTTGATCCGAGATCCCGGAGACGAAAAGGTACTGTAAAATCAAGTGGCGGATCATACATCTCGATTGGAAAATAAAAGGAAATGAGAAAGAAGATAACTCGATTGATTAATGAAAAATTTTGGACGAGCAACCTGTTAGGGTAACTACCATATTGCCTTGGTATGCCGACTATGTCAACTATGTGGTTGCCAAAGTGTTACCGCCGGATTTGACTCTCACAAAGAACGAAAGAAGTTTCTCCACGATGTGAAGCAAGACTTTTGGGATGAACCATTTCATTTTAAAGCATGTATGATCAAATGATAAGACGTTGTGTACCTCACGAAGAAATGGATAGTATATTAGGGCCTTGTCACACCTCGGATTACGGAGGTCATTATTCCGATGATCGAGCAATGACCAAAGTACTACAATCGTGGATTTTTCCGGCCTTCCTTATTCAAAGATGCTTATCTCTTTGTGCTGAAATGCGATCGATGCCAACGCGTAGGTAATATCTCCAAGCGCAATGAAATGCCACTTAACACAATTTTAGAGGTGGAACTATTCGACGTGTGGGGTATCGACTTTATGGGACCGTTTCCATCTTCTCTTAATAATCATTACATCTTGTTAGCAGTCGATTATGTTTCCAAATGGGTAGAAGCCACAGCATTACCCACGAATGATGCCAACGTTGTCATTCGATTTTTAAAGAAGAACATTTTTACCAGATTTGGGACACCAAGGGCTATAATAAGTGATGAGGGAACTCACTTCTGTAACAAGCAGTTCACTAAATTGCTTGTAAAGTATGGAGTTCATCACAAAATTGCAATTGTGATATCACCCACAAACCAATGGCCAAGCAGAGGTGTCGAATCGGGAAGTTAAGAGGATCCTGGAAAAAGTAGTCAATCCATCACGAAAAGATTGGGCATTGCGTCTTGACGACGCTCTATGGGCTTATCGAGCAGTACAAAAATTCGATCGGCATGTCCCCGCATGTAATGGTATTTGGAAAGGCGATCATCTCTGGTCGAAAGCTAGAACACAAAGACACACCGGGCCATTCGTAAATTAAACTTTGATCTAGAAGCGGCGGTGAAAACAGTTACATCGCAGTTGAACGAGATGGATGTATTCGGGTTCAACGCCACGAAAAACGCTTAAGCTCTACAAGGAGAAAGTCAAAGCTTCAGCACGATAAAAAAATTCTCGATAGAACATTTACAAGGGCCATCAAGTACTCTTTGTTCAACTCACGCCATGCCTATTTCGGGAAAATTGAAATCCGTGGTGGGACCATTTGTAGTTATATCTGTCACTCCACACGGAAATATTGAGGTTGAGGAACCGAACTCAAAGTGTACATTCAAGGTCAATGGTCAACGTCTGAAACATTATTGGAGTGGACCAATCGAACGTCAAGCTACGGTCCAGTACCTCTCTGACCCATTGGACAACTAAACAACACCGAAAAGTCGGGTTGACGACTGTAAACCAAGCGCTTCTTGGGAGGCAACCCATTAAGTTCCATAATTTTTCTTATTATTTGATTTTATTTCTTTTAGATTTAAACTTTTCTTATTTTTACTGTTATCTTTTAGTAGAGAAGAATCCAAGTTTACTAAACTAATTCCTAAACTGGTCCATGTATGCACGCGTTATTGTGTGAAGTCCAGCGCCCTTGCCGCCCACATCACTAAGATTCCAGCGCCCCATGCCAGGCTCCTAAACCGAAGAAAAGGCCTTGCTACTGGCTTCCTTCAATCTTCAACCAGCGCCCATGCGCTAGACCATCTCACTGATGATCGCTGTCCAGCGCCCGTTGCCTGGGATCAAAGTTAGACCTTACTACTTTAAACCCTCGACCGCGCTGCGTGCCTTCTAGCCCACCTTCTTTCCCCACACCGACACAAAGAAAGTCCATACACCACCTCTCTCCTCTCCATATCACAAGGTAATTGAACTTTGGCTACTTTTCTTCCACCCATCCACCACGCATCAATCACTTCGCTCCATATTGGTCGCTCGCATCTTGTGTGCCAATTCTACCCCTCCAACTTCTTTAAAGGTCGCAAAGAATTCTCGACATGGCATCCAAACGCGTCATCGAAGCTCGTGGTCGTGGGCCGCTTCAACTTCACCGCCAAAATTTGACAGCAGGCGTTTTGTTAGTGTTGCGGCTCAAGAACGCTACAGCCGCATGGCCACCCGCTCACTAGTCCCCGAACGTGGTCTCCGTCCCGATCAAACCAAGGACGGAGACATAGCAAGTTGATGATTCTTTGAACTAAACCTGGTTCTCCTCACCAACAAACGACTGACATAGCGGTGATTACACAGTGGTCAAAGAATTCTATGCCAACTTGCCTTGAGCATGACCATTATGGGGTATTTGTCCGAGGTAAAACCATGGAATTCAAATGAGGAGGATATCAATGGGTGCTATCAACTACCCCCCAGAGGGCCTTCATGATGAATATGCTCGCCTTGTGAGTGATAATGGACTATGAAAAGATTATTAGGGAGTCGTGTGTCAACCGGGCACTACTTGGTCCATCCATGGCGTGGCGGCATGACTTTCCCATTGTCTCACCTCGGCCTATATGGAAAGGCATGGTATGCCTTCATATGCGCTTAAATTGATGCCCCCGCACACATGTGAGTCACGTCACCAAAGAAAGGGTTGTGCTATTATACTCCATCATACAAGGCCTAAGAATCGATGTAGGCCATCTTATTCAGCAATCTATGCTCCGCGCATCTCGCGGTGGGACCACAGGAGGGTTACCACATCCGTCACTGATCTGCGTATTATGTGCTAAGTTTGGGGTCAAATGGAAATCAGACGAGATGATTCAAACTCCTATGCCCATATTGGACCACAACTTGATCCGTCGTTATAAAGTGTGGTCCGCATGCTTAATCACCCTAGGGGACCTGGGTTTCATTATCCCCAAGTTACGTCTACACAAGCCCCACCACCTCGGGCTCCACCTACTTACGGCCCCGACAACAAAATTTCATCGAGGTGTGGTCCCCGGTCGCCCGGTCGGGGAGATAGGCGGTGGTTTTACAACATTGAGTCCAGAATGTGCGCTTATCGAACGTCAAGACGTGATTTTCAAGTATTTAGTTGACCAATTTTTGTCGCCTGAATGCATCGACCATCCAAACCCATCCAGGCGCTCCACTTAGCCATTTTCCTACGGCTCCTGTTACGCCAAAGATTTCCCGTCCGATCAAGAGATGAGCGAGGGCGATGATGCTCCCCGTAAGAATAATTTCGATGTGGAAGTCCTCTGTTTTATTTTTACTTATTTTTCGCATGAGGACATTGCTCTAGCTTAGTTTGGGGGTGGTTACGTTTTATTTTTACCAGTTGTAGTTTGTTATTAGTTTGTGGATTGATTATTAGTAAAGTTGCATTTAGGATTGCATGTTAATTCTAGTTTTTGAGAGTGCGTATATCTGGGGCCAATGATGAAAGTAGAATTGCATGAACAAGTCTAGTAAGGATTGTTGATTCGGTGATATGATTTTCATGACTTGAATTGGATCTCAGATCACATTTGACATTGATATTATAGGAAGGCACTTTGAAATAAAATGACCATATTGGCTATGATAGTTGAAATGGTTAGATAATAGAGTTCTAAAGGAGGATTGCTAATGATATAGAAGAACAATTTGAATAACTAGAGGAGACTGAATTCATGCATAAACTCGAGTTTGGGGGAAAACATTTGGAATATAGAAATAATAATGATAATATACAGGGTGACTAGTCTTGTTTCGGGGCCTGTGTTACTTGAGCAAGTACGCCCGAAGGGGTATCTTAAAACCTAGTGCCCTAAGGTCTTATATGGTCTGGGAGTCGTTGGTCGAAAGCTCGCTAAGGGGTAACATTGTTAGCCTAATGGGATGAGACATTGCACAGTCATTTATGTATGATTATAAAAAAAAAATGTTGAGTCTTGTGGTGGGTTGAGGGGAACCACTCCCCATAAACACAAGCGTGAGATGGAGCGTAAAACGCACTCACCAACCATCTAAAAAAAAAATGGTGCATTCTATTTTGACTTTTGAATTCGGGTGAGTGTTTGAGTTCAGTTGAAACAAGTATATTTGATGAGTTCTCAAGTTCACACTATATGATGCTTACTAAGAAAGTTATTATCTTTCATATTTTCGTCTTTCACGGGTTAGCATGGTCGTGGACACACACGCATAATATCTCGATAATATGATTTAGATCCGGTGATTGTTGGGATATTATTGATCCATTTTGCATGATGATGAATTAGCATGTTTACGTGATTTTTTGAGGCATATGGATCTACGAGAGCTCTTGAATCACTTTGGAATTACTTAACATATAAATATAAATAGTTGCATGTGCATGATGTTTAGTTTTGTTTTGTGATCTTAGGTTTTGTCGCATGAGGACACGCATGACGATTTAAGTTTGGGGGTATTTGATGAATGGGTAGTATACCCATAAATTGGATATATTTAGACTTAAATTATTGCATTCTTAAAGTATTTAGTAGCATTTTATTGTGTTTATATCTTGTTTTGCGGATCCGGAAGTCGGAGGGGCAATTATGGGAAATTCAAGCATTTAATGGCAATTGGGTAATTTTAAAGAAGTCCGGTAACGTAGCGCTTAGAAAATGTACTACCTACTGTAGGGCTACCGAGCCTCTACCGGCTTTTAACTTAGGATTAAGCGTTTGACTTCTGGTTGGACTTAATTTGTCTATTTGGGGATAATGTAAAACCTAATTGGATGAGGATTAGGGGAGGCTATAAAAAGAAACTAATTGCTGAAATAAAAGGGGAATTGGAATTATTATTCTTGGAGGATTCAAGGAGTTCTTCCATTGAAGGTTACACAAGATTACTTGGGGATTCAGGATTGGCTACAGAGTTTCTTCTTTTTCTCCTTATTTTCAATTTGTAATTCTTTAAGGATGATTTGTCAACAATTAATGGTTCTTATTTCCGTGATGAACTAATTCTTTAATTAAGATTTCAATTGAACCTTTTATGATTATAATTTAGTTATTCTTTCATTCTAATTATTTATGTTGAAGTGGATTGTTTATCATGTTTTGATTCTATTGATTAATTATTTGGCCAATAATTACCGTGTTACTCTAGAAGGAATTGGGAAAAGACTTCTAGGGTTAGAACTTGACATGATAACATGTGACTTAGTTATTTGCACGGTGAATAATTAGGTTTATGAATTAAATGGAAATATCTGTTCACCGCATGTAACATATAAGGAATTGGGATTGGAAAGAGTTTAATTCAATTGTTTTGCATATAGATATATAGCAAGATTAATCTGGATTAAATAGAAGTCAATCGATCACTTGGAAGAGGGTTTTTGGGCATTTAAGAATTTCTGTTAACAATCCAGTCGACATAATAATTGGGATGATTAGATAACTGATTTATAGTTCATAATTGGGGATATTGAAGTCTTAATAATTACCTAACGGAAGTCATTCACTCAAGTAGTAGATTAGTTATTCGCTTATCTTAGTACAGTATCTTTAAGTGTTTAATTTTGAGTTAATAATTCAGAAAATCACAATTTATCATTGTTTGAATAAAATTGAATTGATATAGTATTAGTAGTTGGGATTTATTAATTAGAATTCCCTGTGGGAACGATACTCAACTTATCACTTTATTACTTGTTGACCACGTATACTTGTGTCTTTGTGTGTAACTAGATTTTACTCAACAAGTTTTTGCGGCGCAATTTGGGAATTTTTATTAATATTAATTTCATATTAGTTATAATCAATTCGGTTTTAATTTGAACGCTAATTAATCTTTCTTCTTGGATTGGCAGGAATTCGTGTATGCACACTAGATCGAAAGCTAGAAAGGAACTTCTTACGTATCTGCACAACCTTGAGAAGAAGTTCGCATAAAAATGCGATTGAATAGTGAGGTTATATATTTGGAAGAAGAACTGACAACCCAAGAATTACTCGTGAACATGGCAGAGAACGAACAGAAATCACTTAGGGATTACGCCCTGCCAAATGTCACGGATTTACAGTCAAGTATTAAGAGACCGGCAATCAATGCGAACAGTTTCGAGATAAAATCGGGATCAATTCAGATGCTACAGAATACATGCCAGTTTGGGGGTAATTCGATAGACGATCCTAATGAACATATCTTGAGTTTCTTGGAAGTTTGCGATACCTTCAAATTTAACAATGTATCGGAAGATGCTATAAGGTTGAGGATGTTCCCGTTTACTTTAAAAGATAAAGCACGAAGCTGGTTAGTCTCTGTGAATTGGGAGATGATGATTTTTATAGGAATATGTGTAATAATTTGAGTAGTATAACATGTTTATTATGTAGACCATATCATGAGTATCATGAAAACATGTCGTATTATGATGACTTGTTATTTCAAAATATAAAGAGTTTGGGTTTTGGCCATATGGCCTTATACGTAACTTAAAGGTGTCAAACATAAATATTTTCGTAAAATTTACACTCTTATATTATTATGCATGTTTATACGAAGTGACCAAAGTTTAAATGAACAGATTCGGTGTTATAACGAATTCGTAGTGACAATTTTCATGTTTTATTTTCTAAACCTTCATGAACATCAAAGTCAGTGAAATTGCATGCTTTAAATCTGTTATTAAGTGTTTAAATTTGTTAATGTCAGTATATAAATGTTGGGTTATGTTTATACATGAATTATAACATGTGGGTATGTCTAATTTCGAGTAGAAAATAAGAAATTGGGAGAAATTGGCATGTTCTGCGATTTTTCGCGAACTCCCATTTTCACGTATGCAGTACGCCTCACGGCCACTCAGATATTTCTCAATGCAGTACCATGACTCGACTCAACAGCCATGCTAAGTGTCCGACAATGATAGCCATATGTAGCACATAACGCTTAAGATCATATATAATATGGTTAGCAATAGCATACCTCTCGAAAAGTTTAGGATGAGTTATTTTTTAAATGTTAAGTCTAACAATGTGTTAGTAAATTAATTAATGAACTTAAAAATATGTTATAAGTATAATGAGGTGTTAAAGTAGATACTTAGCATGTAAACAACATAACTACATGTGGATTGAATTATTGAATACATAATTAGCTTGTTATTCATGATGTATAAATTATGTGACAATGTGATAATTAACTAAGTATAGTTAATAATCAAAGTAGACAAGAGAATGAGTTTATGATGATTAGTTAAGTTATAATTAACTGGTATTGTGAATATGAATGGTATGTAGGATTTAATTCAAAAAACGTGCTTAGTTAAAGTGTAATCTACGCACGAGGCAAGTTTCCTAACCCTACTTGTCATTATTGTTCAAGTTTATTATTTACCTAGAGTAAATTACCATTACTATTATTCAAGTTTAAATGTTATATTAAAGATTTATTATCTTTTCAAAGCATGATTCAGTTATACAATAATTGTCATATTGTATACTTCTTTAGATTATTATTCAAATCGAATATTATTGTTGAACCTTATTAGACTAGTGAACTTTATTGATTCAACTAGTCCTTAGTTGATGAACGTTCTAAATTTCAGAACCCTTATTCATTTTGATTCAAAAGTTGAGCTTTTATTCAGATGTCTTTGATTTGCTCGCATGTTATTATACAGTTATTTAATTATTATACTTGTGGGCAATAGTGCTCACTCTTGCTTAATAATAACATTGCAGTTAAGAACGAAAGAACTGATGAACCTTCCACTAGTAAGGGCAAGGGCAAAGTTAGCAAATGATGAAGACTTGTTATTTTATTTGATGATGTATTTATGATAGACTTGAGTTAATGATGTGACAACCCCAAAATAGGTCAATTCCATCCAACCCATTCTGAGTCGCCAAATACATGGTACAAAAAACAACTACAACTTTATTACAACAATTGTCGGCAAAATACAACAACATAAATGCTGTGAGTTTTGATACAAATATATACCAACTGTGACTCATGTCCCAACCTTGGATAGCACGTCACAATGACACCTTACATAAAGGTATAGTCAAAAACTGTTTTAGAAATTAGAATATTTGGAAAGTGCTCAAGGAAACCTTCGTACATGGGAGGCCATGCATCTAGGTTATAATAGATATCATATGCCCACAGAATTATCCTTGGTTGACCCAATAGACCCCAAAGAAAAACAAGAAGATTACTATCATATTCTTCCCAATGGTAAGTCTTCTCTTGGCATATCATTATCTCCACTGTCTCTAATTGAGAGTTATACTCCAAACAAACACCAAGATTATATAGGTAGTGCTGTGAGATATACTCCATGAAGTGGATGTGCACAACCCTGTCTTATGATAACACGAGTTTGTATGTCATTAGACATCTTGTATGATAGTGGCAAAACACCATTCCAAAGTTGAGTTCACCTCACCTATTTAGGGAGAACCTCAATAGCTATAGACCACCGTTCTATTCCCCAGTTATCCCCCGCTCGACCCAGCTACACTTTTATTACCTGAAAGGAATTGTGAAGCAAAAGGGTGAGCACAACTAGCTCAGTAAAGAATATCATGACTAAAGATAATTAAATTATCAATAGGCTTCATCAGTAATAAATCAGAGATTTAGAACATATGGTAGATGATAAAACATTTCAACAATAGTTGTAGCGGAACGAGCAATCCATTAGAAGAGTCAAATAGACCATAAAGTCTATTATCTTCTCCATGTTAAAAATCCACCAACAATGTTTTATTCCTGTAACATCAATCAACAATTTTGGTCCACAATCATATGAATAACTCATAATCATAATTGTAGTTCTAAATTTCTCTTCATACCTAGGACGAAGATAATTTTCATCACCTGAAACATCAAAGATCATGGTTATACCAAATCACAGTTCATGTTCATAATCATACTAATAAATTCATCTTTGCACTACGGCCCAAAGATATTCATCAACAAGTCATCTTTGCACTACAAGCCAAAGATATTCAACAACAGGTCATCTTTGCATTACGAGCCAAAGATATTCATCAACAACTCATCTTTGCACTACAGGCCAAAGATATTCAACAATAATTCATCTTTGCACTACAGGCTAAAGATATTCATTATCATTTCATCTTTGCACTACAGGCAAAAGATTTTCCTCAACAGTTCATATTTGCACTACATGCCAAATATATTCATATCTCAAAGAAATATATAATCATTTCAGAATTTATATAAACAATAATTATAACCATGTTAATCAATTCATCTTTACACTTAAGCTAAAGATATTCAATTATAAATTCAATGGTCATGATCATATCAGTTAACAATTCATCTTTGCACTACAGGCCAAAGATATTCCTCAGTCACGATCATACCAATAATTTACCCATCTTTACACTCAAGTGAAAGAGAAATTCAACATCAGGGTTATAAAAATGTTATATATGATAATAAAAACAATATGATCAACAACTGCATTTATTTTCAAGAGTAACAATCATAAATCAACGATAATTTGGTCAGAAAAAGAAACCAATTTTTGTCATGAATAGTACCCGTGAATAGTAACTCGTGAATAGTAACTCGTGAATAGTAACTCATGAATAGTAACTCATGAATAGTAAGTCATGAATAGTAACTTGTGAATAGTAACTCGTGAATAGTACTTCGCATTCGTACATAGTACCGTATACGTAAATAATGTCATATACGTAAATAGTGCCATATACATGAATAGTGCCGTATACGTGAATATTAATCCCGACTCAAAAAGATAAAAATTCCACAATAAAATCCATACCGATATTTCAGTTTAATGATATTGAAAGAATAACATCATTATGAAGAATATAGCATCGCTTAATATCCCTTACTATCCCTTACCTCAAAAGAGCAGTACTTCTGACTGGATATCGGATATGACGCTGAAGGAAACTTGCACTGATGAATAGCAACTCACCAAGTATCTAAATACTCACAAAATACGCTCGATAATATAGAGAGAGAAAGAGAGAAAGCTTATGTTTCTGGTGTGATTTTCAATTCTAACTTAGCCCTCTATTTATAGGAAAATGTTAGCACGCCGAAGCAGACTTGACCTGCAACCTGATGGCTTTACCTGCTACTATTCAACCCACCAAAAATCAGCCACCATCCCCAACAACCAAAAGTGGGGCCCACTCAATTCTAGAATTTTCCACCAAAACCTAATTTTCGAATCAGTTACCTCTTAAAATTCATAACAAATCATTCGTTCATTTTTAATGATTCAAAATTTATGGACATATACTCAACTTATATATGTATAACATATCCAAAAATTACAACGATCCAACAGTCAGATTAAAAATTATAACTCAACCAAAAAAGCTGTAAGAACACTGATTTGATCTTTTAATACCTCCAATCCGACAAAATACTGATAAAATACCTCAACATTAATTCCTTCATTAATAACCACATAAATAAATCCATCATTTATATCCACATCAAATAAATATTTTCTTATCATATGAATCAATAATTAATTATTCACAAATAATATTACGAGAATCACAGCTTATTATGACAACCAAAGGTCCCGGAAAGAGGGGCTTTAGATAAGGATTTCTACTTACTAGCGCCAAGAATTAGGTGACCAAACCTCTCCTTGACAGAACTTTCTAGACATTTCCAATAATGCTATCTCATAATATTATTCAAATAATATGAATTATTGATTTGATAATGGAGATACTGTGCAGTGACAATTATTGAACAACAATAATATAAAATATTGAACAGTAATTACTGTAACAATTATTGAGTAGTGTCTTCTCACGTAAGAATCAATAATTCAAAAATACTGTGCAATATCGTGTGCTACTGTGCAACGACGCGTATTATTGTATTTTAACCACCTGGTATTCTAACAGTGTTAATGGTAATAATTACGCCGTTATTTATAAAAACTCAAATTTGTCGTTTTCTTCATCCGACAGTTATTCTGTTATGGGGCCCACAAATGGCTGCGCCATCGTATGAATATTCCCCGACAGAAAGAATATTCCACGACCAAATGAATATTCCCCGACAAAAATAAGTATTTTATAGCCACTTGCGTATTTTGAAAATTATTTCATATAAAACCCTTAACTTTGCTTTTCATCAATTTAACCATTTACTGAATCGTAATTATAAGAAAAATTGAATATTTTTATTTCATAAAATTCGGGGTCTTACAAATGATGTTGTTTAAGACTTATTATTTATATTTCCGCACAGATGTTTAAGGTTAGTTCAACCTGGGATGATGTTTATTATTCGGATGTATTAACCCCATAAGGGGAAGATTTTATTTCTATCTATTGCATGGTTTGCATTTATTATGGGTACATAGTTAGATGATATTTGTACAGTGAACACCAAATCTCGTGGAATTGAAGTACCCGAATTTGGGGGTGTCACAATAACTTTATTCCCTCACAAATAATATATTGTGAAGAACAAATTTATTTAACAAGAGAAAATTTTCCTTCACTAATTATAAATTGAGAATGTATCTTCAAATTAGTGAGGGAAATAATCCTTCATTGATGACTAACTAATTAACTAGAAAAGATTTAGTGAGGAAAATAATCCTTCATTAAAATCCATTTCTCAAGTAAAATCCTTCACAAATTATAAATTTGTAAAAAATTTTTTGATAAATAATCAAAATTCATTGCAAATTATAATTAATTTTTAAATCACTAATTTCACATTTTATTATTATTATTATTACTATTAATTGCTATAATAAATATTAAATTTAATATTTCAAGTTAATATAAATGTCATACATGTTTCAAACTAATTGATAAACTAATGCATAAAGAGCCAATAATTAAAACTAACATTCCATATATAAATAGATAATGCTCAAGTCACGATAGGTACATAATTTGTTGTTATTATATCTTGATCTCCCAAAGATCATAGTACTTACAATATTTAATAACTAACACAAGAAAACTGAAAGAATAACGAACTAAATGGAATGAAGTGTACATCATGTTAGGTCCACTCCATTATCATTTTCTTCAAGGAAATCAAGGTTGGACCTGTAAATTTCCTGCTGTAAAAGAAACACCAAAATTCAATTTCAATAAGATGAGAAATAAGAAAAAATAAACCTGGTGAACTTAAATCAACATTAGATTTATAAGTTGTAAATCCACCACTATGCCAATATAAAAGTTTAATATCAACTTAACTGGATGCATTAAAGGATGCATTAAAGCAATGAGATAGAAGAATCAACGAAAAGAAATCACACAATCAGTAACTCTAATCTATTTGCATTCCAAACTAACAAAAGAAAAAAGAGGACAATGAAGTCGATACTATCCACAGTACAAGGGGTAAAAAACAGAGAAAAGTATGGGAAAATGAAAACAAACCCTGCAAGAACAAGAAGCAAGGAAGAAGCAGAAAGAATGAACAAACCAAACCTCTAGATCTACTTTCTGGTCCTCCTATCTACAAGAAATTAGTCTCACCGTCCATCTGTTGAAGTGAATGAATCTGCAAACCCTGATGGCTTTGTGGGTATGCTGGTTTGGGTATTGTCACTGCTGCCAATAAGTGATGAATTAGAAAAATCCATCCCACTCATTCCCTCGAGCGCTAAGGTAAAAACCTTGTTCAAAAATAGATCTTTTATTTCCGAAAAGTAAGTGCTAAGGTAAATCTTAAATCAACTATACAATTTGATCAACCAAATTCAAAATTCAGAACATAATTACAAGTGCAAAATAGCAGGGTTATTGACTACCAAGCATGGTTAGAAATGCCTAAAACAACAAAGATATGGGAAAGAAAAGAAAATGCACTTCACTACTAGAAATTCGACCTATAGCGACGGTCGCCGACCGTCGCTATAGACATAAAGACCGTCACTATAGGATTTAGCGACGATCGCTGACCGTCGCCATAGAAGCCGTCGGTAAAATCTATAGACAGGTCTTTTTAGCCTATAGCGACGATTCATGCATCACCGCTATAGACGTTTTAGATTTCAAAAAAAAATTAATTAATAATGCAAATTTATTCAACAAACACAAGTACAATATAAAATAAAACATAAAAAATATAATCTTACAAATTATACAAAATATAGTATCAACTATAAACATAAAAAGAAAGTTTTATTTAACATCCAGATAAACACTCTCAGATTGTTCACCTAGACCTCAAGTGCTAAAGTAAGGATTTGCTGTCTCATTAAATGAAACAGAAAACTGGCTAGAAGTTCACATAATATACCCACCCACGGAACTGAAAAATACAAACTAATATATGAGAGCAACATCCATTAGGCATTTTGATTACTAGTCCCTTCCTTGTCAATCTTCTGCAGAAAAGAAATTACCATACATCAGTAGAGTATTTGGCTGACATTAATGTAGCGAAAGCAAGGAGATAGATAAACACAAATGTTATGGATGGAGCAAGTGAAAAGCATACATGTCGTATAATTGCTAAAGAAACATATCTCATGTTTAAGATTTTAAAGTCTACACGGAGAAACTATTTCCTTAAACTTAACAGGCAATTTTCAAACCATTAACGAAACAACAAGAACAAGGCAATAAATGAAAAAAACACAAACTTTTAAAAATGGAGCAGGCAAGAAGCAGATAGATCATATGATTGCTTAAGAAACAAATCCCATGGGATTTTAAAATTAATAAAATATATTAATTTGTAAAATTTAACACGCACAACAAAAACCATCAATGGATACCAAATGTCAGACTCTTTGGTGACACGTCTGCTAATGAAGTATCTTACAGTTTTAATATCAAAATCTACAAGAAGCAAGTAATTTTCAGAAATCGAAAGTCATGAATAGATAAAAACACCCACACTCTTCATGTGTCCAACACGGACTAGGAAGGAGTTTGAATGTGCACTTATATCCATATATGTTCGCACGCGCATTTGCTTTATTCTTAATTCTGACATTACAAGAATTAAGAGTACAATGGTTGTTCATTTCAAAACTTAACAAGAAGTCTCGTACAATTGTATAATAAGACACATCAACTACAATAGCCAATTCAATCCACCAGAGAAGATACAACATCTCCTATTCAATCTAGCAGGAACTCCAAAGATAAGATACATGACCCACTTTTACATTAGTTAAGTGCATAGGAGCCATTCCCATTATAACAGAGGCCAGAGCATACCTCACATGCTGAGAAGAATCTGAAGACAACTCCTACAAAAAAATGAGGCCAAATAATAAGATAGCTTGAATATGGACAAACTAAAATGATAACAATAAGGGCAATAAAGAGGAAAATTACAAGAGGCTTCATAACACCACCTTCACACACGAAAGAATGCGTTGGATTGCTAGCTCAGGATTAAGAATCCGGCAGAACTTGGATTTCTAATCATATGTTGCAACTAAAAGTATGAATATATTTCTCATTTCCAAATTGATAAGTAACATAATGTGATTTAACTTAACTAAACAACCACGTTTCCAGAGCATTAACTTACAAGCAGTCGAAGGAAAGCCACCAAATAAAGTTCTTGGTTGAGAAGGAGCAGTCGGGAAAATCCACTTAATCTGCAGCATATATAATTAAATAAGCACTTGATTGTAAGGCAAACCCACTGCTCATAGAAATTCTTGTTTACTTAAAAAGAACTTAGACAGTTTGAATATAGTAAGTGTACAACCCTTACATTTGGAAGATGGAGTGTCTCCAAGAGCTGGGACCAGCTGCAGGCAAAATTAAAAGATAGAATGAGCTAAACATAAGAACGGGTCATTTAAAGAAGGTTCAGTAGTTAGATATAACCTTGAGCCATTATCACCGAGTCCATGTAGCCAGACTATAGTGGCCTGGTGTCTATCTTTTGGTCTAACCACATGTGTTCTTCCAAATTCAAATGCCCTTCTAGCAGTTCTACCACCTGTGACGCCAAAAAAATCAAAACTTCTCATCAAATGACAAGTAGAAGAAAAAATTGGCATACTGTTCATCAATTTGTCTTATCTTTTGGCATACTGTTCATCAATTTGTCTTATCAATTTCCTAGTAGCCTTCATATACAGGTTCCATTTTCCCTTTTCTCATTTTCTCCCTTCTTCCTTGAAGATGAATTTTAAGGTTCCATTTACTCGTAGTCATCAAACAAGCCAATACATTAAAGGGAGAAAGGGCCGACAATTTTGAATTATTGGTTAACTGGCACAATGCCATAGGGATATCAATTTCACGTAGTGTTAAGAGATATACAGTAAAATCATGTCCTAACCACTCTAGAGAGTTCAACACATGTTAAGAGCAAGACAGACTAACATAACCAGTTAGAATAACAAAACAAACCTGGTCTATAGTTCTAATGTCGGGAGAAAGTCCACTATGGACACATAGTACCTAGATTTCAAAGAGGTGGCATATCAATTTAACATATGAATACACAAATACATCTATATCATGTGAGAGAGAATGCATATTGTTCCATCTATAATTGCAGAGAGAGTTAGGTAGTCAAAAACATCTGTACAATAATCCTAAGATGTACCATGTTGTTAAATCTTCTCATCATTAGCTTTTAGAATTAACCATGTTGTTAAATCTTCTCATTTTGGGTAATAATCTTAAGATGTATGGCGTGGTGAAGTATTTGGAAAGAAGTCTAATCCTCAGAGTCTATTTTATAAGGTATCAGAAAATCCGTAGTCAGCATAGTTTTGGAATTAGAAAATGTATCCTTCGACTCTTCCTTAGATAAGGTCCTAATTCTGGATATTGTAAATCCTCCCTACCTCAACTCAACAGAATTAATCCTTTTCCTAACTATTTGGTTGTGGCTATGATAACTCTGCTTTCACAAATAGTGAATGAGTTAGCTCTTCACTAGAACTAGAACTAGAAATTCCGACACTCTTAATCACCCACTACCAATCCGCAGCAGAAACGTGATCCAAAACACAAGTACACATCACACATATAGAGTTTTAAGAAACAAACATTGTACTTTAAAAATTTCCATCTGAAAATGGTTATTATCTGGTTGTTAGTAGGATAAATTATCTAATTGTTAGTATATAAGGATACTAGGTAACAATTATCTCATTGTTAATTGATAAGTATAGTAGTTATCATTCGTTAATTAGTGGTTATGTAAGGGAGCCTTCTGAGCTGAGAATGGTCTGCTACAAATTCTGCTCCTCTTTCCTCTCCTTCACCCTCCTGTTATTTACTTTCTTTCTCTCATTCCTCTCTTTCCACATATCCATCTAATCTCCTCTTAAAATACATATAAAAGGTTGCTCTTCATATTCTTTCTTGCCCGCCTTAATTAATTAACATTCATGACGGTTAAATGATCGTACATACAAGCCCAATATTTAAACCAAATGTAGCACTTATTTCACTAATACCTTAGCCAAAATACAAGAAAAACTCATATTTACCAAACTCTCTGCAGTTATATGATAACTAGGAATAAATTAAAACACCAAGTCAAAGTCAGCACCATAACATAAATCAACCACATTTATTAATGGAGTTAATATAAATGTACCCATCTCTATAGTTACCTGAAATTGTAGTGGCCAAGCCCGTGCTTAACACCCACTTAAATTCCCCTACATACCGTCTTCCATCATCGCAGGTATGAACACCACATCCATGACTCTGCCCATTCGCCAACATACACATCCCCTGTATAAAACCTATACACACAAAATCCATGCCTAAGCCGCTGCCTATATTGGTCGCGATAGCGACTCCCTTTTGCCCATGTTTCCACCCCATAGCCATCATACTTTCCATTAACCTAATCACCCTCGTACCTCCCACTCATGTAATAATGATAAACCCCACTACCAGAACATTTCCCCTTATGAAATTCACCCTCATATACATCACCATTACTATATGCTTGCACCCAACACCCGGAATTCACCCCCTTTTTTCCAATTTGGGCCTCGACCCAATTGACCACGATACAGGCAATGTAGATCTAGACACATGACTTGATGAGAGCTTGATTGGGAAAGACCTAGCAAGAAATAGTTGGATTGAGGGGAGCCGAGAGAGTGCAAGATTGAGAGAGAATAAAAGGGCAGCCGAAATAAAATCAAGCAAAACAGAACTACTTGGATGTGAAACCAAAAAGTAGAAAAACGGCAATGATAACAAGAGGATAAGGCGAATGTGCACTTGTAGGCGGTAGACGTGGCGGAGGCGTTGAAGAGGAGGTGAAAGGCGGCAACTTTCTTGACCAAATTACCCGAGTTCGATTATGCTGAAAATGGGTTTTCAAGGAGGAAAATGGATGGTTGCGAAATGAATTGGGAAGAAAATTTTTGATTTTTTTCTTATTGTTTAGTACTGAACTAATTCAAAATAAAATTAAATAATTCAAAAGTCTTCTTAATTAAATCCCTCCCAAATTGTTATTTAACTGAATATTAAATACAATACCAAAAAATAAAGTTACTTTAAATTAATCTCCAAAAGACTTTTTTTTGATTAATATTATATACTTAAAATAAAATTTAAAGTCTTTTGGATTATTTTATTTTATTTTTTAACTTTAACTTTATTTAATTATGATCATAAAAATAAATTTTTATGGAGAAAATTTAAAGTTTAATATAGTGTAAAATATTTACTTTATAGTTTATTAAAATAAATAGTTGATATTGTAAGTTACTTAAAAAAGTGTTATTAAAATTAAATTTACTATTGTAAAAAATTTAAGGTATTTATATTCACCACAATTAATTCAAAAAAAATTATTTAGAACAAGATAGCGACCAATTTTATCTCTCGCAAAAAACTTCTGAATAATGATATATAGTGAGTAATAATTCCTTCAATAAATAGATTTTTTCCTCGCAAATTTTCATCATAAATTGGCTCCAAAAATCTTACTATCGCCCCAATTTTGCGAGGAAAAAAAATATAAATTGTGAAGGATGTTTCTTTCGCTAATAACTATATTGTCAGTATACTTTTTTCCTTCACTGTTCCTTCGCTAAATAACTCCTCATGTGAAGGAATAAATTCCTTCACAAAATTTCCTTCGCTAGAGGCCATTTTTGGTGTAGTGTCGGTTACAGATCTAGGCTATCTAAAGGTTTGAGTATGTACTCCTCATGTCAGGCTACAAGGTGAAAACAACAACATAGCTAAAACATTAAACCACAAAGAAGATCAAGAGGGCTAGAACATCTTGTCGACATCTTTGGGAAATCTGGGTTACCCAGATTCACATTTTGTGGTTTGATCACGCCTTTTGACCGCTCATATCTTTCGATCTACACGTGATCTGAGCTTGATTCAAGTTCCAGATCACATCCCTTACAACATACTACAAGTTTAAAACTTAAAACACAACAAAATATTAACACACGGAGATCTAGAAGCCCTGACGCGTGACTGTCAGACAACATTTTTTGGTTTTTCCAAATTTTTCAAAACATCAAAATCGTGCATCTAAGTGTTATGGATCCATGATCCAACAACCCAAATCACTTATTAACACCCTAATACACATATCTAACAAATCAATTACAACATCTAACAACAAATCATAAGATTTTCGAAATTAGGGTTCTTATACCTTCTAAGCTTTGATTCTTAATTTCTGATCTTTGATCTGTTCTTGGAAGGCTAGGAGATGATAGTGATTTTGGTTTCTCACTCCTTCTCACTCTAGATTTCGAAATATAGAGAGAGACAAGGCTTGGCAAGTTTGCTAAGTAAAGTAAGTGATTTTATTTACTTAAATCTTATAAAATTTTGATTCAATGAATCTCATATTGCTAGGTGTCACCAATGATCAGATTTGGCTGAGATATATGCACATGGATAGGGTTAGGTTTTGGTGAACCACTTCTCCTAAAGTCAAAACCTATACACCAACTTAATAAAGAATTGCTAAAAGGGCAAAATGGTCATTTAGCATTTAATTTTAATGGCATTCTTGTCAATTATCCAAACCCTTAGGGTTTAGGGTTTGGTTAGGATTTAGGGTTTAAAAATCTTTAGGGTTTACAAATTTAATTTTCTAAAATTTCTAATTTAGGTTTTAAAAATAGAAAATTAATATTTCTAACTTATAATTAGGATTTTCTAATTATATTAAAATTTCTTAATCATAAATTAAATCTTACTAATTAGGATTAGTATTTTCTAATTAAAATTGCTAATTAAGCAATTAGGTTTAAAATGGTCATTAGGGTTTATAAACCACTAATTAGTGTTTCTAATAGAAAAATAATTTTCTAAATTAGAAATTAGATTTCGTAATTAGATTAGGATTTTCTAATTACTTAACTTGAAAATTAGAATTATAATTTCCTAATTAACATTAAAATTATTAAATTAGCACTTAGGTTTTCCTGAATTACAAATTAGGGTTCCTAAACCAGAAATTAGGGTTTTCAAAATGTGAAATTAGGGTTTTCTAATTAATTAAGCTTTACCCTAATTATTATTATTATAATTAATTGCACTTGAGCAATATTATTATCCGTTAAGTTCCCAGATTAGGGTTTTATACACCGAATTAGGGTTTCGAATTCCCAGAACTAAAATTAGGATTTCAGAATTGGTTTTAGGGTTTCTTGTTAATCGGTAGGGTTTTCTAATCGAACATTGACGTTCTTAATATATACTTAGGGTTTGTTACAGATATCATTTATCTGGTCAACCCTTGACCCTTAACCACATACTGAACGCATACATAACCCTATACCTAGAACATATTGACATAAACACTTAATCCTGAATACTTCACCTAAATCCTTCACAGAATTTTGAAATCCTCAAAATTGTATCTTAAAAATATCAAACGCATACACTTATTTTCTTTCTAGGCTCTAATTTTGAACCTTAAATCAATTAATAAATTCTTTTAAAAAATTCAAAATTATCGGGTTATCACAATAACAATTAGTTGTATTAATATTAGCTTTATGGGTTTAACCCATCATTTGGGTCATAACCTTAACTTAACATTTAACCATGCTGATTAACACGTTTAACGAGTCTGAAAGTACATTATAAACTAACATAAACCTCATCATTTTTACTTTTAAGTTTCATAACATCACTTTTTGATTCATTACATAACTTAATTAACAAGCACTTACAAATCTTCACACTTTGTATTATAACACATTACAATCTGTTGTTGTAGTCTATGTTATGTTTTAACATCATTAACATGCTTGCTAAACTATATTAAGTCCAATAATTATGACCTACAAATAAGCGTGAGAGCCAACTTTCAGCTCAAGGCATCTACAAGAATCACTATTGTCATCCAATTCTACAAGAAATTGCTACTGCTTCTGATTTGCAAGAGGCCTACGGTAGCATCACTGCAGCATTTCAAGATGTGGTAATGGTAGAAATTGCGCCACACACAAACAAAAACTCGCAGTAGCAGCTCTGCTACACAGTGGACACCCAATTAAACCCAAAACCACAAAAATTTACAAACCAAAACATCTAAAACTCTATAATAACATAGTTAAACAATGCTATACACCATTTTAACCACATAAACACGAATTTGAAGAATCAAAACCCAAATTTTCAAAATTTCTCTAATTTTGACACTTTTAGTGAATTCGATCGCCACAAATTCGTTTCTTAACCAATTGACATGATTCGAACTACACCGCTGTCATTTCTTAACATATTAACACATTCTAACATCAAATTATAGATTATAGCAAGTATTGATCATGAAATTTCATACTTTCTAAAGCCAATTTTCATGTATAAACACTGTCATCTATTTTTTCTTCCAACACACCAATTTACACGAATTTGATAACTAATATACAATTATAGATGATAACCAACAAATTTATCAAGAGTATACATATATATAATCAACATCTTGTACAACAATTCAACAAAACCCAACTTCAGAGAATAGAAAATTACAAGACAGAGAATTAGAATTAGGGGTAAATTATACCTAAATCCTTTGATTGTATGATAGCAAAGTTGATAGCAATCATTTTCCAAACCCTTCTTCTCCAACTCTCAATATCACTGTGTTTTTTCCTCTTTTCTTTCAAGCTCTCTCCAATTCTCTGTTATCTAGTTAGCCTTAGGCAAAGAAATAGAATGCGTAGAAAATAAACTAGCCTCCCACTAACCCACGTAAACTTCAGTTATAAAATAATACGTCTGCGTCAGTTAAATTAGACGAAAGGCCGCAAGGCCTTAATTGGCCACACACCAATTCCCCCATTCCCATTTATTTTAATAGTCTTATATTATATAGTTTTCACTTGTCACACTTTAATTAATTTAAATAACTTTTGTTTAGTTAATTTAAATAATTGTAACGGTAATTATAATCATTTCTATTATAATTATATTTATGAATAATAAATAGTTATATATCTAATTTAATTAATAAATTTGACTTAAACACAACTTTATTTAATTTACTTATTTTCTTAAATATTAAACAATTAATTTAATTTAATTATTTCATTAAATTAAATCCTCAAATAATAAAATTACTATTCATTAATTTAGTAACATACACACTCAACTAAATTATTACATCACAATTCATCAAAAAAAAATTTCCTAATAAATAAAGGATTTAAAATATTTATTTAATCAATAAATATTCAAATTCAATTACAAATTTCTCGATCGTTACATCATTCCCTCCTTAAAAGGATTATGTCCCCATAATCACAATTCGATAAATTCATTCGTCACATTCTTCCCTCCTTAACAGGATTCTGTCATCAGAATCATCATACAAGATTAAGCAAATAACTGAGTATAATTTCTCAGCATAACATCTTCAAGTTCCCACGTAGCTTCCTCAGCATTGTGGTTCCTCCAGATTACCTTAACAAAAAGTATCACTTTATTCCTTAGTACTTGATCTTTCCTGTCGATAATTTGAACATGGACTTCTTCATAGGACAAATCTTTCTCAAACTGTAAGGGCTCATATTCTATAACATATTTATAGTCATGCTTATATGGTCTCAACACCGAGACATGGAAAATATTATGGATATGCACCAATTCTGGAGGTAAAGCTACCTCGTATGCCACTTCACCCACGCGTCGAAGTACTTCAAAAGGTCTTATAAACCTAGGGCTTAATTTCCCCTTCTTGCCAAAACTAATTTTCCCTTTCTAGGGAGATACTTTCAAGAAAACATAACTACCAACATCGAAGTCCCAATTTTGTCGGTGTTGATCGGCATATTTCTTCTGTCTATCCTATGCAGCTATCAATTTTGCTCGAATGACCTTGATAATTTTGACGGTTTGTTGTACCAACTCTGGACCCAATAGTTGACGTTCACCTACCTCATCCCAGCATAATGGAGTTCTGCATTTCCTGCCGTATAACGCTTCATAAGGTGGCATGCCAATACTCGCGTGATAACTATTATTATAGGAAAATTCAACCAACGATAAATGATCACCCCAATTTCCCTTGAAATCCATAATACATGCTCTGAGCATATCCTCTAGTGCCTGGATAGTTCTCTCACTCTCTCCGTCTGTTTAAGGATGGTACACTGTGCTCATTCTTAACTGAGTTCCCAAACATTCTTGTAATCGTTTCCAGAAATTAGATGTGAAACGCGGATCTCTGTCTGATACAATGGACACAGGTACACCGTGTCTTGAAACAATTTTCTTATCGTATAGTTTTTCCAATCGATCTAGGTTAAATCTAATCTTGATTGGTAAGAAGTGTGCCGACTTTGTCAATCGATCAACAATCACCCAAACGACGTCATAACCTTGCTGAGTCATTGGAAGACCTATCACAAAATCCATTATGATATGCTCCCATTTCCATTCCAGTATCTCCAACGGTTGCAATAATCCGCTTGTCCTTTGGTGTTCAACTTTAACTTTCTGACACGTTAAGCATTTTGCCACACACTCAGCCACATCCTTTTTCATATTCGGCCACCAAAAATGATATCTAAGATCCTGGTACATTTTTCGTACTTCTAGGGTGAATTAAATATCTTGAGTTGTGAGCTTCACTCAGAATCTCGTCTTTAACTTCCAGTACTGGCAGAACCCAAATTCTCCCTTCGAATCGATGTAACCCTTCTGAATCTATTTTGAATTTGCTGTCCTTCCCTTCAGATACTTTATGTTTTATCTTTTTGCAGTCTTCATCCTGAAGTTGTACATTCTTCACTTTATCTACCAACGTTGAAATGTTTCCTATCTGGAACAACTTCTCGTCAGACTTTGTCGGATATTTAATTTCCAATTCCATCTTAGCCATTTCTGACACTAACTTCTCCTGAGTTGTCAACATCATTAACTTTTCCCGTCCCTTCCTACTTAAAGCGTCAGCAACAACATTCTCCTTTCCGGGATGATAGAAAATCTCGCAGTCATAGTCTTTGATCAGCTCCAACCATCTTCTCTGCCTCATATTCAAGTCTTTTTGTGTAAAGATATACTTCAGACTTTTATGGTCAGTATATATCTCACACCTCTCTCTATACAGATAATGTCTCCAAATCTTCAGTGCAAACACCATCGCAGCTAACTCTAAGTCATGAGTTAGATACCCTTTCTCGTAATCTTTTAATTGACGTGATGCATACACAATAACTCTGTCATTTTGTATAAGCACACAGCCTATTCCTTTATGCGATGCATCACTATACACCACAAAATTTCCTATATCATCAGGAAATGACAACACAAGTGCCGAACTCAACCTCCTCTTCAATTCGTGAAAACTTTCCTCACACTTCTCCGTCCAAACAAACTTAACTGCCTTCCTGGTTAAATTCCTCAACGGGGTCGAGATCTTAGAAAATTCTTGAATAAAATGCCTATAGTAACCTATCAACCCTAAGAAACTCCTTATCTCTGACGGTGTCTTCGGCTGATCCCAGTTTACTACAGCTTCAACTTTTGATGGATCTACCGATATTCCGTCTTTATCAATAACATATCCGAGAAACTGTACACGTTCCAACCAAAACTCATATTTTGAAAATTTAGCGTACAACTTCTCTTTTCTCAATGTCTCCAACGTCACTCTTAAGTGTTCAACATATTCCTCCTTAGTCTTGGAATACACCAGGATATCATCAATAAACAGCACCACAAATTTATCTAAGAATGGTTTAAACACATTGTTCATCAAATCCATGAACGCTGCAGGTGCATTGGTTAAACAAAATGACATAACTAGAAACTCGTAATGACCATACCGAGTTCTGAATGCCGTCTTCGGTACGTCTTCTGGCCTCACCTTCAGCTGATGATAACCACTCCTCAAGCCTATCAGTGAAAAATACCTCGCACCCTTTAGTTGATTGAACAGGTCATCGATTCTCGGTAACGAATACTTATTTTAAATCGTGACCTTATTCAATTCACTATAATCAATGCAGAGCCGCATCGATCCATCTTTCTTCTTAACAAATAACACCGGTGCTCCCCATGGTGATACACTCGACTGGATATACTTCTTGTCGAGCAACTCTTACAATTGCAGCATCAACTCTTTCATCTCTACCGGGGCCATTCTGTATGGTGCCTTAGATATCGGGCCCGTTCCTGGTACTAAATCAATCACGAACTCGATTTGTCGATCTGGCGGAAGACCCAGAAAATCTTCTGGAAATACGTCTGCAAAATCTCTTATGATCGGTATCTCTTCTAACTTCGCATTCTTCTTCTATGTATCAACTATGTAGGCTAAGTATCCTATATATCCTTGTTTTAACAACTTCTTGGCTTGCATCATCGTCAGACAACTTGCTTGTCGAGGTGACTTACTGCCATAGAACACAACCTTTGACGGAGTCATAAGGTTAACACATTTTCTTTAGAAACCAATTACTGCTCCGTGATTGAATAACCAATCCATTCCCAGGATAACATCAAACTCACCCAGTCTAATTGGTATCAAGTCTACCATGATTTCTTGACCCTTTATAACCACTCTACAATTCATATATATGAATCTAACAAGAATCACTTCCCTATTTGCAATCTCTATGCTCAAAGGATAATCTAACTGAGGCAAATCTAAGTTCTGGGCAAATTCATCATATATAAATGAACAAGTAGCACCCGAATCAAATAGTACATAAGCATTAATACCATTAATCGGAATGATACCTTACACCACATCCTTAGACTGAACATCATCCTGCACGGTCATATTGAAATTTCTCGCAGTAGGTCGGCTTGACTGTGCTGGTCCAGTGATAGTCAATGCACCACCACTGTTACTATTTCCCTTTCCTCCACTTGCACTCCCCGATGGCTTTTTAGGGCAATCACGAGCCATGTAATCCTTCGAACTGTAGGTAAAACATGCTCCTTTCTTTGGGCTAAAATAGTTTGGTGCAATGTGTCCCTCCTGACCACAGTTGAAACACACCCGCTTTCCCTTCAAACATACCCCAGTATGGTTCTTTCCACAAGTAGCACAAGCTTCAAACTTTTTCTTCTGCTGACTTCCTTGCTGTCCTCCCGTAGTCGAATTCTTGTTCCACTTTCTCTTCTGATTGTTACTTCCAACGTTACTTCCACCAGCCTTATTTTCACTATCATTCTTCCTTTTCATCTGTTCTTGGTTGTACTTGGTCAAGGCATCACTTCCACCTTCTGCGATAATTGCCTTTTCCAGTACAGTCGCAAATGTATTTAACTGGAACATTGACACCTTGCTATACAGCCAGGGTTTCAATCCTTGTTCAAACCTTCTCGCCTTATACTCATCCGTATTGACTTGATAAGTGGCAAACCTTTCCAACTCGTTAAACTTCGCAGCATATTCTGGCACCGTCATGGCTCCTTATTTCAGTTCCAGAAATTGCACCTACAACTGATTCCGAGAACTCGCTGGAAAGTACATTTCAAAAAACATCTCCTTAAATCTATCCCACGTTATCACTCTTTGTCCCCCATTAACCTTATTTGCTTGCCACCAGTAGCTAGCTTCGAACTTCAGCATGAACTTCGCGAACGCAGTCTTCTGATCTTCGTTAACTCTAGCAACATCAAACACTTTCTCTATTTCCATGATCCAGGTTTGGGCTTCCACTGGATTCATAGACCCTTAAAACTATGGCGGTCCAACCGCTTTGAATTCCTTGAAGGTCGTGACTTGAGCTTACGGTTGATTCGCAAGTGCACCCGTCAACAAGGTCACCAACTGTTGAACCGGGTTAGCATTGGCCTCATTGTTATTGTTAGTAGACCCCTCAGAAGGTTGCTGTTGATGTGGTTGTCTTCTTCTAGGAGGCATTTTCTGTTAAAATATACGCTTATTAGTTCATCACTCAACTTCTTGAGTATTTGAAGTTTAACTTAAACATTCTAAAATTAAAGATCACATAACATTTCCAATAACTTTGATATTTTATTCATTCATAATGCTTTAAAAACATATACAAGATAGCATATCTACTATAAACATCCACCTTCCTGAACTAAACAAGTTTCAGGATTATATACTCATACTACCTCTTTATTTATTCACATAAATAACCACATATTATTATTGTTGGGTTTAACATTTAAACGCATACAAATAAAATTAAAATTTTAAAGCAATTTCAAACCTAAAAGCAGGATCCATGCGAAAAACAATTAATTCAATTGGTTAGATATTATACCGATTGTAGAATTTTTCTCAAACGCGCTCAGAATCTCCAACGCAATTCCTCACGGTACTACGTCTCTACGATATCCACACGAACGCACACAAACCGTCGCACGATTCTGCAATAAAAGGAGATGCGGTACTAGCCACTAAAGGAACAAGATTTTCAAACTTTTCTCTAGTCTCTCTCTAAGAGCGGCTAGGGTTTGTGAGTTTATGATCATTCCTTAAAATGGTCAAGTTATATATCATATATATAGTAGTTAATAGGAATTAATCAAAACTCTAATCTAATTAAAATAAAATCTGAAATATATATATATATATATATATATATATATATATCTTAATTAAGTCTTACTTAATTAATATACCTATATATAAATTATCCTATTAATTTAAATTCGTAATTTTAAATTCTATCAATCATATTGACATATTTAAATCTTTACAATTTAAATTAATTTCCTTTTAATTACGTTCTTTGTGTGTGACCCTATATGTTATTATTACGTTGGCAATAATTTTAAAATCATATTTTAAAATTATAAACAGTGAGCTGCATCTAGTAATGCATCACTGCTACCCAAGTAATAATAAGATCGATGATTCGATGCAACCTTTTCGTGACCAATGTTTCAATGTAATTTAATCCTTTTAACCTTGACATCCTAGATTAAACTCGAGTCATGGAATATGTCATACTCTTCATAATTTAATCTGAGTTTTCTTGATCAATGAGTAGACTATATGAAACAAATCACTATTTGAGCATGGCCATGCATTTCATAGTCCTACTCAATCAAGAGGCCTATGGATATCACCCCTAATATATAGGATGGTTAAATTCCATCTAGATCACTCATAATCCTTACACGATTCATGATGTACCCAATAATCACCTTTATAGTCCACCCTATTAAAGGTGACATTTGATGATATCAAAGTACATAAATTCTCGTGTAGAAATATAGTGATTTCAGGTCGGAGGACCATTACATCGTTGTCACTATGAGAATCGCTAATGACACTTGATGCTCCACATAGAATTCTCATGGTGGGTACATCCCGATTACATCGTTCTTCAACACATACCTATGCATTGACTTAATATCTCATATATTTATGACCAATGAGATTTGGTCATCAATCGATCCACATACTAGTCTCAATGCATCATTGTTGTCCTATCAACAATGGGTTTTCGACTAGGGACATTTAAGAGCAATGATACTAATTGTAATTATATAATCTCATGTTCAAGTCACATACTTGAAACTATATAAATTGTATCACTATTCTAAGGAATTTTATTATGTTAACATTTATATAACACAGTAAATAAAACCATAATAAAACCATTCATTTATTTAATCAAATATAATATCAAAATGTTAAGCAATTATATCAAATAATTGGCCTCTAGGGCATAAACTCTAACAGTCTCCCACTTGCACTAGAGCCAATCACTCATGTATCTAATACCCATGGATCTAGTGTGACCGTCGTGCTTTTGCTGTGACAAAGCCTTGGTCAGTGGATCTGCAATATTATCATCTGTTGGCACTCTTCCTATATGTACATCTCCTCTATCAATGATTTCACGGATGAGATGATACCGCCTAAGTATATGTTTGGATCGTTGGTGAGATCTGGGTTCCTTAGCCTATGCAATGGCTCCATTATTATCACAGTATAGAGCAACTGGATCATGGAACAACACCAAGTTCAGTGATGAACTTTTTAATCCATACAGCCTCCTTGTCTACACTAGAAGCAGCAATATACTCAGCCTTTATTGTAGAATTAGCTACTGTCTCTTGCTTCGAACTTTTCCAGCTAACAGCACCACCATTAAGGCAAAACACAAACCTGACTGAGACTTATAGTCATCATTGTCAGTCTGGAAACTAGCATCTGTGTAACCCTTTACTGCCAGTTCGTCTTCACCTCCATATACCAAGAATGAATCCTTAGTCCTTTTCAGGTACTTGAGGATATTCTTGACTGTTGTCCAGTGACCTTCACCTGGATTCGACTGGTATCTGCTCGTCATTCTCAAAGCATACGAGACATCTAGACGAGTACATATCATTGCATACATGATAGATCCAACTGCCAAAGCATAAGGGATCTTTCTCATACGCTCCTCATCATCTTGTGATTTAGGACATTGGGCCTTAGAGATCTTTACATCATGAGTCACGGGTAAGTTTCCTCTTTTCGCCTCTTGCATGCTGAACCATTTCAACACTTTATCAATATATGTACTTTGACTTAGGCCGAGCATTTTTCTCGATCTATCTTTATAGATCCTGATACCTAAAATATAGGCAGCATCGCCCAAATCTTTCATGGAGAAACATTTTCCTAACCATGTTTTTACAGCCTATAAGGAAGGAATGTCATTCCCAATAATTAATATGTCATCAACATATAATACTAGGAATATAATGTGACTCCCACTAACCTTCTTATATATACAAGGTTCATCTTCATTTTTAATAAAGCCAAATTCTTTGACTGCTTCATCAAATCGAAGATTCCAACTCCGAGAGGCTTTCTTCAATCCATAAATGGATCATTGCAGCTTACATAACTTTTCAAAGATCCTTTGAGTGACAAAACCCTCGGGTTGTGTCATATACACATCCTCAAGGAGATTTACATTAAGGAAAGCGATTTTGACATCCATCCGCCGATTTAGTAATCATAAAAAGCTGCAATAGCAAGTAAGATCCCGATGGATTTAACCATTGCCTTCGGAGAAAAGGTTTCATCATAGTCAACACCTTGAATTTATTTGAAACTTTTGCTACCAAATACCTTTATAGGTTTGTACATTACCATCCATATCGGTTTTCTTCTTGAAAACCCACTTGCACCCGATTGGTTTTATTCTTCTTGGTGGATCAACCGAGTCCATACTTGGTTAGTATACATGGAGTCCATCCTGCATTTCCTGCTTCAAGCCATTTCTCAAAATCTGGTCCATTCATAGCTTCTTGGTAGGCAGCAGGTTCATCTTGATCTATGAGCATCACATCACCGTTTTGAGTCACAAGATATCCATAATATCTCTCAGGCTCTTGGCGTGTCCTACCAAATCTACGAATGACTTGTGTAATTTGAGCAGGTTCACTTTCCACAATATCTTGTGTTTTTTCGCTCACGTTCAACTCAAAGTTCACCGATATTTTGTGGTTCTCGAATTTCTTGAGTTCTACTTTCCTCCCACTGTTTCCTTTAGAGACAAATTCTCTTTCTAGAAAAATACCAGTTCGAGCAACAAACACCTTGTTCTCAGAAGGTTTGTAGAAATAATACCCTTTTGTTTTCTTTGGGTATCCCACAAAATTACATTTGTAAGATTTGGGTCCGAGCTTGTCAGAATCCAGATGTTTTACGAACGCCTCACAACCCCAAATCTTCATAAACGACATACTAGGATGTTTCCTAGTCCATATTGAGGTGTCTTCTGAATCGTCTTTGTAGGAACACGATTAAGTGTGAATGCAGCTGTCTCTAGGGCATGAGCCCAGAAGCTTATTGGAAGATCTGCATGACTCATCATTGATCGTACCATGTCCAACAAGGTTCGATTCCTCCTCTCAGATACACCATTCCATTGTGGTGTTCCAGGTGGAGTGAGCTGTGATATAATACCACACTCCTTTAGAAGTTCATCAAAGTCTTGGCTTAAGTATTCACCTCCTCGATCGGATCGAAGGGATTTTATGCTTTTGCCAAATTAATTTTGAACTTCACTCTTGAATTGTAACACCCCAGTCCCACATCGAAAGATAGGGGAAAAATTTGTCTACATATAAGGAAATAAGTTACTACCAATAGTACCTTCAAGTCATGACCTTTTGGGAGCCTGTGGTGGGCTAAGATGACCCAAGAAGATACTATTGGGCCAGTGGTTTAAGGACCTTATTTTGATGGATTTGATTCGATTCGGACTTGGGATTTGACCCAAGATTTATTCTGGGCTCGGGATTTGACCCAGGTTGTTTCATATGGTATCAAAGCCGACTCTAGAAAGCTCAGGTCGGGTCATCCGATCGGGTTGCAGGAGGTGGGGACACGAAGGCTGGTGGTATTATCCCACAATGGAGAGATGAAGGTCCAGAGGTGGGGACACGAAGCCAGCCGGTATTATCCCACAATGGCTAGAGAGGCAAAGATCTTTGGGCCGTGTGTGTGATCGATTACGTGGGGACGTCGAGAAATTTAAGTGGGGGAGTTTGTAACACCCCAGTCCCACATCGAAAGATAGGGGAAAAACTTGTCTACATATAAGGAAATAAGTTACTACCAATAGTACCTTCAAGTCATGACCTTTTGGGAGCCTGTGGTGGGCTAAGATGACCCAAGAAGATACTATTGGGCTAGTGGTTTAAGGACCTTATTTGGATGGATTTGATTCGATTCGGACTTGGGATTTGACCCAAGATTTGTTCCGGACTCGGGATTTGACCCGGGTTGTTTCATGAATTCCTTGAACTTTTCAAAGGATTCGGATTTGTGTCTCATAAGATACGCATATCTATATCTACTAAAGTCCTCAGCAAATGTAATGAAGTAATAAAACCTACCTCTTGCTAACGAACTCATGGGTCCACATACATCACTATGTATAAGTCCCAATACATCACTAGCCCGTTCACTGTGTCCAGTGAAAGGGGCTTTAGTCATCTTGCCTAATAAATAAGACTCGCATTTCTCATATGATTCAAAATCAAATGAATCCAAGAACCCATCTTTATGGAGTTTGGATATGCGTTTCTCATTTATATGACCTAAATGACAGTGCCAAAGATATGTCGGATTTGAATCATTTGATTTAAAACGTTTTGTATTTATGTTATAGATAGGCATTTCTGAATCAAGAATATAGAGACCGTTAAACAATTGTGCAACACCATAACTAATATCATTTAAGTAAAACAAACAACGATTGTTCTTTATTATAAATGAAAAACCTTTCTTGTCCAAACAAGAAACAGAAATAATGTTTTGTCACAAAATAACAATCTTCTAATTCTAAAACTAGCCCAGTGGGCAAAGATAAATGATAAGTTCCTACGGCCAGTGCATCAACTTTTGCTCCATTCCCAACTCGTAGGTCAACCTCTCCTTTCGCCAAAGTCCTACTCCTTCGAAGTCCCTACACATTAACACAAATGTGAGAACCACATCCAGTATCCAATACCCATGATGTAGAAGTAGACAAGTTGACTTCTATAACATATATACCTGAATCAGAAGTCGTACTTCCTTTCCTTTTCTTCACTTCTTCCAAATAAGCATGACAGTTCCTCTTCCAAAGGTGTCCAGTTTTCCATGTAAGTGACACTCACCTTCTTTAGCCACCCCACCTTTAGGTTTTAAAGACTGTTTGGTTTTGGAATTGGGTTTGGCAAAAGATTTAGATCCTATCTTCTTCTTGCCTTTCCAATTTCCCTTAGCATTCCCCTTTTGCACCATCATTATGGGAACAGGTCTTGCCTTTTTCATGTTGTTCTTGGCAGTTCTTAACATGATTAACAACTCAGTAAGGGGTTTCTCAATTTCATTCATAAGATAGTTCATAACAAATTGAGAGTAGCTGTTGTTCAAATATTGCAAAATAAGATCAGTTTGGGCTTCCAGAGTGATTGGAAAACCCAACCTATCAAGGTACTCAATATACCCAATCATTTTCAGCACATGTGGACCAACTGGATCACGTTCACCCATTTTGCAGTGATACAACGCCTTACTTGTATCATACCTCTCCTGTCGAGCATGCCCTTCGAACAATTTCTTGAGATGCTCGATCATCTCATAAGCATCCATCAACTCATGTTGCTTCTGAAGCTCAGCGTTCATGGTTGCTAGCATGACATAACTCACGTCTAGAGAATCGCTTAATGCTTCTTATAAGCATTATGCTCGATACGTGCATGTGCGATACCGGTAATAATTGCAAGAATGGGCCCATCAAGGACATATAGCTTGCGCTCTTGTTTGAGGACAATCCTCAAGTTCCTATGCCAGTCAAGGAAATTAATTCCACTCAGCTTGTCCTTCTCAGGGACTGATCGTAATGAAAGACTATTTGTGTTGTTGTTGTTTGCCATTGATATCTATAATTTATAAGTGCAAAAAATACTAAGTCAATTTACAGAGTTGATATTATGTAATTGATAATAGTACATTCAAAATATACCTCCCACTATTTTATTCAAATTAATAGCCCTCACCATTAATTCGGAAATCATTTTCTATTAAATCTTTCTAGTGAACCAAGATCCATATTTCATTATGCCTTAAGTTAGCTTTGGCTATTCTCTCAAAACATAATTATTTAGGTAGACAACCCCTTGTCAATTATATCATATATAACTCCTAGATAGTTTAGTAACAACATTTGTTTATAGTCCATCTAATGGTACCTACCAAACTCCATGCCTCTAAGTCCACAATCTTATTGAGATAACTTAGTTAAGTCGGGTCCAATGATTTTAACAGTTTGGATATCACAATTATCCTATCGCATCTTACCTAGATAAATAGGGTACTTTGCTTTGGCAAACCTACATCTATTGATCAAGGTCTTGATGAGTGTTATTCATTGGAAGGCATCTGACTTAGACTTAATAATTTATTGAGGGATTTTATTAATTAATTTAGATCTCACCAATTTTAATCTTATTAAGCATGCACATTATTTTTCATATCATATCGCATATAAGCATAAATAAAGTGCAAAATTAAATGTGTCACAGTTATGGCCCAATCCACTGTCAATCTTTTCAAGCTAATGAAAGATTGAAGGTCAATCTAAGGTGGTAAAAGATCTCAAAATAGTAGTTTCCTTGGATCTTCATCATGCATGTGCCTCCTCTCCATCATCATCTTTCCATTGTGTTCTCCATCTTGTCATCTTCATCGATTACAGATTATTACATGACATAAAGAAACCTCGAGTTATATTCGAGGGGATTTAGATGAGAAGAGAATATTACATTAGAATTTATAGAAAGGCACGACATGCAAGCCGTATTTCAAAACCAAAAACCACTAACCTATGGGTCAAAAGGGCATAATTGTGCACCATGGATATCACAATAAGCACATAACAATTTATATATAATTAAAGAAAACTACATATAACATATTGGGGTCACGACCATCGTATGAACGACGGGGTCTCACCCCGGCGGTGGTCATTATCCGGCCGGTCAATGAAGAAAGAGGCGGCGCAAATACCGAAAATTTTTTCAAACTACAATCTGTATTGTAGAATTTGTCCATATGAAACTTTGAAACAATTCCAGAATCATATCAAATCCGCCATAACATACACAATAACAGTACACCCAAAACATATCATATATGTCCATTTTCGATTAATCATATTAATACGAATAACAGTGCACCCAGAACATATCATACATGTCCAGTTTTGATTAATCATATTAATACCAATCTGCATGATTCAAATCCGATTAGAACAGTTGTATTGTTATTCTACCTTCTAAGATATGATTAACAGAATTATCATATACATGTATATATATTACAGATACAATCAAAATACCAGAATATGCATATAGCGGAATATCATATATTCAATTTCAGATCGGTAAACATGCATCATCATATATCATATATATCGAATAAAATTAAAACATGTAATCTAAATTAATCATTTTCACAAGTAGCTCTGATACCCCTCGCTGGGTTTCGCATTTGAACGCATAAAATGAAATTAAAATTTTAAAGCAATTTCTGAAATCCTAAAACAGGATCCATGCGAAAAATAATTAATTCAGTGGTTAGATATTATAAAGATTATAGAATTTTCTGAAAAGCTTTGAATCTCCAACGCAATTCCTCACGGTACTACGTCTCTACGGTATCCACACGAATGCACACAAATCGTCGCACGATTCTGCAATAAAAGGAGCTGCGGTACTAGCCACCAAAGGCACAAGATTTTCGAACTTTTCTCTAGTCTCTCTCTAACAGCGACTAGGGTTTGTGAGTTAATGATCGTTCCTTAAAATGGCTGCTATATATCATATATATAGTAGTTAATAGGAATTAATCAAAACCCTAATCCAATTAAAATAAAATCTAAAATTTATATATATATATATATATATATATATATATATATATCTTAATTAAGTCTTACTTAATTAATATACCTATATATAAATTATCCTATTAATTTAAATTCGTAATTTTAAATTCTATCAATCATATTGACATATTTAAATCTTTGCAATTTAAATTAATTTCCTTTTAATTACGTTCTTTGTGTGTGACCCTATAGGTTATTATTACGTTGGCAATAATTTTAAAATCATATTATAAAATTATAAATAGTGAGCGGCATCTAGTAATGCATCACTGCTACCCAAGTAATAATAAGATCGATGATTCGATGTAACCTTTTCGTGACCAATGTTTCAATGTAATTTAATCCTTTTAACCTTGACATCCTAGATTAAACTCGAGTCATGGAATATGTCATACTCTTCATAATTTAATTTGAGTTTTCTTGATCAATGAGTAGACTATATAAAACAAATCACTATTTGAGCATGGCCATGCATTTCATAGTCCTACTCAATCAAGAGGCCTATGGATATCACCCCTAATATATAGGATGGTTAAATTCCATCTAGATCACTCATATTCCTCACACGAGTCATGATGTACCCAATAATCACATTTATAGTCCACCCTATTAAAGGTGACATTTGATGATATCAAAGTACATAAATTTTCGTGTAGAAATATAGTGATTTCAGGTCGGAGGACCATTACATCATTGTCACTATGAGAATCGTTAATGACACTTCGATGCTCCACATAGAATTCTCATGGTGGGTCTGTCCAGTACATCGTTGTCTAACACATACCTATTCATTGACTTAATATCTCATATATTTATGACCAATGAGATTTGGTCATCAGTCAATTCACATACTAGTCTCAATGCATCATTGTTGTCCTATCAACAATGGTACTCGACTAAGGACATTTAAGAGCAATGATCCTAATTGTAATTATATAATCTCATGTTCAAGTCACATACTTGAAACTATATAAATTGTATCATTATTCTAAGGAATTTTATTATGTTAACATTTATATAACGAAGTAAATAAAACCATAATAAAACCATTCATTTATTTAATCAAATATAATATCAAAACGTTAAGCAATTATATCAAATAATTGGCCTCTAGGGCATAAACTCTAACAATTATCACTCTTATTTTCTATCTATGCATATTAAGACGTCGAGAGGCTTCTCTGCGCTCTTCCTCCATAATACGATATGTCGTCCTACGATCCATCACGAACCACGGCGAGTCTTCAAATTGAGGCGGGTAATAAAAGACTCGATCCTGGGCCCTATCAATCGCAGAATTAAAGGCATGATCCATTTTGTTCATTTTAGCCTTCTTCGCCTGGACTTTAGCCTCAGCACGATCTGCACGTTGAGTTGCCTTCATCCAAGCGTCCTCTACTCTTGTACGCTTAGCTGATTCCTCTTTGAAGTCATCTTTTAACTTCTCCATTTTAGTCTTCATCTTCTCGTTTACTGCCAATAGATCTTCATGCTAACCCTTAGTATGAACTAGGTCCCATTCTGTGTTTCCAAGTTTTGAGTCAAGTTCCTGAATCTCTGCATCCTTCTGCTCCATCGAAACGTGATGCATCTCAACCAACTCTTTCAGTTCCTCTATATTATCCTGTAACTCTATGTTACGGTCGTACAAAACATCATACATCTTAGCCGATATGGAGTTTGGTGGAAACTCCACAGGTTCCTCTTCCTCATCATCCTCCTGTATCTCCTCAGGACTATCCTCCTCGGGATCGGTCATAGGCTCATCCTCCTGGATCAACTGTTCCCGCACTACGTGAATATCCCGGGGTTCGTCATTTCTAGGTATCTGAGGTATCACCTCCCTAGTTTGACTAGATCCTCCTTTGTTAGACATCCTGTCAACAAAATATTTTAAGTTTTACTTAACATTTTTGATACTCGCGAGCACATAAGTTATTAACACATAGCACATAATGTCTTTTGTTGTTTAGCTTCAATGGATGCCTTAATCCATTCCTTATAACCCGATAAGAGTTAAACACCACTATGTTTTCTGACTCCTTAAAGGTTACTTCCTAAGGTTTCCCCCACCTAAGGTTCATAACTTAAAGCTTTGATATCAACATGTGACACAAATTCGGGTACTTCATTCCCATAGGATTTGGTGCTCACTATCAAACTAATTACATCTAACTACCCATAATAAAGGATAAAAACATCAATTAATTTAAACAATAATTTTCCCCATTAAAGGGTTACATCATCTCATAAACAATCCCAAGTAATCTAACCTTAATTTATTACATAAGTTTGCGGAAAACATCATAAAAGAAAACAAGTCTTATAACATAATGCATTTAAACAAATTCTAATAATTCTTCAACACTTAGACATCTTGCCCTTTCCTTTGCTAGTAGTTGGCTCATTAACTCTTTCAATTTTAGCTGTAGTGTTAATTGCAAGAGTGATCAAACAATTGCTCACTAATATAAAGAGTAGTAATAATAACAACATGAGAATGAACAAGAATGCTGAACAATAATGAACTTGTTCTACGAATCAAAAATAGAAAACAAGTTCGAACTTTAATATCTGAGGGTCTTAAGACCACGAACTATGTCCACGGTGATTAGGTATTACTACCCCAACCTTAACAGTCAATTAGACTATACAGACCCTTCTTAACGTACTTAGGGGGATCAGCCCTTTGTACCATATATTGTGCACAACCATCTAAACGTTAATACGTACAAAATCCGCTATGTTAGGGTTGTTCGTCTCAGTTTGAATTTAGAATTTTTGCACTAAAGAAAGTTTAGTTTGGAACTAGTTTATCAGTGTTTCTAGAATTTTAGAACACTATTCAATTATAAATTTTAGAATTGAACAAGGTTATCAAAGTTAAAGACCGAATAACAACAATGTATAATTGAATAACATGGAATACATGCAAAGTGCTATATCCAAAAGAGTTAGAACAATCTCATTTGAATCAATGTATTAGAATAATATATGCTTTGAATAATAATATCAAGATTTAGAAAAGTAAAACTCGCTCGAGATAATGATAAGTAAACCTTGCTGAATAATTAAGTAGCATAGGTTAGGAATACTTGCTCAATAAAAGTTTAGGATAAGAAACTTGCCTTGTATGTAAGTACACAAGTATAACAATGTTATCCAATTACCCTACACATATCATTGGAATCGCAATAACAATTAGTTGTATTAATATTAGCTTTATGGGTTTAACCCATCATTTGGGTCATAACCTTAACTTAACATTTAACCATGTTGATTAACACCTTTAACGAGTTTGAAATTACATTATAAACTAACATAAACCTCATCATTTACTTTTAACTTTCATAACATCACTTTTTGATTCATTACATTACTTAATTAACAAGCACTTACAAATCTTCACACTTTGTATTATAACACATTACAATCTGTTGTTGTAGTCTATGTTATGTCTTAACATCATTAACATGCTTGCTAAACTATATTAAGTCCAATAATCATGACCTACAAATAGGCGTGATCATTGCCTAGGCTCAGTGGCACGCTACAAGAATCTGCGTTGTCCACGCACATTGCTATTCTGCTGCAGATTCTGCAGAGAGTTTACTTCTGGTAGCATCAAGTCATCGTGTAACGATTAATCAATCGCGCACGCATGCAGAAAAAAACTCGCAAAGCAGTTGACTCTGCTACACAGTGGACACCCAATTCAACCCAAAACCACAGAAATTCACAAACCAAAATATCTAAAACTCTGTAATAACATAGTTAAACATGCTATACACCATTTTAGCCACATAAACATCACATAAACACGAATTTGAAGAATCAAAACCCTAATTTTCTAAAATTCTCCAATTTTTAAACTTTTAGCGAATTTGATCGCCACGAATTCATTTCTTAACCAATTGTCATGATTCGAACTACGCCGCTTTCGTTTCTTAACATACTATCATATTCTAACATCAAATTACAGATTATAGTAAGTATTGATCATGAAATTTTTTACTTTCTAAAGCCAATTTTCATACATAAACACTGTCATCTATTTTTTCTTCCAACACACCAATTTACATGAATTTGATAACTAATATACAATTACAGATTCTAACCAACCAATTTATCAAGAGTATACATATATATAATCAATATCTTGCACAACAATTCAACAAAACCCAACTTTAGAGAATAGAAAATTACAAGACTGAGAATTAGAATTAAGGGTAAATTATACCTAAATCCTTTGATTGTATGATAACAAAGTTGATAGCAATCCTTTTCCAAACCCTTCTTCTCTAACTCTCAATATCACTGTGTTTTTCCTCTTTTCTTCCAAGCTCTCTCTAATTCTCTGTTATCTAGTTAGCCTTAGGCAAAGAAATAGAATGCGTAGAAAATAAACTGGCCTCCCATTAACCCACATAAACTTCAATTATAAAATAATACGTCTGCGTCAGTTAAATTAGACCCAAGGCCACAAGGCCTTATTTGGCCACACACCAATTCCCCCATTCCCATTTATTTTAATAGTCTTATATTATATAGTTTTCACTTGTCACACTTTAATTAATTTAAATAACTTTTGTTTAGTTAATTTAAATAACTTATAATGATAATTATAATAATTTCTATTATAATTATATTTATGAATAATAAATAATTATATATCTAATTTAAATTAATAAATTAGACTTAAACACAGCTTTATTTAATTTACTTATTTTCTTAAATATTAAATAATTAACTTAATTTAATTATTTCATTAAATTAAATCCTCAAATAATAAAATTACTATTCATTAATTTAGTTAACATACATACTCAACTAAATTATTACATCACAATTCATCAAATATTTATTTTTCCTAATAAATAAATGATTTAAAATATTTATTTAATCAATAAATATTCAAATTCAATTACAAATTTCTCGATCATTACATATAGTACAGGGGGGTATTATGTTGTTATGGTGGGGCATCAGATTTTGTCAAGTTCCCTTACATGCTGATTGGGAAATGGTGGTGATGTGCACCAAAGCTTTTATACTGTTTATATTGGGAAAGATATTATTAGCATCGACAAACCGCGACGTCATTCATGCTAGGTATCTTATATTTTTAGAAGATATTAATAAAGTTAGTGATTATGCATAGGGAGTTGCGGTGTTGGCTTGTTTGTACCGCAATTTACATAAAGTAACCCGCCTTGATACAAAGAACTTTTCCGGGTGTTTAACACTTCTTCATGTATTTTATTGTCTGTATAGTTTGTTGTTTATTTAAATTGATATTGATTTTAATACTATATGGCTGAGTTTTAACTCAATCACGTATGACACAGGTGTGGGCCTATGAACACCTATCAATCGATAGGCCAAATTATGCAAGAGGGGTCGACCGTTGGTTACCCCGCGCAAGAGCCTGGGCCTACCGAATAAATAAAGATACAGTGAAAGAGGCAATGAGGCTATACCCCCATCACAACTAAATATTTTACCGGGGGGAATTTGATGGGATGACTGGTGCCATATTACGGTGGATGCCGTATTCAAGGTTCGATCATCTAGTGGCTTAAGAGTACCATGTAATATTGTATAGTAGGGCCTCGCGTATTCCCCTTATTTGGTTTGATGTGGTAGAATTCCAAATGCCTGATTATGTATTGAGACAATTAGGGGAAGTGCAAGATATTCCCGAGGACCTGGTAGATATGGGTGAACTCCATCAGGAGAGGGATGGGATACGTGCATATGATTACATCGAGTTACGGAGTCATTACATCGTCATGTGGTATGCATGGAAAAATATTGCTGTTGATTTTGTGGGGGCCACAAGATAAAATATCAATCTGGCTGCATACCTTAGGTGGTATAGGCGGATGACTCGTCTGAGAATTAGCCGCCCACAAATTGAGCCAGACGAGACATATACACCACGTGGCTTATTTCATCAACACGAAGCAACAAACCTTTTAAGTTATATTAGAATATTTTGTCAAATTAATTTACAACGTATTATAATCTTGTTGTTAATGAAGTGTATATATGTTTTGTACAGATCGTGGCATCTCAAGATTTTGTTATAAACATTCTTTCAAACCTTCATGTGCACAACCCTCGTCATGTGTACGAGGAGTGGTGTGACAGGTATGTACTAATTAATGAAGAGTACCGTGAAGTTTTTAAAGAAATGTACACTAACATCCTCAACGTTCCCCAAGAGCAGTTCAAATAAGAAACACCATTCTCTAGTTTTGATCCATTTAGTTAAAGCAGTCAAGGATCCCTTATAGGCCCGAGATTCCATTTGTTGCTCAGAATCCACCCCCAGTATATGTATCACCTCCTCCCCTTTTCATGCGTCATTAGGGTTCGACTGCTAATGATGAGACTACGGGATAATTGTAACCTACATAGTTGATGTAACGACCCCAAAATTCGAATAAAACCACATCTGACTTTGGTCATTATTAACACCTTCATATTCTAACTTTAGATCATTATTCAATGATTTAATCCATTAAAAATGTGGAATAATAAAAACTTTTCAGTTTTCATTCTTTATTGTCCCTGAATCCTAACTTTTATAATTACATAACTTAGAATCATACTTATTTTATGATTCATATCATCGGAGTTAATATATAAAATTATACATCTCAAATCGATATCCTTTATGTATAGCGAATAAATCAAACTTTACAACTCAACGTGAAATTTAACATCATAACTATCAAGTAAATCCTTTAGAACCTTAAACAAGGTTCAAACAATAATTTCAATCAAAGTAAATTATCATCTCGCTTTACTTCTAATTCTTATCATTCAAATAGCATGTGGTATTACCTTGAATCTTTAACCTGTAAAAAATGGTTATTTTGTAAGATTGAGCTCGACAGCCCATTAAATCAAATAGTTTTCTTGCATCACATAACACATAATATCATACTCAGTTTATACAATCATAAACATTCTAACATATCATACATTCTGCATCTCACATAACAAGTATAGAGATTAACTTTCTTATCTCAATCAATATATCATAGATTGAGATTTGCATTTCATATTTACAACATATGTAATTCAACATGCTCTTTGTAGTACAATTTAAATCAATTACTCATGAAGTTCATATAACAAATAGAAACTGAAAAACTTGCCTTGATTGTTGATTACCAACAATAGATTAACGGTTATTTCTACCTGCATTTCACGTATCCTACACAACATATAATTATACATATCAATTATCAGCCACATAAGCATGCTTAGTAATTGTTTATGCTAGCTTTAACTTTACATTTCATAATCTTCTTCTTTTAAATCTTAACACACTACATTTAATTATGTGTTTAAGTCTTGCTAGGACTAATTATTCTCCATTTGGTTTAATTATGTTAAAACTCATCTTATGTCGCACTATATTCCATTTAAATTTACAATTAACATTCAATTAAGTGTTTAAGGCTTTCCATGACTCTATATTGTGAGTCTCTTGTCCAATATAGTTGATTAGGGTTAAACATCATTATATTTTATAATGTTCAAGTTTTAGAACTTATAACAATATCTTTTATCGTCAGAATCACTTCACTTGCATACGTGCATGCCCGACGCCCTCCGATTACCTCCGAATGCACATTAGTCCCAAAGATGACCATTTTGACCCTTTCCCCCAACCTCAAATTTAAAAACTTATTTAATGAAAGTTGTAGGTCTACTCTTCCTCGTTTCGGATCATCTTAAATCGCCTCAATTGGAGTTTGTATGAAAATTTAGGCCCATTTTACTACAAGAGGTGAAAACAGTCATACCTGACAGACCATTGACGCATCCGCGCCCATTTCCTATGCGGCAGTGCCCACACTCAGCTCCCAGTTGCACGCTCGAGCTCATGGGTAGCACCCCCGAGCCCTGCTTCACCCAGATTTCTAGATTTCGAAATTTTTGAATCCACATACTTAAAATCTTCATAACTTCTTCATTTTAAGTCAGAATTAGCTGGTTTTTGACTCTATGAACTCGTTAAACACTGAACTACTCATCTACAAAATAATTATAATATTTCAAAACGTTAACAAGTCATTTTAAGGACTCAAATTCAGTGTTTATGCTCTATTTTTGCGTTCTTGACAAGTTTTACTAAATCGTTCACTACGGATTCGTTTTAGCTTCCTTTTGATCCATTCAAATTGAGTTGTTTTCGTTTCTCATAAGAGTGTAACATACATCCTTCAATTTAAACTTTTACACATACCCACATCACTACAATCACCCTTAAAATAAACCAAAAATTCTCAAAATTAGACATAAGTTTATTTTTTCCCTTTACCCATAAATTTAGATTAGTTTGCATTAATTCTACTTCTGGATGATACTGACAAATTAATCAACACCCAATAACTCATAATCAAGTTTTTCATTAATTCATACAATCAAATCAATTCTAACAATGAAGAACTTCTATTAAATAGAACTAGAAGTTTTAGAATTCTTTTTCTTACCTCTTGAATCTTCTTAAGCTTTGATAGATGATGACGATTGCTTGATTAATCCTTCTTTTTCTTCCTTGATTTTCTCAGAATTTCTCTTCCAATTTTAGAGAAACTAGCTCCCATTCTCTCTTACTATCTAACTCAGCAAATGAAATAAATTGATGAAGAAGTTTAACGCGGTTTTCTTTTACTTGGTTATCAGTTACTAGAACATAAGAGTCTCATCAGTTAGAAAATACAAAAGGTTTAAGCCATGTTTGTTAGAACCTAATTAATCTTCCCTTGATTTATTTTCATTTTATTTTATTTTATTATTTCCTTACTAAATGAATAATCCTCCTTTTTCTAAGTGTCACACTTACTTTTATTGCTAAATTATTTAGCCACATTAAGTAATTATACAATTATAATATGTATAATTACTACACTATAAATTATGAAATTACATTCATAAATAGAATAACACCTCCATTAAAATAAACATTTCCATTAAAATAATTAATATTTATTCCATTAATTATTTTAATAAATTATACAATTATTATGTATAATTATTTAATTTCTTTCCTTTCATAAATTATCCCAAGACAATTTATTTAATCTATACATTTAATCACAACTTAAATATTAACTCAATTTATTAATCTAGACACCAATATTTATTTATAAATAAATTGGTTTCTCTCATCTCATCATCCAATTTACACTTGCTTGGCATAATATAATACATTAGGTCACTACATAAATGTATTACATTTATATATAATATATCCCCTCTCTCATTATACTAAAATAAATATATTTCTTCGTTAATTCACTATTTTAATTAAGTGAATAAATCATTCCATTAACTTCACAATAACACCTCTACCACTCAAGGTTTTAATATTCAAATTATATTACTTCATAATATAATTATCAACTTAATTTAAATTAACCAATATTATTCAGTTAATTTTCTTCATCATCAAATTTCATTTTTGTAACAATTTCGTTTACTTTCTTTAATAGTTTAATTAAGGCTTAAATATGATTTACTACTCTACACTATAGGCCATATTCCACTTCGATGATTCACCTTTCAATTTTGTCAATTAGATGATTGAACTATTAATTTTTTTCAATTTCATTCAATTGGGCCAGCCACGTCAGAAATTGCTGACGTGACATCCTAATAAGCTAAATGAGTGCTTATGTGTAAAAAGAATATATATTTTTAATGAGATCAAAGGACCAAAAGGTAAAATAACAAATAAAACAACTAAAAATTACACAAATAATATAAATTAGTTGTATAATTATTTATTTATAGTTATATAAATAATATAAATTATTTATATAATTATTATATAAATAATATAATAATTATTTTATTAAAAAATTATTTTTATTAAAAAAATTATTTTATTAAAAAATTATTTTTTTATTAAAAATTTATTTTTATTAAAAAAAAATTATGTTTTATTATTTTTTATTAAAAAATTGTTTTTAATATTAATGATAATAAAATATTAATATTAATAAAATTAAAAAAACGTAATTTTTGTAAAACAAACAACGCTCTCTTATTTTTTTTTAATAAGAATATTTTTTTTTATTTTATTAAAAAACCAAACGCAGCTTTTTTTAATAAAAATAATTATTTTTATTTTTATTAAAAAAATTACATTTTTTTTATTTTTAATAAAAAAAGCGTGTTTTTTTATTATTACAAAAAGCTCGCGTTTTTTTAATTTTATTATCATTAATATTAAACATAGTTTTTTTAATAAAAATTAATAAAACGTAATTTTTTAATAAAATAATTATTATATTATTTATATAATAATTATATAAATAATTTATATTATTTATATAATTATAAATAAATAATTATACAACTAATTTATATTATGTGTAATTTTTAGTTGTTTTATTTGTTATTTTACCTTTTGTCCTTTGATCTCATTAAAAATATATATTCTTTTTACACATAAGCACTCATTTTGCCTATTAGGATGTCACATCAGCAATTTCTGACGTGGCAGGCCCAATTCAATGAAATTGAAAAAAAATTAATAGTTCAATCATCTAATTGACAAAATTGAAAGGTGGATCACCGAAGTGGAATATGGCATATAGTTTAGGATAGTAAATCATATTTAAGCCTTTAATTAACTATTAAACCTCATTTTCCCAATATATGAATATATTTTTGTATTTACACTTAAATCTCTTCACACCAAAACACATATTTTAAAATTATATAGCACTTATATATTTACTCAACCCCGACACATCTGATAATAAGAATTTTATTTATTAAATTCTTATTTTAATAATTTCTAAAAATTCGGGTTGTCACAGTTGACCCCAATATTAGAAGAAACCCTAGTTAATTTATCATATACACAACCTATTCTTAGTGGGGAGGAGGGCGTGCCTGGAATTTTGCCTTCATGTGTAAAGGTGGAGTTGTCTCGGTACTTTAAGAAGGATCCTCTCAAGCCACTAAAGGTAAACAAGCTAGAGTGGTTAAACCAGAATTGGTTTTCTGATGTGGTGAACAAAGATCAATTTCTTCATGTAGGTCCTGATGACGAGTAAAGATTGGTGCATAAGGACCTACTATCGCTTAAGTCTGGGAAAGAAGTATGGGATCAGACGATCGACGCGTATCTCAATTTGTTAAAGTTAAGCGAAGATTGTCTGTGGCAAGACCAGTACGAGCGGGCCAAATTTTATTTCATGCCCTACTATTTTTTCCAATTACTAACACAATGGTAGAAAACATACAACAAACTTTCAGCATCTCATAAGAAGAAATATGATGTTTCCGACGTGGCACCCTATTTTTTCAACCAAGGAGCCCAACCGGAAATGTCAGAGTGTGATTTTGCATTCCTTCCAGTCAACCACCATAGCTCCCATTATTTTTTGTTAGTTATAGATATTAAACAATGGTGGGTTATGTTAGTAGATTCTTTGTACGATGACGTACCAACTGACAAAATAAATATTCGATATCAACTAGAGATTGAATATGTGATAAGTCCTTAATTTCACCTATTTGATGATTCAATTACATTGATGTTATAGTGTCATACTAACATTATCTCCCATTTAATGTATAATGTAATTTAGTAGCAAACATTATGCAGATCTTCAACCCTAAGAAGAATTTCATGAAGAAAAAGATGTCTTAGGCATTCAAGGCAGTCCGGCCTAAACAAAAGAATCATTTAGATTGTGGAGTATACGTAATGAAGTACATTGACTAAATTTTCCAAGGAATGTCTTTAGGGGAGGTCGACTGATCCGAAGAAGATGACTCCTTGTTTATTTATAGAATTTGCCCATAAATTGTGTAAACATAGGGCTTAAGATATGAAATCTATGAGTAGTAGAGTCTCACATGTATCTTAATTTCTAATTGGTAACATGTAATAATATTGGATTTACACTGTGGTTTAGATGGTACAGATGATGTCTATAAATTGATTTATATGTGAATATGTTTTATAGATTTGTTATTGGGTGTGATCTATGTAGTTTATGTGACTATTCTTCATTTTTTGTTGTTGGTTGTGATGTTTGGTTTACAGTTTAAAAGCATACAAGGAGAACAACTTAGCATCCATACTGTATTTTAAAAAAAAAAAAATTAACATCCGCAGTTTAAAACTGTAGAGCTTATAGAATGGAGTTAGCGTCCGCAGTTTAATACTGCGGACGTGAGTTTACATCCACAGTATGAAACTGTGAACAATAAATTTAGACTAAGGGATTTAGCGTCCAAAGTTCAATACTGCGGACGAGAAACTTTTATAAAGAGGGGCATTTAGGTCATTTGTTCCGTCCGAAGTATTAAACAGCGGAATACTAAAAATTAAATTGCGGACGGGAGCAATATAGGTCGTTAGATATCCGGATGGACGATTAGAATTTGTTATAAGGATAGACACTTTTTTACATAGTTGTAAATGGATCATCCCCCATATATATATATACTAGTAATTGCTCGTGCCTGAAGGCACGACGTAACGAAAAATTATATTAAAATTCAAAAAATACTCTATTACCTAAAGACTCTTTGCAACTTAAAATAACTTGCAATTAGACATAATAATTATCATAATTTACCAGACTACCACAATAATTAATTTTCCTTTAAAAATAGATATCTAGAAAAATTTAAACGTGTCTACAAAACTTACAATTATCAATAATAATTATCATAATTCAATACACCACCACAATTATTATTATTATTGTTGTTGTTGTTGTTGTTGTTGTTGTTGTTGTTGTTGTTATTATTATTATTATTGTTGTTGTTGTTGTTGTTGTTGTTGTTGTTGTTGTTGTTGTTGTTGTTGTTGTTGTTGTTGTTGTTATTGTTATTATTATTATTATTATTATTATTATTATTGTTATTATTACTATTATTATTATAATTAAAATTATTAATATATTATTATTATAATTATTATAATTATTTTTGTTATTATTATTATTGTTATTGTTATTATAAATATAATTATAGTTATAATTATTGTTATTATTATTATTGTTGTTGTTGTTGTTATTTGTGAAACCCTGATTTTATGAATAAAGAATTAATTTTCTAAATAATTTTTTTATATTATGGTGTGAATTTGAGATAATGTTATAGTTGTGGGTAATATTTATAAATTTTACAAAGTATGCAAGTTTTCATATTATATTGACGATTGGTAGGGAATATTCGTTTTAAACAGAAATATTAATGTCTGACGGCCAAGACATCATTGGTGGACCCACAACGGAATTATTGCCTGATTGAGAAAATGACAAAAATATTTTATTAAAAATAACTATGAAGTTTTTTTTGACCGTTGATCGTTGAACTACTGTAGTAAAAACAAAGATGTCTGCCATTGCAGAAGACATAAGTAGCATACGGTGATTGATTATTGATATTTATGTGAGAAGTCACCGCTTTTGTTCAATTATTGTTACAATAGTTCACGATAGTATCTCACATTATTTGATTCAATTATTGTTGATTTAGAAGTTTTGTTTTATTCGTATTATTAACGTAATAAAATAGAAACATCTTTTTATATAAAATGTAATACTTTATTAAAGTTATTCTATAAATAGAATATTTTATATTCTATTATGCATAGTATTTTGTATAGTAAAATCTTTTTATATAAAAACATAATACTTTATTAAAGTTATTCTATAAATAGAATATATTATATTTTATTATGCATAATGTTTGCATAGTGCCCAGATAGTGTTTGTATAGTAAAAATCTTTTTATATAAATAGAATATATTATATTTTATTTAAAAGATTTTTCTTTAAATATGGATTTGTCCGATTAAAGTAAATCAATCTGGACCGCTCATGGATTAGTTACTATGCATTCCATTTTCCTATAAATAAGCTCATTCCTTCATTATTTTCTTATTTAATTCATTCGAACTCTAGAGAGAGAAACTATAGAGAGAGACTATAGATAGATAGAAGATTAGTTTTTCTCGCTACTTCACTACTCTTATATCAAGTATTATTTTATAGTAAGGGATATTATTCTTTTGTATTCAAGAAGAGAACTTCGTTATTCCATTTCTTTATTGTTTCGTTGGAATAACTCAGATACCTACCCTATACTTGGTGACATTCTTCTATTATTTCGCTCTTTTATTATTCGCTCGGAATATCCCGTCATATATATAATACCGGGACCGGTTCCATTTTTATTATTTCGCCTTTTTATTATTCTGTCGAAATATCCTCGTCTCGTGTTATACGCCGGACTGGTTCCATCATTTATTATTCCGATTTATTATTCTATTGGAACATCCCAAGCTGTGAATTTTACCGATCTTCCGTTCCGTTCCGTTATTATTATTCGTTGAATAACCATCTATGTGAAGTACCGCACCGCATGCATGGTGATATCTTTTGTTATTCCATTCTATTATTATACTCAATTGATTAAAATTTTGACTTCTATACTCCATGAAATTAGTGGAATATCCTCGATATTTGCGCTTCATCCAAAGATTTTCATGGAAATATTCTTTCGAGCATTCTTGAATTTTATTCTACAAAGAAGTATCATGTCGACAATTTGGACGTTATTGGTTCCTCGGACAAATTAATTCTTGAACTTGTTTAATTGAATTCTTATATCATTGTCATCATCCCCATGTTTATATTTTGTTGAAAGTCATCTCGTGGGCTCAGAAAGTGCATAGATGGACTTGGTATGATTATGACTGTGGATTATTCTAAGATAATCATGACCGTAATGTTACAAATGATGTGAAAATTAAAAGTCCTCATTGGCCCGTAGTGCATTGATGGACAGTTTTTGATATGATTATGGCTATGGATTCTCTTCGGCCAAGGAAGCAAAGATGAATTATTTTATGGCATGATCAGGACCGTTGATGAAAACACGATTATCTTTGGCCTGTAGTGCATGGATAATTCGTGGTTGTGATACTAAAGAATATCCTCGCCTCAGAAAAGGTGGATGATTTAATGATGTGGATTATTTATTGAGCTAAGTCTCATCGATAAAAGTGATGAAAACCTTTTTAAATCATAAAAGATAGTAGATTCTATTCACTACTTGACTCTTTTAATGGATTGCTTGTTCACCGCAGCTTAAACTTGATGTCTATTATATTTTATCGCTTTAACATTGTTGGAGGCTAATGATAATTTATTTCGCATTATCTTAGTCATAATATTTCATCGGGCTAGTTGAGCTCACCCTTTCTTTTTCACCGTTTTCTTCGTGAAATGAGAATATAGCCGGGACGCAGTCTGTGGGAACGGAGTGATGGTCCAGAGGATAGCATTAGTAGTCCTCACTATTCTCGTGAAATAGTGTGATAATAATTGTAATGAGGACTCCTTTTGAGTTTGTATAATTTCTAGTAGATAATATTTGTATTCAAACTCACAGCTTTATATTTTGTCGATTGTATACCTACGCTGGTATTAGTAAGTTGTATTTGAATTTTGTACCATGTATCTCCGGCACCCAAGATGGGTGATGTATACCTAATTTTGGGGGCGCCACAGCTTGGTATCAAAGCTTAGGATATGATCCCGGCTAAGATGTGAGATAAGAACTAGGAGGGAGAGACGGGAATTCTTCGCTAGTATGACCTACCTAAGTTTATTTGTTATTTAATTGGTCTGGCCAAAGTATAGGATAATATGTGATATGTTAATTAACCCTTGTTTTGTGGCAAAGTGTTTGAAAATGGCATCCGAGAATGTTGAGATTATCAATGGAGCACAGGAGACCGCTGAGTCTCCATGCATCAATAATCAGGATAATGTGCAACCAAAGGACAATACTCCACATGAAAACAATAACACCGATGAAATGGTGAATGATGGGATGGTCAGAGGCTTTATGTAATTCATGCAACAGGCGAAGGCAACTCTTGTCCAAAATGCAGGTAGAAATACTGATAACTCTCAGACGGTCACCGCTAAGCAGTTTAAGGAGCAATTCATGCAAAAACGGGCGAATGCAGCTCCTGTCCATAATGCATGTGGAAACAATGGTAACCCACGGTTAGTCACCGCTAAGCATTTCAAGGAGCTGGGACCACCGGAGTTTTTGGGAAAGCCAGAACCACTTAAGGCGGAGACATGATAAAGTAGATTACCAAGATATTTGATGTCTTCGAATGCTCATAGGAGCAAAAGGTTCCATTCGCCACCTTTATGTTGCGTGAAGAAGGAGATCATTGGTGGGAATCAGAACGCACTCCAAATCACCGACGACTCAAGATGTCTTGGGAGAAGTTCCAAGAATTATTCAACGACAAGTACTTTCCCGAAAGTATTCACACAAGGAGGTAGAATTCATCAAGTCGAGCAAAAAATATGACCGTGTCGCAAAGACGAGGCTAAGTTTATGAGTTATCCCGGTTTGCATCCCATTTGGTCGATAATGAGGAGCGAATGACGCTAATGTTTTTAAGAGGTTTGAAACCCGATATACGCCAATACCTCATTTCTCACAAACTTTGTTTATATTCGATGTTGTGAATAGGGCTCGCTTATTGGAGCGCGATAATGAGTCAAGACAACCAAAAGGCAACGCACCAACAACACGATAATAATCATACGGTGGCAAACGGCCATCGAACAACGATAACCATCGTGGGGGATATTATCATGCCAAGAATGGTAACCATTTCGGTGGTAATCATGGCCAAGATAATAAGAATGGACATTTTAAGAAGAGAAGGTTCAACAATGATGTGAAGACGCCCAAGACCAAAGAGACCGCTTCAAAGGAAGAAGAACCACCATCTATCAGATGTTTCAAATGCGACAAGAGGGACACATCCGTCTCAAATCTGACGCGCAACAATCCAAAGCGTGTTTTAATTGTGGAAGAGAAGGTCACCTAGCTCGATTTTGTCGTATGGTGAAGTCAAGTCCAACGGGATAGTGATGCCAAAGGATGTCCCGCATAAGCCAAAGCGATAGTTTAAGAGAGAGAGTTTTTTTTTTCGTGACAAGGAACCCGAATAAAATTATCACTTGTATGTTAGTCATAAACTCACGTAAGTCTATACCGTGTTAGATACCTGTTCTACTCACTCTTTTATTTCACCTAGTTGTGTTTCAATGTTTGAAGTTAACTCCTCGAGAAGTTAGACTTTGATATATCTCGTTAAAACTCGCTGGGAGAAACCTTCGTTACCTCCATTATTTATAAATCTTGTTCAAATCAACACTTTCACGCTACGTGTCGATCTTATCTCTTTGAAAATACTTGCCTTTGATGCGATTTTAGGAATCGATTGGTTAACTACTCATCATGCTTTTCGTAAGGTTGTTAGCTTTCATATTCCTAACCAACCTCGTTATGCTAATTCAAGAAACCAAACCACTAAAGTCAATCATTGTCATATCAAGCCATAAATAAAGAGCCCCGATCCTTTTGTTGTTGACTTTTTGTGTGGAATGCACCAAAGCCGACTTTTTCAGAGGCGACGTCGTGGAATGACGATGACAAGTTGATAGGTATCATTGTGAGGTGCTATCTAGGTTAAGGGATAGAAGTCACAGCTTGGTATCAATGTGACGACTATCCAAGTCTTCGATGAGAGTAACAGCTTTGAATGATATTTCTATCATTAATAAATCTCTTCGACGATTCGAAGACTTCTTAGCCTACCCTAGAGCATGAAATCGAATTTTGTATCGACCCAAAGACAAAACCCATTTCTTAAACCTCAAAATATTTCTTCAACTAAAACGAACGTAATACGCGCCAAAGACGTTGACTCGAAATGTTGAAGATTACGATCGCATTATTCAATATCATCGTGGAAGAGCGAACGTGGTAGCCGACGTGTTGAGTAGAAGATCGATATGCTTTTATAAGTGCGATGTTGTTAACACAAAGACTCATTTCAGATAACTTACAAATGATGAAGATAGAGTTAAAGACTCTAGGACCCACGTGAAGATAACTAATATACGAGTAAAATCGATTTTAATCGATAAAGTTAAAGATGATCAAGCTATATACCCGAACTGATGAATGTGAAGAAGAAGGTTCAAGAGGGCGTTATTCTAGAAGCAAGAGTCATCGAAGAGAGGAAATCTCAACCCTCGATTTAATCGCCCATTTGAAATCCTCGATCGAGTAGAACCGTGGCTTATAGACTCGCTTTTACCGCCAAGTATGTCACAGGTGTTCATAACGCTTTTTAACGATCAATGTTACGTAAATATGTGGATGACCAACCACATTATTAATTTAGAATCGGATGAGATAATGGATGATTTAACGATGAGATCTCGTGTTAAAATCTTCGATAAGAAGAATCGATCCAACACTCAAGGGTTATACCTCAAGAGTTAGAATCTGAAATGAAGTCAAGGTATCCTCACCGCTCTAAGATACTGTGTAACGCACGTAAATTTCGAGGGCTTAAATTCCATAAGGAGGGGAGATTGTGAAACCCCAGATTTTATGAATAAAGAATTAATTTTCTAAATAATTTTTTTTATATTATGGTGTGAATTTGAGATAATGTTATAGTTGTGGGTAATATTTATAAATTTTTCAAAGTATGCAAGTTTTCATATTATATTCGATTGGTCTGGGAATATTCATTTTAAACAGGAAATATTCGCATGACGACAAGACAATCATGGTGGACCCCACAACGTAATTATTCATTTGATCGAGAAAACGACAAAAATATTTTATTAAAAATAATGGCGGAAGTTTTACCATTGATATCGCTGAACTACCTGTAGTAAAAGTACAAGAATACGCGTTGTTGTTGCATAGTAGCACACTCAGTATTGATTATTGATATTTATGTGAGAAGTCACTCGCTTTTGTTCAATTATTGCTACAATAGTTGTCACGATAAGATCTCACATTATTTGATTCAATTATTGTTGATTTAGAAGTTTTGTTTTATTCGTATTATTAACGTAATAAAATAGAAACATCTTTTTATATAAAATGTAATACTTTATTAAAGTTATTCTATAAATAGTAATATATTATATTCTATTACGCATAGTATTTTGTATAGTAAAACTTTTTTATATAAAAATGTAATACTTTATTAAAGTTATTCTATAAATAAAATATATTATATTTTATTATGCATAGTGTTTCAGATAGTGTTCAGATATAGTGTTTGCATAGATAGTAAAAATCTTTTTTTATATAAATAGAATATATTATATTTTATTTAAAAGATTTTTCTTTAAATATGGACCGTCGATTAAAGTAAATCAAACTGGACCGCTCATGGATTAGTTACTATGCATTCCATTTTCCTATAAATAAATAAGCTCATTCCTTCATTATTTTTTTATTTAATTCATCTAACTCTAGAGAGAGAAACTATAGAGAGAGACTATATAGATAGAAGAAAAGTTTTTTCGCTACTTCACTACTCTTATATCAAGTAATATTTTACTGGTAAGGGATATTATTCTTTTGTATTCAAGAAGAGAACTTCGTTATTCCATTTCTTTATTGTTCTATTGGAATAACTCAGATACGCTAAGCTACCCTATACTTGGTGACATTCTTCTATTATTCATTTTTATTATTCTCTAAATATCCGTCTGTGCAAATATCCCGTCGGTTCCATCCATTTATTATTCCGTCTTTTATATTCACGGAATTCTGGGTTCCATATTTCAGTTTTTTTATTATTCCGCCTTTATTATTCTATCTGGAATATCCTCGTCTCGTGCTATATATATTCTGGACCGGGTTCCATCATTTATTATTTCGCATTTATTATTCTATTGGAACATCCCGCTTGATGATGTGAATTTCACCGACCGGTTCCGTTATTATTATTCGTTGAATAAACCGCTCATGCCAAGTACCGCATGCATGGTGATATCTTTTGTTATTCCATTTTTATTATACTCATTGATTAAAATTTTGACTTCTATACTCCATGAAATTAGTGGAATATCCTCGATATTTGCGCTTCATCCAAAGATTTTTCATGGAAATATTCTTCGAACATTCTTGAATTTTATTCTACAAAGAAGCATCATGTCGACAATTTGGACGTTATTAGTTCTCGGACAAATTAATTCTTGAACTTGTTTAATTGAATTCTTATATCATTGTCATCATCCCCATGTTTATTTTGTTGAAAGTCATCTCGTGGCTCAGAAAGTATGATGGACTTGGTATGATTATGACTGTGGATTATTCGGTGTAATCATGACCGTAATGTTACAAATGATGTGAAAATTAAAAGTCCTCATTCGCCCGTAGTGCATTGATGGACGCTTTTGGTATGATTATGGCTATGGATTCTCTTCGCCAAGGGAGCAAAGATGAATTATTTTATGGCATGATCAGGGATGGTTGATGAAAACACGATTATCTTTGGCCCGTAGTGCATGGATAATTCGTGGTCGTGATACTAAAGAATATCCTTGGCCTGTAGTGTATGGATGATTTAATGATGTGGATTATTTATTGAGCTGAGTCTCATCGATAAAAGTGATGAAAAACTTTTTAAATCATAAAAGATAGTAGATTCTATTTTCTACTTGACTCTTTTAATGGATTGCTTGTTCCGCTGCAGTTAAACTTGATGTCTATTATATTTTATCGCTTTAACATTGTTGGAGGCTAATGATAATTTATTTCGCATTATCTTAGTCATAATATTTCATCGGGTTAGTTGAGCTCACCCTTTCTTTCACCGTTTTCTTCGTGAAATGAGAATATAGCCGGGACTAGTCTGGAAACTAGGAGTGATGGTCCAGAGGATAGCATTAGTAATCCTCACTATTCGCGTGAAATAGTGTGATAATAATTGTAATGAGGACTCCTTTTGAGTTTGTATAATCTCTAGTAGATAATATTTGTATTCAAACTCATAGTTTATATTTTGTCGTATTGTATACTTATGCTTGTATTAGTAAGTGTATTTGAATTTCGTACCATGTATCTGGCACCCAAGATGGGTGATGTATACCTAATTTTGGGGCGTCACATTATTATTATTATTATTATTATTATTATTATTATTATTATTATTATTATTATTATTATTATTATTATTATTGTGTTTTTCCGCCACATCAATTAGAATGAATCAATCTTTATTATATAGATTACTATTACTATTACTATTATTATAATAATAATTATTATTATTATTATTATTACTATAATTATTATTATTATTACTATTACTATTACTATTACTATTACTATTACTATTACTATTATTAATAATAATAATAATAATAATAATAATAATAATTATTATTATTATTATTATTATTATTATTATTATTATTATTATTATTAGTACTATTATTATTATTATTATTATTATTATTATAATAATATTTATTTTTAGTACTATTATTATTTGTTTGTGCGTATGTGTGTGTGTGTGAAGAAGAAGAGATGAGATAGAAAGAATTTGTGTGTGAACATGAGAGAGAGTATGGTTTATGGGTGAATTGGATTTGGGCGGGAAGAAATATGAGTTTTTAGATTAAGTTGGAAAAATTAAGTTAGAATGAATCTGAACCGTCCTTGTGCTTTGTCAAAAGAAAGATTCAAAATGAGTTTTGTTTTATTAAATATATATATATATATATATATATATATATATATATATATATATATATATATATATACTACCGGGATCAAGAGCATTCTCCTTAAATAACATTCCTCCTTAAATAGCATTCTCTTATTAAAATAAACTACGTCGTTTCGGAAGGACGCGGTGACATTTTTGTAAATATATATATATATATATATATATATATATATATATCTGAGCAACCGATTAGGTGAGGGCTCCCTTACTTTGTTAAAATGCGGACCTTTTTTTTTTTGGTTTTTTTTTAAAACAACTAAAAAAAATATTTAATATTTTATGGGCGATATTTTCCATAATATAATATTTTAGGCGTGATTTGAATACATATACCAAAAAATGGTGGTACGATGCACGCATTGATCGCATGCACTGCTTTTGTTATACGTATTCAAATCACATCCAAAACACTATATTATGAAAAATTTCAGCCCATAAAATATTAATTTTTTTTTTTTAGTTATTTTAAAAAAAAAACCAAAATAAAAAGTTCGTATTTTAACCCTTACTTTGTTAAAATGCGGACTTCTTTTTTTTGGTTTTTTTTTAAAATAACTAAAAAAAAAGTTTAATATTATATGGAACCGAAATTTTTTCATAATACGTTGTTTTGGATATCATTATAACAAAAGCAGTGCATGCGATACCTGTGCAAACTGTATTCACCATTTTTTTGGTATAGGTATTCAAATCACGCACAAAACATTATATTATGGAAAAATATCAGTTCCATAAAATATTAAATATTTTTTTTTAGTTGTTTTAAAAAAAAAAGATCCGCATTTTAACAAAGTAAGGGAGCCCTCACCGACGGCTCAGATATGTATATATATATATATATATATATATATATATATATATATATATATATATAAATGCCTCGGTCTTCCTACTTACTTTTTGACCATTTTCCATTTCTTTTCCCACCCTACTATAATTAATTTGAAGCACTTTTTTTCTTTCTTTCATATTAGGATTAGGAGTCCACATTAATTAATTAGGAAGGAATTACGAATCAACAATGCTTTTGGATATTCATGCATGCATGTTTCATTTGGCCTTGAATTTCTGCTTGCAAGTTAGTTAGCTAGCTCTAAATCTACTAGCTTATCTAGCAGTAGGATGATTAACAAGTGGATCTAATCACGACTACTAATACATTATGCACACATACTCACTACATTATTTAACAAATAATTAACAAGAATAAAAAGAAACATAAAGGCAAAAGAAAAAGATATGATTAACTAAAGGGGAACACTATTTTTCACTTGTGTTTTTGATATTTCCACATGGTTCTTGACAAAAAGAACATGTTTTTGGACAGTTACACAACTCAAGGCTAGGATCATGGCTGAGATCCTTAACCCTTAATAGAAGGAATCATATTTACATCTCCACTATAATCCCTCTCATTTGTCTTCTAATCTACAGCTCACGCCAACACTCCCCCACAAGTGAACGCATCTTCAATGTGCAACTTGTCTAGTGAGTTGTAGAAATCTTTGCTTGATACTGCCTTTATCAGAATGTCAACCAGTTTATCGTTGGACTTCACGAATGGAAATTGAATTATTTGTTAGTCTAAATTCTCCTTAATAAAATGTCTGTCAACTTCCACATGTTTGGTTCGATCATGTTGTATGGGTTTATGTGAAATAGCAATGGTAGATTTGTTATCACAGAAAAGGTCCATCTCAGAGGTAGGGGCGAAACCTATTTCAGACATAAGTCTTTTTAGCCATAAAAATTCGCATAGTCCTTTTGCCATCCCACGAAATTCTGCTTCGGCACTTGATAGTGCCACTACTTTTTGCTTCTTACTTCTCGAAGTGACTAAATTTCCTCCAACGAATGTAAAGTATCCTGAGGTAGATCGTCTATTTGTAGCATTTCTTGCCTAGTCTGCATCTGTATAGCCATTAACCCTAAGATGATTATTCTTTAAGAACAACAGTCCTTTTCCTAGGGATGATTTTAAGTATTTTAAGATCCGAATTACTGCTTCCATATGATCTTTACTAGGTCGATGCATAAATTGGCTTACCACACTTACTGCATAGGCTATATCTAGACGAGTATATGGGAGATAAATAAGCTTGCCAACCAATCTCTGATATTGATCTTTACTGTTGGAACTTGGTTTGGGTGTTCTTCAAGTTTATGGTTCTGAATAATGGGAGTGTCTGCTGGCTTACTATCGACGTCGGGATTTTTAGATGTCCATTTCCGTTACTTGTTCTTTGGTGTTCTCATTTTAGGTGATATTTGTTTGAAAAAACAAGTGAAAAAGATCCGACATGTATAATGTCGATGATGGACTGTTAAGAGTCGCCAGTTGGTTTTTTAAATGGTTGTACCAACACAACCGAGAAAAGGTTTGCACATTGACCCAGTGATGTGACAATTCTAGACGGGTCGGTGAAACCGAGATTCGTTAGGGTTCGGGGACTTGGTTTTGCGGAGGGAAGGTGTTAGGCACCCCCCGACATCCGTGTTACCACGGTGACCGCCTCTTTTTAAGAAACTATTATCTGAATGTGTGTGTGTGTGTGGGTCAATGTGCTGTTATTTGGAAGTAGTGTGAGGCCTCGCTCACACCTATATACTGTGGTTTGAATTTATGTAAAAATTGACTTTTAGCAAGATATGGCGTTGATGTTTTATAAAAGAGGTTTTTTCAAACCACGATGCTAAATAGTAATTGAGACCTTTACACTTCCATTTTATTAAGTGTTCGTCTTGATTGATTTTATTTTCAAGATGCGAAGCATCTATAAAAAAATAATGTACAAAATAATGCCGACTTCCTCGTGGGTATGAAAACCATCTGAGGAAATTTAGACACCGCAGAATAATTTACAAGCTGTTTACAGCTGAAAATGTCCATCACGGGAACCGAATCTAGATCTAATAGGTTGAATCTGTGATCACATGATACCGCAATTTTTATGAAAGCAGTAAATAGGTATATATATATATATATAAAAGCTGTAAATATATATATACAGACATGATCACCAACCACGAAGCACCTCCATGGGGGATCAGAAATGTAAATAAAGCTGTAAAAGCTATCAACCACCACGGAGGAAACTCCGAGGTGGGACAAGATATAAAATCTGATTGTATAGCAATCAAATTTGCCATGAAGTGAACTCAGCAGATTTTTAAACGTAAATAAAGTCAGAAAGTTTATCAACCACCACAAAGTAAACTCTGTGGGATAATATATATATATATATATATATATATATATATATATATATATATAAGCAATAAACGCACTGAGATGTAAAATCTGTGCTCATCGAATGCGAGTTTGACAAATTCATATATATATATATATATATATATATATATATATATATATATATATATATATATATATAATTAATAAACGCATAGGATGTAAAATCTGGGCTCATCAACGAGTTCGACACAATATATATATATATATATATATATATATATATATATATATATATATATATATATATATATATAAGTTTAGTAAACGCACGGATGTAAAATCCGAGTTCATCAAACGAGTTCGACACACGCTTAATATATATATATATATATATTAAAGCAAGAAATGCTCTCGCATCAAGTTCAGGCTCATCGAACAAAGTTCGAACACACGTTCATATATATATATATATATATATAAAAAAGCAAATAAACGCCCGCATCAAGTTCAGGCTCAATCGAGGCATAACTCGATAATGTTAGTCCATATATATATATATATATATATATATATATATATATATATATATATGTATATACAAACTGAAATAAAACCACGGAGAAGTTCGAGGCAAATACACGCAACACAACTCTCAACGTGAAGAATATATGTGTGCAAAGATGAAGAGAAAGACTTTAAAGTGTGTGAGAAGGTTTATAGTGGGATGCCAAAGAAGACTTCTATATCTTTAAAGTGGGTAAACACTGGCTTTAGTAGGTACAAAAGTAGCTATATATGAGCTCACATGTGTTTAAAATGGGAAAGCACTCAGTATATTGCAAGTACGGAGCAAATTTGACAGGGCTTTCTCGCTCTTTCTCTCCTCAAAATGGCCACCCCAAGCCCTCTATTTATAGAGGGGAGCCGCAGTGTACTGAGGCTGCCGGGTTTCCCAGGGTTTCGTGTCGGGTCGTCTCGTGAAGACGTGCGTGCACTCGGGCAATCGTAATGTCCGCTCGAACTTTCAGAATTGCAATCTGGGCATCCGACTGAGGTATATAGGACCTATTTCGGATCACCGTTGTCGAGAGTTATATAATTGCATGGGATTAGAGTTTGTACAAAGTCAATGAAGATGGGACGATGCCCTCCGGTCTTCAAGCTTCAAATTCTATCCGTTATCCCGCATAATAGTCACTCGGGATTGGTTTTCCTTGATTCTTGTGGGACATTGTTGTGTAGAGATTTGTGTATAAAATGTTGAGACAACGTGATGTGGCATCGTGTTGGCAAGATGATGAGGTTTCTCCTCACCGGTGTTATCCTTGATTTGGGTTGATAAAAGCGTTGCTCGAGGTCTTATTTGAGATTGGGCTCACTTGCAAGTGTTGAAAGTCCTCAGTGTCAACTCTGAGGTGTACCTATCCTCCCGGTGTTATCTCTGGGTTGGTACTGGGTGTCTTGTTGTGATCGCCGAGATTGAAGTTGGTTGCATTTGAAATAAGCATTTCTGGAGTTATCGCCAAAACTGCTTTCCTTGGGGTGATCACCAAGGTTGGTAGCTATTTCCATGATTGGGACTGAGACTGGATACCTCGGGGTTATCTCCGAGATTAATCGGTCTCCTCTAGTGTGTGTTCCGGTATTGTGTCTGTATGCCTCGGGGTTATCTCCGAGGTTGGAGTTGTTACTCCCAGTGTGTGTTCTGGGGTTGATGCTGAACTTCCGGTAGTATCCGGAATGGATATGGATTGTCTTCCAGGATTTCCTCTTGAGAGACGAATCTGTCTTCCTGCAATGTTAGTGACAGGTGTACAGAAAATTTCGAGTGTCTACAGATGCCTCTCTTTATCATACTCATGCAATGCAATGCATGGGTGGGATAAAGAATCCTAGACACTTGAAATGTAACAAGTTAAACACGATATTATGTAAAAACATTATCCAAATGTGTGATGCATGTGTACGGGGTTGTTGCCCAACATGCTGGGATGATTGTTGGCTCTCTGTTGCTTCAACTGGGGATTGGAAATGATGACCAGATTTGATGTGTAATCCGAATCTATTAGGATGTTGATGTTGGGTTTATCACCAAATTCCTGGATCCTTGATAACGACTTGATCCTGAAGATGTACCTCTTATGTGTAAGAGATCTGTGGGGATAAAGGTTGGTCTATTTGAGGATGTGTATAACATATTCCATCATCGATCCTCCTTGATGACGTTGACCTTTCCTGGTTGGTATCGCTAGGATATGTCAAGATTCTGTTGGATTTACTGCCAACATCAAATGCTGTCAGGGATGCCTGATCTTCGTTGACGTGTATTTCACCGGCATGTGAATCAATGGCTGAACACCCTGTGGGGAATATTATCAAGGCTGCTTGACCTTCATTGATGTGTGAATCAACGGCAAACCGCGCTGTAACCCCCGTCAGGGATCCGCTAGGAAATATGAGTAATCGAGTATGAAATCCTCGAATAGCTCTCGAGCTTCGATAGGTTTTATCGCCATCGGCTGAGATAACGTCAATGCTGCTTGACCTTCATTGATATGTGTGTCAACGGCTGAATGTGCACTGTAACCCCCTGTCGGGGCTTCACGTTGTAACCCCCGTCGGGGATCCACGTTGTAACCCCCGTCGGGGATCCACGTTGTAACCCCCGTCGGGGATCACGTTGATCTTTAGGGTAATGACCCGGAGTTGGCGACATTTGGACCTGTACAAGGTATTGCCAAATGTGATTTGTAACAAATGATATCATTGGCAGGGTATACCTCGTGTTTGGGTGACTACCAATGAGTGATGTACAGACTCAAAGTTCCATCTGAGAAGACTAGGATTGTAGGTTGTTTTGCTCAATCGCGTAGCATTTTTATTCCCGATTTGACCTTTCTAGTCTGTGAGAACTCCTTTGTAACTCGAACTGGACCGAGCCGGAGGGATGGGGCCCACATAGGGGTGTCTCAGGTACACCTTCTTCAGTCGCAGATGGACCTGCGGCCAACCGTGGATGTTATAATCCAGCAGGTTAGTCTCACAAGTCATTTTCAACTTGTCTCACAAATGAAAATCTGATAGCCTCCTTCATATCTGCTGAGTTCGGGCTACTTTCTGCAAATTCTGTCACCGTACAAGTGTTCTGCACTATCCTGGTAACGTATGCATATATTTTTTCAAGTTTTTATCCGTTGGAATTTGAGTTATCGCATGAAATGCATCTAAACACATAGTAGTGATTATGTATGCACAAATGACTTGATAAAAAATATTCAACATAGTAAATGTTAGTATTAAACCATGCTGAACATAATGATGTGAAAAAAAATTGACTTTTGAGACAGTCAAATTGGAACCTTTTTCTGCTATTTTTGTCCTATTTGAGGTCCATTGAGCAAAAGGTAAAAAGACAAAGTACTCCTGATATTGAGGTTAACCTTATGCATTGATGATTTTGATTTTTATGCATATATTATGTATATGACTTTGGGGCAGGTGTGCTACTGAATGGCCACCTAGTCATGCCTATGTGCATGTGAATAGTCCTATATTCAAAGTGGACTATGGGAAAAAATTTCAAAATGTAGGCATTTAATTAGTCATGCAATTTTAACTCCACTATAGATGTATGTTAAAGTAATGCATGCATGCATGTAGTCATAAAATGCATTTTAGAAAGTTCCAGGTAAGGAAATACCACACCCTTTCTGAGGTGATTTGGAGACTTGTTGTCCAGATATTATGGATCTGGATCAGCCGAGTAGTTCCCGTAGGACCACTTCTGGTATATATCGAATGGCTTCTAAAGTGCCTCGACCCCGTTTTATCAGACAGCCTCGTCGATTGGTGGAGGCCGTGATTCGTCCAGTCCGGGCTGACGTGCCAGACGTTGAGGACGAGGATGAGGATATTCCGATTGAGGACCCCGCTCATGCTGCACATGTTCCCCGTAGGGAGCTCCCTTGTATGTAGGTAGCAAACCCAGAGCTTCTGGGTGACTTGAGCAGACATCTTTCGATGTACTTGAATGCTAACGAGGTATGACGTTAGATCTTGATCTTCCTTCTTTCCTATTGATGAGGATTAAAGGGTTTTGATGTTAACCTACATTTCACGCAAGTTCCCGGATTCACACAACCTCGAGGGAATCGGTTTAGTATACACTCTCTGTATCAGGCTCTTCATCCTGATTACAGAGCGGTAGTGCATGATTAGAGATTCGGGTCATTCTTCTCCATCCTTCCCCGTCGTTGTCCCTGGGGTTACCTCAGGGCATTGTCTAAGCGATGGTTTCATCAGACTCAGTCACTCCATCTGTTGAACTGCGAGGTGATGATGATGCCGATGGATTGGCGCTTTATCACATGTATGGAGTTTAGGGGGGAGCAAGTGCCTTGCATGGCGAATATTACCCCTACTGCCGTCAGATCCTTGTTAGGAGTTTCGGCGGAAGCGCTCAAAAGCGCGGGGTAAAAGTATAGGTCCTTGAGCGTAGATCTTTATGAAATGGGCTTTTGAGTGAGCCCATGCACGATGATGTCGAGTCGGGGATCGCATTCTTTGGTGATTGTTCTCGATGATCATTAGAGGCTGCTTCATAGCAGATAACTCTTCTACGGTCGTGTCGCTTCGATTAGCGCAGCATGCCACGTCATATGGATCGTATTGGAGAGTATGATTGGGGTTCCTACACCTTTGCCTATTTCCTCCAGGGCATGCGTATGCGCTCACAGGGTTTAACTGAGGCTTGGCTAGGATTCTACCCATTTCTGCTGGTAAGTATTTCTCTTCTCATTTCCCATTTATAGGTTAAAAGTGTTTACTGATCGCAGATGTTTTTCCCTTATGTTGGCAGTTCTGGGCCTATAAGAGGCTCCCATGCTTGTGTCATGTGAGTGTGTTAGGTTTAGATACCTATCCACGAGGACGACGATGGCATCATTCCATTTTGACAGAGGTCCCTATAGCTGAGGGTTTCACTCATTGCCGTATGCAGCTGGAGTTGTTGACAGCTGATATCATTACATGGATTCCCTATTCTGGGGAACATTTGGCCATCAGATTTGAGGATGGGTACCCGACTGGTGTCGAGTATGTGATCTCCACTCGGAGAGTTCCTCTCTTTATAGATGGAGGATGGGAGCTCTATTTAGGAGAGCGTGCTATTAGGAGAACCACGTGGGAGATTCGTATGCCGATCTTGCCTCCTGCCAGGCGTCATTGGCCTGTATCGCAGTCACCCATCACTGATATGCCATTTTTGGGGTTTGACGACTTTACATTATCAGAGGGTCCTTGCACACAGGAGATGTTCCAGCATTGGTGGTTCCCTCGTACCATTGGAGCCCAGTCCCGCGCCACTCAGTTAATGGGGGATATGGTTCCAGGATCCGTGATGATGACGGATTGGATAGCATGTGTCCGAGATCCAACTCATGTGACACAGATTGGCAATTTGACCCGGTGACTAGACAAGGCACATTTCTTTATCCGGCATTTGGGCAGAGATCTGGCAGAGGCAGATTCGTTTGATCCTTTCAGCTCGGGCGTTGGCCCCTCAGATGACCCATTTTGTTTTGTCGGTGCAGATCCCCCTCTATATAGGCCTGACATCCCTGTTGATAGAGATCTAATGACTCAGGAGGAGTTACATCAAGTGGACAGGATTGATGACGTAGATATTGACACCATTGTCTTCTTCTAATGTGTATTCTCATTATATCTTTTAATAGGCCTCTGTTAGCTATTGGGTGGCTGTGCCCCATTCTCGCTATATCTTTTGATAGGTCTCTGTTAGTAGTAGGGCGTCTGTGCCCCATTTCCCTGTATTTGTAGCTGTACATAGATGATGTATTAGATGTTGATATACTTAGGAATGTATGCGCAGTTTTTCATTCCCTATATCATATTGTCATCTATTATCTGCAATGCATGTATCATGTTATGCATATGTATATACGTCCAGAGATATTCAGCATTGACCCCCGGATGGTCTTATGACACAGTCCGTACAGATTTCTTCTTCGACCGTTAGCCGTATTGATCATACCCCCACCATCATTGGTGGCATCGGGGATGCAATCGTGGTATGACAGTATGTCACCATTAGACAGGGTGACTGTAGATCATTTATTGCAGCATAGCATGACCTTGTTGATGTTTCAGGTTCCTATAGGATTTATGGATGACATGTTAGAGCATTGGGTATCAGATAGGCAGGTTTTCCGATTCAGGACCCAAGAGTTAACTCCGACTCTGGAGGAGTATGCATGATTGACGATGATGCCGCTGGACAGACCTTGCGTGCATATGGCTTTGGGGGATATGAGTCGATGGTTCATGACCCTCACTGGATTGAGGCGCAGAGTGGTGCAAGATGAGATTACATCGAGCCACGTTATATCCAAGCATTTTCTGTTTAACAGATTTGGCTCTAAGGATAGTTATTCACGATATTCCGGGGATTTCACCGCACCAGAGGATCATTGGTGTCTAGCCAGGGTTGATGTACTACTGTTGTACGTACTGTTGTATGTCTATATGCCACGATACATGGATGAGATAGACATCGAAGTTATCATGGTGGTGAGAGCTCTTAGGGAGGGTCGTACCATTATACCGATGATCATAGCAGAGACCCTGCGGTCAGCCACCTACTGCTGTACTTATCCGACAGGAGTGTTCACGGGCAGCTCGACCATGCTATATGTGTGGTTTATGTCACATTTGAGACCGATTGGCACTCTTAGACGACATGGGTATTAGTTCACCCGTGATATAGCCATGTCATACTCCTTTCAGCCATTAGAGTGTATAGATGCTATGTCTTGGTCCATATTCTTGGAAGATATCATAGATCCATTTGTCATATTGTCGTGCTCGGGGCTTAGCTCACCATACAGCTTCATTACTCATGCTCCGGGCATGGACTACCTCCCTCTGGCTGGTTTGAGGGGTTTGACTACTTATCACCCGCTGGCTGTGATGTCGCAGTTTGATCAGTTCCAGGACTTTCATCCTTTCGAGGGGGCGATAGGTCAGCGTTCAGCTTCTCGCTATCTTTCAGCAGAGGACCGATCCCGTGTGTATGCATGTTGGGATCAACGTGAGATAGCTGATTTTTTTGTCAGTCATCCGAGGTTGTTGCAGAGTATCCGCATGAATGGAGACAAGAGATTTTATCATTTGTGATGTAGTATCCTGATGTCGGATAGTGAGTCAGATGATGTAGAGCCCATTGAGGACATCGATTCCCACATCGAGGAGGGGCTAGGTGCTGGATTGCCAACATCTCTTCTAGATTCTCCCGATACCGATCTTATTGTGATTCAAACTCAAAGACCCGATTACTTTGGCGAGTCTTCATTTGATGACCTTCGAGAGAGATTAGGCTCAATCCTTGATGTTGACTGCCCTTGATCGGAGAGACGCAGCTCTGTTAGAGAGAGACGAGTCATTAGCTCGCAGAGATGTCGCTGTTGTTGAGCGGGATGAGGCCAGATCAGCCAGAGATGCAGTGATAGTTGAGCGGGATAGTGCATATCTGCTTGGGATGTAGCTGCCACGGATAGTACTGCAGTGAGGTCCCTTACCACTGGCATGATCTCATAGATGATCGCTTACATTGATGAGCATATGGTCACCATATAGATGGCTGCAAATCTGTTGGGTCATGTGGATATTCTCGTACAGGAGACCACAACTTCGCCTCCTTCTTCCGAGAGGGATGCCATGTTGGGCTTGTTAGCTCACATATACCCTGACTTGTAGTTGGGCTTGTATTTTTCTGCATAGACTAGCTTATCCATTTTGTCATGTACAGTTTACATTGTGTATATCAAACAACATTATTTATATATGACAGGGAAATATTTTTTTGATCACTTCCCTTTTAGAAATGCTTTACTACTTGCTTGATATTTTGTCTGCTGCTGCAGGGCTTGCGATCTTGATGTATTCTGAATTCCTCCTTGAGGGATGGACATTGAGATATCTCTGGATAGTTCAGAATGGATCATTGATCTATATGTATCCTTACCATCTTTGGTGTCTTAGGACTGGTTTCTGTATGGAAATGTGGAGAGGAGTTTGACTTTCCTCTCTAAGATTGACCGTACCACAGATGGTTGCCAGTACTTCTATTTAGGAGAAGCCTAGTTAATTCCATCTCTTATGGATTGGTGTTGCTCTTCAAGGTATGACCGGAGCTTAGATGGTCACCGAATCTCCTATTTGGGAGGAGTTCAGGTAATTCCATCCCTTTGGTCTGAAGCCAATGAAATGTAGTGGATTGATAGATGATCCCAGTACCCGTTGACAATGGTTTGTATTTTGGTAGGGGGTGAGACCGCACCATGAATGGCTGCCTACGTACTCCTATTGAAGAGGAGACCAGGTCTGCGTAGTTTGAACCTGGTGTAAGAGGTTCAACGCTGTATGTGGCAGAAATGGTGTAGGAATTTGTTTTTTGTTTTTGTAAGGAGAAGAGGGTAGAAATGGTTGCCTATGTACTCCTATTGAAGAGGAGATCAGGTCGACGTAGTTCGCCCCTCAGGGCGAGGTGAAAAGCGTGATCCCATGTGCAGGTCAGATTGCGGGGAGGAGAAAGTTTAATCCTAGGTTGAGGATAAACTGCAGGTATGAGAAGTTTGATCTCATGTATGGGTAGCCAAACTGCAAACGCGAGAGGTTCAATCCGTAGTGGGATGACCTAAGTCGTAGGAACGCAGAGAAGCCAGGCTACTGGCTTGAAAAGTATGTTTCCCTGAGGGGCACAGTGTGGAAGAGTTCTATGTGGTAAAGGGTTAAAAAACGGGAATGACTGGTGATCTGATGATCCAACACCAGGATGTTTGCTTGATGGTAACTTCAAACATAGTATCGTTTCACGGCGTCTGAGTTGATGAGTTATGGAAATTCATCGCCGTCCATTTCTTGCAATCTGAGAGCCCCTCCTATCAATACTTCCTTGACGACAAACGGGCCTTCCCAGTTAGGAGCGAATTTCCCCTTAGATTGATCTTGGTTGTCAATGATTTTCTTCAAAACCAAGTCATGTTGTTTAAACTATTGTAGCCGGACTTTTTTGTTGTAGGATCTGGCTATCCTTTGTTGATATAACTGACCATGGAAGATAGTCGTGGTTCGCCTTTCGTCTATCAAAGACAATTGGTGATACATGTCTTGTACCCATTGGTCTTCTTCCAGCTGAGCGTCTACCAACATTCTGAGGGATTCCATTTCTACTTCTATAGGTAGCACTACTTCCATCCCATAGGTTAATACGTATGGTGTTGCCCCCAGTGGAAGTGCGCATTAAGGTTCTGTAGGCTAACAGAGTAAGAGGCAATAAGTCAGGCTAATTTTTGTGGTTGGTGGACATCTTTTGCATAATCTTCTTGATGTTTTTGTTAGCCGCTTCAACAGCATCGTTCATCTTTGGATGATAGATGATAGAGTTAAGATGTTTGACGTGGAATTTACTTCATAATTCCTCCATCATTTTGTTGTTGAGGTTCTTAGCTTGTCTGACACAATCACCTCTGGTTGTCCATATCGACAAATGACATTGTTTTTGATGAAAGTAATGATGACTTCTTTGGTAACCCTGGGGAAGGAGGCTGCCTCTACCCACTTGCTGAAGTAGTTGATCATGGTGAAGATAAATCGATGTCCATTACTGGCTTTAGGCTCAATGGGCCCGATAACGTCCATTCCCCACATTGAGAAGGGCCAAGGCGAACTCATATTGTGGAGTTCCCGTGGAGGGGCGTGTATAGCATTCCCATGAATCTGGCACTGATAGCATCTTTTGACGTGGTCATTGCAATCAGCTTTGAGAGATAGCCAATAATGTCCTGTCTTGAGGACTTTCTTGACAAGGAGGGGGCCACTCACGTGGGGGCCACAGACTCCACCGTGGATTTCATCCATAAGCCTTTGGGCTTGATCTTTGTCTAAACATCTCAGGAGACCTAGTCCTGGATCTCTTTTGTAGAGCGCATCTCCACTCAGGTAAAATTTCATAGCAAGTCGATGAATCTGCCTTTTCTCAGTCGGGCTCGCCTCAGCGGGTGTAGATCCATCTCGTAGATATTCCTTGATATGCTGATACCAAAGATGTTGGATGGAGGTAGCTCATCCGATACTTCTCCAATGTAGTTCCCATAGGCTGGGGCCTTGTGCATGGAAATTGTGACGCTTGGCAAGTGTTCCTTGTCTGATATGCGAATCAAGGAGGCCAAAGTTGCTAATGCGTCCGCAAAGTCATTCCTATTATGAGGAACGTGTAGAAAGGAGATTTCTTCGAACTCCAAAACCATATGTAAAACTTGCCAATGGTAGGGAAGCAAATGTAGTTCCTTGATTTGATAGATTCCGGTGGATTGTTTGATTACCAACTCTGAATCTCCAAAGATAGTTAAACGCATGATGCCCATTGAACGGACAAGTTTTAGTCCCATGAGACAGCCTTCATACTCAGCTGTGTTGTTAGTGTTGACAAAGCGCAATTTGTGATGATGGGATATTGCTCCCCCGCACCGGATACTAGAACTGCTCCAGCTCCAGAACCTTCCATATTAACAGCTCCATCAAAATACATCTTCCATGATTGGCGCGTATCGTACTGATGGTGTTGCTGAACTATCATTACCCCTTCATTGGGGAAGTATGTTTCCAAGGGTTTAAAGTCCCCTGAAGGTGCGGCGGCCAGTTGATCTGCAATTCCTTGACCTTTGATGGACTTTTGAGTCACATATACGATGTCAAATTGTTGTAGGATCAACTGCCATCTGGATAGCCGACAATTTAACATGGGTTTATTGAACACGTATTTGAGAGGATCTACGCGGGATATGAGATGGGTTGTGTGGCCATGGAGGTAATGTTGTAACCTCATGGAAGCCCATGCTAAAGCACAACAAGTCTTCTCAATCGAGTGTACTTGTGTTCCTTCTTCTTTGAATCTTTTCTTTGAGGTAATAGATAACTCGTTCTTGGCCTCTATCGTCTTTTGTCCCGACATGTAGCCCATGGCATTGTCACTTATAAAGCAAGTACATGAGCAGGGAACATCATCCACAGGTGGTACCAACACAGAGCTTTGACTTATTTGTTTCTTGATTGTGAGGAAGGCATTTTGGCACTCATCATTCCATTTCATAGAGGAGTTCTTCCTTAATAGCTTGAAGATTGGCTCACAGGTTGCTGTGAGTTGAGAGATAAACCTGTTAATAAATTGATTCTTCCCAAAAATCCCCGTATTTCCTTTTTTGTCTAAGGAATGGGCATTTCCGTGATGGCCTGGATTTTGGTAGGATCTAGCTCAATCCCTTTGTGGCTGACTAGAAATCCTAGCAACTTACCTGATTTAACTCCAAAGGCGCATTTGGCTGGATTCAACTTCAAGTTGTACTTACGCAACCTATTGAACAACTTTCTTAGATGGTCTAGATGGTCACCCTCTTTCTGGGATTTGCAATGATGTCATCCACGTAGATCTCGATCTCTTTGTGCATTAAGTCGTGGAAAAGAGCCATCATAGCTTGCTGATAGGTGGCTCCGGCATTGATGAGGCCGAATGATAACCGTCTATAGAAAAAGGTTCCCCAAGGCGTGATGAAAGTAGTTTTCTCACGATCTTCCTCAGCAACCATGATCTGATGGTACCCCGCAAAGCAATCAGCAAAGGAGTACATGTCGTATTGAGCAGTATTGTCAATGAGAATGTGGATAAATGGCATGGAAAAGCTATCTTTTAAGCAAGCTTTGTTCAAGTCCCGGTAATCCACGCAAACCTGCACCTTCCCTCCGGGTTTAGGCACAGGAACAATGTTGGATTCCACTGAGGATATGTGAACACCATGATGATGTCAGCTTGAAATTGTTTCATAATTTCTTCTATTACCTTTAAACTCCACTTAGGTTTCAATCGCCTGAGCTTTTGCTTGACTGGCTTAAATCCATCTTTAATGGGAAGGCGATGAAGGACAATATCAGTGGACAAACCCACCATATCTTCATGAGACCATGCAAACACATCCTGGAATTGGGTTAATAGCGTAACCATGTCATTCCTTTGGTTTGGAGTAAGGTCTGAACCAATCTGGATTAACTTATGGCTTTCTAAGGTTCTGAGATTGAAGGAAGTGGTTTGGTCAAGGTTGGGTTTAGGTTTGTCTTTGATCCATTCTTGAATTTCTGGAGGCACCTCAATGTCATCTTGTATTTCCATCAAGGCTGAATTCATCTCTACATCAAAGGTGCAATCCTTGTGGAGAAGAGGCATGTCGGCAAGTCTGAGCACATCTAAATTCAGGGTCCTGAAACAAAATATGTTTTCACTTAGTATATATGAAACGTTTTGATCATACATAGTGTTAGCCTGTACTAACTAAATAAAGCGCTAATCTTGTATGCAGAAAAGTAGCGAGTTATGATATCTCTGAGGCGAGAAAGAGTTACGCCCATTTTACCCCTGTCGACCAATGCAAGGAATGCTGTTCCAATTGGCAATGGCAAAGTCAGGGTGGACTATAGTGATGGAGGGATTGTCATCATCCTCCTTGTCCCGAATGATGGCCATTATGTCTGGGCAATCACCGTCTGGGGTGTATCTGTTGGTATGTTCATCATGAATGATGATGCGTATGCCTGACATCATCCTGATGAAATCTTGCTTGATTCTTTGTTCCTCCTCTTCCACTGCGGGATTTGGAAGAAAGACTTCTTTCTCCTTCACCGGTACCAGCTTGGGAAATAACATAGCCATTACATTACATTGGGTGACTGAGGAGGTTGTGCGCGGACTCGGGTTTGAGGGCGAAGATAAACGCTGCATGGTTGAAGCTGAAGGAATTTGTTGATGCTTATGAGGATTCCTATGACTAGAACTAGCAGAATAGCCTAGTCCAACTGTTCTAGTTTTCTTGGTTAAGTGAATTGGGTACTTGATACCCTGGAGATCTTTACCCAGCCCTTGTCCCGGCTTATGACCTAATGACATCATTTCTTGAGTAGTCGACATTACCTCGGCAGAAATCTTGGGTTCGGGAAATGGCGTTCCAATAGCATGGTATTGGGTATTGTTTACTTCCAAGGCATGAAAACTGACCGGTTCAATATCTACATTGGCATTGATGAATGACATGTCCCCGTGTTGAGGATACTCTGGTTCAGCGTTGATCGTGACTAGGTTATTGTTGATAATGTATTTCAGTTGTTGATGAAGGGTGAAGGGGACTGCCCCTGCCATATGAATCCATGGTCGTCCCAAGAGCAGGTTGTATCCTAAATCTATCTTGAGTACGTGGAAAGATACGCAGAATGTATGGGGACCAATTTCGATTGGCAGTTCAATTACTCCGACCGAATTCCAGCGGGCTCCATCAAAAGCTTTGATGACAATATGGCTACTCTGGAGTCGGTTGAGATTGATATTCATCTTCACCAAGGTAGCGTATGGACAAATATTTAGAGATGAACCTCCATCTATCAAGACTCCAGCTAACATGTATCCGGAGGACAAGACTGCGATGTGCAACGGCTTGCAATGATCGGTCCCCTCGGGTGGTATGTCATCATCAGTGAAGGATATCACATTTTTGTTGAAAATGTGATCAGCCAGATGTTGAAATGTTTCCGTTTTAACTGATGTTGGTAGATAGGCTTCTTCTAAAACTTTCAGCAAAATCATCCGGTGATCCTCGGAAGTTAGGACCAAGTCCAAAGTTGATATTTGTTGTGGAGCTTCTTTTAAGCTTAAAACCACCTTGGCTTCGTTATGACCCATAGTGCGGAGGAATTTCTAAATCTTCTCCATGGGTATTTTCCCCTTTGATTTGATGGTAGACTTCATCACCCGTTGGGGAAGATACAGTGGATTTTCCTTCGACACTATAGCAGTTGTATGTGAGGTGGATCCTTCACCTTCTCCATAATTCAATGGAACTGTATACAAGCTAACAATAGGATATTGTGCTCTGCATGGTAAGTTAATTGGCTTGGGAGCGGCCACTTTCAAAGGATTGTTGATTCCTCTTAGTTGAATTGTTGGCATTGTGAGTGATTTGTTAGCCCCATCAGTTTCAGTGGATATGACTACTACCAAACTCTTCCACTTAGTAGGACCTATATTCTTACTTGCACGTAACACAGTATCATCGTCTGCTAGGTGCAGGACACCACTATCAATTAGATTTTGGATGAGGTGGCGGAGTGCCAAACATTCTTTTGTGCTGTGACCGCGAGAATGGGAGTGATATTGACATACTCCATCGAGGTTGTATACCGTCTGAGCGGGGTTGATTGATTGGCGAAGGGGGGCGATCCTTCCTTCATTGATTAACATCTGAAGGATTTCCTCCATAGGTTGGCCTAAATAGGTGAATTCCCTTTTGTTGGCAAAATCTCAACGGGCTTTGGCATTTTCTCTCTTTGTCACTTTGTCTTCCAGCATTTCATTTTCTAAAAGTGACGAAGGAATATTCATGAAAATAGGTAGGAAACTGGCATGCTCCTGGCTGATTAATTGACGTGTTACTTGATGCTGATAAGTCACCAATTCTGCCAATTGCTCAATTTACTTGCATAGAGCTTTCATCTTTCGTTCCATTGTGAACTGGAACTTGGCATAATCCCATTTGTCAACACCGTCTTTGAGGGTCTAGGAAGATTCACAGTTGAAATTGGAACTTTGTTCATTTCTCCAATTGATCATGTTGACCTCTTCTTCTTTGTGTTGAGGAAGAGGATTATCTTGAATGTGAGGCTGATCTGGTTTGGTAACCACGATCTCACCATTGTCTATCAGGTCTTGGATCTTATGTTTCAAAGCCTAACAATCCTGAGTATCATGTCCAGGTGCCTCGGCATGATAAGCATATTTTAAAGCGACATTGAAACCCTATCCATTAGAAATTTGTTTGGTGGAAGAAGATGCGTAATTTTCTTCTGTGTTGTCAGAAGAGTGAGAATGTTCTCGAGGGTGTCCCCTAAGGGTGTGAATACTCGAGGGCGTTTGACTTCTCCACCTTTTGGTATTGGAGAGTTTGAAGACTGTGCTTGAAAGGGAGTGTAGTTTCTCCTTTGATTAGGCATGTTCTGATTGCCTTTTTGACCCTGTAGTATCAGGGAAACATCTTCCTCTTTCTTTTTATGGACCCTCCGGGGGTTGTTTCCATAATTTCGGATTGGATGTGATCAACAATGACTTTGAGAGGCGGCTAGGTCTTGAATTTTTTGGACTCGCAATCCCATCTCTCGCCATCTCCCATTGTTTGACCATTTCAGAAAATGGTTTTCCGATGCCGGCTAAAACTCTTTCATAGAAAGGAGCTTCTTGTATGTCTATAAAAGTCATGACCATTTCTGATTCTTCCATGGCAGGAATAACTTGGGCAGCCAGGCGTCTCCACCTTTTAGCATACTCTATAAAAGACTTGTTAGACTATTTTTTGATCGTGGTAATTTGATATCGATCAAGAGCCATCTGAGACTGAAAGTTGTATTGAGTGAGTAAAGCATGTGCTAGCTCTTCCCAACTATGGATCTTTAAGTTATCTAATCTTGTGTACCACAAACGGGCTTCTCCATTTAGACTTTTTTGGAACAGTTGCATTCTGAGCTTTTCGTCCTCTGCATAAGATCCAAGTTCTCCAATAAACACCTTTAAATGTGTGTAAGGATCTCCTAACCCGTCATATTTTTCAAAGTCAGGAGTTTTAAATTTTTTTGGATAATAAACACCAGGAAAAATGCACAGATCAGCATAGGAAACACTCCCGTGTGTTCCAATTCCTTTGATAGCACGAAGGGTCTCTTCCATTTGGAGGACTTTCTTTTTTGATGTCACCGGTTATGCGGATTTCCGGTGAGTGGGATGGGTAGCATCATGAGTTTTGTTGGTCGTATCAACTTCCGCCTGAAGTATTGTAATGACTTTGGGTTCCCCCTTGTGTGTAGGATTCAGCATGTACGGGTATTTTTTGACCTTGAGTAGACTGGTGTAGTTCTTTGAGCAGAACAACCAAATCTGTAATTTGTTTGCTTAATCCATCAAATTCTTTGTGAGAAACTGGATTAAGGTCAGTATGGTCAGATGACGACATGATTGATTGTAGGCCTGCAGCCTTTTTGGATTTTGATCGGGTAGTAGGTCCAATTGGTTCCCTGCGAAAGACTTGCATAGTTTAGTCTTTAGGGAATATAAATTAACATGCTATGTGATGCGTCCATTTTAGGAATTTTATCCTGCAACACTGATGTCAGCTTTTTGTAGCATGTATGTGTACACATTTCTTCATATTTCTCATTACATGGAGATAGATATGAAATGAAATTACAAGTATTTGTGTTTACAAGTAATTGAAATAGAGAGTATGAAGAGACTTTTTCCTCCGTTTTGGGTTTTATAGAGGTGACCTATCTTAGGTTACTCTCATGGCTTTTTGGCATGAAGGTTCCCAAATTATCGTAATTTACTCAGCGGGAAATTAATCCAGGTCTTTCAAGCTGGGGCGAATTTGGGTGGTGCCTTTCTGAGCCTCGGGGAATCTGTCTTCCCACGAGTCCAATAATCAAACACAAGACGGGATAGCCTCTGGTGGAGGGACCACACAACATACATTCACATACATCGCGTCTCACCGTATGAAAATGATGACATGTGCGAAGCACTAATATCCTGGTGAGATATGGTGCGAGAGGCACTAAGTCGTGCAATAAGTAAATGCATTCGTACACATTCATCATAAATGTAAATAAAAATAAATGCAACAAAAGATTGTAAAGAAGAGTCCTCTTCTTTGGAGTCCCCCAGCCAGAGTCGGCGTCGGGATTTTTAATGTCCCTTTCAGTTACTTGTTCTTTGGTGTTCTCATTTTAGGTGAGATTTGTTTGAAAAAACAAGTGAAAAAGGTTCGACATGTATAATGTCGACGATGGGTATAAGAGTCGCCGATTGGTTTTTAAATGGTTGTACCAACACAACCGAGAAAAGGTTTGCACATTAACCCGGTGATGTGTGACTTTGCTAACGTGGTCGGTGAAAGCAAGAGATTCATTAGGGTCAGGGGACTTGGTTATCACGGAGGGAAGGTGTTAGGCACCCAGACATCCGTGTTACCATGGTGACCGCCTCTTTTCAAGAAACTATTATACGAATGTGTGTGTGTGGGTCGATGTCTTTGTTATTTGGAAGTAGTGTGAGGCCTCGTTCGCACCTATATATACGAGGTTTGAATTTATGTAAAAATTCACTTTTTAGCAAGATATGGCGGTGATGTTTTATAAAAGAGGTTTTCAAACCACGATGCTCAATAGTAATTGAGACCTTTTACACTTCCATTTTATTAAGTGTTCAGCTTGATTGATTTTATTTTTGAGATATGAAGCATCTATAAGAAAATAATGTACAAAATAATGCCGACTTCCTCGTGGGTATGAAAACCATCTGAGGAAATTTAGACACCGCAGAATAATTTACAAGCTGTTTATAGCTGAAAATGTCCATCACAGGAACCGAATCTAGATCCAATAGGTTGAATCTGTGATCACATGATTCCTAGGCGCACATGATACTGCAATTTTTATGAAAACAGTAAACATGTATATATATAAAAGCTGTAAATATATATATATAGACATGATCACCAACCACGAAGCACCTCCATGGGGGATCAGAAATGTAAATAAAGCTGTAAAAGCTATCAACCACCACAGAGGAAACTCCAGGTGGGACAAAATATAAATAAAGCTGTATAAAGTAATCAACTTCCACGAAGTGAACTCCAGGCAGGACGAAACGTAAATAAAGCTCTAAAAGCGATCAACCACCACGAAGTAAACTCCAGGTGGGACAGAATATATATATATATATATATATATATATATATATATATATATATAAGCAATAAACGCACCGGATGTAAAATCCAGGCTCATCGAACAGAGTTCGACAGCAGTTCATATATATATAAGTATATATATATATAAAAGCGAATAAGCGCACTAGGATGTAAAATCCGGGCTCATCGAATGAGAGAGTTCGACAACGAGTTCATATATATAAGTATATATATATATATATAAGTGAATAAGCGCACTGGATGTAAAATCGAGGCTCATCGAGCGAGTTCGACACACATATTAATATATATATATATATATATATATATATATATATATATATTAAATCATTAAATGCTCGAATCAAGTCTAGGCTCATCGAACAAAGTTTGACACACGATTCATATATATATATATAAAAAATAAACGCTCGAATCAAGTGCAGGCTCAATCGAGGCATAACTTGATAATGTTAGTTCATATATATAAATATATATATATATATATATATATATATATATGTATATACAAACTAAAATAAAACCACAGACCGAAGTTCGGGTAAACACACGCAACACGACTCTCAACGTGAAGAAGGGTGTGTGCAAAGATGAAGAAAAAAACTTTAAAGTGTGTGAGAAGGCTTACAGTGGGCTGCAAAAGAAGACTTCTATATCATTAAAGTGGGTAAACATTGGCTTTTGTAGGTACAAAAGTAGCTATATATGAGCTCACAGGTGTTTAAAATGGGAAAGCACTCAGTATATTGCAAGTACGGAGCAAATTTGACAGGGCTTTCTCGCTCTTTCTTTCCTCAAAATGGCCACCCCAAGCCCTCTATTTATATAGAGGGGGTGTACAGTGTGTGTCTTAATGAGCCATGGTGTACTGAGAGTTCCGGCTGCCGGTTGCCCAGTTTCTGGGGTCGGGTCATCTCTTAATCGTGCGTTCAGAACCTGTAATCTCTTTCGAACTTTCAGAATTGCAATCCGGGTATCCGACTGTGGTATATAAGACCTATTTCGGACCGCCGTTGTCGAGAGTTGTACAATGGCATGGGATTTGAGTTTGTACGAAGTCATTGAAGATGGGACGATGACCTCCGGTCTTCAAGCTTCAAATTCTATCCGTTACCCCGCACAATAGTCACTCGGGATTGGTTTTCTTTGATTCTTGTGGGACATCATTGTGTAGAGATGTGTATATAAAATGATGAGATGACATGATGTGGCATCGCGTGGAAAGATGACGAGGTTGCCCCTCACTGGTGTTATCGCCGGTTTGGGCTGATAAAGCAGACGTTGCTCAGGGCTTCGCTGAGATTGGACTGCTGCAAGTGTTGAAAATCCTCAGTGTCAACTTTGAGGTGTGCCTGTCCTCCCGGTGTTATCTCTGGGTTGGTACTGGGTGTCTTGTTGTGATCGCCGAGATTGAAGTTGGTTGCATTTGAAACAAGCATTTCTGGAGTTATCGCCAAAACTGCTTTCCTTGGGGTGATCACCAAGGTTGGTAGCTATTTCCATGATTGGGACTGAGACTGGATACCTCGGGGTTATCTCCGAGATTAATCGGTCTCCTCTAGTGTGTGTTCCGGTATTGTGTCTGTATGCCTCGGGGTTATCTCCGAGGTTGGAGTTGTTACTCCCAGTGTGTGTTCTGGGGTTGATGCTGAACTTCCGGTAGTATCCGGAATGGATATGGATTGTCTTCCAGGATTTCCTCTTGAGAGACGAATCTGTCTTCCTGCAATGTTAGTAACAGGTGTACAGAAAATTTTGAGTGTCTACACTTACATTCTAACATTCCAACTTCACATAATAAATCTAGGATATATTTTCTTTAGGAAAGAAATATACCTCGTCTTGATCTAGCAACTTCTATTCCCATAAAATATTTCAAGTCTCCTAGGTTTTTCATCTCAAACGCAGTGGCCAATTGGTTTTTAAGTCTGGCAATTTCCTCCTTGTCATCTCCTATAATAATCATATCATCAACATAGACATTTAACGATGTTACCTTGCCTTGTTGATGTTTCAAGAATAGTGTATGATCTGAGTTACTCTGACAACACCCATATTTCTTCATTGCCAAACTGAATCCTCCAAACCATGCCCGAGGTGACTACTTTAATCTATATAATTCCCGTTGCAATTTGCACACAACCTCAGTTTTTAAGGAGGTTGTATATCCCGGAGGTATATCCATGTAAACTTCTTCTTTAAGGTCACCATAAAGGAATGTGTTCTTTACATCCAACTGATGTAAAGGCCAGTCCAAGTTAACAATAAGAGACAAGCAAACCCTAAATGTATTCAATTTTTCTATAGGTGAAAAAGTTTCTTGATAATCTATTCCATATGTTTGAGTGTATCCATTCGCCACCAGTGCCTTGTATCTCTCTATCGATCCATCTGCCATGTGTTTCACAAAGAACACCTGTGACACCCCAAAATATGGGTCCCACAAGATTTGGTGTTTACTGTCTAAACATTCATTTGTAACTACCCAAATATAGAAAATTTTAAACAATAAACCTTCACATTAAAGGGTTACATCATTAAGTTCAATAAAATCTCCCAGGTTATCTAATCTTTAAATACAAACATCAGGTGCGGAAAATTAAATAACTACATCACAATATTTAAAATAGAGTCTGGCTATATAAAAGTCAACAGGTTTATAAGTCTTCAACACTTGTTCATCTTTCCTTTCCATTTATCGGTGGTAGGTTCATCGACCTTCTCAACTTTAGCTATAATAGTTATATAAGCAAGAGTGAGCAAACAAATGCTCACTTGAAATGACAATGAATTATAATATCAAAACAACTGCCAAACAGATAGGCTCAATAGAATTGAATATTATTCTTTATCAATGATAATCAGAAACAGAAATTGAAGTATATATCTGAGGGTCACAAGACCACGAACTATGTCCAAAGTTATAAGTATTCTTTCAACTTAAACCTAAATAGTCATAAGACTGTAGGGACTTCTCGTACTTAGGGGGATCTGCCCTTCGTATAATGTATTGTGCACAAACATCTAAACGCTTTGCGTAAATTACCCCTGTAATAGGGTTGTTCATCTCAGTGTTTAGAATACAAGTCCGCACCGAAGTAAGTTTGGTTTGGATAAGTTTAAGGTAATTTAGAGTTTAACAAACATCAACTAAGGATTAGTTGAGTAAAAATGTAATAACAATATGCTATGGAATAAGTCATAAATGAATTAACATTGTATATTAAGGTCATGCATTAGAAATGAACTAAAAGCATAAGCATTGAACAACATAACATACCTTGCGTGAACAATATTAAGCTAAGGCTAGAACATAATTGAGATATTGAGCGTGCATAATCAATAGCAAGTTGAACGATAAAACTTGCTCAACATTAGTGCATCAGAATTTAGAAACTCGCATACTAAGAAACAAGTTAAAAGTAGGAAACCTTCTCAAAGTAAGAGTTAGGTTAAAGAGCTTTGCATGAATATAATTAAGTTGTATAAATAGGATTAGGAATTACTTGCTCAATATAAAAGTAAATAGAACAAACTAAAATAGAGGTTATAGTTCAGAAACTTGCCTTGCGTGTAAGCTAAACCGTAATAACTCGATTCTCAATATCCTATACAAATGTCATCATGACATAATTAGTTACTACATGTACTTCGTACATCATTAAGTACCTATTTCATGTATGGCTTGGTTTTAAATCATATAGTCAAGTCACACTATTAATTCAATAACATAACTCATTAATTGTTAATATTATTTTCATACTTGGTACTATAACACCACAATTAACAAAAATCACATTTTAATAGTCATAACATACTCTTTGTCAAAAATTGCAGAATTGTATAATTAAAAAAACTTTCCGGCGTAAATCACTGATTGACTGGCCATATTCATTTCATTAGACTGGGAATGGTATTTGAAATACATGAGACACAAAACCTAAAATTAATTCATATTTTGACTCGGACCTTCTTCTTGTGGTGTGCGAGAATTGATTACGAGGTAGGTACTGCAGTCACTGAAATATAGTTTCAAGTAACAATTTTGCGAAGAACACAAACAAAGCTAATTTGGCCTATAAGTTACTTTCTAATAACCAATTTAACACATAATATAAATATAGACCTCACAAAAACATAACTTAAGGTCTCTTAACATGATTTTACCCATATAAACAACATAAACATCAAATTTAAGACATCTAATTTCACTGTTCTTGCTAAAACTTCACTTTTTGACATTCTTAGTGAAAATCATCACTATGACTTTGATTTTCAACCAAAATAGTTAATCTAAAATGCTTTGTTTTCGTTTCTTCATGTACTTTCACAATAATTAGCCAATTTATACATTATAAAATGAATTAAACATCAATTTTGACTTCAAAATAAGCCATATTCATATATATATTTCACTGTTAAATAACTTTCACCTTAATATCATATTTACATTAAGTAAACTACTCTAAATCATATATTAAACATGTAAAATAGTTTATCAACAAATCATTATATATATAATTGATATAATCACAATTACTACCTATATAATTTTACAGAGAACTTTTGGTAAAATAAAACTAGAACTATATCAAAACTAAAATTATACCTTTGATTGCTAGAAGATACGAAGAACTTGAAAATCTTTCTCTTTCTTCTAAATTCTCAACTCACAGGAAAACTCTCTTCTTCCTTCTCTCTTTTCTCTCTTCTTCTTTTCTCTGTTCTTCCTTTCTCTTTTACTAATACATAGTATAAACTAATATATTATAATATAATATAACGTATACATATAATATGTGAGACCCCGAATTTTATGAAACAAAAGTATTCAATTTTTCTATTTTGGTAAATAGTTAAAAGTTTAAAGTTAAGGGTAATATGCGATTTTTTTTTTTCAAAGTAAGCAAGTTGATATAAAATATTCGTTGTGTCGGGGAATATTCGATTAGTCGGGGAATATTTTTTTGTCAGGGAATATCGGTACGATGGTACAATCATTGGTGGACCCACAACGGAATTATTGTCGGATTGAGAAAACGACAAAAATACTTTATGAAAATAACGGCGGAAGTTTTACCGTTAACTGTTGAAACACCCGGTGTTAAAAGTACAGTAATATGCGTGGTTGCATAGTAGCACACGGTATTGATTATTGATGCTTATGTGAGAAGTCACTCAGTTTTGTTCAATTATTGCTATAGAAATTGCTGCATAGTATCTCACGTTATTTGATTCAACTATTGTCAATATTTTATATATTATTAAATCAATGATTGAGACGGCAAAGTTATTCATATTATTATTTGCAATATTGACAATGTCTAGAAGTTCTGTCAAGGAGAGGTTTGGTCACCTAATTGCGCGCTAATAAGGAGAAATCCTTATCGGAAAGCCCCCTCTTTCCTGGGAACGATCTGGTTGTTAAATATTGTGAATTATAATATTAATGATGAATAAGTTCGTGTTGATTAAAGATGGATTTTATAGTGTTGGAATTATTTGTGTGAGTGGAAATCGACATTTGTTTCGATAATAATTGATGTCTGGAGGATATATTGTTCAATCGGGTATTTGGGACACTTTTTGTGTCGGAGTACTATTCACGAGTTACTATTCATGAGTTACTATTCATGAGTTACTATTCACGAGTTACTATTCACGAGTTATTATTCATGAGTTACTATTCATGAGTTACTATTCACGAGTTACTATTCACAGAGTACTATTCACCCGTAAAATATATTTCTTTTCGGTCCAAATTATTTTTGGGTACAATATTATTCCATGAGGAGATGTGCTAATTTTTCAGACTGTTGGTTGAAGATATAATAATAAATCAATATGGACCATTTGGTGGATAGTTTTAATAGTAAATCAATATGGATCATTTGGTTTAAAGTTTTAATAGTAAATCAAGATATGGACCGTTGCTTTAAGTTTTAATAGTAAACCAATATGGACAGTCAGTTTAAAAGTAAATCAATCTGGAACATTCATGAATTAGTTACTATGCAGTCCATTCTTCAATAAATAGAAGCTCATTCCTTCATTATTTCTTACTGAATTCAATTGAAACTATAGGAGAGAAATTATAGAAACTATAAAAGTATATACGCTACTTCCCTACTCTTATATTCATTTCTCTTTTACGGTAAGGGTATTATTTCTTTTGTATTCATGAAGAAAACTTACATTATTCCATTATTTATTATTACGTTGAATAACTCAGATACGTGAGCTACCCTATACTTGGTGAAATTCTTCTATTATTTCATTCTTTATTATTCATTGGAATATCACATGTTCATGCGTTTTTATCTAGAACACTGGTTCCGATCTTTATTATTACATTGAAATATCCTCAGTATGTGCATTTTTTGGGACTGGTTCCATTCTTTATTATTCTGTTAGAATATCCTGTCTGTGCATTTTACGCCGGACCTGGTTCCGTTATTTATTATTTGTAGGAATAACCTGCCTGTGCGGTATATCACATGCCTGGTGATTTCTTTTGTTATTCCATTCTTTATTATACTCAGTTGGTTAAAACTTTGACTTCTATAATCCATGAAATTAGTGGAATATCCTTGATATTTGCGCTTCATCTAGTATCTTTTCATGGAAATATTCTTCTGAGCATTCTTGAATTTTACTCCACAAAGTAGTATCATGTTGACAATTTGGGCATTATTGAGTTTAGGATAAATTAACTTATAAATCTTTAAAACTTATTCTTGAACTTGTTTTATTGAATTATTATGTCATTGTCATGATGAGTTATGTTGGTTATTATGTGAAAACATGAAAGTTTCTTAGAAATCACAAAGGGTTGAAAATCAGATTTTGGTAAAATGGAGTACGAAATTCAATTAACCATATCTCCTATTATATTTCAAATTTTTAAGTGTGGTCAAGTTCTAGAGTTAGATCTATGAGTTTTCTAACTTATCCAAGTGGAATCACTAGAAAAAGGTATTGTAGATTTTCGTGTGGACTGATTTTAGTAAAGGAGTCAAAAACAGAAAAGTGCCAAAAAACTACTGCCAAAAAATTTAAAAGGGCATTTTTGGCCACTTAAATTGTAATATAAATTCCAGCCTTTTGGGACATGAAAATATATGGTATAAAGTACCTCCTGTCCAAAAATGAGCTAATTCCGACTTAAAATGAGCAAGTTATGACAATTTCAATATTTAGGTTTTTTTTCGATTTTAAAATGCTATAATAGGAGTTCTATAACTCCAGATTACCATGAAATTTAAACTGGAAGCTCACGTTAACATGTGTAAGATCCTACCAAGATTTGGGAATTTCTGGAGTTAACCTTGAGGTAGCTAATTTCTTAAGAAATTAATTAGAAATTGATTTTTGAAAAATAGTAAATGAATTTTAAAAATTCCGAGAAAAATATTTGTTCAATATGGGACTATATTCTGCTTAATCCCATAAAAGAATAATTTTTGGGACTGATTTGGTATTTTTCATGAAAATGATTTAGTTACGAACATATGAATTAAATATGTTATGTGAAGTTGAAAAATTGGTAAATAATATTTTATGGCTTGAAAATCCTATATAAGGTATATGCAGATTTTTGATGAGTAATTTGATTATTGGTGATGAAATCTTATGAGTATGGTATTTTGAATGATTAAATGCATTATTTGGAAAAGTGTAAATAATTAAATTAAATTGTTTATAAGTTTAAGAAGTGATTAAAATATTGTTATAATATTAACAATATTAGTCGTCCTTCTGTGTTATCGAGGTCTGTTGTTCAACGACTATCTCTTCCAACTCCTAGACTCTATCTTGAAGTTCCACATTGCGGTCGTATACTTCGTCGTACATACGGGCTGCAATTGAGTTTGGTGAAAACTCGTCTTCCTCGTCATCCTCATCCCCATCCGACAGTGGAAGCTCAACAGGGCCCCCCTCATCCGTCTATACCTCATCATCCTCATCAGGTAAACCCTCTTGCTCAACCACTGTAACCAACGGAGATGAGTCCTGTGGCAGTAGTTATTCCCAGACCACCTGAATGTCATGAGGCTCTTCTTCTCTAGGCATCTGGGGTCCTTTCTCCCTAGCCTGACTGGATTCTCCTACATTAGCCATCCTGACAACAAAATTTTATGTTTTAATTACTAATCATTCCTACTCGAAACTCACGAGCACATAGGTTGCAATCACATAAGCACATACGTGTTTTATTACTTCTTCCTTAAAACTCGATAAGAGTTTATTACCACTATCTTTTCAAAGGTTACTTCCTAAGGCTTTTCCCATACCTAAGGTTCATAACCTAAGGCTCTGATACCAATTTGTGACACCCTCAAATCCGGGTAGTTCATTCCCATAAGATTTGGTGTTCAAACATTCATTTTTAACTACCCAAATATAGAAAAAATTAAACAATAAACCTTCCCATTAAAGGGTTACATCATTAAGTTCAATAAAATCTCCCAGGTTATCTAACCTTTAAATACAAACATCAAGTGCGGAAAATTAAATAACTACATCACAATATTTAAAATAGAGTCTAAAAATATAAAAGTCAACAGGTTTACAAGTCTTTAACACTTGTTCATCTTTCATTTCCCTTTACTGGTGGTAGGTTCATCGATCTTCTCAACTTTAGCTGTAATAGTTATATAAGCAAGAGTGAGCAAACAAATACTCACTTGAAGTGACAATGAATAATAATATCATAACAACTGCCAAACAGATAGGCTCAATAGAATTGAATAATATTCTTTATCAATGATAATCAAAAACAGAAATTAAAGTATATATCTGAGGGTCACAAGACCATGAACTATGTCCAAAGTTTTAAGTATTCTTTCAACTTAAACCTAAACAGTCATAAGACTGTATGGACTTCTCGTAGTTAGGGGGATCAGCCCTTCGTACAATGTATTATGCATAAAAATCTAAACGCTTTGCGTAAATTACCCCTATAATAGGGTTGTTCATCTCAGTGTTTAGAATACAAGTCCGCACCAAAGTAAGTTTAGTTTGGATAAGTTCAAGGTAATTTAGAGTTTAACAAACATCAACTAAGGATTAGTTGAATAAAAATGTAATAACAATATTCTATAGAATAAGTCATAAATGAACCAACATTGTATATTAAGGTCATGCTTTAGAAATGAACTAAAAGCATAAGCATTAAACAACATAACATACCTTGCTTGAATAATATTAAGTTAAGGCTAGAACAGAATTGAGTTATTGAACATGCATAATCAATAACAAGTTGAACGATAAAACTTACTCAACATAAGTGTATCAGAATTTAGAAACTCACATAATAAGAAACAAATTAAAAGTAGGAAACCTTCTCAAAGTAGGAGTTAGGTTAAAGAGCTTTGCATTAATATAATTTAAGTTGTATAAATAGGATTAGGATATACTTGCTCAATATAAAGGTAAATAGAACTAACTCAAATAGAGGTTAGAGTTCGAAAACTTGCCTTGCGTGTAAGCTAAACCGTAATAACTCGATTCTCAATATCCTATACACATATCATCATGACATAATTTGTTACTACATGTACATCGTACACAATAACGTACCTATGTCATGTATGGCTTGATTTTAAATCATATAGTCAAGTCACACTATTAATGTAATAACATAACTCATTAATTGTTAATAATGTTCTCACACTTGGTACTATAACACCACAATTAACAAAAATCACATTTTAATAGTCATAACATACTCTTTGTCAAAAATTACAGAATTATATAATTAAAATAAACTTTTCGCCAACTTCTTTGTTGGCGCACCAATTTGCATTTGGGAATGGTAGGCACAAGAAGACTGGTAGTCTTCATGCCTTGAGACACATGCCTAAAATTGGCGTTACGGCTTGGACACAGCTGTGCAGGCATGAGAACTCAGATTATGAGGAGATTTGTACTAAATATCAAGTACAATTATGGCGACCGGGCCAGCGAAGAACACAAACAAAGCCAATTTGGCCTACAAGTTACTTTATAACAACAAATTTAACATGTAATATATACATAAAACTCACAGAAACATAACTTAAGGTCTCTTAACATGATTTTACCCATATAAACATCGAATTTAAGACCTTTAATTTCACTGTTCTTGCTAAAACTTCACTTTTTGACATTTTTAGTGAAAATCATAACTGTGACTTTGTTTTTCAACCAAAATAGTTAATTTAAAATGCTTTGTTTTCGTTTCTTCATGTACTTTCACAATAATTAGCCAATTTATACATTATACAATGAATTAAACATCATTTTTGACTTCAAAATAAGTTATATTCATATATATTTCACTATTAAATAACTTTCTCCTTACATATCATATTTACATGAAGTAAACTACTCTAAATCATATATTAAACATGTAAAATAGTTTATCAACAAATCATTATATATACAATTGATATAATCACAATTACTACCCATATAATTTTACAGAGAACTTTTGGTAAAATAAAACTAGAACTATATCAAAACTAAAATTATACCTTTGATTGCTAGAAGATACGAAGAACTTGAAAATCTTTCCCCTTCTTCTAAATTCTCAAGTCACAGGAAAACTCTCTTCTTCCTTCTCTCTTTTCTCCCTTCTTATTTTCTCTGTTACTAATAAGTAGTATAAACTGATATAGTATAATATAATATAACGTATACATATAATACCTATTAATATATAACATAAATACATATATAACTGATGTCAGTTATATTATTTGAAAATCAAAAGTCATAAGGCTTGTTTGGCTAAAACTACTTTAAACATTAAAACTTAAAACCCTTAAACCTTATTTGGCAAAACAAGATTAAAATAGAAATTTCAAAGTCCTAAGGCTTTGTTTGGTAAAACCAAATTAAAACTCTTTTAATTTATTTTAATAACTCATTTATAATAAAGTTTATTGTCACACTTTATTCAATTAAATTCCCATCTTCAAATTTAATTCAACTAAAGCCAATAATAATTTATTAAATCCATTTGTCACATAATCATAATACTACAAAATTATAATCTTCATTATAATTTCATTTAATAAATTTTTAATAAAATAATACACCACTTTAATTACCAAATTAAATTAAAAATATTATAATAATTCATGTAATCCCTATCAACTCTCTAACTTAATTATTAAATTAAATTAGAATATTATGTGACGACCCCAAAATAGGTATACATCACCCATCTTGAGTCGCCAAATACATGGTACAGAATTTAAATACAAACTTCTTTTATACAGTACGACAAAACGTAGCTGAGAGTTTCAACACGGATAATGTCTTAAAGAGAGTATCTAAACTCAAATAAAGTCCTCATTACAATTATTATCACACTATTTCACTGAATAGTGAGGACTACTAATGCAAACAGCTGGATCGTCACTCCGTTCCCCGACTAGTCCCAGCTATATTCTCATTTCCTAAAGAGAACAATGAAAACAAAGGGTGAGCTCAACTAGCCCAGTAAGAAATATTATGACTAAGATAATGTAGAATAAATTATCGTTAGCCTTCAATAGTGTTAAACTGATAAAATATAATAAACATCAAGTTTAAGCTGCAATGAACAAGCAATCCATTAGAAGAGTCAAGTAGAGCATGATATCTACTATCTTCTATGATTTAAAAGTTTATCATTAATTTTATCGTTGAGACTCGACTTAATAAATAAACCACATCATCGAATCATCCCCGCACTACTGGGCCAAGGATATTCATGTAATCATCAATGGTCATGATTATCTTAAGAATAATCCACGGTCATAATCATACCAACAAGCAGCATCCATCAATGCACTACTGAGGCCAATGAGGATTTTTACCACATCATTTGTAACATTACGGTCATGATTATACCGAATAATCCTTGGTCATAATCATACCAACAATAGTACATCTATGCACGTAAGCCATAGATGACTTTTATCAAAATATAAGCATGAGGATGATGACAATGATATAAGAATTCAATTAAAAGAAAACAAAGTATAAACTTTTAAAGATTTATAACTTATTTTATCTAGAATTTAATAATGTCCAAATTGTCAACATGATACTGCTTTGTAGAGTAAAATTCAAGAATAATATTGTATCAAAAATGATTTGGACAGCAAAGAAATCAATTTTTGTCATGAATAATTCCTCAGGTGAATAGTACCCAAGTGAATATTACTTCGGGAATAGTATCCCATGAATAGTACTTTGTGAATAGTACCCGTGAATATTACTTCGTGAATAGTACTTTATGAATAGTACTAGTGAATAGTACTTTGTGAATAGTACCCAATGAATAGTACTTTATGAATAGTACCTCATGAATAGTACTTTATGAATAGTACCGTAAAAATGAATACTACTCATGGAAAGTACTCCGGCATGAAAAGCTTAAAATTTAACAAGAATGTGTAGAAAATATCCTTGTGAAACGTTACTAGATGAAGCGCAAATTTCAAGGATATTCTACTAATTTCACGGAGTATAGAAGCAATAATTTAAAAAAATGAGGGTATAATCGAAGATCTGAGAGGCGAAATAATATTTCTCACATACTACAAAGTATGGAAGAAAATATTATTCATATGAATACTGAACAAAATAATATCCCTTACCTCAGAAGAAGACTGGATATTGGAATAGTGAGGTAACAGACTTCTCTTCTACTTTCTCTCTATAGCTTCTCTCTCTATAATTGCTCTTGTGAGTCTTAGTGAATTTGTGAGAATGGAAGAAGAATGAGCTTCTATTTATAGGAAAATATAGTTTCGATAATTGCACGTTTTGGGGCTCGAAATATTACAGTATAATACCTTCATCTTTTCCTTTATTTTTAATTTAGTCCTGCAAGTATTATCAAACTTGCACCACCTCCCCTAATAGTAAATAATGTGAATTACTAGTTCATTCATGTGACTTAATAGTATAATCATGTGAAAAAACTAATTACAGTATAGTACCTTCATCTATACCTCCATTTTTAATTTAGTCATGCAAGTATTATCAATCTTGCACCACCTCCCTTAATAGTACATGCATGTGAATCAATAGTACACACATGTGAACAAATAGTTATAAGCATGTGAATTAATAGCAATTAATTGCTCATTTATCCGATTAATTACCCGATTGGTCAGTATAACCTCCAGACATCATTATTATCGAAATAGATGTCGATTTCCACTAACACTATTAATCCCAACATAATGGAAATATCAGTTTCATCTTTAATTAATACGAACTTATTCATCATTAATATTATAACTTACAATATTTAACAACCAGATCATTTCCAGGAAAGATGGGGCTTTTCGATAAGGATTTCTTCCTATTGGCGTGCAATTAGGTGACCAAACCTCTCATTGACAGAACTTTCTAGACATTGTCAATATTGCAAATAATAATATGAATAACTTTGTCGTCTCAATTATTGATTTAATAATAATAATATTATGCGATGATCTTTGTGACAATAATTAAATCAATAATATGAGAGATATTATCTGAAAGAATTTATTGTAGTAATAATTGAGTATAAGCGAGTGACTTCTCACGTAAGCATCAATAATCAATACTGCAGTGCTACTATGCAACCACAGCCAGACATCGTATTTCTTTACCATGGGTAGTTCAAGCAGTTTAACGGTAAAACTTTTGTCGTTATTTTTATAAAAAGATAATCCTGTCGTTTTCTAACTACGACAATACTTTCGTTGTGGGGTCCACCAATGATTGTGCCGTCATACGAATATTCCCTGTTAAAACGAATATTCCCCAACCAATCGAATATTGTATAACCACTTGCTTACTTTGCAAAATTTGTAAATATTACCCACAACTATAACATTATATCAAATCCACACAATAATATTCAAAAATATATTTCGAGAAAAATTAATCTTTATTCATAAAAGTTGGGGATCTTACATATTATCTCATAATAATCAAATCAAATCAAATTCAATTCTGGATTGATACAACACCCACCTGCATCCAACGGTTCTCTTCCCTTTGGGAAGTGGAGCCAACACCCATATTTGATTCTTTAACAGTGCTCTCATTTCTTCTTTTATAGCATGTGTCCATTTAGGATTGGATAGTGCTTCCTGAATAGTAGTTGGAATCTAGCATGTGGATAAATCCTTGGAGAAAGTCTTGAGAGGTTTAGGTAGCTTTTTCGCAGACGCATAGTTGGTAATTGAGTATATTGTTCTCCTTTCCTCCATGTACGTCTGGTGAGTATCTATTTGGTGGTGTACCACGATTGTGCCTGAAAGGTAAGATATATCCAATAGAGGACTCTATATTATCTGTAAAGGATGGTGTACTAGTATGGCTTATCTCCCAAATATTCTCGGGAGATTAGTCCGTGGATACTGTACGAGAGGGGGGGTTCTTCATTTGATTTAAACTCTTAATTAGATGTAGACTACCATTTTTGGGGTTGTCATAAAGTCATCAACTTGATTGTTCTGGTCTTCAAGCCACTCAAAGCTTAACCACTTCATCTCTTCACTTGGTGTCTCCCTCTGAAGTGAGGAAGTGGAGGAGGATGAAGAATAAAAAAGTTCAGATTCCATGAAGGTAATATCCATGGTTGTAACAATCTAGAATTTTATTTATAATTTTAAATATTTATTGAATTGAATAAATATTTTTAATTGAAGTGTTTGTTGTTAGTAAATATTTGTTGGATTATTTATTAGTTAAATAAATAATTCATGAGTTATAGAAATTAACTTAATTAAGATAAAAGAGTGATGAATTAAATTTATGAGATAATACTCTAATTTAATTATATAATTTGCTATAATGTTATTTTAATTTAATTTAGTAATTAAAGTGATATGTTATTTATTAAATAAAATTATAATGAAAATTATACTTTTGTGGTAAGTGGTTAAGTGGAGAATTTATTTAATAAGTTGTAATTAGTTTTTATTTAATTAAGATTGGATATGGAATCCAAGTAAATAGTATTGTATAATAAACTATAATATAAATAATTTATTAAAATAAATTAAAGGAGTTTTAAATGGGTTTACCAAACAAGGCTTAATGAATATTAAGTCTTTATTTTTTAAAAGTGTTTTGCCAAACAAAGCCTTATGGCTTTTGAATTTAAAATAAAAATAAAAATAAAAATAAAATAATAAATATTTTATAACTGATATGTAATTATTATATTTATTAGTACGACAGTTTTATACGTTTTGGTTTATTGTGTCTGTTTTATTTTTACGCAAGGAGTTGGCCTAAGCCTGAGAATAGTGGGAAAGAAGAACAGAGAAAGGAGAGAAAGAGTTTGAGAAAAAGTTCTGTGAATTCACTTCTTTGTCTTCTATCAAGGATTATTCAAGCAATTGAAAGTATAATTGCTAAAATCTTAATGTTACTTATATGAAAGTTGGGGTTAAATGCAAAGTCGACCACTAAATTTTAGTAGTTTTTGGGTATTGAGCCCCTTTGTTCCGGTCAACGCAAACTGAGCCCCCTTTCTATAAAAAAATTTGGACTTTGAACCCCCAGACATCACATGTACGTTGACCTGATGATGTGTCACACGTGGCGCCTACGTGACACATGTGGCAGATCTGATGTGGCTTCTTTCGAATTTTTTCCAAAAAATTGTCTCTCCAATGGTTTAAACTCGCAACCTCAAGTTTGAAACCTTAGTCATGACCACTGGAGCACCATGAGTCAGTTGTTAACATCTTGCAAAAATTAATAATTATATCAAAATATTTCATAGAGCTACCTAGCTAGACGGCCATTTTAAATGTAGTTTTGGTGTTAATAATAATAATATTATTAATAACAATAATAATAGTAGTAATAATAATAATAATACTAATTATAAAAATAATTATAGTAATACTAATATTAATAATAATAATAATTATACTAATATTAATTATAATAATAATAATAATAATAATTATAATTATAATAATAGTAATAATAGTAATATTAATGATAAAATAATAATAATAATAATAATAATAATAATAATAATAATAATAATAATAATAATAATAATAGTAATAATTATATTAATAATTATGATAATAGTAATAATAATAATAACAACAATAATAAAAAAAATAACAATAATAAAAATAATAATAACTATTAATGCTATCAATAATGGAAGGGACATAACCAGAAGGGAAAACAACCATCGCCACCATGAAATATATAGGTCGTGCAATCCTCCGTAGCTTTTCAATTCCTTCCTTACCGCTGGCCATTTGTCCCAATCAATCAATTACAACGCAATAATTATCTCAAAAAGTAAACAGAAATAAATAAAAAAAATAATTCTAGGATTTACATTTGACACTCTCCCTGCTTATTATTATTATTATTATTATTATTATTATTATTATTATTATTATTATTATTATTATTATTATTATTATTATTATTATTATTATTATTATTATTATTATTATTATTATTATTATTATTATTATTATTATTATTATTATTATTATTATTATTATTATTATTATTATTATTATTATTATTATTATTATTATTATTATTATTATTATTATAATTATTTTATTGTTATTAATATTATTATTTTTGTTATTATTGTTACTATTATTATTACTATTATCATAATTATTAATATAATTATTATTATTATAATAATAATAATTATTATAATTATTATTACTATTACTATTACTATTACTATTACTATAATTATTTTTATTATTATTATTATTATTATTATTATTATTATTATTATTATTACTATTAGTATTAATATTATTATTAATTATTATTATTACTATTATTATTATTAATTATTATTATTAACACCAAAGCTACATTTGAAATGGCCGCCTAGGTAGATCTATGAAATGTTTTGATTGAATTCTTAATCCTTGCAAAATGTTAACAAATGACCCATAGTGCTCCAGTGGTCATATGACTAACGTTAAAAACTTGAGGTTGCGAGTTTAAACCATTGGAAATACAAATTCTTGGAAAAAATTCGAAAGAAGCCGCTTCATATCTACCACGTGTCAAATTAAAATATAAAATGTCACGTCAGATCTGTCACGTATGCCATGTAGGCGCCACATATTACATGTCATCAGGTCAACACACATGTGGCGTCTGGGGGTTCAAAGTCCAAATTTTTGAATAGAAAGTGGCTCAGTTTGCGTTGACCAGAAGAAAGGGGCTCAATACCCAAAAACCACTAAAGTTCAGTGGTAGACTTTGCATTTAACCCATGAAAGTTGTGTGTTTGTTTTGAGTTTTAAATTCTCTGTAAATTCAAATTTGATGAATTGTTGTTATATAAAGTGATTGATTGTGTTTATTAGTAAATTGTGATGTTATAACTAACATCTAGACAAGGATTTAAGATATTAATTTAGATGAATTACGTTCAAAAAGAAAAGAAATCGTTTATAGTGAATTTAAGTATGAATATGGCTTATGAGAGTCCAAAATTAATCGTTGGTTTGTGAGCTAAACTGTAAATTGAGTCTTGAATATGTTAATTCATTAAGAAACGAAAAGAATACAATTTTAATGAGTTGATTTGGTGTAGTAATGAGACTTCAGTGTTAATTTTTGCTAAGGATGTCAAAAATGAAGTTTTTGGCAAAAGTATGGAATTTAAAGGCTTTAATTTGGTTGTAGTTGTTGTTTAATTGTTCTTAATCAGTATATATGTGATGGGTAATGTTTATATGAAGTCTATGTCATTTGGGTATGTATAATTTGCTGATTAATGGATGAAATTCGTGATAGTTGGACTAAACAGAGCAAATAAACTAACTGCATAGTTTTTTTTTGTCTGCATGCACCAACAAGAATCTGACCTGGTGTCAAAGTCGAAAAAGTATGCAATGCTACGGGTTTCAGTGGTTAATCATGGCCCAAATTGCGCGCCATACCCGAAAAGTAGGTAGTGAAGTCTGTTGATGGTGCAGACTTTAAAAACCCATTGCAACCTAGTCTAATGAAATGTTAATGTGATGAACATGTAATAAAGTTACTATAACAGATTTGTATCATGTATGTGATAATTTCAAAGTTGTAAAAAATTAGTAAGTCGTGAAAACTTACATTGTGATTTATTAAAATCTAGAGTGGGTGACTAAGTGTTGTAATTCTAAGACTTGTGATTCTAAAGTGTATGTGGTTTTAGTGATATGAAACTTGTACTAAAATAACAAGTTCAACTAAAGTGAGAATTAACTTGAAAAGTGGATGTTAGTGTATCTAATAGATGTTGTAATTCTAATAATATGTGTAGGTGAACGTGAGTTGTAAATTATAACTTACACATGAGGCAAGTTCTTTACCCATAAACTTTATTTTAGCAAGTTCTCTAACTAGTTTTACGGTTGTGCAAGTACTTAACCTTATTGATACATTGAGCAAGTTTTGAACTCTAATCCTTATTGAATTACCCTATTTTGTTTATAATTAAGCAAGTTTTCCTAGTTTTATCCTCTTTATAATGAATGCAAGTCCTTGAACTCAAATCTCTAATTTAGTTGTCATATCTCATTTACTTTACACAAGTTTCTAATCTTTACTGTTATATTGAGCAAGTTTCATTCTCAGCTTATTATTCATTAATGCATGTTCAATAATTCAATTATTTATTCGACAATATTATAGCCTTAACTTAATATTGTTCAAGCAATGTTTCTTATATTACTCAATGCTTATGCTTTCTAGTTTATATCTAAGCCTGACTTCGATACATAGGGTGTTGGTTCACCTATGATTCACAATTATTCCACATTATGTGTTATTGATCATTCGAAATGGTAGTGAACTTTGTTGATTCAACTAATCCTTAGTTGATGATTGTTAAACCCTAAATTACCCTTGAAGTTATCCAAACCAAACTTTCTTTGGTGCGGACTTGTACTCTAAACTGAGAAGAACAACCCTGTTATAGGGGAATTATTTACGCAATGCATTTAGATGTTTGTGCACAATACATGGTACGAAGGGTTGATCACCCTAAGTACGAGGAGTCCCTACGGTCTTATGATTGTTTAGGTTTAAGTTGAAAGATTACCTATAACCTTGGACATAGTTCGTGGTCTTGTGACCCTCAGATATATCTTATAGCTTGTTTTCAGTTCTTGATTATCATTGATAGAGTATTATTTAGTTCTGTTGAGCCTATTCAATGGCAGTTATTATGTTGTTGGTATTCATTGTTATTTCAAGTGTGTTATTAACCTATAAAGGAAATTATATATATATATATATATATATATATGAACTTATCTTGTAGAAATAATCTGTCAAGGCTAGTACTTGGTACTATGTCCTTAAGACAAATATGCCCTCCGTATGGTGCTCAAAGTTGATAGCACTTGTCTCCCGGGATATAATAACTCGTATATCTTAGTAGCACTACAAAAGGTACAACGAACCAAAACTGAATGCTCTAACTCTCTCTCTTTTAGAACTATGAAAATGATGAAAAATAGAATAATAAAATGACTATTAATGCTAATTGCTTGTGAATTGAATGATTTTGAAGACTGACCCCTCCTATCTATTTATAGGAGGGTTAGCAACCCTTCGGATGGGTGCCTAGCCCTTTGAAAGGGCATGTGATGCTACTGAAAAGGTACTATTTGTATCTTTTGGTCAAAACGACGTAGTTTTGACCATTTATAGAATAGGCGCAACTATTCAGATGTATAAAACAACGTAGTTTTAGTATTAACAGAACCAAAACTACGTAGTTTTAGACTAAGTAGAAAAAGGCGCGACCAAAACGACATAGTTTTGGGCCGCCCGTTCAGACTTATACCCTTTCAAATACCGCTTCTCAAAAATGACACAGTTTTGATAGTATAATAATAAATACCGCTTATCAAAACGACACAGTTTTGATAATTCTCAAAACGACACAGTTTTGATAATTCTCAAAACGACACAGTTTTGAAATAGAATTAAATAAATAAAATTTAATTAAAAAATTTAAATAAATTTTGTCTAAGAAATTATATACAGGACCCAGACCCACGTGCCTCGTGTCTTGTGCCTGAGCCAGCCAGCCACGGATGGACAGAGACAGAAGATGGCATGGCGCGTGTGGGTTCAAACCTAGCCTTGGCTAGGTCCTCTCCCTTCCACAAAAGTGGGGTGCCCCTTGGGGCCCAAACCCAAGAGCACTTTCCTTGTATATAAACATATAAAATATTTAATTCCTAACCTCTGTGGGACTTGGTTTTTCCCACATGTATTTATTATCTTTTATCATGATCTTTGGGAGTTAATATATCATTCATTACTCAATGGATTAGAACACATTAATATATGGAATCATTAAAATTAATTAATGACACCCATATTAATTTAGGCTCAAATTCCAACAAAGTGAGCATTTGTTTTGCTCACTCTTGCATATATATAATTATTGCAGCCAAGGTTGAGAAGGTTGACGAACCTACCACTAGAAAAGGGAAAGGAAAAATGAACAAGTGTTGAAGACTTGTAATTTATGTTGTTTCATGATGACAGAATTTATTTTAAATGATGTGATGTAACTATTTTAATTTTTCCGCATTTGATGTATGTTAAAGGTTAGATAACCAGAGAGACTTATTGATTTAATTATGTAACCCTTTTAATTGGAGGATTTATTGTCTAAATTTTATTATATTTGGGTAGTTAGATATGATTGAATGGAAAGTGAACAACAAGTCTTGTGGGAATGAAGTACCCACATTTGGGGGTGTCATAATGGTAGTATAAAACCTCTGAGTAGTGGGATTATAACATCGGTATCCTTTTTGGTGTGTACCATACCCTAGAAACACACATTGAAGAGCACATGGATCCAATTTGGTACGTTGATTCTTTGGAAGGTGAACATATGCCACACAACCAAATATCCTAGGAGGTTGCATTAGAATAGATGGTAGTGAAACAAATTCGGACATAACTTGCAGAGGAGTCCTAAACTTTAAAAGTTTAGAGGGAAGGCGATTGATGAGGTGCACAGTAGTGGTGACTGCATCTGACCAATGGTGAGCTAGAATATGGGCATTCAGAAGGAGAGCCGAGCCATTTCAAGGATGTGCCAATTTTTCCGTTTGACGACTCCATTTTGCTGTGGAGTTTAAGGACATGACATCTCTTGAATGAGACCATGTTTCTGAAAGTAGGTTATGAACTGATGATTTACATATTCCCCACCATTATCCGAGCGAAGGACTCAAATTGAAGAGGCAAATTGTGTCCGAACCATAGCATGGAATGACTGAAAGATACTAAATACTTCATCCTTATTTTTCATTAAATAAAGCCAGGTCATTGATAAGTGATATTTTTACTCACTTATTATATTTTAATCCATACGAATTGTGCCCACCTCGAGTACATTTCATTTTGTTTTAGTTGTATTTCATGTTATTTTGCATTGCATATACTTAAAACTCCTTTTGGTGAATAAGTGCAGGAATCGGCTTCATTTTGGTGGAATTTGAGGTATCGGTGAGCGGATGCGTGAAGGCTAGTTGAAAGCGAGGATGTGCATGGCATGGGGGGTACAATGAGGCATGGAAATCAAGCAAGCATGAGGATTAAAAAGCAAGTAGCCAGTAGAAGAAGGTGAAACCAGACTCGGGAATCAGTAGATTACCATGCTATGGTCAACATGGCAAAGATATCAGTCATCTGCATACCGCCATGAAAGTACTGAGCTTTACATGGGAACCTTCTGCAAGTCAAACGCCCACGAGGCAAGGGCCGCGATCATGAGAGACTCATTTCATTGCTACCGATGAAAATATGTGAGCTGCCGACCGCCCGAGAGGACGCGTCTGGTTTGGTCTGAACCTCTCATTGTGAGTCTCAGCTACCATGAGCCGAAAAACACTAGGGACCCAAGCGACATCGATCGTCAGTAATTTGTTTTATTTTTATTTCTCAACTTAATGATGTGTAATGTGGTATAAAACTATTCTGACGTGTGTCAGAGAAAATGACCAGACTTTTATTACGTAACTTTCATAGTAGAAACGAGGGTTTACACCTTGGGAGAGATTCCAACGTAGGAGAAAGCCATAACTTCTATTTTTCTCTACTTCTTCTTGAAGATCTCTGTCATCGTGGATATTAATTATTATTTATGGGAATTCTTTGTGGATTCAATAGTTAATCATTGGTTTCTATTCAACGATTGAGTTTGATCATTCTAACTTTCTTCCATTCGTTTGTTTATTGATCATGTTTAGCCTTGATCCCATAATGGTTTTTTGTTCCGTCATGAACTAAACTCCATTATGGGATCATAACGGATTTTAATATGTAATTTGGTTGCACATCTAAATGTTAGATTTGTTTTGCATATCATATGGATCATCTATCATGGTTGGTTTGTATGTTTGAATGACTGATAATCTTCATGTTAGTATTTGTATGGAATTGGAAATGAACATATGAATATGGATGAAATCATGATAGCATGCTGAATATGGGGATTGCATATTTTGTGAAATGATAGGAATATACTGCTTTTTGCCGTATGAGCTAGAATAAGGGTTGTGCTTAAAATCAATAGGATTGTAATCACAAGATAGGAATATGGTAATTGTGATGGTATTGGTGATCATATAGATTCTAACATCTGTAGATGATATGTGAGTTGGTTATAGTGCATTGGGAAATGGTTATAACTCACTTTTATGCCCTTGGCTATTATCCTGTGATATGTGAACACTTTTTGCATGACATATGGCGATTGAATGAAATATTGAATGAAGTTATTATCCCATTGTTTCCACATCATATTTAATTCATTTATATTCTTATTTTTAGTTGGTAATTATAAATGATTCAAATCAACAATTAAGTTTATAGTCTTAGCATATAAATATAGTGAGTTAATTAATGCATAGTATTCTTAAGTTAACAACTTTCTCTGTGGGATCGATACTTTACTTACTCTATATTACTTGTTGACCCTTGTATACTTGCATGAGTTAGAGATCTTTTATAAGAACTATAAGAGAGGGAACAAGTTGGTGTCGTTGCCGGGGAAAGGCGTTAATTTAGATAATTATCAATAGTTTAAAGCTGTATTGTATGACTTAGACAATTCTGTTCATTTCTCATTTCTATTTTTATTTTGTTTTTGGTTACAGGTGCTTGTAGAAATTTTATGCACACGCGATCCTCCAACTCAGAGTTAACACCAGACAAGCTAATATAAACGGAAAAGGTTGGAAAGCGAGTGTGCGGATAAATCTGCAAGAGCAGTTAGAAAGCATTACAGTCAATATGGCAGAAGAACAAAGGATTGATCCAAGAGAAGAGCATCGGGCTCTAAGGGAATATTCCATGCCGAACATAAATGAATTATAGTCTAGCATAGTCAAACTGGCGATAGCAACAAACACCTTCGAAATAAAAACGGGCACTATTCAGATGGTGCGTAAGAATTGATCTGATTTTGGGGTGTTGCTATGATGATCCGAATGAGCACCTATTAAGCTTCATTGAGATTTGTGACACATTTAGATATAATGGTGTGACAGAAGATGCCATCAGACTACGGGTATTCCCATTTTCATTGAGGGATAAAGCAAGGAGTTGGTTACATTCTTTGCCGGCTGGATCGATTACTACATGGGAGGATTTAGCACATAAATTTTTAGCCAAGTTTTTCCCAATGGCTAAGACTGCAAAGATGAGGACAGCCATATCTCAGTTTGAGCAACAACAGGGTGAATCCTTATATGAAGCATGGGAAAGGTATAAGGAGATGCTTAGAAGTGTCCACATCATGGGTTTTACAGATCGGCCGGTCATTAATTCATTTGCTGATGGCTTGGGATGGCAGTCCAGACCGATTGTAGATGCAGCCGCAGGAGGGGCATTATGGGCAAAAAGCTATGATGAGGCCTATACGCTTATCGAGACAATGGCCGCGAATGACTATCAGAATCCTACAACTCTGATGTCTCAACCCAAAGTTGTAGGTATATTAGAGGTGGATGCGATTACACAGCTATCGGCACAAATGGCAGCCATGGCTAAGAAAATAGAGACGTTGGCAGAGAGTAAAGTGAAGATGATTGCTTTTGTTTGTGAGATTTGTGCAGGGTCACACTCCACGCACCAATGTGCTATCACTCGAAGCGATTCAAGATGTAAACTCCTACTGTAAAGGACCAAGACCAATTCCAAAACACATACCACCCCAACAACCATGAATCATCCAAACTTCAATTTGGTCTAACAACCAAGGACAACAACAAAATCGGGCCCAATCGAATCAACAGTTTCAACAACAACAAGACAACCACGGTTTATACCGAAACCACCATTTCCACCGGATTTACTCAACAAAGCAACAACACCACACTCCAGCTGCATCACATCCAGAGAAGAAATCAGAAGTGGAGGAGATGATGTTGAAATACATGGCAAACACCGAGGTCATGATCAAAAGCCAAGCAGTGGCTATCAAGAATTTAGAGACGCAAATGGGGCAAATGGTGACCATGCTTACTAATAGGCCCCAAGGTGCTTTGCCAAGTAACACAGAGAAAAATCCTAGAAGAGACGGGAATGAGCAGTGTCAAGCAATAACATTGCGATCTGGGAAAGACTTGACAGTATCTGCAAGTCGCGTGCCCACGCATGATACCACTAAGGAGGCCATGCGGCCGCTCGATACAGAGAAAGAAACTGAGGAGGATAAAAATCTGGAAAATTATGAGGTTCAGCGAAACGAAACGAATAAAGTAGGTTCAGAAGAGAAGGTCAAGAGTCCACTACAACCACTGCACCCTCGAATACCATATCCGCAAAGGTTAGCAAAGCGGAAAGATGACAAGCAGATTCAAACAAGTTTTTAGAGGTCTTCAAAAAGTCGCAAATCAATATACTTTTGTCAAGCATTGGAACAAATGCCAAGCTACGCAAAGTTCATGAAAGGTATACTGTCAAGGAAGAGGAAATTAGTTGAGTTTGAAACGGTAGCTTTAACAGAAGAATGCAGTGCAGTGCTTCAACATAAGTTACCTCCAAAGCTGAAAGATCCGGGTAGCTTCACAATTCCGTGCACTATTGGGAAGATGGAGTTTAACAAGTGTTTATGTGATTTGGGAGTAAATATAAATTTGATGCCACTGTCAATATTCAACCAGTTGGGATTATCGGCCCCGCAACCAATGAACATATCATTACAGTTAGCAGACCGGTCCGTCGTATATCCATGGGGAATTGTTGAAGATGTATTGGTTAAAGTGGATAAGTTCATCTTTCCTAATTTGATTTTATCATTTTAGATTTCAAGAGGATAAGAATATACCGATCATACTAGGAAGACCATTCTTGGCCACAAGCGGTGACTTCCATAGATGTTCGTAAAGGGAATTAACTATGTGTGTACAAGATCAGGAGGTTACATTCAACGTCTTCAACGCAATAAAGCTCCCAGCTGATGAAGAAGAGTGTTTTCTAGTTGATCTGGTAGATTGAACCCGCAAGGATTGGATACACGACCCGAGAATAGATGACTCTCAAAGATATGTAACGGATGAAAATGCAGAGTTGAAGGTGGAGCCGTTGATGAAAGCCGAAGTGATCAAATTTCAGGGTGCCAGGGACATCAAGGAAGGCACCACACTTATTGATATGACGTGAGAAGTTCGAGACAGTCAAGCTAATTGACTATAACTTAGCGCTGGATGGGAGGCAACCCATCAATTCTTCACCCAAGAATTTAATTATTGTCGTTATTTCCTTTTGATTATTTTAGTTAGTAGTTCAAATTCAGTGATAACGAGTTATGGGATAAGCGAGCGTATACACATGATATTAATGTCGCATAACACCACCACTATTATATGTCTTATTCATGTGAATTAATATCTGTGCAGGTACAATGATTAAAGAGCATCACCGATGGAAGAGTAAATCAAAGCAGATTGGCTGTACTTGGAGTCTCGCTACCACGCTGCGTTCAAACCCGATTAATCCACGAGCCTTTTAAGTCAGCGCTCGCTACCATGAAGCTTATCATCGCATCTGCATAGCCTTGCAGCGTCAGGTCCAATTGGATAAAAATAGTTCAAAACAGAAATTGGAATCAGTTGGACTCTTATGTGCGATACTAACAGAAGCGTCAATCTCTCACTCTCCCCAACTCACGTCACTACCTCTCTATCAGTTACAGATTGAGGCGTATTTCTCTCCCTCAAATCTCCACGATTTCCTCCACAATTTCGTGCTCATCCCCATCTCCTTCATGATATAAAGCTAGGGCTCTCTATTGGGATAACACAAACAAGAGTGAATTTCATCAGTTTGCAAATACATTCGTTCCTTCAGTAAATTCATTTGCGATCTCTATCTCCAATGGGTCCAAAGAGAATAAAGGCATCGTCATCCTCTTCATCTTCCTCTGACGGTCATGAGGAGGATATTTTTGATCATAGCAAATTTCTGTGTTTGGAGGCCCAACAGGAGTACTATCACATTGTCGCGAAGACATTCATCAAGGAAAGAGGATTTAGGCCAGAAGGTCAGGATGGGGAACTATGTGCCATGATTCGTGAATGAGGTTGGGCTGGACTGACTGCTGCACCCACGCCGATTCCCATGAGCATAGTTCGAGAGTTCTATGCTAATGCCAAAGCCACCATGAACGATACCTCTATGGTTCGTTGTACAGAGGTAAACTACCAACCCTCCACCATTAGAAATGTGCTGAGGCTCCCCGCTAGACCACCAGCAGGGGCGGCCAATTGGATCACGGGAGCTCATCAGGAAACAGACTTGGAGCAGATCATCGTAGAATTGTGCATTCCCGGATCCCGATGGACTTACAAAGTCGGTACGACCCAACCTCGCTTTTTTCCAGCAGCCGCACTAAATTGGTACGCCAAGGCATGGAATCTGTTCATTTGCGCTAAATTATTGCCATTATCGCATCAACATGAAATCACAGCAGAGAGCCATAATTACGTGGGGCATCATCATCGCGAATATATTGGACGTCGGGTATTTGATCCATCAAAACATTGTCAAGTATCGAAGGGAATTACCACCGGCAAAGATCCCACACGCTTCAAATGATAGCCATGTTATGTCCCGGCAAAGGGGTTAGTTAGGGCAATGAGCAAATGCGATATCAAGCCAAGATATCACGCACTCCACAATTACCAAATTTGAGGACTGGGCAGGTGGCGAGCCACATCCGCGCGGACGCAGATTCATTCTCCGACCCACCATTTCCGCACCAACCCAGCCACCTCAACAGCCCGATGAAGTAGATCCATCTACCCGTGAGCATCCTGTCTCTAGCGATCGACACCTCCGAAGGTTGGAGCGCAAAGTCGACGCATTGTATGACAATCTTGGAACTTTTTCTACGGGACTCACCAGGGCTTTGGACGAAGCATTCGCGCAGCAAGGAACCATGCTTGAATGGCCCCAGTTCGGAACCGTCGTGCCATATCCACCACTAGATTCACCACCCGAGGAGGGTGGTCATGCCGATAATTAGGGGAGTTTTTCTCGTACCCTTTACCTTCATTCAATGAGGACATTGAACATTTTAAGTTTGGGGGTATTGGTGTACTTGCATAGTAGTTTAGTTGCATTTTATTTTAGCATGTTTAGTTTAATTTTGCATGAATATGTGTTAGTTAAATTTTAGCATAAAATTTTTATTTTTTCTATTCATTGATAGTATGTTTAGTTTAATGTCTCACATAAATTCTTGCGTATAAATAGAAATTTTTGCCTAAGCCAATGATGATAGTGAATTGTGAACGATTTCAGAATATGTTGCATAACACAACGTGGATATAATGCTTTACACAATGCGATTCATGTGGCTGTTTATATGCTTTCGGTTTGCACAATTGTGTTCATATTCACTTGTAAGTCTAAGATGTGTGTCATGCATTGCTCAATAGAACATGTAGATTTAAAATGAGAAACATGAGGAAAGTGTTGTAGATTGTAGAGTCATTGAGGTGCAAATTTTGGGGAAACATGGGTATGTTGTGTATAAAAATATATATATATATATATATATATATATGCAATAACGTGACTAGTCTTAATTCGGGGCCCTAGCTACTTGAGTAAGTACGCCCGAGGGGATTGTCTCTACACCTAGCGCCCTAAGGTCTTTCATGGTCTGGGAGTCGTTGGTTGAACACTCGCTAAAGGGTAGCAGTGTGCCTAATGGATTGAGACATTGCACGGTCATGTGAAAAAAAAAAGGAAAAGAACAAATAGCAATAAACACCGCGGGAAAGTGCGAAATCGCCCTCGTGAGTAGTAATAAAGCAATAAACCCATTGTTGAGCCTTAGTTTGCGGTGATATGTTTAAACAGTCTATGTTGTATGAATATACATGAATCTTGATTTAAACTATAATTTTCTATTTGGAGCAGTGTAGGATATATAATCTTTGCTTGGATCAAGTTTCTGTGAACAACACACACACACAACATCTCTATAGCAGTCATGAATTATCTGAGTGTATGATGTTATGTCTATGGTTTGGTTTGAAACTATGTTCTGGAATCTGGATAGTTCACTGAGGTAATTTGGGCTGAAATTCTGTTATGGCTAAGATTATGTGAGACTAGGTTACATCTTAAAGTAGTTGCATAGTTTAGTAGTTACATTTTCAGTGTTCATTCATATGCATTGCTTGAGGGCAAGCAACAGTTCAAGTTTGGGGGTATTTGATAAGTGATATTTTTACTCACTTATTGTATATTAATCTATGCGAATTGTGCCCACCTCGAGTACATTTCATTTTTTTTTAGTTGTATTTCACTTTATTTTGCATTGCATATACTTAAAACTCCTTTTGGTGAATAAGTGCAGGAATCGACTTCATTTTGGTGGAATTCGAGGTATCGATGAGCGGATGCGTGAAGGCTAGTTGAAAGGCGAGGATGTGCATGGCATGGGGATACTGATGAGGCATGGAAATCAAGCAAGCATGAGGATTAAAAAGCAAGTAGCAAGCAGCAAGGTGAAACCAGAGATGGCAGTAAAGACAAAGGCGGACTTCGCGTGCGTCTGCATGAAATCAGAGCTTTACATGGGAACCTTCGCAAGTTAAGCTCCGTGAGGCAAGGGATGCGCGACCGCGAGAGACTCATTTCGCCATGAGGCATGAGCGCCTTCGGCCAAGGCAAGAGGACGCCCCTGCTTGGTCTCGAACTCTACTATGAGTCTTCATGATCATGAGCCGTAAACACTAGGGACGCGCATTTACGATCGATCTGTCGTAATTTGTTTTATTTTTATTTCTCAACTTAATGATGTGTAATGTGGTATAAAACGATTCTGACGTGTGTCAGAGAAAACGACCAGACTTTTATTATGTAACTTTCATAGTAAAAACGAGGGTTTACACCTTGGGAGAGATTCCAACGTAGGAGAAAACCATAACGTCTATTTTTCTCTACTTCTTCTTGGAGATCTCTGTCATTGTGGATATTAATTATTGTTTATGGGAATTCTTTGTGGATTCAATAGTTATTCATTGGTTTCTATTCAACGATTGGGTTTGATCATTCTAAATTTCTTCCATTCGTTTGTTTATTGATCATGTTTAGCCTTGATCCCATAATGGTTTTTGGTTTCGCCATGAACTAAACTCCATTATGGGATCCTAACGGATTTTAATATGTAATTTGGTTGCATATCTAAATGTTAGATTTGTTTTGCATATCATATGGATCATCTATCATGGTTGGTTTGTATGTATGAATGACTGATAATCTTCATGTTAGTATTTGTATGGAATTGGAAATGAACATATGAATATGGATGAAATCATGATAGCATGCGAATATGGGGATTGCATATTTTGTGAAACAGATAGGAATATACTGTTTTGTCGTATGAGCTAGAATAAGGGTTGTGCTTAAAATCAATAGGATTGCAAATACATGAGGAATATGGTAATTGTGATGGTATTGGTGATCATATAGATTCTAACATATCGTAGATGATATGTGAGTTGGTTATAGTGCATCGAAAATGGTTATAACTCGCTTTTATGCCCTTAGCTATTATCGTGATATATGTGAACACTTTTTTGCATGACATATGGCGATTGAATGAAATATTGAATGAAGTTAGGATCCCATTGTTTCCACATCATATTTAATTCGTTTATATTCTTATTTTTAGTTGGTAATTATAAATGATTCAAATCAACAATTAAGTTTATAGTCTTAGCATATAAATATAGTGAGTTAATTAATGCATAGTAGTCTTAAGTTAACAACTTTCTCTGTAGGATCGATACTTTACTTACTCTGTATTACTTGTTGACCCGTGTATACTTGCATGAGTTAGAGCTCTTTTATAAGAACTATAAAAGAGGAAACAGTCATCCTAGTGCAATCATCAATAAACAACACAAACCAACACACTCTAGAGATAGTAGGTAAAGGAGAGGGACCCCATACATCAGAGTGAATTAAAGCAAATGGAGTATCACTTTTATTCAAGCGTAATGGATAATTGGTACAATGACTTTTTTGCCAAAATACAAGCATCACAATGAAAATTTAACAAATCCATATTCGAGAATAAACCAGGAAATAAATGTTGTAAATACCCAAACGAATGATGACTTAAACGACGATGCCACAACCATATCTGTTGAATCTTGGACTTCTGAGAGGACACCTGGTGTGCATGACCCAGACTGAAGTCTTCCATGTAGTATAATCCCCCCTTCCTAGAACCACGCCCAATTATCTCCTTGGTGAGAATATCTTGAAGAAAACAAGAATTAGGATACATTAATGCCATACAGTTTAAATCTCTAGTAACTTGGCTCACAAATAAGAGTTTATGTGATAAGGAAGGAACACGTAGAGTATTTATGAACTGTAATGAAGGTGATAAAGTTACTGAACCAGCCCCTGTGACAGGTGAAACAAGTCCATTTGCATTAGCAATAATGGTCCACCGGGGAGGTGATCGATAAGTAAAATCTACAGGGTCAAATGGCATATGGTATGTGGCCCCTGAATCAAGAAGCCATGTAGCACTATCCAGTTCATTACCATAACTAAGCTGGGCATGACAAGAAATACCTAAGTATGGAGGAGTGGCAGTGACGTGAGGTAATTCATTCGAAGGAATGAGAGAAAGGTGCGGGTCAGCTGTAACCATAGCAGCTTTTCCTTGTACCACCATTAAACTGTGTTGTTTCTTTTTTTCTTGAAATTTAGGCCACTAATTAGGATACCCATGCAATTGGAAACAATTGTCACGGGTATGCTTATAGTTCCTACAGTGATACCATTTCACAATATTAGATGAAGATCAAGAATTTTTTGAGGAACCCGAACCAGTTCGGCCAGACCCTTGACTAAGTTTGAGACCGTGAGAAGCAAGCACGACTCCATCAGTGACTTCAGACTCAACCATATTCATCACCACCTAGCGGAGAACTTCTCCCCAAACATGGGCATAGGCTTGCTCCATAGAAGGAAAATGATGCATCTGCAGTACATCACTCCGGATATTATCAAGTCTATCGTCTAGACCATCCAGGAAAGCGTAGACTCAGTCCTCCTGAAGCAGATTATTGAAATTTTGTATATCAGTTGGGCAATCCATTGGATTCGATCTACGGAAGTCAATCTCACCCCATTATCCTTGTAAATCAGTATAGTACTTTTCCAAGGATCCACCACCTTGCCGGAGACGAGAAACATGTCACTTGAGTTCATATACCTTTGATTAATCTCCCCCATCAGAATAAGTTGTAGCAACTACATCCCATACATGTTTAGCAGTCGAAAATCGAATGAAATTACTAATTAGAGTCGGGTCCATGGAGTTAATTAACCAACCTTTGACAATTGCATTGTCCATTCGCCACTTCCGGTAAGATATATCAGTCGAAGATGGAGAAAGTAATTCTCCATTGATGTAGCCCAATTTATCCTTCCCAGAGATATATATCTCCGTCACCTGGGACCAGAGAGCAAAGTTGGAACCATCCAACTTAATTTCGATTGGGACAGTGGCAGGTTCTGGAAAATTGGTTGGTGTTTGAGCCTTGGACAATGCTTCTGCCATCTTGGTTGTAAATAGGTCAGAAAGGATTATGTCTGGGTAGGTATCACCAGATTCGGGAGGGGTAATCAAGTCTCCCATCTGGATGTTTGGGTCTCCCATCTTTGAGAGGTATGTAAGGTATGTAATCAGTAAGTATTATGAAACTAGTTTGTACCATAAATTGATTCTGCTTTGATACTATGACAAAAAGAACATTTTTTCTATATATCTTTTTCTACAAATATTACAGGTATAAATAGAGATATTTGACTCTATTTTTGGACAGTTACATAACTCAAGTCTAGGATCATGGATGAGATCCTTTACCGTTAATAGAAGGAATCATATTTACATCTCCACTATAATCCATCTCATTTGTCTTCTAATCTACAGTTCATACCAACAGTTCTTTCTCACATGAAGGTGAGACCCACTGTATGCTCATGTGATAGAGGACCAAGTGGAAACATCAAAAATACATGTGGAAATATCAGTTCCCTTAACTAAACTCTTTATTAGTGAAAGATTTACTTATTTTTGCACTCTCTCTCCCTCTGCATCCTCTATCCTGTTTTCTGGTCGGACAACCTAGAGTCCTAGACTTTCATTCTGTCTCGTTAAATTTTTTTGCAAAAGAAGATGATTATATTAATGAAGAGCCATCTAGTTGAAAGTTACAGTCCTTTTACTTTTTATCCTAGTCAACCCAACCAAACCTTATCTAGTAACTCAAAGGAACTATAGTACACATGTGTTAGTATGTTGTTCAGATATCATGTTAGTAAAAGCTTGGCAATGATCTTCACTTTTAACTTGTACTACAAAGCCACAAAGAATCTCAAAATATCTAAACTACGAAGCTATTAAATACATCCATGTTGTAATTTAAATTATAGCACTTATAAGATCGATTCATGTGGACACCTTCTAGTTAATATCTGAATTCACTCGATCTAGGCATTTGTATCTTTATGTTTCTCATTTGTGTGTTTATGTTGCCCATTTATGTCTTTAGGACCTTTAGATATTATCATTGTCAAATTTAACCATGTTTGGGGGGGGGGGAGTTGCCCCTCTCCCTCTCCATAATTTAACCATGTTGGGGGGAGGGCGAGTTGCCCCTCTCCATCTCCATCTCCAGACCATAATATAGTATTGGACATATTCATCTTCCCATAGTTTCCATAAGTGTTTTTATTGTGCAGTAGACCGTTCTTTATTAAACAAATCCACTAATTTCAAGGAAATGATAGGCACTCCAAACAAGATAATAAACAGTTGTCATTTCAAGCCACATCCCATCAAAAACCATGTGGGTAACATAATAATTACATGTCACATAAATTCTATAAATATTTATCATCCTGTTAGACCCAAGAAAATTATTTAGCTGAATTCTGGCAATTTGAGGAGCCAGAAAACCTCCACAGAAGCACATAGCCAATTGAGATTCAAATGAAGAGATTTATTCATAATACTCAGGCCTTTAATAGGCTTTACAAACTTGTAAAGAAATAGGAAATAACTGACCCACTACTTACAAATAACAACAACTGACCCACTACTTCCAAATAACAACTCACATACTAAATCATGGCCATTACTGAAACAGACTTCAACAACCACTTGACTTAGTCTAGACCCAGCTTAATTAAAAAACATGCATAATCTAAAATACCCTTTTAACAATTAAAGAAATTCCCTAGCTTTCTTAGCCCCAAACATTTTTGCTTGTAACATAACCTTTCCCTTCAGAAGAACTCACCCACGAGTTCGGGATATGTCATGCGCAGCTCCTCTGCATCAACCCATGTATCATCTTCCTTGTTAGCTCTTTTCCATTGAACCAAGACTTTAACTGCTGCACTATTTCCTTTTTTCTTGAGCCTTCTTTCTAATATTTTCTCTTGTTCAGGGGCCATTGTGCCACATTCCATCAATGTTGACATACTAGGGTTAGAATTTATCTGAGTTCTAATCTTCTTCTTAAGGCAGGAGATGTGAAATACGGGGTAAATCTTGGATTCTTTGGGTAAATCGAGCTTGTATGCAACTTTCCCAATTTTTGAGTGATCTGGAATTTCCCAAAATACATTGGGGAAAGCTTCAAGCTTTTTCTCGTTGTAACTGTCGTCTGTCTATAGGGTCTTAACCTCAAATAGACCCAATCCCCCACGCTGTATTCCCTTTATGTTCTCTTTTTATTTGCGTATAACTTCATTCTCGTTTGATCTTCTTGCAAGTTTTCTCGTGCCAAAGTAGGGATGAAATCTCGGCTTCTCATTTCATCTTCAACTGCTTGGACTTCCGTGGTTCCAGACTCATATTGGAGGAGACGTGGTGGCTCTTGTCTGTATACTATCTCAAATGGAGTAAACCCTATGGAAGAATACTCTGATGTATTATATGTCCACTCAGCTAAAGCTAGCCAACTGGCCCATTCTTTGGGTCTATCACTGGTAAAGCACCTGAGGTACCCTTCTAACCATTTGTTCATTACCTCTTTTTACCCGTCTATTTGATGGTTATATGCCGAACTCATTAGCAGCTTGGTTCCACTTAAATGGAAAATTTCATTCCAAAAGTTTCTTGTGAATATTGCATCTCGATCACTGACTATGCTCTGTGGTATGCCATGTAATTTGAATATGTTTTCCATGAATGCCTTTGCTACCGTTTCTACTGTACATGGATGTGCCATTGGTATGAAATGACTGTACTTGTTGAACCTGTGATTGAGTGAGTTTTATACCTATGAATCAGATCTAATTAGACTTGGATTATTTTTAATCTCTATTTTTTTGTTCATTTCATACATTTTATGTTATTTTGTAGGGTATGACACTACATTGGTATGAAGAAGCAAGGAAAAACAATTCGAACATCTTTTGGACTAAAATATGCAAGAAAATGCAAAAAATGAAGATTACAGGGCTTTTAACAACAAGTTGGATTCGTTTTCTTAGCTTAGAACTTGGATTTCATTGTAGATATACTTCTTATCTTTCTGGAACATCTTGAATCGTCCCAATCAGAGTTCATATGAAACAGTTATAATCTTTTTAGCAACACAGACCAAAGCTCAGAGTTATCATGCTTGCCATTTTCATAACAGCCACTTCAAGTCTAATTTTGACTTTGCTCTGGCCAGGATCTATTAAATCTCAAAAAAAGAAAGTTTTAGATCTCGTCGAGAGATTCGGTTTGATAGGTAGAAGTCCCCGTAACTCATCCCAAATCAACTGTTATGGCCTTTTTAGCAAAGGACGTCGCAACAGAAAATTGATCGGCGCGGGGCGCGCCAAGAATGTACTAGGACCGGCGCGAGGCGCACCAATCCATCAGATTTTCTTCACCTCTAGCGTGGGGCGCACCCAAAATGGTCTAGGAGCAGCGCTGGGCACGTCGGACGTTGGGGAGAGAGCTGATTTGGGTGTAATGTTGTCCAATTGGAGCTAGAATAGGATTGTTAGTTGCCTAACTTACTAGGGTTTCCATTAGGACTATAAATACTTGATTATAACTTGGATTCTAGAGTATTTTGGGCTCCAAATCATTGAGAACCATCTTGTGGAGACTTGGAGATTGCATTGGAGAATATTGAAGGCAAAGATTGAAGCTTGGAGATTGGAGATTCCTCGACATAGTTTTTCTTCTTCTCTTAATTTCATTATCTGTACTTATGATGCTATTTAATTTTGATCTTCATGTTTCTATTATGATGATGAACTAATTTTCCAATTAGGGGTACAATAGAACCTTTTGTGATGCAATAATTCAACTATATTTATTCTCACTTATTGATCTTATTGAGTTGATTATTATATTTTGGGTTTGATTAAATAATTGTTTGGCCAATAAAACCTGATATCATTAATGGAATTGAAAGAGGAAATCTTAGATTAGATCTGAATATAATAACACATGAATTTGTTGATTCTTCTTAAAGATAACATAACAATGTATAAGACGAAAGTACTTGTATGTCATGCGTAACTTTGTTAGGAGTTTGTGCTTAAAGAATCTATTTTAAGTGTCTTGCACGAAAGTAGCAAAATAACTGAAATATGTCTTTTTATTAAACATTGAAAGATGTCAGTAAATTGATAAGCAATCCTAGTTAGCAACTTATTGGATTAATTAAGTGGGAATAAAATAAAGAGATTATTGCAAAATAATTGGAGAAATTATATTCCTATGTTTTAATCATTCGGTAATCAATATTTGTCAATTTAATTAGTTCTTAATTACTTTTTTTTAATTAACTTTCACAAATCAATTGGAGTGACTATTTAAGTGGGTTAAATTGTTAGAAGCGTGATAATTAGAATAATTGTTAGTAACTGTTGTCTGTGGGTTCGACAACCTTTCTTATTACTTTATTACTTGATTGACCGTGTGCATTTGCGCGTATTTATCATTATATAAATCAGACAACATCTATCTAATATCATCATGATTACATTGTATCCCTTAGACATAGGTAACCCCTCTATGAAGTCCATACTAATATCCACCCATACTTTACTTGGTATTAGCAGTGGTTGCAAACCCCCAGCTGGTTTGAGATTTTTTGTCTTGTTTCTTTGGCATACCTCACATTCTCTAATGAATTTTCTGATGTCCTTTCTAATGTCATGCCAAAAGAATTCCCTCTTGATCCTGGAGTGAGTCTTCTGTGAACCAATATGCCCACCCATGGGGCTGCTATGGAATTGCTGCATGACTTACTCTTGCTGCACCTTTAGGGTTCCCAAGTGTAGCCTCCCTTTGTAGAATAAGAACCCTCCTCTGAGCTGGTACTTGAGGAGATCAAGATCACCTTGATTGTAGCGGTTGAGTAACTATTGCAACTGGGGATCTTGGTGGTATAATTGATGGAGTCCTTCCCAGTAATTAACAGTAGCCATGCTGATGGCTTTGGCTTCTCCATGATTAATCATGGTCCCCTATGGTTCTGAATTATTCCCCTGGTGTAGTAACCTAGAGAGGGCGTCTGCTGCCTTATTTCCTTTGCCACTTCGATATTCTGCACTAAAGTCAAAGCCTAACAACTTTATTATCCACTTTAGTTGAAAAGGTGATCTAACTTTTGCTCCAAAAGGTGCTTCAAAGCTTACTGGTCATACCTTATTTAAAATTTGTGCCCCAGCAGATAATGCCTCCATTTCTGAACCGCCAACACAATAGCCAAAAATTCTTTTTCATAAGTGGATAAAAACAATTTTTTACCTTTTAATGCTTGACTTAAATAAGCTAGATGCCTCACTTCCTACATTAAAATAGCTCCCAACCCATTTCTAGAAGCATCACATTCTACCACGAATATTTTGGAAAAATCTTGTAAGACAAGAATAGGAGGGTCACCATGGATGCCTTTAATGCTGAAAATGCTTTGTTGGCCTCCTCACTCCATTTAAAGGAATTTTTCTTTAATAAAGCAGTTAGAGGGGCTGAAATACTTCTATAGCCCTTTTCAAACTTCCTGTAATAACCTGTTAATCCCAAAAATCCCCTTAGAGCTTTAAGATTCTTAGGTTCATGCCACTCCATCATTGCTGTAATCTTTAATGGATATGCTTTGACTCCCTCTTTGGAGATACCATGGCCCAAATACTCCACTTCACGACAACCAAAAACACATTTTGAGGCCTTAGCATATAGCTGATATTGTCTCAAAACTTCTAAGACAAATTTTAGATGCCCTAAATGTTCTTCAGCTAATTTACTATACACAAGTATGTCATCAAAAAAGACTAGCACAAGTTTCCTGAGATATGGCCTGAATATCCCATTCATCAACCCTTGAAAGGTTGACGGAGCATTGATGAGCCCAAAGGGCATCACTAAAAACTCATAATGCCCCTCATGTGTACAAAAGGATGTTTTAGGCACATCTTCAGGATTCATCCTGATTTGATGGTAGCTTGATCGCAAGTCAAGTGTAGAAAATAACTCAACACCATTAAGATCATCCAATAACTCATATTTATTAGGAATTGGAAACTTATCTTTGATGGTATTTTTGTTGAGAGCTCGATGATCAATGCATATACGCCCAACCTTTGGCTTGGTTGGATGATCTCAGCCTTAAGCATTTCCTTGACCGACTTCCCAATTTCTTCTTTCTGATAATAGGGGTATCGATAAGGCCTAACACATGTTTGCTTAGCTACTTCTTGGAGTTAGGTCTGGTGGTCGTGACTCTTAAGGGGTGGGAGTCCATTGGGTTCAGTAAACACTGTTTTGAATTCATTCAAAATTGCTTATATGGAAAGCTCTACTGGTGCTCCTCCTGGACTGTCACGAATCTCCATAAACTATAGCCATAATCCTCTTCTTTCTACAAGGGCAGCCTTGCTCAATCTATATTCTTCTTCTATGGCCTTCTCGGGTAACCTCAAGCCCTGCAGAATTAAATTCTCTCCTTCCACAAAGAAACGTATACTTAAATCATTAAAATTCCACTGAATAGTTCCCAAACTTCTTAACCAATCTACCCCTAACATAACATCATACCCTCCTAAGTCTAATAAAAATAGATTGGCTAAATTTTTTTAGTTTTGCATCTTTAAAGGAATTGTGACGCCCCCAAATCCGGGTACTTGAAACTCGTACTTGGTGTTCCATGATAACATTCATTCAAACTACTTAATATATTAATTAAGTATAAATATTATATCAAAGTTGTCTATTTCCCAGTTACGATAACCTTTAAGTCATTCATTATATATGATAAATAGTAAATTATCATAATACATAGCTATAGTTCTTACAAATAACACAATATGATCTATCCCTTCAGCTTTCCCTTTCCTTTGTCCTTGCCAGAACTTTCTGGTCGATCAAGCTTAGATGAAAACATTTAAATTTAAAGCAAGAATGAGCATTTAATTGCCCAGCAAATAATATCAATTAATAGACGTTAGTTGAAAGAAATAAATATTTTCTTTGAACTATACTTCTACAACGAATCAATAGTTGTGAAGTAAACTGAAAAAATACTGCTCAACATATCAGATCATTTACATTTTTGAAACTATGTACTGACTATGAATGTTTAGCGGTTAATAGACCATGAACTTTCATTTTTAATTTTTTGAAAAGGTTTGTACATAAAATCTTATGCAAACCGTCATGACTTAAAGACACGTTGAGTGATCAACCCATATGCCCTGTATTGATCAACACTACATGTTGGAACGATATTTACGTTCATCATAACCGTCTTTGGCACATAAAACTTTTCCAATTTCGGGATGTTCATACTTAGTCTGGAGTCCAATCCAAAATAATTTAGTTGGACGACTCTTATCATAAACAATCATGTTCAACGATATATTTCAAACTATGTCTAGCCGAGTCAAATAGCTTAGACATCTTTAAATCATGTATAATACCGAAATTCAATAGTATGTATCAACACTTGTTCAAATACAACCATTATCAAAGTGAGGACACTTGCATAACCAAACTTATCTCATAACGAATAGAATAAATCGTGATCATATATGGATCACATGAAGACAATAATAAGATACTTGTAAACAATGAACGAATAACAATTATCATTATGGATGTGAATATTCAACAATAATTATTCAAGAACATGCTTTGAAAACTAATAATTTAAGTGTGAGTTAAGTAAACTTGCATTGTTATAGATCTCTTGCATAGAGTAGAGATACTTGCACAATAAAAAAGTATAGAAACTTGCTTACAAAGATCCATTTCATAAAGTAAATGCAAAGGTTAAGATACTTGTCTTGATTGCTGCTTACTGCTACAAAATTTAATGACTTCTTTTGAAAGACCTATCATTAATAAGATTGATCTAACAATTAGCATCACATATCTCGCTTATTATACCATTATTCCATGATAATTTATCTAACATGTAATCACATAATCAAACACCTTAAATCTTTAATAATATTATTATCCTTTGATAGTATTTCAATCACTAAACCATATACATTAAGGTTTAACACTTACTCTTTTATTTTATAAGTTCTTCTTTAAAATCTAATAAGTTAAATACTAATCAAGTAAACTGTATTATTGAAACAGACCAATCCAGCAACCTGGATTATCCAAACAGACCAATCCAGCAACCTGGATTATTCAAATAGACCAATCCAACAACCTGGATTATCCAGACAGACCAATCCAGGAACCAGATGGCCAATCTAGCAAACCAGATTGCAATCCAGCAAGCTTGATTCCAATCCAGCAAATTGGATTCAAACTGAATTCCAATCCAGCAAACTGGATTCAAAATAGATTTCAATCCAACAAATGGATTCCCTTATCTTATACTATATATAGTTTATTGAATGTCCCATCCTATAACTACATTTAAAATAACTTTATTTCTCTATATAATTCATTTTAGTCTTCCGTTTATTATTAATTATTTAATAATATAATATTCTTAATCTTTTAATAATATTTTAGTCTAATATTATTAATTACATTAATAATATTTTATCTAATATTATTAGTCATTTAATAACATTTTAATCATTTACTAAATCAGTAAACAAGTTATTATAATTGTTTACACTTTACTAATTAACTCATTTACTCATCTTAAAATGTCATAACCATATTATCTCATCACAAATGACCATATTACCTTTCAAAAATTTGTATATGTCATATTTTGGGTTTCCAAGACATAAAATCTTATTTCCCAAGTTTTCAACATTACATAATTAATTTAATTTATTTATCCATAATATCATCATTTATATGAAAAATACCAAAACATCTCCAAAACTATTTCTTTTATGGAAATAAACAGTATATGATCCTTTTATGAAAATATATTTTTCCTGGAGTTTTTAAAATTCATTTATAATATTTAAATAGTCCAAAATAGTCAAATCTTGCTATATTTATCATAAATCAATACTGTGTCCAACAATTCTGAAATTTATAGGGTATGTTCCTGACATATTTATATATACTTCCAATAACAATTTCATAATTTTTGGAGTTACCCATAAAGAGTTATTCCGATGTATTCTTAAAAGTAGTCCTTGGCCGTAAAATCTATAACTCTCATTCTACATGGTCAAAAATTCCCAAATTTCTATAGGAGTCTCATAACTTATCATAGTATCACCAAAAGTTTTTCGACATTTTTAGAGTAGAAGAAACGGACAAAACAGTCCCTGGTAGCTGTTGGATAGTAGCTATTTTCCTCTTTTTTCCACTTTTCTTTATCTGGACTGTTTTGACCAAAACATCCACCATAACTTGTAAACTCAATATTTTTGAGTGCTACCACTTGGGTTTACTAGTCAACTTATAGATCTAGTACCCCCCCTTTGACGGACTGCAAAAAAAAGTTGTAGATCTCAAGTTATAAGCTTACAAAGTAATAAAATTTCTTTTAGAGTTTTCTAGTTTTCAAAACATAACTTTCATTTCCTTACTTTAGATCTAACTTTTGATACACAAAAGGGTTAGATCTAAACATAAAACACTTATTAACATGTATGTCTAAGGTTTTGGAGTTTGAAACCATAGATCCAAGTTTTGATTAAGAATAATCAAAATAAAATTACATAATCTAGTTTAGGGTATACCTTTGCTTGATTTTCTTTCTCCTTCTTCCTAGGTTTGCTTATAGAGCTTTGATGGCTTATAAAACTCTCTCTCTTTTCCCTCTAAGGGGCTGCCGAAATCTCTCCTCTCTCTCTCTCTCTTGGTCTTGTTTTGTTTTGCTAAGTTATGATATGAGATGAGAGAGAAATTAAATGAATGGTTTTATTGTTTGGTAATTGTATATTTTTATTATGTTAGTAGATATACATTGTATCTATTATATCTCCCAGCACTCCTCTTTCTTATCTTTCCTTTGCTTGCAATCTTGGCCAAAATATTTATGGTTTAACATTATGATGACACATGGGCTAAAGTTAGTAAGAGTTGGTGAGTTTAAATCATTACATAACATGCCACATTCTCTCTCCCCCATTTGGCCGCCCCTCTCACTTCTTCTAGCTCATTTGTAAATTATCTTTATTGCTTTATTTGGCTTATCAAATGACTATTAAGTCCCTTCCAATTTGGGCCAAGCTTGGGCCACTAAATTAAATTGTTGGGCTCTCTAATTAATTACTTGGACCATATAAATTGATATAGTCCAATACTTTTAATTTTCTCTTATCCTAATCATTTAAGTAAGGTTTTCATTAACTCATTTGTAATTTAAATAATTACTCATGTACCTTAATTAGACTTGTTTTACTTAAGTTATAAAATTAACTAATTGAGATGTATAAAATAAATATCTTAAGGTTAGTATATATTTTAAATACTAACATTCTCCCCTATTATAACCCTTAGGTAAATACTAACGTTCTATATATAGCGACAGACCGAATCGTCGCCCGGTCCGTCGCTAAAGGGGAGTGAGCAAGGTGAGCTAGATAAAAGTAGCTTAAGATCCGGACAAAGATATATATATATATATATATATATATATATATATATATATATATATATATATATATATATATACACATATTACACAGTGAGATCAAGAGCATTCTCCTTAAATAGCATTCCTCATTAAATAGCATTCTTTTATTAAAACTAAATCGTTTTTGGAGGGACGCGGTGACATTTTTGTAAATACAATGCCACCTGTATTTACAAAAATACTACTAGCGCCCCTCCAAAACAACGTAGTTTTAATAAAAGAATGCTATTTAAGGAGGAATATTATTTAATGAGAATGCTCTTGATCTGACCGTATATATATATATATATATATATATATATATATATATATATATATATATATATTAGGTTACATAACTTTATTTTTAATTCACTTTATATACAAAATAAATGTATATACATTATATAATGTATATTTATTTAGCAACATACATTATTCCACATAATCCATAACACATTTATCATTTTGATAAATTCTTATCATATTTAAATACTCACATAATCATATAATCACTTTATATAATTCATATCAATAGTTAATCACTTAAAGATTATAAATCTTTTTAATTTACCATTCAAAATTAGCATGCAAGCTATGTTAATTCTTAACATAACTTATCATATTCTCCCTTAATCAAATTTATTAAGTTTCACCTTAGTTAACTTAAAATAAATAAATTAACTATTTTTCTTAATTCATATCGCATATGATCAAAATATTACGGATACCATTAATTATAATAATTAATAAAATAATAATAAACAAAATTCATTCGTAAAATATAGTTGTTTAAAATTTCCAGTCCTTACATTCTCCTCTCCTTATAAGGATTCCGTCCCCGGAATCACCATTACCTTACATTTAATTTTATGTTTATCCTTAGAGCTTTATTTATTAAATTACTACATTTTCCCATCCTTATAAGATTCTTTATTACGAGTCTAGAACTGCTGCGCGTCTTGATCTATAACTTGCGGTCTGCTTGCACCAATTATGGTAGTTACCAACGTAACTCAAATTCCTCCTTTAAAATCTGTTTTCAACGAGTTATTATTATATTATATATCTTTTCCTAAAATTGTCTTTCTTATGTCTATATTCAAGGGTTTCTAACGTTTACGTACTTATCTTAACAGACTCATGGTAAAGAAAATAGGTTATATCTGAATCAAGCATATATATTAATATCGTTGATCAGAATCGTACCTGGAACTCCATCACCGACTGCTATCATATCTTGAACCGTCATATTGAAGGTCCTTGCGGTTGGTTTGTTTTGTGGAGTTGGACCAGTTATTGATAACGTTCCACTGCTTTTCCCTGCATTCGCATTTCCCCTGTCTGCTCTCCTTTTCAAAACATCCCTCGCCATGTGATCTGTTGATCCACAAATGAAACAACCACTATTTTTTCTTGGATTGGGGCAGTTAGGAGAGATGTGTCGCTCCTGCCCGCACTTAAAACACACAAACTTCCCTTCCAACATTCCCCTGAATGATTTTTCCCACAATTTCCACACTATTCAACCGGCTTCCTTAAACTCCCCTGCCTATTATCCGCATTCCCAGAATTGTTCTACTTCCTTTTTCCACTGCTTCCTTCCACCTTAACAGCTCCTTCGACCTTAACCTTATTATTCTTTTCCTTATTGTAGAGACTCGTGTCCTCACTTCCTCCTTCGGCTATGATATCCTTTTCCAAGAGTGATGAAAAAGAATTAATTTGCAATACTGCCACCTTATTGTAGAGCCAGAGTTTTAGGCACAGCTCAAACCTTCTTGCCTTCCTTGCAAAATTAGCATGCAAAATTAGTACATACCACATGCATATAACTAATACACGAATTTAATGCACATTAAACATATTAACATGCAATCATCTGCATTTATTAATCTGCACTTATTTATTAATTTATCAGACTTTGCTAACCGTGACTTCAACATTTATGTAATACTATATTAACATGTAAAACTATGTATAAATATTTCAACAATCTAATTAGTTTCTTCAAAACTTGTTTTATAAAACAATTTCTTGTTGAAATATTTAAATCGCCTTTAAGAGTGCTTAGCTATCACCTAATACACTTGGCTTGCATTTAAAAATGAATGTGCCACATTTACTCATTTAGATATATTGCTAAATTTGATTCTGTTTCATTTATATTCTAACAACGTGAATGGATGAAAACTGGAACTATGGTTTTGTAAGAAAATTCCGGTTTTAAAACTTTCATATAAAAACAAATTACAGAATCAAATTAAACAAAACTATAATTACAGAACAAGTAAATTTGCTTTAAGATTGTTATCTGTAATATATAGTATTATTTAATATATATATATATAATAAAACAGAACATAATTTTATATATATATAACACAAAAAATATTAATGAATAAATCCGAGTCCTTTGAATTCACAAAGTCTCCTTAAAGCAAATTTATTCTCTCACAGGTACTAAGGATTGATTGAATAATTACTTCCCAAGATAAAATGGATTTCAATTCTTAATCTAGCTAACTCATTAAATTTTGCGGCATACTCCAAAACTGTCATATTTTCCTGCTTCAATTCTAAAATCTTAACCTCCATCCTGGCATGTATACTGGACGAGAAGTAATTCTCGAAGAACAGTTCCTTAAACCTAGTCCATGTCACCTCTCCTTCTCTACCCCTAGTTTAATTTTCCTCCCACTAGAAATTTGCCTCCCCTTTCATCATATAAGTAGCAAAAGTCATCTTTTGCTCCTTTGCTACCCTTGCAATAACAAAAGCATTTTCTATCTCCTTCACCCAAGTTTGGGCTTCTATAGGGCCAGTTGTCCCTCTAAACTCTGGCGGTCCTACTGCCTTGAAGTCTTTAAAGTTTGCCAATTGATTGTCTGGTTGATTTCTTGCAGCTAGTACTCAATTTTGCATGGCTTGAGCTAACATATTAGCAAAATTCTGTATTGGGTCTGGTTGCCCTCCAGTATTGTTAATAGATTTTTCTACTCTTTGATTTCAGTTTTGTCTTTTTGGCGGCATTATCTGGTTAAATAAAACCATAAATTATTCTTTATTTTTTTACATTCTATGCCTCATCATATAAGTGTTAACATGTAACACATAATTTCAAACTCAAACAATCATGTACTCAAAATTTTGGATTTTGAAAAACTATGTTTACGGTATTAACCAATTATCAGATAGACACCTACTATCTCAATAAAAAAACTTATTTCCTTAAATTCATATCCATTCAACTAATTCATAGTATTTTACATCGAATATCACATATCGTTATAAATATTCGTTATCCATTTGTGACAACAAAAGTCGGGAATCAGTGCTACAACATATACAAAAATTAAGAATATTGCATTACACACATATACTTATCATATACATATCATCGAACATACATATTCGAATAATATTGATCCTACTTAATTCCTACGCCTTCTCCTAATCTTGGACAACCTTTTGCCTGGTGACCTACCAACCCACATATAAAACATGCAACTTGCTTTGGATTGGGACAATGAGGAGAGATATGTCCCTCGTGTCCGCAATTGTAGCATACATTTTCCCCTTTCCTGCATACGCCTTCATGTTTCCTTTTACAGTTTGTACACTTTCCTATTTTTTTAAAGTCCCCTTGGTTATAATCAGAATTTCCTATATCACTCTCAATCATCTTTCTTTTCCCCTTTTTGCTTGGAGCTGTATACGATATGCTGCATTTGACTCCCATCTGATCAATTTGGATCTTCAGCTTATCTTCTTCTTCCATTATTTTGATTAATGCCTTTTGTAATTCACTATTTAATAGCCTTTCTATTTCCCATTATTAGAGTTTATGCCCTAGATGCCAATTATTTGATATAATTGCTTAACATTTTGATATTATATTTGATTGAATAAATGAATTGTTTTATTATGGTTTTATTTATTGTGTTATATAAATGTTAACGTAATAAAAGTCCTTAGAATAATGATACAAATTATATAGCTGTAAGTATGTGACTTGAACATGAGATTATATAATTATAATTAGTATCATTGTTACTGGGACAACAATGATACATTGAGACTAGTATGTGGATTGACTGATGACCAAATCTCATTGGTCATAAATATATAATATATTGAATCAATGCATAGGTACATGTTAGAGAACGATGTACTGGACAGACCCACCATGAGAATTCTACGTGGAGCATTATGCAAAGTGTCATTAGCGATTCTCATAGTTACAATGATGTAATGATCCTCCGACCTGAAATCAGTATATTACTACACGGGAATTTATGTACTTTGATATCATCAAAGGTCACCTTTTATAGGGTGGACAATAAAGGTGATTATTGGGCACATCTTGAATCGTGTGAGGAATATGCGTGATCTAGATGGAATTTAACCCTCCTATATATATTAGGGGTGATATCCATAGGCCTCTTGATTGAGTAGGACTATGAATTGCATGGTCATGCTCAAATAGTGATTTGTTTCATATAGTCTACTCATTGATCAAGAAAACTCAGATTAAATTATGAAGAGTATGACACATTCCATGACTCGAGTTTAATCTAGGATGTCAAGGTTAAAAGGATTAAATTACATTGAAACATTGGTCACAAAAAGGTTGCATCGAATCATCGATCTTATTATTACTTGGGTAGCAGTGATGCATTACTAGATGTCGCTCACTATTTATAATTTTATAATATGATTTTAAAATTATTGCCAACGTAATAATAACCTATGTGGTCACACACATAGTAACGTAATTTAAAGGGAATTAATTTAATTATAAGATTTAAATATATCAATATGATTGATAGTATTTAAATCACAAATTTAAATTAAAAGGATAATTTGGATATATGTATATTAATTAAGTAAGACTTAATTAAGATATAATATATAAATTCGGATTTTATAATTGAATTAGGTTTTAATTAATTATTTTGGACTGCTATATATACGATATATCAGCCATTCCGTAGGGATGATTATAACCTAAAAATCCTAGCCGATCTTAGAGAGAGACTAGAGAGAAATTTTTTGAAAATCCTAATCCTTGGTGGCTAGTACCGCAGTTCTCTTCACTGCAGATCGTGTGAAGATTCGCAAGGCATTCGTGTGGATACCGTAGAGGTGCAGTTCTGTTGGATTGCGTTGGAGATTCTAAGTGGTTTCAGAGATTTTTCTATAATCGGTATAAATTCTAAACCGTTGAATTAATATGTTTTTTGCATGGATCATATTTTAGGGTTTCAGAATTGTCTTTGAATACTTTAATTTCCTCTGCTTTTATGTGCCGAAACCATAACCTTTCCAGAAAAGAAACCTTGTTCCGTATATTCTACACTTCAGTTGATGCCTGGTTAGCTCCTACTTTCGTGTCCAAATCACTATCTGTCAGTACCACCATTTCTGGTGTTAGTACTATGTTTTCCAATATGATCACCTCATTAGGGTTGCTTTCAATGTGAGCCTTTATTTCAGCTATTGACTTAGATATTGACTTGGTTGGAGTGATTTTCTCCTTCTTTACGATTTGAAAGTATCCTAATCATTTCCACCTAACATCTACACATAAATTGTCTTGATTAGTACATATTATATAAACATATAAAACAGTAATTTCATATAAGTTACTTTTTCTTTCGGTTTACGATGAATTTATTTAATTCATCTAATTTAAACTCTATTTGAGCTATTTGTGTACGCTTCCCTCTATCCTAAGGTTATAGCCTAAGATATCCCCACCTAAGGTTTTTAACCTAAAACTTTGATATCATGTTGTGACGCCCCCAAATCTGGGTACTTGAAACCCGTACTTGGTGCTCCACGATAACATTCATTCAAACTGCTTAATATATTAATTAAGTATAAATATTATATCAAAGTTGTCTACTTCCCAGTTGCGATAACCTTTAAGTCATTCATTACATGATAAATAGTAAATTATCATAATACATAGCTACAGTTATTACATATAACATAGTATAATCTATCCCTTCAGCTTTCCCTTTCCTTTGTCCTTGCCAGAACGTTTTAGTTGATCAAGCTTAGCTGAAAACATTTAAATTTAAAGCAAGAATGAATATTTAATTACACAGCAAGTAATATCAATTAATAGACGTTAGCTGAAAGAAATATATGTTTTCTTTGAACTATACTTCTACAACGAATCAATAGTTGTGATATAAACTGAAACAATACTGGTCAACATATCAAACCATTTACATTTTTGAAACGACGTACTGACTATGAAAGCTAAACGATCAATAGACCATGAACTTTTATTTTTAATTTTTTGAAAAGGTTTGTACATAAATTCATTTGTAAACCGTCATGACTTACAGACACGTTGGGTGATCAGCCCGTATGCCCTGTATTGATCAACACTACATGCTGGAACGATATTTATGTTCATCATAACCGCCTTTGGCGCATAAAATTTTCCCAATTTCAGGATGTTCATACTTAGTCTGGAGTCCGAACCAAAACAATTTAGTTGGACGACTCTATCATAAAAAATCATGTTCAACGATATATTTCAAACTATGTCTAGCCGAGTCAAATAGCTTAGACAACTTTTAATCATGTATGTACAAATTCAATAATATTTATCAACACTTGTTCAAATACAACCATTATCAAAGTGAGGACACTTGCATAACAAAACTTATCTCATAACGAATAGAATAAATCGTGATCATATATGGTTCACAAGAAGACAATAATAAGATACTGGTAAACAATGAATGTATAACAAATATCATTATGGATGTGAATATTCAACAATAATTATTCATAAACATGCTTTAAAAACTAATAATTTAAGTGTGAGTTAAGTAAACTTGCATTGTTATAGATTTCTTGTGACGCCCCCAAAATAGGTATACATCACCCATCTTGAGTCGCTAAATACATGGTACAAAATTCAAATACAACTTAATTATACAACAGTCGTGTCAAATACGACAAAACATAATCTAAGAGTTTTAATAAGAATATTGTCATCTAGACAATATCCACACTCAATGGAGTCCTCATTATATTTATTGTCACACTATTTTATAGAATAGTGAGGACTACTAAAACAACCATCTGGACCGTCAATCCGTTTCCCGACTCATCCCAACTATATTCTCATTTCCTGAAGAGAACAGTGAAAGAAAGGGTGAGCTCAACTAGCCCAGTAAGAAATATTATAACTAAGATAAGAAATATTATGACTAATAAAATATGACAAACATCAAGTTTAACTGCAGCGGAACAAGCAATCCATTAGAAGAGTCAAGTAGAGAATAAAATCTACTATCTTCTATGATTTAAAAGGTTTTTCATCACTTTTATCATTTGAGACTCAAATTTTAATAAATAAACCACATCATCCCTGTACTACGGCCAAGAATATTCATTAGTATCACGACCATAAATTATCCATGCACTACGAGCCAAGGATATTCATGTATTCATCAATGGTCGTGATCATGTCAACAACTGTCCATCAATGCACTCGGCCAATGAGGACTTTTACCACATCATTTGTAACATTACGGTCATGATTATACCGAATAATCCCTGGTCATAATCATACCAAGTCCATCTATGCACTACAGGCCACATATGACTTTCAACATATTATAAACATGAGGATGATGACAATGATATAAGAATTCAATAAAACAAGTTCAAGGATAAATTTTTAAAGATTTATAATTTAATTTATCCAGAAATCAATAACGTCTAAATTGTCAACATGATACTGTTATGTGGAGTAAAATTCAAGAATGCTCAGAAGAATATTTCCATGAAAAGATACTGGATGAAGCGCAAATTTCCAGGATATTCTACTAATTTCATGGAGTATAGAAGCCAAAACTTTAACCAACTGAGTATAATAGAATATATGAAACTGCAAAGGGATTTTTTCCCGCCATGCAGTAATCCACATAAACAGATCATTTCCACAATTTAATAAGGAATGAATACAAAGGATCATTCACCATGCATGCGGTAGTCCACATAGATAGGTTATTCCAACAGAATAATAAAGAATGGAATAACAAAAAAAATTCACTATGCATGCGATAGACCGCATAGACAGGTTATAACAATAGAATAATAAAGAATAGAATAACAAAAGAATTCACCAGGCATGTGATAGACCGCACAGACAGGTTATTCCAACAGAATAATAAAGAATGAAATAACAACCCTTACGAGTATTGAAAGAAAATAACTCTCTTCATGAATAAAAAAGAAATAATACCCCTTACCTTAGAAGAAACTGGATATTAGAATAGTGAGGTAGCAGACTTCTTTTCTTCTTTCTCTCTATAATAATTGCTCTTGTGAGACTTAGTGAATTGGTGAGAATGAAAGAAGAATGAACTTCTATTTATAGGAAAATATAGTTTTGATAATTGCACGTTTTGGGGCTCGAAATATTATAGTATAATACCTTCCACTTTTTCTTCATTTTTAATTTAGTCCTGCAAGTATTATCAAACTTGCACCACCTCCCCTAATAGTAAATAATGTGAATTACTAGTTCATTCATGTGACTTAATAGTATAATCATGTGAAAAAACTAATTACAGTATAGTACCTTCATCTATACCTCCATTTTTAATTTAGTCATGCAAGTATTATCAATCTTGCACCACCTCCCCTAATAGTACATGAATGTGAATCAATAGTATACATATTTAAATAAATAGTTATAAGCATATGAAATAATAGCAATTAATTTCTCATTTATCCGATTAATTACCCGATTGGTCAATATAACCTCCAAACCTCAATTATTATCGAAATAAATGTCAATTTCCACTAACACTAATAATTGTGACACCCCCAAATCCGGGTTACCTGACCCTCGAGTTTGGTGCTCACGATCCACAATATAATAATATCTAACTACCCATTTATATAGAAATAGTAATACATATCACATTAACATATGTTGTTAATACATTAGTCCCAGGTCCGCTAACCTTAACATTACAAACATACCCCTTAGATATACAAAAAGGGTTTACAAACATAATATAATAATAAGTTTATTATAACTACTCCAGCATTTTGCCTCTATTCTTCACAGCACCTTCTGCAACTTCGTCCCTAGTTGAAAAAGTTTTATTTAGCAAGGGTGAGCAACAAATTTTCCCCGCAAGTTAAGATATACAATGAATGTATAAGTATCAGAATAATAGACTATCTATTTTGATAGAATGACACAAGTTCGGGAAACTTTGAAATAGCTGAATAAATCATTAATCAATAACAAGTCTTCTCGTATTCTAGGCAACGCAATAATCTGATAATAAAAGAGTACAACGCTTTCAAAGTTTCTACGATATTCTATTGAATAAACAAGAATCAATTGTATGCAATAACAAAGTGGAATGTTTTCCAGATTTATGCTGAGCGATCCATTGGATCTAGAACTTCTACTTTCTCTGGTATCTATCAAAGATTTACTTTGATACATACGCATGAGTATCAGATAACCATAAAGATTAAATTATACCCCTCTGCAAGTATAACAAGTGATCAGTTTTATTATACCCTATATTATGCATAATACTTAACAGTGTGCAATGGCCGAATATACGACCTAAAATGTTCCCTTTATATAAAAGGTTGTTCTTCTTAGTCTTTGAATCAAAATTTTATTTAACAACGAAACGCAATGATTTCAATTTCTATTTACTTATCGATCTAGCTGAAATAATTAGCATCGATCTACCAATAACAATTGAATTCTTTTTTCGAATTTATCAAGTTCTAACAAATGTTCATCTAGCCAGAATAATTAGCTAAGACATTTCTCAAAATAATTTGACAATAAATAGGAATTATCTGTACTGTCAATTCTATCTTCTACGAATATGAATATCCAACAACAGTTATTCTACAAATGTATATTCTCTGAATCAATAATTCAATTTGAATTATTAAACATGCACTAACTGCGAATAATCAACAATAAATCCCTGGACATGGTATAATTAGCAATAATTAACCACTATAATAATTGAATGAATATAACTCAAGGCTGAGTTAGGGAACTTGCCTTCTGCATTGATTACTGCTACACAATAAACTTATCTGCATTCGTAAGACATATAACCAATAATACCGGTCTCACAATTAGCACAATAATTCACAACACACAATACTGTAATTTATAGTCAAACTTCTCCTAGGCACACTACCACATAGCCACATTAGTGTTTATAACCTATATAAACACTTATCAAGTCTAACTATTTCGGTTTGGTTGGACTTCGGTCTCATCTTGGTGTTCTAGTCACCCTATCCGACAATTAACACATTGAATGTCAATTAAATCTTGGTCTCTAAGCTTCAATTTTATTTTAGATAAGTCAAATATCATTTATAATATTTTTCGGAAGCTTTTAATAATTTATAAACAATTATTATAATTTCTAATAATTTTTCAAATATTGGAATCATTTTTAAATGATTTAATCATCAAATAATCTTATTATTATTAATATTTAATAATATAAAAATATTAATGTCATACTTGTCAAAATATTAAAGTTATTGTTAATAACTTAAAAATATTTTTAAATCATTAATATTCTACTTAAATAATTTTTAAATTAATTAAAATCATTTCTAAATCATCACCATTAATATTTAAATATTAATGAAATTATCATCAATATATAAAAGTCATTAATTATAACTTAAAACATTTTAAAAATATTTTACTCATTTTAATTGATTTTTAAATCAATAAAACCATTTTTAATTCATTTATTTAATATAATAATTAAATAAATATAATATCATTAATATTAATTTATTAATGAGAATTTCTAAAAATATTGAAAATAATATTTTATAATTCCAAATATTTTCTAACACTTTATTCTTATTTAAAATAATTTTTAAATCAATAAAATCATTTTCAACTTATTTATTTAATTTAATAATTAAATAAATCTAATATCATTAATATTAAATTATTAATGAAAATTCTCTAAAATATTAAAAGTCAAATTTTATAACTCAAAATATTTTTAAATACTTTATTCTTATTTAAAATGATTTTTCATAATATTAAATCATTTTCTTCTAATTTATTTAATATACTAAGTAAATAAATTAAATACCTTTAATATTTAAATAATTATAAATATTAAAGAAAAATATTCAATTGGTCAAAAATTATTTTCATAATTTAAAATAATTTTTAAAACCATTTTAATAATTTATAATTTATTTTCTATTTTAATTAATTATTAGGAAATTCAAAAATTAAAAAAATCAAAGCGTAAGCATTAATTGCCTATAGCGACACTAAGCGTCGTTGTTGGTGTTCTTGGGCTCAAGAACACTGACAATCCAACTCTTAAGGGTCCCTGTTTGACCGGATGAAACTATCAGCTTAAATCATGCTCTGGGTTTGTTCGAACACTAATCTAGTAGTAGGTATGTAGTACTACCATTATCAATTATCATATCAATCATACAACATCATAGCTGCCAGATCTAAGTCTCCAAATGTTCTGTCATGCGGTTTCTAGGTTTTCCAGAAACCCAGACAGTACTACTAGTCACCTTCATGCTAAATTATCTAAGTGTTCAAATCATGATTCATGCGATTTCTTTGTTCATACTCGTAGTATACATGACAAGGAAGATATATAGATCAGCAAAACAGATTAAAAACAACACATTTTCCAGATAGATCATGGTCAAACTATGTCAAAAAAAGTGTTCATAGAATTTCTGGAAATTCCCAAAAAGTGCATCTGTGATCAAATGGTCTAGTTTGACCATCTATTACAATCATCTTATGTGCTGTGTAAACGATCTACTAGCATGGATCTAGAGTCCACATAACCAGCTGCAAATACGTAACAACAACAAAATCATAACACTAAAACCGGACAGATCCAGACGTTATAAAAAGTTGTCAGACGATGATACTTGATTTTTTGGTTACCCAGAATTCGCCTGGTCATGCCCGGTCAACGGGTTTTGACCGGCTATATCTGGTAATCTGGAAATCAAATAGCTTGGCGCCCATTTCCATATCACAGACCTCACATCAGACTACAGATTCAAAACATAAAACACGAAAAATAAAAAACGAACAAGAATCTATGGCGCCTGACATTAGCTTGTCAGACCACAAAATTTGTTCTTGGACAGTTTTGAAATACTTCGATTTTTACCAACTTTGATGCTATGGATCCATGATGGATCATCATAGATCATCCTAAAATATCTTTTAACACTTTTATAAACACATAAACACAAACTTTACCTTAGCATACAAGATCTAGGTTGAGTTTAGGGTTATACCTCTCTTGTTTAATCTTTGATCTTAGCTCTCCAAATCTGATCTACATGTTTTAGAGGACTATAATGTGACTGAAATACTATGGATTTTCAGAGGTTTGGTGAGAGAAAGAGTTGGTGGTGAGGTAAAGAGAAAATGAGCAAGTTTTGTATACTTTCTCTCTCTTTGAATCCTTATATCATATAAATACAATGTATCTAGCTGAATTTGCTGTCAATACAAGTGCTGAGCTGCTGATAAATGAGTTACCAAGTCAAAATGGTGGGTGAACAACTAAAGCTTTGGCAATTTTTACAAGTTACCTTAAAAAATCCATAAAGGGTACTTTTATCATTTGTAATTTAAATTTAATGGCATTATGGTCAAATGTCCAAACCCTTAGGGTTTAACCCTAAGTTTCTAACCCTTAGGTTTTACAAATCCCAAATTCTAGAATTTTCTAATTAGGGTTTCTAAAAAAATGAAGATATCTAAAATAAAAATTAGGGTTTTAAATAGAAATTAATATTTCTGAAGTATAATTAGGGTTTGAAAAATAGAAAATTAAGATACTAAAATATAATTAGGGTTTTCTAATCATATTTAAGTTTAATAAACACATTAAGCTTACTAATTAGGATTAGGGTTTCCTAATTAGGGTTTTAGGATTCTTGAATATAAAATTAGGGTTTCCCGGCTTTCAATTAGGGTTTCTAACGGTACGTTAGGGTTTCTAATCCTGAGATTAAGGTTTTTAATCTCTTATTAGGGTTTATTAATTACAAACCTTATCCGATCAATTATTGATCAACATTTATATACAGTACCAACACGTACTTATCAAAATAATTATTTTAATTATATTTTCTATCGAATCCCTATCCGGACTTAGGGTTAGGGTTTCTAATCTTGTTAAGCACAACTCTACTCTAAATTTATTAGTCAATACACAAATTGACCTTCTCGAGACTCGTATCACAGATACTTATCGCAAAATTGATGATCAATATTAATTCTAAAAAAAAAGTATTCGCAAAATTTTAATTATTCGAAATCCCGGGTTATCACATTCACCCCTCCTTAAAAGGATTCCGTCCTCAGAATTACCGCTTTCTTAATCTCTACAATCTTTTAAAGTTATATCATCAATTCATTTTTATCAACACAATATTAAATTGTGTTTAAAATTCTAATATGTGACTTGAATCTATTAAAAGAAAGAACTTCACAGAAATATCTAACTCATATTACCCGCGTAATTTAAGTATTAAGCTAAATCGTTACCGGTCGCTTCTTCATGGGCAGCTGCCACATTTGGAACTGTCATGCTCAAAGTGAATGATATTGGTCTTCCCTGTTGAGCTGACTCTTTAATCGCCAGGGTTTTGTTACCGGGTCCCTTGTTGGCACTTCTCCTCTCTATATTTCTCTTCGGACAATTCTGAACCAGATGATCGGTCGACCCACACGCAAAACAACCTCGTGTCTTCTTTGGAATGGGACACTAGGGTGACATGTGTCCCTCTTGACCACAGTTGTAACAGACTCCTTTTTTCTTCAAACAAACTCCTTGATGATGCTTCCTGCAAACTACACACGACGCGCCTTTCTTCCTAATCTCTACTGGATTATTTCCTGAATTAATATCACCATCCCTCTTACGTTTATTAAGATCCCTGCCTCCATGACCACCTATCATATTATTTCATTCAGCCTCCTTTCTTTGTTCTTGACTATTCTTTAATACAGCTTCAATTTCTCCTTCAGCGATAATGGCTTTTTCTAATAACGTTGAAAATGAACTAATTTACAGCACATCCAGCTTCTCAAGTACCAACTATTTCAATCCGTTCCTAAAACATCATGCTTTAAGCTCCTCAGTGTCCACTCGATGTGGATCAAATTTTGCTAACTCGTCGTACTTGACAAAATATTCTGCCACTAACATATTCTTCTGCTTTAGATTCACAAATTGTTCTTCCATATTTTCCTTTAGCCTTCCTTTCCTTGGTGGCATTATCTGATAAAAATCTTACATTAATTCTCCTTCTCTACACAGATTCTTATTAATAACACAATAAGAATTAAAAAATTCTCATATAATCGCATATTTATTCAAATAGCACACAGTACATTTAGCTCTTAACACATAGTATTATCCCTTTTTAAATAACATCAGGATTAACAACACAACTTAAAATAAAAGTTGTAATTCTCCATTCACACATAACTATTCCTCAGTTAATCAAACTTACCACACCTAGGGGTTCAGGAACTTGCCACAATTATATGAGTGTATGAACTTATCCTAGTCAGACCTTTGGCGTCCATTCGCTGAGGGGTTCAAAATATTTTATATAATTATGAGTCATGAACTTACCATAAGTATGAGTTTTAAGAACTCAAAAATTAATCTTAATCTTGTATTCATATAAAAAATAAAGATGTCACTCATACAAACATATATATATATACATATGTTCACACATCGTTCTTGATATTACAAGCGTTAATATCACACACTATCAAAAGATATTATCACTTAAACTTAAGCTATCTACCGTCCACTCCCTTCACCAGTCTTCTTCTTACTGGGACACTTGTTGCCTTCGGCTTAGGACAATATAAGAAAATATTTCCTTCTTGCTTAAAATTGAAGCACGCGTTCTTCTTCGTCATGTATTCTCCCACGTGAGTCTTTCCACACTTGCTGCAGACTTGCTTCTTCTTCGGGTTTGAATTCTCAGAATTATCGTTGTCGTTGTCGTTGTTCCTCTTTCTCTTTTTGTTGCCTTTCTTCTGCTTGATTGTTCCTTCAGGCGATCCACCACCTTCAGTCTTCATCCTTTCCACCTGCGCCTTAAGCTCGTTCCATTCTTCAGTCATTTCGCGTAACGCTCGCTCCGTCTTCCACAACTCCTCCAAGAGAAACACTTTACTCCGGAGTTCTTGAACTTCTGCAAATTCTTGATCTTTCTTTCCAACTTTAGTCTTATTTTCTTTCTCCACCTTAGCTTCTTCGGACTCTGCCTCCTTATCACCACTCAGATAAATCTCGGGATAATTGTCATGATCGCTCCCCAGATTGACCATAGGTTCATCTTCTCCCACCTCTTCAACTAACTCGATTTCTTACCGGCACCTAGGCTCACGCTTTCAGTGCAATGATCATTAGCATCTCCGTACTCATTTCATCTTCTCCAGACATCCTACCATCAGTCTAATTGACTTGATTAATACTTTTCCAGTACGAACTTCTCACACTATGTGTCCACATATCTCACTATCGATATATTTCGGCAATCCTCACTTAGTACTCTAAATGAGTATTCTAGATTTCGCATGGTTATAATCCTAGGTTTTCCCCACCCCACTTAAGGGTTATAACCTCTGACTCTCTTTCTTAACTTGTGACACCTTGGTCACTTCTGACTTTGATACCAACTCGTGACACCCCAAATCAGGGTTACGATTTTAGTTTGGTGCTCACGATCCACAATATAATAATATCTAACTACCCATTTATATAGAAATAGTAATACATATCACATTAATATATGTTGTTAATACATTAGTCCCATGTCTGCTAACCTTAACATTACAAACATACCCCTTAGATATACAAAAAGGGTTTACAAACATAACATAATAATAAGTTTATTATAACTACTCCAGCATTTTGCCTCTATTCTTCACAGCACCTTCTGCAACTTCGTCCCTAGTTGAAAAAGTTTTATTTAGCAAGGGTGAGCAACAAATTTGCCCCGCAAGTTAAGATATATAATGAATGTATAAGTATCAGAATAATAGACTATCTATTTTGATAGAATGACACAAAAGTTCGGGAAACTTTGAAATAGCTGAACAAATCGTTAATCAATAACAAGTCTTCTCGTATTCTAGGCAATGCAATAATCTGATAATAAAAGAGTACAACGCTTTCAAAGTTTCTACGATATTATATTGAATAAACAAGAATCAATTCTATGCAATAAAAAACTAGAATGTTTTTCAGATTTATGCTGAGCGATCCATTGGATCTAAAACTTCTACTTTCTCGGGTATCTATCAAAGATTTACTTTGATACATACGCAGAAGTATCAGATAACCATAAAGATTAAATCATACCCCTCTGCAAGTATAACAAGTGATCAGCTTTATTAAACCCTATATTATGCATAATACTTAATGGTCTTGTGAATGACGAATATCGACCTAAAATGTTCCTTTATATAAAAGGTTGTTCTTCTCGATCTTTGAATCAAAATTTGATTTAACAACTAAACGCAATGATTTTAATTTCTATTTACTTATCGATCTAAATTTGAAATAATCCAAGCATCGATCTACCAATAACAATTGAATTCTTTTCTCGAATTTATCAAGTTCTAACAAATGTTGTCTGCTCAGCCGAATAATTAGCTTAGACATTTCTCAACATAATTTGACAATAAGCAGGGAATTATCTCAGATCATCAATTCTATCTTCTACGAATATGAATATCCAACAACAATTATTCTACAAATGTATATTCTCCGAATCAGTAATTAAATTTGAATTATTAAACATGCACTAACTGCGAATAATCAACAATAAATCCCTAGACATGGTATAATTAGCAATAATTAACCACTATAATAATTGAATGAATATAACTCGAAATTTGAGTTAGGAACTTGCCTTCCGTGATTGATTCTTTGCTACACAATAAACTTATCTGCATTCGTAAGACCTATAACCAATAATATCGGTCTCACAATTAGCACAATAATTCACAACACACAATACTGTATTTACAGTCAAACTTCTCCTAGGCACACTACCACATAGCCACATTAATGTTTATAACCTATATAAACACTTATCAAGTCTAACTATTTCAGTATGGTTGGACTTCGGTCTCATCTTGGTGTTCTAGTCACCCTATCCGATAATTAACATATTGATTGTCAATTAAATCTTGGTCTCTAAGCTTCAATATTATTTTAGATAAGTCAAATATCACTTATAATATTTTTCGGAAGCTTTTAATAACTTATAAACAATTATTATAATTTATAATAATTTTTCAAACATTGGAATCATTTTTAAATGATTTAATCATCAAATAATCTTATTATTATTAATATTTAACAATATAAAAATATTAATGTCATACTTGTCAAAATATTAAAGTTATTGTTAATAACTTAAAATATTTTAAATCATTAATATTCTACTTAAATGATTTTAAATTAATTAAAATCATTTTAAATCATCACCATTAATATTTAAATATTAATGAAATTATCATCAAAATATTAAAAGTCATTAATTATAACTTAAAACATTTTTAAAACATTTTACTCATTTTTAATTGATTTTTAAATCAATAAAACCATTTTAATTCATTTATTTAATATAATAATTAAATAAATCTAATATCATTAATATTAATTTATTAATTTGAATTCTCTAAAAATATTGAAAATAATATTTTATAATTCCAAATATTTTCTAACACTTTATTCTTATTTAAAATGATTTTTAAATCAATAAAATCATTTTTAACTTATTTATTTAATTTAATAATTAAATAAATCTAATATCGTTAATATTAAATTATTAATGAAAATTCTTTAAAAATATTAAAAGTCACATTTTATAACTCAAAATATTTTTAAATACTTTATTCTTATTTAAAATGATTTTTCATAATATTATATCATTTTCTTTCTAATTTATTTAATATACTAAGTAAATAAATTAAATACCTTTAATATTTAAATAATTATAAATATCAAAGGAAAATATTCCAATTGGTCCAAAATTATTTTTCATAATTTAAAATAATTTTTGAAACCATTTTTAATAATTTTTATAATTTATTTTCATTTTTTAATTAATTACCGGAAATTCAGAAATTAAAAAAAATCAAAACTATCGCTAATTGCCTATACCGACACTAAGCGTCGCTGTTGGTGTTCTTGAGCTCAAAACACTGGCAGTCCAGCTCTCAAGGGTCCCTGTTTGACCGGATGAAACTATCAGCTTAAATCATGCTCTGGGTTTGTTCGAACACTAATCTAGTAGTAGGTATGTAGTACTACCATTATCAATTATCATATCAATCATACAACATCATAGCTGCCAGATCTAAGTCTCCAAATGTTCTGTCATGCGGTTTCTAGGTTTTCCAGAAACCCAGACAGTACTACTAGTCACCTTCATGCTAAATTATCTAAGTGTTCAAATCATTATTCATGAAATTTCTTTGTTCATACTCGTAGTATACATGACAAGGAAGATATGCTTATCAACAAAACAGATTAAAAACAACACATTTTCCAGACAGATCGTGGTCAAACTATGTCAGAAAAAGTGTTCATAGAATTTTTGGAAATTCCCAGAAAGTGCATCCGTGATCAAATGGTCTAGTTTGACCATCTATTACAATCATATTATGTGCTATGTTCTAGCATGGATCTAGATTCCACATAACCAGCTGCAAATATGTAACAACAACAAAATCATAACACTAAAAATCGGACAGATCCAGACGTTATAAAAAGTTGTCAGACGATGATACTTGATTTCTGGGTTACCCAGAATTCGCTTGGTCATGCCCGGTCAACGGGTTTTGACTAGCTATATCTGGTAATCTGGAAATCAAATAGCTTGGCTTCCACTTTCAGATCACAGACCTCACATCAGACTACAGATTCAAAACATAAAACACGAAAAATAAAAAACGAACAAGAATCTGTGGTGCCTAACATTAGCTTGTTAGACCACAAAATTTGTTCTTGGACAGTTTTGAAAAACTTCGATTTTTACCAACTTTGATGCTATGGATCCATGATGGATCATCATAGATCATCCTAAAACATCTTTTAACACTTTTATAAACACATAAACACAAACTTTACCTTAGCATACAAGATCTAGGTTGAGTTTAGGGTTATACCTCTCTTGTTCAATCTTTGATCTTAGCTTTCGAAATCTGATCTAGATGTTTTAGAGGACTATAATGTGACTGAAATACTATGGAGTTTCGGAGGTTTGGTGAGAGAAAGAGTTGGTGGTGAGCTAAAGAGAAAATGAACAAGTTTTCTATACTTTCTCTCTCTTTGAATCCTTATATCATATACATACAATGTATCTAGCTGCGTTTGCTGTCAATATAAGTGTTGAGCTGCTGATAAATGAGTTACCAAGTCAAAATGGTGGGTGAACAACTAAAGCTTTGGTAATTTTTACAAGTTACCTTAAAAAAAGCCATAAAGGGTACTTTTGTCATTTGTAATTTAAATTTAATGGCATTATGGTCAAATGTCCAAACCCTTAGGGTTTAACCCTAAGTTTCTAACCCTTAGGTTTTACAAATCCCAAATTCTAGAATTTTCTAATTAGGGTTTCTAAAAAAATGAAGATATCTAAAATAAAAATTAGGGTTTTAAATAGAAATTAATATTTCTAAAGTATAATTAGGGTTTGAAAAATAGAAAATTAAGATACTAATATATAATTAGGGTTTTCTAATCATATTTAAGTTTAATAAACACATTAAGCTTACTAATTAGGATTAGGGTTTCCTAATTAGGGTTTTAAGATTCCCGAATATAAAATTAGGGTTTTACGACTTTCGATTAGGGTTTTTAACGGTACGTTAGGGTTTCTAATTCTAAGATTAATTTTTTTAATCTCTTATTAGGGTTTATTAATTACAAACCTTATCCGATCAATTATTGATCAACATTTCTATACAGTACCAACACGTACTTATCAAAATAATTATTTTAATTATATTTTCTATCGAATCCTTATCCGGACTTAGGGTTAGGGTTTCTAATCTTGTTAAATACAACTCTACTCTAAATTTATTAGTCAATACACAAATTGACCTTCTCGAGACTCGTATCACAGATATACTTGTCGCAAAATTGATGATCAATATTAATATTAATAAAAAAAATTATTCGTAAAATTTTAATTATTCGAAATCCCGGGTTATCACAATAATCCCAACACAATGGAACTATCAATTTCATCTTTAATCAACACGAACTTATTCATCATTAATATTATAACTCACAATATTTAACAACCAGGTTGTTCCCAGGAAAGAGGGGGCTTTTCGATAAGGATTTCTCCTTATTGGCACGCAATTAGGTGACCAAACCTCTCATTGACAGAACTTCTAGACATTGTCAATATTGCAAATAATAATAATAATAACTTTGTCGTCTCAATTATTGATTTAATAATAAACAATATTATGCAGATGATATTGTGACAATAATTGAATCAATAATATGAGAGATATGATGCATCAATTACTATAGCAATAATTGAGTATAACTGAGTGACTTCTCACGTAAGCATCAATAATCAATACCGTGTGCTACTATGCAACCACGTGTATTACTGTACTTTTACCATCGGGTAGTTCAACAGTTTAACGGTAAAACTTTCGCCGTTATTTTTATAAAAAGATAATTCTGTCGTTTTCTAACTACGACAATACTTTCGTTATGGGGTCCACCAATGATTGTGTCGTCGTACGAATATTCCCCGACCAATCGAATATTATATAACCAATTGCTTACTTTGTAAAATTTGTAAATAATACCCACAACTATAATATTATATCAAATCCACACCATAATATTCAAAAATATATTTCGAGAAAAATTAATCTTTATTCATAAAAGTTGGGGTCTTACATCTCTTGCATAAAGTAAATGCATAGAGTGGGGATACTTGCACAATAAAAGAGTATAGAAACTTGCTTACAAAGATGCATTTCATAAAAAAATGCAAATGTTAAGATACTTGCTTTGATCGTTGCTTACTGCTACATAATTTATTATGACTTCTTTTGAAAGACCTATAACTAATAAGATTGATCTATCAATTAGCATCACATATCTCACTTATTATACCATTATTCCATAATAATTTACCCAACATGTAATCACATAATCAAACACCTTAAATCTTTAATAATATTAGTATCCTTTGATAGTATTTCAATCACTAAACTATATACATTAAGATTTAACACTTACTCTTTTATTTTATAAGTTCTTCTTTAAAATCTAATAAGTCAAATATTAATCCAGCAACCGGGATTATTCAAACAGACCAATCCTGTAACCTGGATTATCTAAACAGACTAATCTAGCAACCTGGATTATCCAAACAAACCAATCCAGCAACCTGGATTACCCAGACAGACCAATACAACAAGCAGATGGCCAATCCAACAAACTGGATTCCCTTATCTTATACTATATATAGTTTATTGAATGTCCCATTGTACAACTACATTTAAAGTAACTTTATTTCTCTATATAATTCATTTTAGTCTTCCGTTTATTATTAATTATTTAATAATTAAAAATATTTTAATCTAATATTATTAGTCATTTAATAACATTTTAATCATTTACTAAATCAATAAACAATTTATTATAATTGTTTACACTTTACTAATTAACTCATTTACTCATCTTAAAATGTCATAACCTTATTATCTCAACACAAATGACCAAAATACCTTTCAAAATTTGTATATTCCATATTTAGGGTTTCCAAGACATAAAATCTTATTTTCAAATTTTCAACATTACATAATTAATTTAATTCATTTATCCATAATATCATCATTTATATGAAAAATACCAAAACATCTCCAAAACTATTTCTTTTCTGGAAATCAACAATATATGATCCCCTTATGAAATATATTTTTCCAGGAGTTTTTAAAATTCATTTATTATATTTAAATAGTCCAAAACAGCCAAATCTTGCTACATTTATCATAAATCGAAACTATGTCCAAAAGTTCTGAAATTTACAAAGTATATTCCTGACATATATTGTAAGACCCCAACTTTTATGAATAAAGATTAATTTTTCTCGAAATATATTTTTGAGTATTATGGTATGGATTTGATATAATGTTATAGGTGTGGGTATTATTTATAAATTTTGCAAAGTAGGCAAGTGGTTATATAATATTTGATTGGTCGGGGAATATTCGTTTTAACAGAGAATATTATTTATTTACACAATCATTAGTGGACCCCACAAATGTAAGTATTGTCGTAGTTAGAAAATGACATAATTATTTTTTTATAAAAATAACGGCGAAAGTTTTACCGTTAAACTGTTGAACTACCCGGTGGTAAAAGTACAATAATACGCGTGGTTGCATAGTAGCACACAGTATTGATTATTGATGATTACGTGAGAAGTCACTCGATTATACTCAATTATTACTACACGATGAATTGTCGACATAATATATTTTATATTATTGATTCAATTATTGTCACAGTATCATCTACATAATATCTTATATTATTAAATCAATAATTGAGACGACCAAGTTATTCATATTATTATTACAATATTGACAATGTCTAGAAAGTTCTGTCAATAAGAGGTTTGGTCACTTAATTACGCGCCAATAAGGAGAAATCCTTATCGCAAAGCCCCCTCGTTCCTGTGAATGATCTGGTTGTTAAATATTGTGAGTTATAATATTAATGATGAATAAGTTCGTGTTGATTAAAGATGAAATTGATATTTCCATTGTGTTGGGATTATTAGTGTTAGTGAAAATTGACATCTATTTCGATAATAATGGATGTCTGGAGGTTATATTGACCAATCGAGTAATTAATCGGATAAATGAGCAATTAATTGCTATTAATTCACATGCTTATAACTTTTTGTTCACACGTGTGTACTATTGATTCACATTCATGTACTATTAGGGGAGGTGGTGCAAGTTTGATAATACTTGCAGGACTAAATTAAAAATGAAAGAAAAGATGAAAGTATTATACTGTAATATTTCGAGCCCCAAAACGTGCAATTACTGAAACTATGTTTTCCTATAAATAGAAGTTCATTCTTCTTTCATTCTCACCAATTCACTAAAACTCACAAGAGCAATTATAGAAAGAGAAGCTATAGAGAGAGAAGCTTTAGAGAGAAAGTAGAAGAGAAGTCTGCTACCTCACTATTCAAGTATCCAGTCTTCTTCTGAGGTAAGGGATGTTATTTTTTTTAGTATTCATATGAATAATATTGTCTTCCATACTCTGTAGTATGTGAGTAATATTATTTCGTCTCGTATTCCTGATTATACCCTCATTTTGTTAAAGTATTGCTTCTATACTCCGTGAAATTAGTAGAATATCCTTAAAATTTGCGCTTTATCTAGTAGTGTTTCACAAGAATATTTTCTGCACATTCTTGTTAAGTTTTAAGTTTTTTATGCCGGAGTACTGTCCATGAGTAGTATTCATTTTTATGGTACTATTCACAAAGTACTATTCACGGGTACTATTCATGAGTACTATTCACGGGATACTATTCCCGAAGTACTATTCACTCAGGTATTATTCACCTGGGGAATTATTCATGACAAAAAAATTGATTTCTTTGCTGTCCAAATCATTTTTGATACAATATTATTCTTGAATTTTACTTCACAAAGCAGTATCATGTTGACAATTTGGACATTATTGAATTCTAGATAAATTAAGTTATAATCTTTAAAAATTTATCCTTTGCTTTCTTTTAATTGAATTCTTATATCATTGTCATAATCCTCAAGCTTATATTGTGATAAAATTCATTTGTGGCTTACATGTATAGGTGTACTATTGATTGGTATGATTATAACCAGGGATTATTCGGTATAATCATGACCGTAATGTTACAAATGATGTGGTAAAAATCCTCATTGCCTGTAGTGCATTGATGGACAGTTGTTGGTATGAGTATAACCAGGGATTATTCGGTATAATCATGACCATTGATGATTACATGAATATCCTTGGTCCATAGTGCAGGGATGATTTGATGATGTGGTTTATTTATTAAGTTGAGTCTCGGTGATAAAATTAATGATAAACCCTTTAAATCATAGAAGAAAGTAGATATCATGCTCTAATTGACTCTTCTAATGGATTGCTTGTTCCGCTACAGTTAAACTTGATTTTTATTATATTTTATCAGTTTAACATTGTTGAAGGCTAACAATAATTTATTCTGCATTATCTTAGTCATAATATTTCTTACTGGGCTAGTTGAGCTCACCCTCTTTCTTTCATTGTTCTCTTCAGGAAATGAGAACGTAGCTGGGACTAGTCGAGGAACGGGGTGACGATCCAGATGTTTACATTAGTAGTCCTCACTATTTAGTGAAATAGTTTGATAATAATTGTAATGAGGACTTTATTTGAGTTTGGATACTCTCTACAAGACATTATCCATTTTAAAACTCTCAGCTACGTTTTATCGTACTGTATAAAAGAAGTTTGTATTTAAATTCTGTACCATGTATTTGGCGACTCAAGATGGGTGATGTATACCTATTTTGGGGGCATCACACACACACACACACACACACACACACACACACACACACATATATATATATATATATATATATATATATATATATATATATATATATACTTCCAATAAAAAATTTTATAATTTTTGGAGTTACCCATAAAGAGTTATTCGGGTGTATTCTTAAACGTAGTCCTTGGCCGTAAAATCCATAACTCTCATTATACATGGTCAAAAATTCCCAAATTTTTGCAGGAGTCACATAACTTATCATAGTATCACTCAAAAGTTTTTCGGAATTTTTAGAATAGAAGAAAGCAGATTTAAATAAATCCTCAGTAGTCGCTAGGCAAGAGCTATTTTTCTCTTTTTTTCCACTTTTCTTTATCCAGACTGTTTTAACCAAAACATCTACCATAGCTTGTAAACTAAATATTTTTTAGTGCCACCACTTGGGTTTACTAGTTAATTTATATATCTAGTACCCCCCCCTTTGACGGATCGCAAAACAAAGTTGTAGATCTCAAGTTATAAGCTTACAAAGTAGTAAAATGTTTTTTAGAGTTTTCTAGTTTTAAAAACATAGCTTTCATTTCCTCACTTTAGATCTAACTTTTGATACATAAAAGGGTTAGATCTAAACATAAAACACTTATTAACATGTAAGTCTAAGGTTTTTGAGTTTGAAACCATAGATCCAAATTTTGATCGAGAATAATCAAAATATAATTATATAATCTAGTTTAGGGTATACATTTGCTTGATTTTCTTTCTCCTTCTTCCTAGGTTTGCTTATGGAGCTTTAATGGCTTACAAAACTCTCTTTCTTTTCCTTCTAATGGCTGCCAAAATCTCTCCTCTCTCTCTCTCTCTTGGTCTTGTTTTGTTTTGCTAAGTTATAAAATGAGATAAGAGAGAAATGAATGGTTTTACTGTTTGGTAAATCTCTCCCCTCTCTCTCTTGGTCTTGTTTTGTTTTGCTAAGTTATAAAATGAGATGAGAGAGAAATGAATGGTTTTATTGTTTGGTAATTGTATATTTTTATTATGTTAGTAGATATACATTGCATATATCTATTATATCTCCCAACACTCCTCTTTCTTATCTTTCCTTTGCTTGCAATCTTGGCCAATATATTATGGTTTAACATTATGATGACACATTGGCTAAAGTTAGTAAGAGTTGGTGAGTTAAAATCATTACATAACATCCCCCCCATTTGGCCGCCCTCTCACTTCTTCTAGCCCATTTGTAAATTATCTTTATTTCTTTATTTAGCTTATCAAATGACTATTAAGCCCCTTCCAATTTGGGCCATTGAATTAAATTGTTGGGCTCTCTAATTAATTACTTGGACCATGGAAATTGACATAGTCCAATACTTTTCATTTTATCTTATCCTAATCATTTAATTATTAAGATTTTCATTCACTCATTTGTAATTTAAATAATTACTCATGTACCTTAAATTTTATAACCCAATTAGACTTGCTTTACTTAAGTTATAAAATTAACTAATTGATATGTATAAAATAAATGTCTTAAGCTTGATATATATTTTAAATACTAACATTCTCCCTATTATAACCCTTAGGTAATTTAATTACCATACCTAATATATATATATATATATATATATATATATATATATATATATATATATATATATATTAGGTTACATAACTTTATTTTAATTCTCTTTATATACAAAATAAATGTATAGACATTATATAATGTATATTTATTTAGCCACATACATTATTCCACATAATCCATAACACATTTATCATTGTTGATAAATTCTTATCATATTTAAATACTTACATAATCATATAATCACTTCATATAATTCATATCAATAGTTAATCACTTAAAGATTATAATTTTTTTTAATTTACCATTCAAGGTTAACATGCAAGCTATGTTAATTCTTAACATAACTTATCATACTTTCCTTAATCAAATTGATTAAGTATTCACATTAGTTAACTTAAAATAAATAAATTAACTATCTTGCTTAATTCATATCGCATATGATCAAAATATTACGGATACCATTAATTATTATAATTAATAAAATAATAATAAAAAAATCATTTGTAAAAATATAGTCTTTTAAAATTCCCGGTTAAGGAACTGCATTAAAGCAACCAAGGCAAGGAAGGGTGTCCCCATTAGTAACTTGGATTGCCAAGTGGCCTTCCTCCACTGGTAATTTTGCCCTTCTTGCAACATTCATATCAATAAAACTTTGTGTGCTATCAGTATCAATGAGAACAATAATTGAGCATGTACCAATTTTCCTAACTAACCTCATGGTTTTAGGAGAAGGTACTCCTGCAATGGAATGCAAGCATATGCCCAATAGTTCAGCTTGTTGAACTGCATGTATAGTCTCTGCATTATGTTGGTTAAAGGTCTCTTTTTCTTCTAAATCTTCTTCTCCTTCCCCTTCAAATTCCATTCCCTCCAGTATGTATAGTTTGGGCCTGCTGCATTTGTGTCCTTGATGGTACTTTTCATCACAAAAATAGCACAAACCTTTTTCTCTTCTTTCCTGTATTTGGTTGGGACTTATACACTTTATAGGATATGGGTTTCTTTTTTGGACTGGTGGGTTAGGTCTCTGGTGTTGGGGGGGCTGGAAGTCTAAGTCCGGGATTTTGTTTAGGAAATTGGAGTGGAGTGGGCTTGAATGAGGGTGTATATGGGCTATTTTGGACTTAAGTGTTTCGGTAAGGGGTACAGTTTTTTGGTCACTTCTTCTTATAGCCGAGTCAAACTGATAGCAGTAGCAAGAGTATTTGGTTTGAACATGGTAACAAATTCATCTTTTAAACTACTTAGAAAAGTACTTATACGAAAATCTTTACTTACCCCACTTATTTTATTGGACATGATCTCAAAAGTTGTTCGGTAATCCTCTACTCTCCCTGTCAGCCTTAATTTGGTGATTGCACCCACTGGATCCTCGTATGCCAAAGGCCCGAATCTGGTGCAGAGAACCTCCACGAAGTCACCCTATTTTGTCACTGGATTTGATTCTTTCAGCCAATAATACCAAGTCAACACCTTCCCTTCCATATGGAAAAAAACAATTTCTAGCTTTTGGTCCTCCGAAGTCTCAAAATAATTGAAGAACAACTACGCCTTCAAGATCTATTCGCTGGGATCTCCCCCAATCGAAGAGATCGAGCCTGAATTCCCCCATGTCCATCAAATAGAGGATTAACATTTACTTTGAGATTGTTTGAAATCTTTTCCCCTGAGCTAAGTTTAGTTGTAATTTGTACCAAGTTGTCATAGCTTGATGCCAAATTATTGAGTTGTTGCATCACACCTTCTATTAGCATTCTATGCCTAGATTGCTCTTTCTTCAGTGCACTGGTTACTCTTTGTAAATTGTTTACTGTTTCAGATAAATATGATACTTGTGTTCCCTCAGCCATATCGGAGGAACGCGACTCTGATACCAACTTGTTAGACCCAAGAAATTGATTTAGATTAATTCTGGCAATTTGAGGAGCCATAAAACCTCCACAGATGCATCTAGCCAATTGAGATTCAAATGATGAGATTTATTCATAATACTCAGGCCTTTAATGAAAGTAGTATGAACACAAGCCTATCATGTTTGATGATAAAACATATACTTTGTAACAATCTTATTCATTTATTAATAAAATAATTTTTTAATTAAAGGCTTTTAACTTATCTACATTGTAAGACCCCAACTTATTATAAATAAAATTGAATTTTCCTTTATTCATTATTCTAAATTAATAAGGGTTAATTTGATATAATTCTTTGGTTATGGGTGAAATGTGCAAAGTTTACAAAATAAGCAAGTGGTTATAAAATATTATTATTATTATTAGGGAATATTCGTTTTGGTGCGTGGAATATTTTTTTTTGTCCGGGAATCTAAAATACTGACAGTAGCGATCAAAAAGTGGGCCCCATAACTGAAAAGCGGTTGGATGAAGGAAAGCGACAAAGATTGAGTTTTATAAATAACGACGTAAATTGTTACCGAATTAACCTTTGTTGGGATACTGGTGGTTAAAATACGATAATATGCGTGGTTCTTGTGAGTTAATACACGGTATTGCATGCAAGATTGTTGAATTATTGATCCTTACGTAAGAAGGCACTACTCAATAATTGTTACAATAATTCTTGTTCATTATTTTATCTTATTGATTCAATAATTCTTCGCGTTGATATTTATATTATTATTGTTTCAATAATTGTTATTACACAGTATTTTCCATTATCAAATCAAAAAATTCATATTATTTGAATAATATTATCGGATAACATTATTGGCAATGTCTAAAAAAGTTTTTGTCAAGGAGAGGTTTGGTCACCTAATTGCTTGCCAAGTAAGGAGAAATCCTTATTGGAAAGCCCCCTCTTCCGAAGGAGCATGCAGTTGTCGATTGTGATTACGTAATATTATTTTTAAATAATTAATTATTGATTATTATGATAAAGAAAATATTTATTTTATGTGGATATAGATGGAGAAAATTTTAATGTGACAATTGTTGAAAATTAATATTTTATCTTTTCTCGATAAAATAATTCATTTAAATATATTATTTTAATAATATATTAATCGGTGATATTTTTATAATGAATGTGGGATATATGAGTATATAAGGAGGTAGAATATTTTGTGGCATTAAATGTTTAACACATGTTTTGTGTGTCGGTGGACACAATTCTTGTAGAAAATTTATTATAGTATAAAATCGCTTGATTTATGGATTTTGGTCAATTTACATTTGGAATTTGGAAAAACTTTCTTCTGTAAAGTTGTAGATAATGGAATTTCCCATTGAAAATCGCGAGTTTTGAATTTTTCTGATAATCGAGCTATTTTCTACGAATTGTTGAAGTTTCGGAAAATAAAATGATTTTTATTAAATTGCGGGACCCACTTTTGGTTGGTGGATTAAACATGTGGGCTGTTGATTTTTGGTCCAAAGATGGCTAGTCTTATTTTCCAAAGAGGCATGCGTAGGAAAAGAATGAATAAATAATATTATTATATTAGTTTAGTCTCTTTTGGCGTTCTAACATTTTCCTATAAATAGAGGGCTAAGTTAGAATTGAAAATCACACCAGAAACAAAGTTTTCTCTCTTTCTCTCTCTAAATTATCGAGCGTATTCTTGTGAGTATACTTTGAGTGTTGCTTTATCACGGTCTTGGGTTTTACAAGACTTATACCGAAATTCGATCGAGAAAATACGGTTATTTTGAGGTAAAGGGTATTATTTTCTTCTTAAAGATATTTTTCTTCAATATCATTATCTCAAGTATTGGTGAACTTTTTATCAAATTTGGAACTTGTTGTGTCGGGAGTTACTTATTCACGATATCGGCCTTTATTCACGATATGACAACTATTTTATTCACGAATAAGACTATTCACCAAAAAATAAAAAAAAATTTTGTCCAAAATATCTATTCGGATACTAGCTTTGATTGTATCCATGTTTTGATCATTCTTGAATTTTACACCAATATGATTATTTTCAAGTATTTTTGGACATGGGTAAAACAAAGTACGAATCCTTAATCCTTAATCCTTGTCATTTTGTTTCTTTGGATTCGCTTTCTTTAAAAATGTTTTTCATCATCCTCGGTCCTAAATGGTGATATAAATGAATATCTTTGGCACAGAGTGCAAAGATGAGCGATTAAGCGATGAATATCTTTGGATGTGAGTGCAAAGATGAGCAGTGTTGAGATGAACATGACTAGCGGTGATACTAAATGAATATCTTTGGCACAGAGTGCAAAGATGATTAAAGATGTATATTGATTGTTATTACGAGGATAAACTATTGATGATAGACTTTTAAACCTTAGAAGACGGTGAGAATTCTTTCTCTACGTGACTCTTCTAATGGATTCTTTAGCTCATTGCATTTGTTGATCTAAAACTTGTTGTCTATTGTATTCTATTAGATTTTTTCCCTGTTGAAGACTAACGATAATTTGTTGTATATTATCTTAGTCATAATATTCTTCTTTGGGCTAGTTGAGCTCACCCTTTTCCTTTTTGTTCTATTTTTCTTCTCGGGAGGTGAGAACATAGCGAGGATCGAGTCGGGGTATGGAGTGATGGTTCTAGGAAGATGTTTTAATTCATCCTCACTATTTACGTAAAATAGTGTATGAATAATTAATGAGGACTTATTTGGGTGTGTATATTGTCTAGAAGACAATATTTGTATTCAAACTCACAGTTGTATTGTCGTATTCTACACGACATCTGTGATTATCAAAGTTGTAATTTGCTTTCTATACCATGTATTTTGGCTACTTAGAATGGGTGTTGTATACCTATTTTGGGGCGCCACAGGTTGGTATCGAGCTTAGGGATATGATCTCTGGCGGAGATCGGGGAATAGAACTAGGAGGGAGAGGCGAGTAAATCCTTCGCTAGTGTGTCTTACCTAAGCTTATTTGTTGGTGGTCATAATATAGGATATTATGTGATATGTTAATTTGTTTAATTAACCCTTGTTTTATGGCGGTATTTAAGAATGGGTCTTTGAGAAGCGTTAACAATGGAGTTTATGAGGCCGTGGAGAGCAGGGTACTCACCAACGAGGAGAAGCGCGTGCAACAGTGGCAATGTTCCTCCTGTGAACAACGCGCCATTTGAGCAAATGATGAGCGACGGGATGTTTAGAAGCTTTTTGCGGTTCATGCAAAATCGGCCGAGGAGACTCGTGTACAAAATACGGGAGGAAATGATAGTAACGTGCGGTTTGTCACTACCAAACAATTCAAAGAGTTGGGACCACGATTTCCATGGAAAATTTGGATCGATCAAAGCGTAAACGTGGGTCAAGAAAATTACCAAGATATTCGATGTCTTGGGGTGCACGGAGGAACGAAGGTTCCATTCGCCACCTTTATGTTTCGTGGTGAAGCAGATTCATTGGTGGGAATCGTGAAGCGTATCGACCAGATGCACTTAACATATCTTGGGAAAGATTTGAATCGTTCAATGACAAGTACTTTCCGGAAAGTATTCGTCTATATGAAGGAGGTAGAGTTTATTAGACTCGAACTGAACAACATACGCGGTGTCTCAAAGTCGAGGCAAAGTTCGCAGAGTTATCGAGTTTGCACCTCATTTGGTGGAGAATGAGGAACGAATGACGCGTATGTTTTCGAGAGGTCTAAAACCGGAGATTCGTCAATACCTTATCTCTCATAAATTTTCTCTCAGATTCGAGATGTTGTCAGCGAGGCTCGATTATTAGAGCGAGATAGTGAGTATACTCAACCGAGGGACCACAACTGAGGTAGTCATGTAAGCGATGATAACCGGCGTGAGGAGGAAAGAATATGGATAAAGCGGTAACCACTTAGGTGGTAATCGTGGACATGATAATAGGAAAGGTGACTCAAGTGGAAATTTGAAAGACAAGATTCAACAATGACGGAAGACATCAACAAAGAAAGACCGGCCGCCAACAACAAATGCTAGGGAGGACGAGCCGCCATTAGATGTTACAAATGCGGAAGGAGGGACATATCATTAAACCTGTCCACAACAATCCAAGGTATGTTACAACTGTGGAAAGGAAGGCCACATCGCTCGAGATTGTACTATCGCAAAACCAAGTTCAACAGGAGTGGTGATTCCAAGGGCTGTCCCGGATAAGTCGAAATCAGCGATTCCTGGAAGAGCGTTTGTCGTGACTAGACAAAATGTGAGGAACCCAAACGAGGTGATCACGGGTAAGCTAATCTTGAATTCTTGCGAAGTTTATACCTTACTAGATATCGGTTCTACCCATTCTTTTATCTCTCCTGCTTGTGCTCAACGTTTAAACTTGACTCCGGAGAAATTAGATTTTGATTTATCTATTGAAACTCCGTTGGGTGAAACCTTCGTTACATCTACAGTTTATAAATCTTGCATGATCCAAGTTGGCACTATCACATTACCTGTTGATCTTATCTCTTTAAAGATACTTGCTTTTGATGTGATTTTAGGAATTGATTGGTTAACCACTCATCATGCCAAAATTGATTGTTTTCGTAAGGTTGTTAGTTTTCATATTCTAACCAACTTTCTCATACTTAATTCAAACCACTAAACCACTAAAATCGACCATCATCATATCAAGCCACAAAGCTATTCATTTATTGAAAAACGGATGTCAAGCTTTCTTAGCCATGTTATGGATTTGAATAAAGACAAGTCGATTTGAATAATATTTACGTGGTTAGAGAATTCCACGATGTATTTCTGAAGAGCTTCCCGGCCTACCCCAAGAACGTGATGTTGAATTCTTTATTGACCTTGAGGCCGCACAAAGCCCATTTCTAAAACCCCATATCGAATGGCTCCTATTGAACTTGAGGAGTTAAAAGTCCAACTACAGGAGTTATTAGACATCGGTTTCATTCGTCTAATCGTCTCCTCGGTGGTGCTCTGTTTTATTCGTAAAGAAGAAAAGGCGGAGTATGCGACTTTTGTATTGACTATCGAGAATTGAACCATGTCACCATCAAGAATAGTATCCGCTACCTCGCATTGATGACCTGTTCGACCCGATTACAAGGAGCGCAATTCTTTTCAAAGATCGATCTTCGATTCGGATATCATCGGTGAAGATTAAAAGCGAGGATATTCCAAAGAAGGCATTCGGGGACTCGATCTGGGCATTATGAATTCTTGGTCATGTCTTTTGGATTGACTAATGCTCCTGCCGCTTTCATGGATATGATGAACCGTGTATTTAAGGAATATTTAGATCGGTTCGTTGTTGTCTTTATTGATGACATCCTCATCTATTCCAAAAGCCGTGAAGATCATGAGCACCATTTGAAGTCGGTACTACAAAGACTTCGTGAACACAAGCTTTATGCCAAGTGAAGAAATCGAGTTTCGGCAAGGAAGTAGCATTCCTTGGGCGCGATGGTGTCAAGAGTATCCATTGACAACGAAGATTGAAGCAATACAAAGTTGGGGAGCAACCAAGTCGGTGGCCAAAATCTGTGACTTTACGGGCTTATTTGGTTATTATCGGAGATTCGTGGAAGGATTTTCTCGAATCGCTATCTCTAGATCAAATTTCGGTGACTCGGAAGGATGCAAAATTCTTATGGAGCAAGGAATGCAAGAAGAGCTTCCAAGAGCTCGAGAGGAGACTCATTTGGCTTTGTTTCGACAATACCATCTGGTTCGGATGGATTTGTTATCTCTGACGATGCTTACGGAAAGGGGTTAGGATGTGTTCTCATGCAACATGGGAAAGTCATAGCCTATGCCTCACGACAACTCAAAGAATATGAGAAGAATTATCCTACTCATGATCCGAGTTAGCAAGTGATCGTGTTCATTGCGTTGAAGATATGGAACACTACTTATGCGGGAGAAAGTAGAGATTTATCACGGATCATAAAAGCCTCAAATATTTCTTCACCCAAAAAGAACTCAACATGCAAGAACGACGTTGGCTAGAGTTGTTAAAAGATTACGATCACACTATTCAATATCATCTTGGAAAAGCGAGCGTAGTGGTAGCGCATTTAAGTAGAAGATCATATGCAATCACGAAAGTGCGATATTGTCAACATAAAGGCCCATTTTGTATGACTTGCAAAGGATGGAGGTAGAATTAAAGACTCAGGGACCCACATAATGATGGCGAATATACAAGTAGAACAGACTTTAATCGATAAAGTTAAAAATTTGCTCAAGCTACGGACACAGGGGCGATGCGTATGAAGAAGAAAAAGCAAGAAGGAGCTATTGCAAGCAAGAATTGATGAGGAAGGAATACTTGAGTCAATTCTAGACTTTGCGTTCTAACGATTACGACCTAAAGCATAAAATCATGATGGAGGCACACAACACCCCGTTTGCAATCCATCACAGGAGTACCAAAATGTATCATGATATTCGACATACATTTTGGTGGAACAATATGAAGAGAGAGATTGCGAGTTTATCTCAAGATGTTTAACTTTGTCGGCGTGTAAAGGCGAGCATCAAGTGCCAAAAGGTCCATTGCAACCACTTGAGATTAGGAATGGAAATGGGAACACATTACTATGGATTTTGTTCTGGTGTCTTCCCAAAGTTTCTCAAGGCGTAGATGCAATTTGGGTTATTGTTGATAGATTAACCAAGTCGCCCATTTCTTGCAAATCGTGAGACTTATCCCTTGAGCGTCTTGCTTTCGTATATGTACGTGAATGAGATTATGCGATTGCATGGCATGCCAGTATCCATAGTTTGGATCGTGACCGAGATTCACTTCAAGATTTTGGGTTAGCTTGCGAGAAAGCTATGGGCGCAGTTCTGATTTAGTTGAAGATACCATCCACAAGCAGACGGACAATCGAGAGGACTATTCAAACCCTTGAAGATCTATTAAGACTCGTGTCCTAGATTTCAAAGGAAGTTGGGATAAGTACCACCAATGGTGGAATTCTCCTACAACAACAGAGTTATCAAGCAAGTATAGGCATGGCTCCATTTGAGGCGTTGTATGGACGAAAATGTCGTTCTCCAGTATGCTGGGACGAGGTGGGAGAAGCAACATTGTTGGGACCAGAATTAGTACGCATGACTACAGAAAAGATCCAAATGATTCGATAACGTATTCAAACTTCACAAGATCGACAAAAGAGTTATGTTGATCTTCATAGAAAGGACGTGGAGTTTAATATTGGAGATCATGTATTGTTACGTATTGCTCCATGGAAAGGAGTTACAAGATTTGGGAAAAGAGGAAAGCTCGATCCAAGGTTTGTTGGTCCATTTGAGATTCTTGAATAGAATAGGAAAAGTAGCCTATAGACTCGCGTTACCTCCAAGTATGTCTCGTGTTCACAATGTATTCCACATATCTATGCTTCGTAAATATGTGAAAGACCCAAACCACATTATTGCATTAGAACCGCAGATGAGAGATAGTGAAGATTTAACCTATGAGGAGATACCTGTTGAGATTTTGGATAGGAAAGAGCATGTCTTACGCACGAAGGTTATACCACAAGTTAAGGTTTTGTGGAGAAACCATGCAATTGAGGAAATGACATGGGAGTTGGAATCGGAAATGAAAGCGAGGTACCCTCACCTTTTCGATATACCAGGTACGTACGTTAATTTTGAGGACGAAATTTCATAAGGAGGGGAGGTTGTAAGACCCCAACTTATTATAAATAAAATTGAATTTTCCTTTATTCATTATTCTAAATTAATAAGGGTTAATTTGATATAATTCTTTGGTTATGGGTGAAATGTGCAAAGTTTACAAAATAAGCAAGTGGTTATAAAATATTCATTATTCATTGGGGAATATTCGTTTGGTCGTGGAATATTTTTTTTTGTCGGGAATCTAAAATCTGACGTATGCTTGATCATTAGTGGGCCCATAACGGAAAAGCGGTTGGATGAAGGAAAGCGACAAAGATTGAGTTTTATAAATAACGACGTAAATTGTTACTGGTAATTAACCTTTGTTGGGATACACGGTGGTTAAAATACAGTAATATGCGTGGTTGCACAGTAGCACACGGTATTGCACAGTATTGTTGAATTATTGATCCTTACGTAAGAAGGCACTTACTCAATAATTGTTACTGATAATTCTTGTTCATTATTTTATCTTATTGATTCAATAATTCTTGGCGTTGATATTTATATTATTATTGTTTCAATAATTGTCATTACACAGTATTTTCCATTATCAAATCAATAATTCATATTATTTGAATAATATTATCAGATAACATTATTGGCAATGTCTAGAAAGTTTTGTCTAAGGAGAGGTTTGGTCACCTAATTGCGCGCCAGTAAGGAGAAATCCTTATTGAAGCCCCCCTCTTTCTGGAGCGGCATTTGGTTGTCGATCTTTGTGATTACGTAATATTATTTTTGAATAATTAATTATTGATTATTATGATAAAGAAAATATTTATTTTATGTGGATATAGATGGAGAAAATTTTTAATGTGACAATTGTTGAAAATTAATATTTTATCTTTTTTTGATAAAATAATTCATTTAAATATATTATTTTAATAATATATTAACGGTGATATTTTTATAATGAATGTGGGATATATGAGTATATGAGGAGGTAGAGTATTTTGTGGCATTAAATGTTTAACACATGTTTTGTGTGTCGGTGGACACAATTCTTGACCGAAAATTTATTATAGACTATAAAATCGTCCGTTTATGGATTTTGGTCAATATCTGTTTGGAATTTGGAAAAACTTTCTTCTGTAAAGTTGAAGAGAATGGAATTTCCCTTGGAAAGTCGCTAGTTTTGAATTTTTCTGATAACCGAGCTATTTTCTACGAATTGTTGAAGTTTTGGAAAATAAAATAATTTTTATTAAATTACGGGACCCACTTTTGGTTTGGTGGATTAAACATGTGGGTCTTTGATTTTTGGTCCAAAGATGGCTAGTCTTATTTTCCAAAGAGGCATGCGTAGGAAAAGAATGAATAAATAATATTATTATATTAGTTTAGTCTCCTTTGGCGTTCTAACATTTTCCTATAAATAGAGGCTACGTTAGAATTGAAAATCACACGTAAACTAAGTTTCTCTCTTTCTCTCTCTAAATTATTGGCGTATTCTTGTGAGTATACTTTGAGTGTTGCTATATCTGGTGCGGGTTTCATCAACATTATATCGAAATTGATCGGAAATACGGTTATTTTGAGGTAAAGGGTATTATTTTCTTCATAAATGATATTTTCTTCAATATCATTATCTTGGAAGTATTGATGAACTTTTTTATCAAATTTGGAACTTGTTGTGTCGGGGTTACTATTCACGTATCGACTAATTATTCACGAATCTGACACTATTCATAGAAAAATAAAAATTTTTCTTTTTGTCAAAATATTTATTACGGATACTAGCTTTGATTGTATCCATGTTTTGATCATTCTTGAATTTTACACCAATATGATTATTTTCAAGTATTTTTGGACATGGGTAAAACAAAGTACGAATCCTTAATCCTTAATCCTTGTCATTTTGTTTCCTTTGGATTCGTTTCTTTAAAAATGTTTTTCATCATCCTCGGTCCTAAATGGTGATATAAATGAATATCTTTGCTTTCTGTAGTGCAAAGATGAGCGATTAATCGATGAATATCTTTGGCCCGTAGTGCAAAAGATGAGCAGTGTTGAGATGAACATGACCAACCTGGTGATACAAATGAATATCTTTGGCTGTAGTGGCAAAGATGATTAAAGATGTATATTGATTGTTATTACGGGGATATACTATTGATGATGGACTTTTAAACCTTAGAAGCGATTAGAATCTCGTGACTCTTCTAATGGATTCTTTATTTCATTGCATTTGTTGATCTAAAACTTGTTGTCTATTGTATTCTATTAGATTTTTTCCTGTTGAAGACTAACGATAATTTGTTGTATATTATCTTAGTCATAATATTCTTTATTGGGCTAGTTGAGCTCACCTTTTCCTTTTTGTTCCATTTTTCTTCTCGAGGAGGTGAGAACATAAGCGAGGATCGAGTCGGGGTATGGAGTGATGGTTCTAGGAAGATGTTTAGTTGTCCTCACTATTTACGTAAAATAGTGTATGAATAATTAATGAGGACTTATTTGGGTGTGTATATTCTCTAGAAGATAATATTTGTATTCAAACTCACAGTTGTATTGTCGTATTCTACACGACATCTGTATTGTCAAAGTTGTAATTTGCTTTCTATACCATGTATTTTGGCGACTCAGAATGGGTGTTGTATACCTATTTTGGGGGCGTCACATACATGGTGTTGTTATATAATATGTGATAAACCCATAGTTTTAAGCAATACTTTTATAATCATGATGAGATCATGCTAATGAGATCTAAATTCTTAGATAGCTTAAAACTAAAATTGTTCCCAATCATTGGATTAAGAAAAAGGGGATTAGTGAATTCAAATAGATTGGTACATATGTTACTTGTTCATTGGATGAGGATGGTTGATCTCATGAACATTTGTGTGAAGACACTAAAATAAGTATATAATTGCTTATTGGAGAATAAGTTCACTGAATGTGGCTCGCTAAGGAATACCTAATGGAGTTTTACTTGTCTGTCAATAGAAATTCCTATAGTGATAGTAGTACAAGTGATCCTTAGACTTGAGAACATCATAGTATCTTGTGTATAATAAATTATACTTTGACATATTCCTTAAGACTTTTAGGGTATATCAAAGGGCATGTTTGGGTGTAATAAGTTGTACATGGAGATAATAAATGATCAACAAATAATCTACCACTTCTAGTAAAAGAAAAGAAATGTCATATGTGATTTGATAAATGACAACCCAGTAGTCATTGGCCAAGGCAGAATGAAATTAGAAAGAGTTTTTAATTTGCATTATTTGGAGTTGTGCATTTAAGAATCGAAATACATATAATTAAATAAAATAAGACTTGACAATAATTTCATGTCTTATATTTAATTGGAACATTGTATGGTGGAAGGATTGAATTATACGGTAACTATTTACTCAAGGGTTCTTTTATGATTAATGTTGAAATCTATATTATCTGGAAAGTTATTGATTGTTAAGGAGGCTTATCCTTATTGTAGAATAAATATTATTTATTTAAATAGATTATTAGTTTAATTGATTTATTTAAATAAGATTAGAATTGTTCTAATTGATTTATTCACAACCGGTTTAATATGGAGAACCTAAAGGGTCACACCATAAAAGGAAGAATAATTATTTAAGAAGTTAATGACATAATTGTAATAATATGTTAAGTGTATTTAATGTAATCTATGGTGATAAAATAGATTAAATAACTTAATATTTATTAGTTAATATTTTGAAAATATTAAATATAAATTAGTAAGAGGAGTTTTATTAATATTATTACAATTATTATTATTTTAATTTCTATAGAAGTTTGGAAATTAATTTAATATAAGTACTCTCATTTATTCCTAATAAGATTAGGGGGAAAATTAATTTAAAAGAGTTTAATTAATTATCCCTAATAAGATTAGGGAACTTAGTTAATTAAAGGAATTTAATTAATTAAATAAAACCCTATTTCTAATTAGATTAGAAGAGTTGACTAATATCTATATAAGAGGAGTCTTATGATAGATATCAGGACACGTAATTCCAATTATTGGAGAGTACTCCTTTTTCTACGGAGATAGAAAAAACTAGGGTTTAGCCAACCACCCTCCTTCTTAAATAATCCTTCTTCCTTGATGGATCACCTCTAGAGGACAAACACTTGGGTTGTTAATGTTGATCAAAGGAATGAATTAATCCTGGAGATTCACGGAGATTGCGAAGAATTAGGAGTCGAACTCGCACCTGAGGAAGCTTGAATCTACAAGGGTATGATTCCATAACTTCTTATCTTCGTTTTAATTAATAACATGCATAAAGGATGATCCGGGTAATTGATTAATAAAATTTTAAAACTCTGTTTTTATGCTTCCGCTTTACTTTGATGTAGTTTGATTGTGTTCATGAATATTACAAACCTAACATTTAATAGGCTTTACAGACTTGCAAGGAAATAGGAGATAACTGACCCACTACTTACAAATAACAACAACTGACCCACTACTTCCAAATAACAACTCACATACTAAATCATGGCCATTACTGTAATAGACTGCAACAGCCCCTTGACTCGCCTTAACGCTAAGTATGCCGCGTGTTCATAACATTTTTCATATATCGATGTTACGTAAATATGTGGACGACCCAAACCACATTATTGCATTAGAACCAGACGAGATAGCCGAAGATTTAACGTACGAGGAGGTACCTGTCAAGATCTTGGATAGGAAAGAACATGTCCTATGCACAAAGGTTATACCTCAAGTTAAGATTTTTTGGAGGAACCATGCTATTGAAGAAATGAACTGGGAGTTGGAATCAGAAACGAAAGCGAGGTATCCTCACCTTTTCTAAATACCAGGTACGTACGTCAATTTCGAGGATGAAATTTTATAAGGAGGGGAGGTTGTAAGACCCCAGCTTTTTATAAATAAAATTGAATTTTCCTCTAATTATTATTTTGAAATAAGAAGGTGTTAATTTGATATAATGTTTTGGTTATGGGTGAAATGTGAAAATTTTTCAAAATAAGCAAGTGGTTATAAAATATTCATTGTTGTCGGGGAATATTCGTTTAGTCGTGGAATATTCTTGTTGTTTGGGAATATCGCATTTATTACCACCACCATTCATGGGCCCCATAATGAGAATAATGTCGGATGAAGAAAGCGACAAAGTATGAGTTTTTATACATAATTGGCGTAATTGTTACCGTTAACCTTGTTGGATTACACGGTGGTTAAAATACGATGTCTGGCGTGGTTGCACAAAGATATTAGCGGTATTGCACAATATTGATGAATTATTGATCCTTACGTAAGATGGCACTACTCAATAATTGTTACGAGATTCTTTATTCAATATTTTATTTTATTGATTCAATAATTGCTACATTGATATTTTATATTATTATTGTTTCAATAATTATCATCGACAAAGATATTTTCCATTATCGGATCAATAATTCATATTATTTGAATAATATTATTAGATAGCATTATTGGCTATGTCTAGAAAGTTACATCGAGGAGAGGTTTGGTCACCTAATTGCGCCAAGATGAGGAAAAATCCTTATTGAAAAGCCCCCTTTCTAAAGAATGACCTTTTGTCGTCGTAATTGTGATTCGTAATATTATTTATGAATAATTAATTATTGATTTATATGATAAGGAAATATTTATTTTATGTGGATATAAATGATGGATATATTTATTTTTATGTGGATAAAAATGAAGGAATTAATGCTGAGGTGTTTTATCAGTATTTTGTCGGAATGAAGGTATTAAAAATCATTCGTTTATGGATTTCGGGTATTTTCTGATTGGAATTTGGAAAAACTTTCTTCTACAAAGTTGTAGAGAATTAAATTTCCTATGGAAACAGGCGAGTTTCGAATTTTTTTTTGATAAAAGGGCTATTTTTTATGAATTACTGAAGTTTCAGAAAATAAAATGATTTTTATTAAATTATGGGTGGGGCCCACTCTTGTTTGAAAACATGTGGGCTGCTGATTTTTGGTTCAAAGATGGCTGGCCTTGATTTTGAACCTAGCATGCGTGGAAGAAAGAAATAGAAATAATATTATTTTATTATTTAGTCTCCTATGGCGTTCTAGCATTTTCCTATAAATAGACGCCAGTTAGAATTAAAAATCACACCGAAACAAGTTTTTTTCTCTCTAGATTATTGAGCGTATTTTTGTGAGTATTTAGATACTTTGAGAGTTGCTTTATTCAAAGGTAAGTTTCGTCGAAGACTATATCCAAATTCAAATCAGGAAGTACGGTTATTTTGAGGTAAGGGGTGTTATATTCTTCTTAAAATGATATTTTCTTCAATATCATTATACCGAAATGTTGGTATGAACTTTTTATCAAATTTGTAACTTTTTGTGTCGGGGTTACTATTCACGTATACAGCACTATTCGCGTATATGTCACTATTCACGAATACGGCACTATTCACTGAAAAATAAAATTTGCTTCTTTTTGTCCAAGATGTCTATTATGGGTACTATCTTTGATTGTATCCATGTTTTGATCATTATTTTTGAATTCTGCTTCAAAATTGGTTATTTCGGAATATTATTGAACTTGGATAAACTGTGATACGAATCCCTAATATTTGTCCTTCTGTCTCACTGGATTCGTTTTCTTTAAAATATTTTTCATCATCCTCAGTCCTAAATGATGATATTACTGAATATCTTTGGCCTGAAGTGCAAAGATGAATGATTACCTAATTTTATCTTTGGCCCGTAGTGTAAAGATGAACAGGTGTTGAGATGAACATGACCAACTGGTGATACAAATGAATATCTTTGGCCTGTAGTGCAAAGATAAATATTTGATTCAAGATGTATATTGATTGATATTACAAGGATAAAATATTGATGATGGACTTTTAAATCTTAGAAGATAGTAAAACTCATTCTCTACTCGACTCTTCTAATGGATTGTTGTTTCCGCTGCAGTTGTTGATCTAAAACTTGTTGTCTATTATATTTTATCAGATTTTTCCCTGATGAAGACTAATGATAATTTGTTATATATTATCTTAGTCATAATATTCTTTACTGGGCTAGTTGAGCTCACCTTTTTCCTTTTTGTTCCCTTTTCCTTCTCAGGGGGTGAGAACATAGCAGGATCTAGTCGGGGTATGGAGTGATGGTTTTAGAAAGATGTTTTAGCAGTCCTCACTATTTATGTAAAATAGTGTTTGAATAATTGTAATGAGGACTTATTTGAGTGTGGATATTGTCTAGAAGACAATATTTGTATTTAAACTCACAGTATGTGTGTCGTATTTTGCACGACAATTGTATTATTGAAGTTGTAGTTCGCTTTCTGTACCATGTATTTGGCGACTCAGAATGGGTGTTGTATACCTGTTTTGGGGGAGTCACATGGCAAAAGCAATCTTTTGCCCCTCATCTACCCTAGCAATTATGAACGCCTTTTCTATCTCTTTAACCCATGTTTGGGCTTCTATAGGGTCAGCTGTTCCCCTGAATTCTGGTAGTCATACTGCCTTGAAGTCTTTAAAATTTGCCAAGTGATTGTCTGGTTGGTTCCCTACAGCTGGTATTCCCTGCTGCATAGCCTGAGCTACCATGTTTGCAAAGTTTTGCATCAGGTCTGGTTGTTGTCCCCCAGCGTTGTTGACAGATTTTTCTGCCCTTTGATTTCGTGTTCGACGTCTTGGCGGGCATTATCTGATTACATAAAATCATAAATTTAACTTACATTCTAAACCTTATTGTATAAGTTTAACATGTAACACGAAGTTCTATACAAAACTTATTCCATTAATGAAACATAGATTCATATTCATTCAACTAAGTTATAGCACTTTACATAACATAACACATACTGCTATCCCTTTGTGACCACAAAAGTCGGGATTCGCTACAACAACTTGTACAAAAGTTTGAGAATATTACATTACACACACATACTTATTATGGAATACACATAATCTAACAGTACTTATACTACTGGTTCAGTATACCTTTTTCTGGATCTTGGACAACCTTTCGCCTGATGACCTTCTATCCCACAAATAAAACAGACACCTTGCTTTGGATTGGGACAATGAGGAGAGATATGTCCCGCATGTCCGCAATTATAGCAAACCTTCTATCATTTCCTGCACAAGCCTTCATGTTTCTTATCATAGTTTGTACACTTTTCTATTCGGTTAAGATTCCCTTGATTGTTATCAAGATTTCCTAAGTCACGGTCTTTCATCTTTCTTTTCCCTTTCTTGCCCGGAGCTGCACCCGATTTGTTGCTTCTGGCTCCCATTTGATCAATTTGGATTTTAAGCTTATCTTGTTCTTCCATAGTTTCTATTAACTCCTTTTGCAATTGATTATTTAGTAGCTTTTCTATTTCCCACAGCCTTTCTAGAGAAGAAACCTTGTTCTTCAGATTCTGCACCTCCGTTGATGCTTGATCAGCTCCAACTACTACACCAAAAATGGCCTCTAGTGAAGGACAAATCCTTCACTAGAGGCCCTATATCACTCATAAGTGATTTATTGCGAAGAAATATTTCCTTCACACGAGTGCTCGCATTAGACCTCCTCGCAATTGGGTATCCTTCGCTAAGTAGTAACTAAATATTTTTTGTGAAGGATATATTGTGAATACTTTTTTATTCACAAATTGTATTTAGTAATGGAATATTGTTATTTAGTGAAAGATTGGTTTCCTTCACAAATAATATTTTAAGAAGGACTATTTGAAATTAGTGAATAACTTTATTCCCTCACAAATAATATATTGTGAAGAAAAAATTTATTTAATGAGAGAAAATTATCCTTCATTAATTATAAATTGAGAATCTTTTTTCAGTTTAGTGAGAGAAAAATTTCTTGACAAATTATAAATTTGTAAATAAAAAATTAATTGCTAAATCATCAAAATTCATCGAAAATTATAATTGATTTTCAAAACAGTAATTTCATATTTGTTATTATTATTATTAATCTCAATAAGAAATATTAAATTTAATATTTCAAGAATAAATATTGTCATACTTTTTTCAAATTAATAGATAAGCTAAAGCATAAAGAGCTAATAAAATCAATACTCCACATATAAATAAATAATGATCGAGTCACGATAACTACAATTTTTTTTTATTGTATCTTGGTCTCCCAAAGACCATAGTACCTACAAAATTTATTAATTAACATAAAAAAAACTGAAAGGAGCAACAAAGGATATGAATTTTACCGTATAGATTATAAACACTTGACAAGTCAGTACATGCATCTAGACTAAATAAATTATCAGCATTAGGTAATTCAAATTTCAAGAGCAGCACCAACCACAACATGAAAATGAAGAAGGTATTCGGCCAGTTATGCGGATATACTCTGCTTATTTCTCTGTTTTTATAGCTTGGCGGTTTCTCTCGGATTATGCTGCTGCCCGCATGTCTTTAGCTTTGTGCCTTACAGCTACTAACTTGTTCATAAGCTTATCATCTGTTCGGCCCCTTATTCTTTCGACCTCTACCTGAAAGTGATGAGGGTAAGGTTATCATTTGTGTGTTTAGTCCAGTGAAGCTGTTATTTGACTTTTTGAGCATTGCAATGTAAAATACTCGGTCACTATGTTTCGTATACAAAATGACTAGGGTGTGAATTCAAGCTCATTGGCATATCATATACAAATAGTTACCTCCAAAAATTATTTTTAACTACAGAAACATTTCTTAAATAGAAAGACACGAGGGCAGCCTGTACACTTAAGTTGAACTACAACTTCTATAGAACTAGGAGAACAAAAATGATCATAAGAGCATAATGCAATAAGACAAGTAAAATCAATTATCTTTTGAATTAATTTCTAGCATAGAAATAAGCAGTTGAGAACATGTCCAACAACACAACAGTTAAACTATAGTTGCATTATATTAGTAAATGCTTTGAAGAGGTTCTAAATGACTAAAAGGTTCTCAAACAGGTTATTCCTCCAAGTTTAATCATCATTTTGGGTATCACAACAACAATTGCAATATCAAAAATACATTACAGAGGAATAAAAGAATCTCAAAGTGTACAGGTTCCACTGCCCATTACAGCAGAACAATACAAGAGATGCAAATTTTTGAAAACCATTCAAATGTAAACAAATTATGTTATTCTATTGTAAGGTATATAGACAAAAAACTATGTGATCCAGTATTTCTATAATGTGCTTAGAACCCTTAGAGGAAGTGTTGAAGTGTACACAAATATAATTGAAGAGCAAATAACTAACTAAGAGACAAAAAATAATATTGAGTACCTATGCACCTAACAAGTAAGCTTGAATAACAGAATGTCTGAATGGATCAATCTGCCAACCCACTCTAGGTTTCTGAGAAAACTCATCTTTGATAAACAAATGTCCCAAAGTTATTAGATCAATAATAGCGTAAGATGTTTTCTGGGCGTTTTCTTGGTCTGATTCATGAAAGATTGTCCCACCGTTATCGTTTACCTTTTCGCAGAGTAGTAGTTGGAGTTTGTATATGGTGATCTAAATGTGTATTAGAGATTTCTTTTATAAACAAAAGAAAATACACAAACACATATGCTGACCACCAACCAAAAGAAATATAAAAACGAAAAATAATCTACACTCAAAAAAAAGCTTACATGCAACTTCGGTCAATTGAGTTGTATGGGTATCTTCAACAACCTCATTTTTGCGCAGAAATAAAATCCTGACAAATCTTGATTCTTTTTGCGCTTGAAACAACATTGATTCTATCTTGCTGGGATAGGTACTGAGCTGCCTTAAAAATATCATGAACTTCAGAGTTGGCCAAAGGGTTTTGAATGTCTAAACTCAAAAGCCCTTCAAAGTCAGAATCATCCGAGCAAACCCTAACAGTTGCATCCAAAACATCAGATTCTGCCATCCCAACCATAGATTCACCCAAGCCATTAAGGGGAACATTCGAATTTGAAGGGTTAGAAAACCCAATAACTTGCATACCAACTAGAGGAACAGAAGAATCGGGTAACCCCTTCGAGAGGAGAGAGGGGCTCACCATATGAATTGAGATCAGAGAAACGAATGCGATGAAAAGAAAAGAAGAATCAGAATCAGAATCAGAATTAGAAGAAGGAAAAAAAGTAGAGAGAAGGGAGAGCGAAAATCCAAAAGAGAGTCATCTTCGTATGAAATTTTAAAGTTTTAAAAGAAATAATTGATATTGTAATTATTTATTAAAAAGTGTTATTAAAAATAAACTTATTACTATAAAAAAACTAATGTATTTATATTACAAATTATATTTATCACAATTAATTTTAAAATAATTATTTAAAATAAAACAGTATCCAATTTTATCTCTCGCAAAAAACGTCGGAACAATAATATATAGTGAGTAATAATTCCTTCAATAATAGATTTTTTTCCTCGCAAATTTTCATCATAAATTGGCGCCAAATATGTTTCTACCATCCCAATTTTGCGAAAGAAAAAATATAAATTGTGAAGTGTCGACGTCGGGATTTTTGGATGTCCCTTTCCGTTACTTGTTCTTTGGTGTTCTCATTTTAGGTGAGATTTGTTTGAAAAAATAAGTGAAAAAGGTCAAGCATGTATAATGTCGACAATGGAGTGTTAAGAGTCGCCATTGGTTTTTTTAAATGGTTGTACAACACAAATCGAGAAAAGGTTTTACATTGACCCGATGATGTGACACTGCTATATGCTCTGGTCGGTGAAACAAGAGATTCGATTTAGGGTCAGGGGACTTGCTTATGCAGTGGGGAAGGTGTTAGGCACCCTCGACATCCGTGTTACCACTGTCACCGCCTCTTTTCAAGAAACTATTATCCGAATGTGTGTGTGTGTGGGTGATGTCTTTGTTATTTGGAAGTAGTGCGAGGCCTCGTTCGAACCTATATACATAGGGTTTGAATTTATGTAAAATTGAGTTTTTTTGCAAGATATGGCGGTGATGTTTTATAAAAAGAGGTTTTTCAAACCACGATTCTCAATAGTAATTGAGACCTTTTACACTCCCATTTTATTAAGTGCTCGGCTTGATTGATTTTATTTTACGAATGCGAGGCATCCGTATGAAAATAATGTACATAATAATGCCAATTTCCCCGTGGGTATGAAAACCATATGAGGAAATTCAAACACCGCAGAATAATTTACAAGCTGCTTACAGCTGAAAATGTCCATCACAGGAACCAAATCTAGATCCAATGGGCAGAATCTGTGATCACATGATTCCTAGGCGCACAGAATACCGCAATTTGTATGAAAGCAATAAACAGGTATATATATATAAAAGCTGTAAATATATATATATACAGACAGGATCACCAACCACGAAGCACCTCCATGGGGGATCAAAAATGTAAATAAAGCTGTTAAAAGCTATCAACCGCCACGGAGGAAACTCCAGGCGGGACAAAATATAAATAAAGCTGTAAATACGGTCAACCGCCACGAAGGAAACTCCAGGCGGGACGAAATGTAAATAAAGCTGTAAAAACGATCAACTGCCACGAAGGATACTCCAGGCAGGACGAAAATAAATAAATAAATAAATAAATAAATATATATATATATATATATATATATATATATATAAAAGCAATAAACGCATAGGATATAAAACTAAAAGCTCATCGAACATAGTTCATATATATATATATATATATATATATATATATATATATATATACAAAAGCGAGTAAGCGCCTGCATCAAGTTCAGGCTCATCGTAATGAGTTAGACACACGATTAATATATATAAATATATATATATATATATATATATATATATATATATATATATATATATATATATATATATATATATATATATATATATATTAAAGCAAATAAACGCTCAGGGCATCAAGTTCAGGCTCATCGAACAAAGTTTACACATACGATTAATATATATAAATGTAATATATATATATATATATATATATATATATATTTATATATTAAAGTAAATAAACGCTCGGGCATCAAGTCAGGCTCATCGAACAAAGTTCGACACACAATTAATATATATAGATGTATATATATCTATTAAAGCAAATAAGCGCTCAGGGCATCAAGTTCAGGCTCAATCGAGGCATAACACGATAATGTTAGTCAATATATATGTAAATATATATATATATATATATATATATATATATATATATATATATATATAGATGAAATGAAACCATGATAGAGAAGTCCTGGGCAAAAGCAAGCAATACGACTCTCAACGTGTAGAAGGGTGTGTGCAAAGATAAAGAGGACTCTAAAGTGTGTGAGAAGGCTTACAGCTGACTGCCAAAGAATGCTTCTATATCTTTAGAGTGGGTAAACACAGGCTTTTGTAGGTACAAAAGGGCTATATATGAGCTCACAGGTGTTTAAAAGGGGAAAGTACATTGCATGGGGTGAGTGCAGAGCAAATTGGGCAGGGCTCCTTTTTCTCTTTCAAAATGGGCAGCCCAAGCCCTCTATTTATAGGCATTTTAGCCATAGGTGTACCAGAGGCAACCCGGGTGGGCCTGAGTTTTTCGGGTCGGGTCATCTCGAAGTACGTGCACTCATGCACTGTAATGTCCACTCGAACTTTCAAAAGTGCAATCCGGGCATCCGTTTTGAGGTATACAGGACCTATTTTGGATCGCCGTTGTCGAGAGTTGTACGATGGCATGGGATTAGAGTTTGTGTGAAGTCATTAAAGATGGGACGATGCCCTTCAAGCTTCAACTTTCATCCGTTACCCCGCACAATAGTCACTCGGGATTGGTTAGTCTTGTGGGACATCATTGCGTAGAGACGTGACGTGGCATCGTGTTGACGAGATGATGATGTTGCCCCTCACCGGTGTTATCATTTGGATTAATTTGATAAAGCGTGACGTTGCTTAGGCTCACCGAGATTGATTCTGCCGCAATTTATTGAAGGTCCTCATTGTCATCTTTGAGGTGTGCTGTCTTCCCGATGTTATCACCGGTCAAGATCTGATTGTATCTCGTTTGTGAGTGTGAGATTGAAGCTGGTTGCATTTGAAACAAGCATTTTTGGGGTTATCGCTGAAACTGTATTCCTTGGGGCTATCACCAAGGTTGGTAGCTATTCCCATGGTTGGGACTGAGACAGGATACCTCAGGGTCATCTCCGAGATTAATCGGTCTTCTCCGGTGTATGTTCCGGTATTGTATCTGCAGGCCTCGGGGTTACATCCGAGGTTAGAATTGTTACTCCCAAATTGCGATCCAGGGTTGATGCTGAACTTCTGGTAGTATCCGATATGGATTTGGATTGTCTTTCAGGGTTCCCTCTTCAAAGACAAATCTGTCCTCTGCAATGTTAGTGACAGTAGTACAAAAAATTTCGAGTGTCTACAGATGCCCCTCTTTATCATACTCATGCATGGCGATGCATGGGTAGGATAAAGAATCCTAGACACTTGACATGTAACAAGACGAACATGGTACTATGGATAGCAACATGATGAAAATGTATGATGCGTGTGCATGGGGTTATAGCCCAACACGCTGGGGATGATTGCTGGCTCTCTATTGCTTCAACTGGGGATTGGCAATGATGACCAAATTTGATGTGTAATCTGAATTCTGTTAGGATGTTGATGTTGGAGTTATCACCAAATTCCTGTGCCTTTGATAATGATTTGATCCTGAAGATGTACCTCTTATGTGTAAAAGATCTGTGTGGATAAAGCTTGATCTGTTTGAGGATGTGCATAACATATTCCATCATCTATCCTCTTTGATGATGTTGACCTCTCCTGGTTAGTATCTCCAGAATATGTCACGATTCTGTTGGATTTACTGCCAACAACAAATGTTGTCAGGGGTGCCTGACCTTCGTTGACATGTACTTCACCGATATTTGAGTCAACGGTTGAAAAATCCTGTGGGATATACTGTCAAGGCTGCTTGACCTTCGCTGACGTGTGAATCAATGGCTAAAACTCTATGGGTAGATTTTCGAGGTTGCTTGACCTCCGATGTCGTGTAGATCAACGGAGCATTGCGTTGTGACCCCCGCCGAGGATATGCTGGGGAATACGAGCAGTTGGGTATGAAAACCTCGAATAGCTCTAGAGCTCTGATAGGTTTAATCGTTTCGGCTAAAATGACGTCAGGGCTGCTTGACCTTCATTGGTATGTGTGCCAACGGTTTGAATGTACGTTGTAATCCCATGCCGTGACTTCACGTTGTAAACCCGACAGGGATCTACTGGGGACTTATGAGTATGTACGCAATTATCGAACAACTCTCAATGCTTCGATGGGTTTACTTGCCATCAGCTGAAATAACGTCAAGGTTGCTTGACCTTCGTTGATAGACGTGTCAATGGATGGACGTGTGTTGTAACCCCCTCTGGGGATCTACGTTATAACCCTCATCGGGGACATCGTTTGTAACCCGTCGAGGATATCGTTATAACCCGTCGAGGGACATACGTCATAACCCGTCGAGGGGACGCATTTAGGGTAACGACCTGGGGTTGGCGGCATCGGACCTGTACGAGGTATTGCCAGATGTGATTTGTAGCAAATGAGATCATTGGCAGGGTATACCTTGAGCTCGGGTGACTACCAATGAGCGATGTATAGACTCAAAGTTTTATCTGAGAAGACCAGGATTGTATGCTATTTTGCTCAATCGCGTGGCGTTTTTATTCTCAATTTGACCTTTCCAGTATGTGAGAACTCCTTTGTAACTCGAATTGGACCTAGTCGTAGGGGTGGGACCTATATAGGGGTGCCGCAGGTGCACCTGCTACAGCCGCAGATGAGCCTGCGGCCAATCGTGGATCATAAATCCTGCAGGTTGGTCTTGACAAGTCACTTTCAACTTTCTTCGCATAGAGAAAATCATGAGCCATCTTCAGATCTACTGAGTTCGGGCTGCTTTCTGCAAATTCTGTCACCGTACAAGTGTTCTACACTATCCTTGTAACGTATGCATGTATTTTTTCCTATTTTTATCCATTGGATTGTGAGTTATCACATGAAATGCATCTAAACACATAGTAGTGATTATGTATGCACAAATGACTTGATAAAAAATATTCAACATAGTAAATGTTAGTATTAAACCATGCTGAAGATAATGATGTGAAAAAAATAAACTTTTGAGACAGTCAAATTGGCACCTTTTTCTGCTATTTTTTTGTCCTTTTTGAGGTCCAATGAGCAAAAGGTAACAAGGCAAAGTACTCCTAGTATTGAGGTTGGCCTTATGCACGATGATTTTAATTTTTAATGCATATATTATGTATATAACTTTGGGGCAGGTGTGCTACTAAATGGCCACCTAGACATGTCTGTGTGCATGTGGATAGTCCTATTTTCAAAGGGGACTATGGCAAAATTTCTCCAAATGTAGGCATTGGGTAGTCATGCATTTTAACTCTATTATATGTTAAACTAAATGCATGCATGCATATAGTCATAAATGCATTCTAGAAAGCTCCAAGTAAGGAAATACCACACCCTTTCTAAGGTGATTTGGAGACTTGTTGTCCAGATATTGATGGATCCGAATCAGCCGAGCAGTTCCTATAGGACCACTTCTGGCGTACGGCGGAGGGCTTCTAAAGTGCCTCGTCCGTTACATTTCCGCCGCATGACCTCGTCGGTTGGTGGAGGTGTGATTCATCTGTCAAAGGCAGAGATATGCCGGAGCGTTGAGGACGAGGAGGCGGATATTCTGATTGCGGATCCCGCTCCTACTTTGCATGTCCCTCGTAGGGAGCTTCCGAGTATTCAGGTGGTAAACCCAGAGTTGCTGGGTGATTTGAGTAGACATCCATCGATGTACTTGCATGCTAACGAGGTATGGCGTTAGACTTTGATCTTCCTTCTTTCTTATTGATGAGGATTAAAGGGTTCTCGATGTTGATCTCGCATTTCATCTTTGGTTCTCGGTTTTACATGACCTCGAGGGGCTGGTTCAAAGATTCACTCCATGTACCAGCGCGCTTCATCGACTATAGGCAATGAGTGCATGAGTGGGGATTCAGGGCATTCTTCTCCATCCTCCCCCGTCGTTGTCCCTGGGGTTACCTCAGGGTATTATCTGAGCGATGGTTTCATCAGACTCAGTCACTCCACCTGCTGGGTTGCGAGGTGATGATGACGCCTATGTACTGCCGATTTATCACAAGTATGGAGTTTGGAGGGGAGCCAATGCCTTGCATGGCGAATATTACCCCTACTGCCGTCAGATCCTTCTTAGGAGTTCCGACGGAGGCGCTTAAAGGCAGGACTGTCAGTTCAGGTCCTTTGAGCGTAGATGCTATGAGTGGGCTTTTGAGTGAGCCCATGCCTGATGATGTCAGGATCAGGGATTGCGTTTTGCGGAGATTGTTCCTGATGATCATTCGAGGCTGCTTTATAGCAGATACCTCTTCTAGGGTATCTTTTGCTTTGGTCAGCGCCACACGCGATGTGGACCGTATAGGAGAGTATGACTGGAGCTCTTACACCTTTGCCTATTTCCTCCGGGGCATGCGCATGCGCTCATAGGGTTTAACCGAGGCTTGGATAGGATTTTACCCATTTCTGCTGGTGAGTATTTCTCTTGTCTTTTCCCATTCATAGGCTAAGAGTGTTACTGATAGCAGATGTTTTGCCATTGTGTTGGCAGTTTTGGGCCTATGAGAGGCTCCAATGTTTGCATCCTGTGAGTGTGTTAGGTTTAGATACCTATCCACGAGGACGACGATGGCACCATTCTATTCTATCGGAGGTCCCTGTAGCTGAGGGATTCATACACTGCCGTATGCAGCTGGAGTTGCTGACAGCTGACGCCATCACATGGATTCCCTACTTAGGGGAACATTTGACCATCGGTTTTGAGGATGGACACCCGACTGGAGTCGAGTATTTGATTTCCACCAGGAGATTTCCTTTCTTCACAGATGGAGGCTGGGAGCTCTATTTAGGAGAGCGTGCTATTAGGAGCACCACAGGGGAGATCCGTATACCGATCTTGCCTCCTGCTAGGCGTCATTGGCCCGTATCACAATCATCCATCACTAATATCCCAGTGTTGGGGGTTGACGGTTTTGCATTATCAGAGGGTCCATGTACTCAGGAGACGTTCCAGCGTTGGTGGTTCCCTCGCACTATTGGAGCCCAGTCCCGCGTCACACAGTTTATGGGGGATATGGTTCCAAGATCCTTGATGATAACGGATTGGGTAGCTTGTGTCCAAGCTCCGACTCATATGACCCAGATTGATAGTTTGACCCAGCAGTTGGACCAGCAGTATGTATTTATTCAAAGATTTGGGCAAGAGATCCGGCAGGAGCGTGAGTCATTTGTTCCTTCCACTCGGTACGGCCCCTCAGACGACCCATTTGGTTTTTCCGGCGCAGATCCTCCTCTTTATAGGCCTGACATCCCTGTTGATAGAGATCCAATGACTCAGGAGGAGTTACATTAGGTGGACAAAATTGAAGACGTGGACATCGAGACCCTGGTCTTCTTCTGATGTATATTCTCGTTATATCTTTTGATAGGCCTTTGTTAGATATTGGGTGGCTGTTCCCCATTCTCGCTATATCTTTTGGTAGGCCTCTGTTAGTAGTAGGGCATCTGTGCCCCATTTCCCTGTATTTGTAGCTGTACAGAGATGATGTATTAGATGATGATATACTTAGGAATGTATGCACCATTTTTTCATTCCCTATATCATATTTCCATCCATTATCTGTTATGCATGTATCATGTTATGCATATGTATGTATGTCCAGAGATATTCAGCATTGACCCCTGGATGGTCTTATGACACGGCCCGTACAGATGTCTTCTTCGACAGTTAGCCGTATAGATCATATCCCACCGTCAGTGGTGGTATTGGGTATGTGATCGTGGTATGATAGCATGTCACCACCAGACAGGGTGACTGTAGATCAGTTGTTGCAGCATACCATGACTTTATTGATGTTTTAGGTTCCCGCAGGGTTTGTAGACAGGATGCTAGAGCATTGGCTACCGGATAGGCAGGTATTCCAATTTGGTACCCACGAGTTGACTCCTACTTTGGAGGATTACGCACGTTTGACGATGCTGTCTTTAGACAGACCTTGCGTGCATCTGGCTTTGGGAGACATGAGTAGACGATTCATGACTCTCATAGGATTGTGGCGTAGAATAGTGCAGGACGAGCTGACATCTAGCCATGTGATATCCTAGAGTTTTCTGTACGACAGATTTGGCTTGGCGGACAGCTATTCACGACATTCCGGGAATTTCACTGCACCAGAGGACCATTGACGTTTGGCCAGAGTTAATGTACTGTTGCTGTGCGTATTGTCGTATGTCTATATGCCACGATATATGGATGAGAAAGACATTGGTGTCATTATGGCTGTGAGAGCTCTTAGAGAGGGTCGTACCATTGTACCTATGATTGTAGTAGAGACCCTGCGGTCAGCATCCTACTGATGCACTTACCCGTCAGGGGTGTTCACTGGGAGTTCGGTCATGCTGTATGTGTGGTTTATGTCACACTTGAGACCGGTTGGTACCCTTAGACAGCATGGGTATTGGTTCACCCATGATGTAGCCATGTCATACTCCTTTCAGCCGTCGGAGTGTACCGATGCTTTGTCTTGGTCTGCATTTTTGGCAGATATCAGAGATCCATTTAGCATATTGCTATGCTCGGGGCTTTGCTCACCATACAGCTTCATTACGCACGCTCCGGGCATGGACTTCCTCCCTCTGGCTGGCCTGAGGGGTGTTACCACTTATCACCCATTGGCTGTGATGTCGCAGTTCGACCAGTTCCAGGATTTTCATCCTTTTGAGGGGGCGATAGGTCAGCGTTCAGCTTCTCGATATCTCTCAGCAGAGGACTGATCCCGTGTGTATGCTTGTTGGGATCAGCGCGAGATAGCTTCTTTTTCTTTGAGCCGTCTAGGTTGTTCTGCAGAGTATTCCGCATGGATGGAGACAGAGATTTTGTCGGCTGCAGCAGTATCTGCAGTACCGGATAGCGAGTCAGACGATGTAGAGCCCATGGAGGACATCGATACCTACATCAAGGAGGGAGGCTCATTGGGTTGCCGCCAAAGATTTCTTCTGGATTCTCCTAATACCAGTACTATTGTGATCCAGCACTCGGCGTAGTATTTAAAGCAGAGTCTTCATCTGATGACCTTTGAGAGAGATCAGGATCGATCTATGATGTTGACTGCACTTGATGGGAGAGACGCAACTCTATTAGAGAGAGACGAGGCATTAGATCGCAGAGATACCGCTGTTATTGAGCGGGATGAGGCCATATTAGCCAGAGATGCAGTGATAGTTGAGCGGGATAGTGCTATATCTGCCCGGGATGTAGCGGTCACAGATAGTACTGCAGTGAGGTCCCTTACCACTGGCATGATCGCAGAGATGAGCGCATATATTGATGATCATATGGTCACCATGCAGATGGCTGCAAATCTGTTGGGTCGTGTGGATATTCTCGTATAGGAGACCACAGCTTCGCCTCCTTCTTCTGAGAGGGACGCCATGTTGGGCTTGTTAGATCGCATATATCCTGACTTGTAGATGAGCTTGTATTTACCTGCACAGACTAGCTTAGCCATTTTGTCGTGTACAGTTCACATTGTATATATATCAAATAGCATTATATATATGTCAGGGAAACATATTTTTGGATCACTTCCCTTTTAGATATGCCTGGATACTTGCTTGATATTTTTCCCATTTGTTTTGTGGCTTGTGATCTTGATGTATTCAATTCCTCTCTGGGTGGATGGACATTGAGTTGTCTCGGATAGTTCGAGAATGGATCATCGATCTATGTGTATCCCTACCATCTTTGGTGTCTTGGGATTTGGTTTACGTATGGAAATATGGGAGAGAGTGTGGCTTTCCTCTCGAGATTGATCGCACCACATATGGTCGCCAGTGATTTATTTTAGAGAAGCCTAGTTAATTCCACCTCTTATGGATTGGTGTTTCTCTTTTAAGGTATGACCATGACTTAGATGGTTCTTAGAATCTCCTATTTGGGAGGAGTTAGGATTAATTCCATCCTTTGATGCGAAGCCAAATGAAATATAGTGGATTGAAGGATGATCCTAGTACCAACTGACAAGGGTTTGTGTTTTGGTAGGGGTGAGACCGCACCATGAATGGTTGCCTACGTACTCCTATTGAAGAGGAGATCAGTTCTGTGTAGTTCAAACCCGGTGTAAGAGGTTCAACGATGTATATGGTTGAAATGGTGTAGGAATGTTTTTGGTTGTTATTATTTTTGTAAGGGTAGAAATGTTTTTGTTGTTTTTGTTTTATTGCGGAGAAGAGGGTAGAAATGTTTTTGTTGTTTTTGTTTTATTGCGGAGAAGAGGGTAGAAATGTTTTTTGTTGTATTTGTTTTATTGCCACCGGGACATATGGAATGGTTGCCTACGTACTCCTATTGAAGAGGAGATCAGGTCGACGTAGTTCGCCCCTCAGGGCGAGTGGAAAAACGTGATCCCATGTGCAGGTCAGAGTGCGGGGAAGAGAAAGTTTAATCCTAGGTTGAGGATAAACTGCAGGTGAAAAGTTTGATCCCAGGTAATGGGTAGCCAAATTGTAAACACAAGAGGTTCAATCCACGGTGGGATGACCTAAGTCGTAGGAACGCAAAGAAGAGCCAGGCTGTTGGCTTAAAAAGTATGTTTTCCCTGAGGGGCAAAGTGTTAAAGAGTTGTAAGTGGTAAAGGGTTAAAGAACCAGAATGACTGGTGATCTGATGGTCCAACATCAGGATGTTTGCTTGATGGCAACCTTAGACATAGTACCATTTCACGGTGTCTGAGTTGATGAGTTGTGGAAATTCATTGCTGTCCATTTCTTGCAACCTGAGAGCGCCTCCCAGTTAGGAGTGAATTTTCCCTTAGCTTGATCTTGGTTGTCAAGAATCTTCTTCAAAACCAAGTCATGTTGTTTAAACTGCCGTAGCCGGACATTTTTGTTGTAGGATTTGGCGATCCTTTGCTGATATAACTGACCATGGAAGATAGCCGCGGTTCGCCTTTCGTCTATTAGAGACAATTGGTGATACTTGTCTTGTACCCATTGGTTCATCCAAACCGGTGAGTGTCTATCAACACTGACGAGGATTCCATTTCAACTTCTATGGGGAGCACTGCTTCCATCCCATAGGTTAAAGCGTAGGGGGTTGCCCCAGTGGAAGTATGCATTGAGGTTCTGTAGGCTAACAGAGTTAGAGGCAATAGGTCAGGCTAATCTTTGTGGTTGGCGGACATCTTTTGCATAATCTTCTTGATGTTTTTATTAGACGCTTCAACAGCACCATTCATCTTCGGATGATAGATGACAGAGTTAAGATGTTTGATGTGGAATTTACTGCATAATTCCTCCATCATTTTATTGTTGAGGTTTTTGGCATTGTATGACAGAATCACCTCTGGTTGTCCATATCGACAAAGGACATTGTTTCTGATGAAAGCAATGATGACTTCTTTAGTAACCCTGGGGAAGGAGGCTGCTTCTACCCCCTTGGTGAAGTAATCGATCATGGTGAAGATAAATCGATGACCATTACTGGCTTTAGGCTTAATGGGCCCAATCACGTCCATTCCCCACATTGAAAAGGGCCAAGGTGAACTCATATTGTGGAGTTCCCGTGGAGGGGCGTGTATAGAAATCCCATGAATCTGGAACTGATAGCATCTTTTGACGTGGTCGTTGCAATCAACTTTGAGAGATAGTCAATAATGTCCCGTCCGAAGGACTTTTTTGACAAGGAGGGAGCCACTCATGTGGGGGCCACAGACTCCGCCATGGATTTCATCCATAAGCCTTTGGGCTTGATCTTTGTCTAAACACCTGAGGAGACCTAATCCTGCACCTCTTTTGTAGAGCGCATCTCCACTCAGGTAGAATTTTATAGCAAATCTATGGATCCGCCTTTTTTCAGTCGGGCTCGCCTCAGCGGGTGTAGATCCATCTCGTAGATATTCCTTGATATTCTGATACCAAGGATGTTGGATGGGAGGTAGCTCATCCGATACTTCTCCAACGTAATTCCCATAGGTTGGGGCCTTGTGCAGGGAAATTGTGACGCTCGACAAGTGTTCCTTGTCTGATATGAGAATCAAGGAGGCCAAAGTTGCTAATGCATCCGCAAAGTCATTCCTATTACGAGGAATGTGTAGAAAGGAGATTTCTTTGAACTCCAAAGCCATCTTCAAAACTTGCCGATGATAAGGCAGCAAATGTAGTTCCTTGGTTTGATAGATTCTGGTGGATTGTCTGATTACCAACTCCGAATCTCCAAAGACAGTTAAACGCCTGATGCCCATTGAACGGGTAAGTTTTAGCCCGTGAGCGACCTTCATCATCTCGACCATATATTGTTGGTCTTGACAAAGCTGTAATTTGATTGACAACGGATATCGCTTCTCCCGTATCAGATACTAGAATTTCTCCAGCTCCGGAACCTTCCATATTAACAGCTCCATCAAAATACATCTTCCATGATTGGTGCGTATGGTACTGATGGTGTTGCTGCACTGTCATTACTCCTTCATCGGGGAAATATGTTTCCAAGAGTTTGAAATCCCCTGAAAGTGCGGCGGCCAGTTGATCCGCGATTCCTTGACCTTTGATGGACTTTTGAGTCACATATACGATGTCAAATTGTTGTAGGATTAACTGCCATTTGGACAGCCGACAATTTAACATGGGTTTGTTGAACATGTATTTGAAAGGATCCACGCGGGATAAGAGATGGGTCGTGTGACCATGGAGGTAATGATGTAACCTCATGGAAGCCCATGCTAAGGCACAACACGTCTTTTGGATCAGAGTGTACTTGTGTTCACTGCAGCTGAACCTTTTGTTGAGGTAATAGATAACTCATTCTTGGCCTCTATCATCTTTCTTTCCCAGCATGCAGCCCATGGCGTTGTCACTTACGGATAGGTACATGAATAGGGGAACATCATCCCTGGGTGGTACCAAGACGGGAGCTTTGATTAGTTGTTTCTTGATTGTAAGGAAGGCATTCTGGCACTCATCATTCTATTTCATGGAGGAGTTCTTCCTTAATAGCTTGAAGATTGGCTCACAAGTTGCTGTGAGTTGGGAGATAAACCTCCTAATGAAGTTGATTCTTTCCAAAAATCCTCGTATTTTCTTTTTTGTCTGAGGAATGGGCATTTTTGTGATGGCTTGGATTTTTGTAGGATCCAGCTCAATCCCTTTGTGGCTGACTAGAAATTCTAGCAACTTTCCTGATTTAACGCCAAAGGCGCACTTAGCTGGATTCAACTTCAAGTTGTACTTACGCAACCTGTTGAACAACTTTCTAAGATGGTCTATATGGTCATCCTCCTTCCGGGACTTGACAATGATGTCATCCACGTAGATCTCAATCTCTTTATGTATTAAGTCATGGAAAAGAGCCATCATAGCTCGTTGATAGGTGGCTCCGGCATTGATGAGGCCGAATGACAACCGTCTATAGAAAAAAGTTCCCCAAGGAGTGATGAAAGCAGTCTTCTCACGATCTTCCTCAGTAACCATGATCTGATGGTACCCCACAAAGAAATTAGTAAAGGAGTACATGTCGTATTGCGCAGTATTGTCAATGAGAATGTGGATAAATGGAACTGGAAAGCTATCTTTTAAGCAAGCTTTATTCAAGTCCCGGTAATCCACACAAACTCACACCTTCCCTCCAGGTTTAGGGAGGGGCACAATATTGGATATCCACTCAGGATATGTAGACACCATGATGATGCCCGCTTGAAATTGTTTCACAATTTCTTCTTTCACCTTTAAACTCCACTCAGGTTTCAATCGCCTGAGTTTCTGCTTGACTGGCTTAAATCCCTCTTTAACGGGAAGGCGATGAAGGACAATGTTAGTGGACAAACCCACCATGTCTTCATGAGACCATGCAAACACATCCTGGAATTGGGTTAATAGCGTAACCATGTCATTCCGTTGGTTTGGGGTAAGGTCCGAACCAACTGGATTAACTTAGGGCTTTCTAAGGTTAGAGATTGAAAGAAGTGGTTTGATCAAGGTTGGGTTTGGGTTTGTCTTTGACCCATTCTTGAATTTGGAGGCACCTCAATGTCATCTCAGATATCCATCGAGGTTGAATTCATCTCTACATCAAAGGTACAATCCACATGTGTAGAGAGGCATCGATATGCAAATGTGAGCACATCTAAATTTGAGTCTGAAAAAAAAATATGCTTTCACTTAGTATATATGAAATGTGTTGATCATACGGTGTTAGCATATATCTTGGCAAAATAAACCGCTAATCACTGTATATAAAAGTAAGCAATTATTATACCTACGAGGCGAGAAAAGAGTTACGCCCATTTTACCCTTGACGACCAATGCAAGGAATGTTGTTCAAATTGGCAAGGGCAAAGTCCGGGTGGACCGCAGTGATGGAGGGATTGTCATCATCCTCCTTGTCCCGAATGACAGCCATTATGTCTAGGAAATCATCGTCTGGGGTGTATCTGTTGCTATGTTCATCATGAACGATGATGCGTATACCGGACATCATCCGTATGACGTCTTGCTTGATTCTTCGTTCCTCTTCTTCCACGGCGTGATTTGGAACAAAGATTTCTTTCCCTTTCACCGGTACCGGCTTCGGAAATAACATAGCCATTACATTGGCTGGCACCTTTACTGGAGGTTATGCGGACTTTCGGAGCTTAAAGGCGAAGATAAATGCCACATGGTTGAAGTGAAGGAATCTCTTTGATGTTTATGAGGATTCTGTGACTAGAATCGGCAAAATAGCCTAGCCCAGCTATTCCGGTTTGCTGGTTAAAGCGAATTGGGTACTTGATACCTGGCAATCTTTACCAACCCTTGTCCGACTTATGACCTAACGACATCATTTCTTGAGTAAGCAGACATTACCTCGGCAGAAATCTTGGGTTGAGCAATGGCGCCCAATAGCATGATATTGGGTGTTGCTTATTTCCAAAGCATGAATGCCCGGACCGTTCAACGTCGCATTTGCATTGATGAGCAGACACATCCGTGTTGAGGACACTCTGGTTCGGGCGTTGGACCGTGACCGTGCTATTGTTGATAATGTATTTCAATTGTTGATGAAGGGTGGAGGGCGCTGACCATGTGAATCCATAGTCGTCCCCAAGAGCGTGTTTTATCCCGAATCTATCTTGAGCACATGGAAAGATACGCAGAATGTGTGAGGACCAATTTCGATTGGCAGCTCAATTACTCCGACAGAATTCCGACGGGCTCCATCAAAAGCTTTGATGATAGTATGGCTACTCCGAATTCGGTTGAGATTGATATTCATCTTCACCAAGGTAGCGTATGGGCAGATATTCAGAGAGGAACCTCCATCTAGTAAGACTCCAGCTACCATATATCCGGAGGACAAGACCGCAATGTGCAACGGCTTACAATGACCGGTCCCTTCGGGCGGTATGTCATCATCTGTGAAGGATATCACATTGTTGTTGAAAATGTGATCAACCAGATGTTAAAACTTTTCCGTATCCACTGATATCGGGAGATAGGCTTCTTCTAAAACCTTTAACAAGACCTTCCGGTGATTCTCGGAAGTTAGGACCAAGTCCAAAATTGATATTTGTTGTGGAGCTTCTTTCAAGCTTAAAACCACCGGGGAAGGTGTTAAGCACCCCCCGACATCCGTGTTACCACGGTGACCGCCTCTTTTCAAGAAACTATTATCGAATGAATGTGTGTGTGTGTGTGGAATTGATGTCGTTGTTATTTGGATGTAGTGCGAGGCCTCGTTCGAACCTATATATATTGTGGTTTGAATTTATGTAAAAATTCAGTTTTTTTGCAAGATATAAGCGGTGATGTTTTATAAAAGAGGTTTTTAAAACCCTGATGCTCAATAGTAATTGAGACCTTTTACACTCCCATTTTATTAAGTGCTCGGCTTGATTGATTTTATTTTACGAATGCGATGCATTCGTATGAAAATAATGTACATAATAATGCCGATTTCCCCGTGGGTATGAAAACCATCTGAGGAAATTTAGACACCGCATTATAATTTACAAGCTGCTTACAGCTGAAAATATCCATCACGGGAACCGAATCTAGATCCAATGGGCTGAATATGTGATCAAATGATTCCAAGGCGCACAGAATATCGCAATTTGTATAAAAGTAGTAAGCAGGTATGTGACACCCCCAAATCCGGGTACTTCAATTCCACGGGATTTGGTGTTCACTGTACAAATATCATCTATCTATCTACCCATAATAAATGCAAACCATGCAATAGATAGAAATAATAATAAATCTCCCCTTATGGGGTTACATCAACTACATAATAAATACAATCCCAGGTTACTCTAACCTTAAACATCTGTGCGGAATCATAAACAATTAAGTCTTAAACAACATCATTAACTTAAGTCTTAAAAAAATACATCATCATATAAAACAACAAGTCTTCATCCCTTGTTAACCTTGCCCTTTCCTTTACTAGTAGAAGGTTCGTCGGTTCTTTCGTTCTTAACTGCAATGTTATTATTACACAAGAGTGAGCACAAATGCCCACAAGTATAACAATGAAATAACAGTATAATAACATGCGAGTGAATCAAAGACATCTGAATAAAAGCTCAACTTTTGAATCAAGAATGAATAACAAGAATCAAAAGATTTTTGAGGGTCATAAGACCTTGAACTATGTCCTAGGTTATCAAGGGTTATACTTGAAACCTTTAACAGTCTTAAGACTATGGACCTTTCTACACGTACTTAGGGGGATCAGCCCTTAGTACCATACTGTGCACAATATCTTAACGCTAACGCATAAGTAAATCCCTTTGCAGGGTTATTCATCTCAGTTTGACATTCGAGTCCGCACCAAAGGAAGTTTGGTTTGGACAATTCATCAAGGGTTCGGAAATTTAGAACGTTCATCAACTATGGACTAGTCGAATCAATAAGGGTTCGCTAGTCTAATAAGGTTCAATAATAATGATATTCAAATTGAATAATAATCTCAGGAAGTATACAATAGGACAATTATTATATAACTGAATCATGCTTTGAAAAGATAATCAATCTTTAATATAACATTTGAACATGAATAATAATAATAATGATAATTTACTCGAGGTAATTAATAAATTTGAACAATAATGACAAGTAGGGTTAGGAAACTTGCCTCGTGCTTAGACTAAACGATTACTACTTCCGTTCACCACAAATCCTACACACATACCATATGTATTCACGACATTCATTAGTTACATTTTCACTTAATTATTTAATATAAACTCCACTTTATTTAACAAATCATTACCCTTCTAATTTAATTACTTAATTAAATTAGAATATTTTCATTCTCTTACTATTATTACACTCGAATAAATTATTTCATAATAATTTCCATCGAATATTTAATTTATTCCATAAATATCTCAATTAAAATATTTACTATTAGGCTACTACCTAAGGTTGTTCCCCCACCTAAGGTTCATAACCTACAGCTTTGATACCAACTTGTGACACCCCCAAATCCGGGTACTTCAATTCCACGGGATTTGGTGTTCACTGTACAAATATCATCTATCTATCTACCCATAATAAATGCAAACCATGCAATAGATAGAAATAATAATAAATCTCCCCTTATGGGGTTACATCAACTACATAATAAATACAATCCCAGGTTACTCTAACCTTAAACATTTGTGCGGAATCATAAACAATTAAGTCTTAAACAACATCATTAACTTAAGTCTTAAACAAATACATCATCATATAAAACAACAAGTCTTCATCACTTGTTAACCTTGCCCTTGCCATTACTAGTAGAAGGTTCGTCGGTTCTTTCGTTCTTAACTGCAATGTTATTATTACGCAAGAGTGAGCACAAATGCCCACAAGTATAACAATGAAATAACAGTATAATAACATTCGAGTGAATCAAAGACATCTGAATAAAAGCTCAACTTTTGAATCAAGAATGAATAACAAGAATCAAAAGATTTCTGAGGGTCATAAGACCTTGAACTATGTCTTAGGTTATCAAGGGTTATACTTGAAACCTTTAACAGTCATAAGACTATGAACCTTTCAACTCGTACTTAGGGGATCAAATTACTTAGTATCATCATCATGCACAATATCTTAACGCTAACGCATAAGTAAATCCCTTTGCAGGGTTGTTCATCTCAGTTTGACATTCGAGTCCGCACCAAAGGAAGTTTGGTTTGGACAATTCATATAGGGTTCGGAAATTTAGAACGCTCATCAACTATGGACTAGTCGAATCAATAAGGGTTCGCTAGTCTAATAAGGTTCAATAATAATTATATTCAAATTGAATAATAATCTCAGAAAGTATATAATAGGACAATTATTGTATAACTGAATCATGCTTTGAAAAGATAATCAATCTTTAATATAACATTTGAACATGAATAATAATAATGATAATTTACTCGAGGTAATTAACAATAATGACAAGTAGGGTTAGGAAACTTGCCTCGTGCGTAGGCTAAACGATTACTACTTCCGTTCACCACAAATCCTACACACATACCATATGTATTCATGACATTCATTAGTTACATTTTTACTTAATTATTTAATATAAACTCCACTTTATTTAACAAATCATTACCCTTCTAATTTAATTACTTAATTAAATTAGAATATTTTCATTCTCTTACTATTATTACACTCGAATAAATTATTTCATAATAATTTCCATCGAATATTTAATTTATTCCATAAATATCTCAATTAAAATATTTACTTTATTTTATAAATATTTTAATAATAATTTTCATCGAATATTTATTTTATTCCATAAATATCTCAATTAAAATATTTAATTTATTTTATAAATATTTTAATAATAATTTTCATCGAATATTTATTTTATTCCATAATATCTCAATTAAAATATTTAATTTATTTTATAAATATTTTAATAATAATTTTCATCAAATATTTATTTTATTCCATAAATATCTCAATTAAAATATTTAATTTATTTTATAAATATTTTAATAATAATTTTCATCAAATTTTTATTTTATTCCATAAATATCTCAATTAAAATATTTAATTTATTTTATAAATATTTTAATAATAATTTTCATTGAATATTTATTTTATTCCATAAATATCTCAATTAAAATATTTAATTTATTTTATAAATATTTTAATAATAATTTTCATCAAATATTTATTTTATTCCATAAATATCTCAATTAAAATATTTAATTTATTTTATAAATATTTTAATAATAATTTTCATCAAATATTTATTTTTTTTTATTTTTATTTTTATTTTATTTTTATTTTTATTTTTTATTTTATTTTATTTATTTATTTATTTATTTTTTTTTGGTAGTAAAGTGAGGGTAATTTAGTTTAGTAACGCTTGCACGAAGCTAAGTTACCTGCACTCATTTTCTCGATTTACAGTAGTTCTATGATTCCTTGAACATAACAAGGCCAAATTAGGCCAAAAATCAATCATGTAAAATTATACATGAATATGGCCATAACTTCCAATTAGTTATTTTTTACTAATTTAGACTTACCCAATCATTGTAATACATATATAATCATTACTTAACTCATCTAGCATGATTTTTAACAAGTTACAACACATAATTTGCAAAATCAACACATTTACTTCCCATTGTTCTTGATGTTCTTGAAGGTTTTGAAAATAAAACATGAAAATTGTCCCTACGGGATTCGTTATAATAACCGAATTCGTTCATTTAAACTTTGGTCTCTTCGTATCAACATGCATAACAACATACGAGTGTAAAATTTAGGGATAATATACGATCAATACATAAAATATCACGTATAAGGCCATAAGGCCAAAACCCATACTCTGTAATTTTGTAGAAATCATACACGACGTAATTTCATGAAACTGATGATATGGTTTACAAAATATATATAATAAAATACGATTTGATATGCCATAACACAAACAAAACCCATAAGCATTACTCCTATCCCAATTACAGATGTTAAACCAAAACTTTGAAAGCCATTTTTATAAAAACTAAATGACGTAACAATGAAAATTGGGTTGGAGAGAATTACCCAAGTGTATAATTAATGGAAGATGAATTCTTTCTTAGATGACTCTCACAATCCTCTTAAAAACTCTGACTTCTCAACTCTTTCTTTGTATTTCTCTCTGTTATGATTTCTAGACTTAGGCAAATAATGAAGATGAAATAAAAGAATACGTAAACTAAATAATAACAATCGACGTTGGTGGTGGTGGTTACCCGATCATGGGTTAACTGGCCCCAACTCCCTTTAGTGCCATGTTTGCCTAGCTAGAATAGGTTTCAAAAACCATTTAATTTAATAAAACTTTATCATATAGTTTAATTAATGTCACACCCATTTCAAATATCTTATTTAATATAAATAAAATATAATAACTTCTCATAAATTCACATAGTCACATAATTAATTTCCTCATTAATTAATAATGTCAAATTATTAACTCTCTAATTAATAATTAAATTAATTAAATAACATCATGCTTAATTAAAATAATTCATTTAATTCAATAAGCTCACATAATTACATACTTGAATAATAATTATTCTCCACATTAATTTAATAATGTAACACATATAATTAAATTAATCTACCACAAATGCATCAATTAATATTTAATCTAATAATTAATTCATCGAAAATATTTATTCAATTCAATAAATATTAAATTAAATTTTAAAAATCTCGTTCGTCACATCTTTCCCCCCTTAAAAGGATTATGTCCCTAGAATCACGACTCAATAAATTCGGCCGTTACATTTCCCCCTTACAAAGATTACATCCCGAGAATCGGTTACATATAATTAAGTAAATAAATAGGGTAATTCTTCATCATATTCTCTTGAGTTCCCACGTAGCTTCTTGACGTTGTGGTTCCTCCAAATTACCTTAATGGAAGGTATAACTTTATTTACGAGAACTTGTTCTTTTTGGTCGATAATTTGGACAGGAATTTCTTCGTAAGACAAGTCTTTCTCAAAATGCAGGGGTTCGTATTCAATTACATGCTTGTAATCAGCTTTGTATGGTCGTAATACAGAAACATGGAATACGTTGTGGACATTCTCGAGTGCTGGAGGTAAGGCTACCTCATCGCTTAACTTCTCCTATTCTTCTCAGTACTTCAAAGGGTCCAATAAATCTTGGGCTCAATTTCCCTTTCTTTCCGAACCTGATCTTCCCCTTCCAGGGAGAGACCTTCAAGAAAATATAACTACCTGATTCAAACTCGATATTTTTACGATGTGGATCAGCGTATTTCTTCTATCGATCTTGAGCCGCTACCAGTCGTGCTCGAATCACTTTGACTATTTCTGCCGTCTGCTGTACCAATTCTGGCCCTAGCAATTGTCTTTCACCAACTTCATCCCAGTAAAGCGGAGTTCTGCACTTTCTGCCGTATAACGCTTCGTAAGGCGACATGCCTATACTAGCGTGGTAACTGTTGTTGTAGCCGAACTCTACTAATGGTAGGTGATCATCCCAATTTCCTTTAAAGTCCATCACACAGGCTCTTAGCATATCTTCTAATATCTGAATCGTTCTCTCACTCTGTCCGTCTGTTTGAGGGTGGTAAGCTGTACTCATTCGCAATTGCGTACCCATGCATTCCTGGAGACGTTTCCAGGAATTTGATGTGAAGCACGGATCCCTATCTGAAATAATTGATACCGGAACTTCGTGCCTCAAAACAATCTCTTTTACGTATAGCCTCGCCAACTGATCTAAGTTGAATCTTATTTTGATCAGAAGGAAGTGTGCGATTTAAATCGATCGATCAACGATAACCCATACTGCGTCGTAGCCTTTCTGAGTCGTCGGAAGGCCAACCACGAAGTCCATTGTAATATGTTCCCATTTCCACTCTGGGATCTCTAACGGTTGTAACAATCCACTCGGTCTCTGATGTTCCGCTTTCACTTTCTGACAGGTCAGACACTTGGAAACACATTCTGCAACATCACGCTTCAAATTCGGCCACCAAAAATGTTGTCTAAGATCTTGGTACATCTTGGTACTACCAGGGTGAATCGAATATCGTGAACTATGAGCCTCGCTTAAAATATCTTCCTTAATCTCTTGAACTGGCGGTACCCAAATTCTATTATCAAATCTCAGTATTCCTTCCTTATCCATCTTAAATCTTGGTTCGGTTCCTTCAGATATCTTCTTTGTCATATTTTTACATTCTTCGTGCTAAAGCTGAGCCTCCTTAACTTTATCCAGTAGGGTTATACCAGATTACATCTGAAATATTTTCTCATCAATCTCCATAGGATACTTCACTTCCAATTCCAGTTTCTCCATTTCTGCAATTAGCTCGTCCTGAGTAGTCAACATCATCAACTTCTCCCGACCCTTTCTACATAAGGCATCGGCAACGACATTCGCCTTACCCGGATGGTATAAAATCTCACAGTCGTAGTCCTTAATTAACTCCAACCACCTTCTTTGACGCATATTCAAGTCTTTCTACATGAAAATATATTTCAGACTCTTATGGTCCGTATATATTTCACTCTTCTCCCCGTAGAGATAGTGCCTCCAAATTTTCAAAGCAAAAACAACTGCATCTAACTCCAAGTCATGGGTCGGCTATCCCTTCTCGTAATCCTTCAATTTTCGTGATGCATACGCAATGACTTTGCCGTTTTACATCAGCACACAACCAAGTCCTTTATGCGATGCATCACTATAAACAACAAAATTTTTTGTATCATCCGGAAGAGATAACACAGGGGCCGTACTCAACCTCTTCTTCAATTCTTGAAAACTTTCCTCACACTTATCCGTCCAAACAAATTTCACAGCTTTTTGAGTTAAATTCATTAACGGAGTTGCGATCTTGGAAAAGTCTTGTATGAACCTTCTAATATCCTGCCAATCCAAGAAAACTTCGTACTTTCGATGGCGTCCTTGGCTGATCCCAGTTAATCACGGCTTCGACTTTGGATGGATCTACCGAAATTCCGTTTTTATCGATCACGTGCCCAAGAAATTGCACTCGTTCAATCCAAAATTCGCATTTCGAAAACTTGGCATACAACTTTTCCCTTCTCAATACTTCCAACGTTAATCTCAAATGCTCTTCGTGTTCTTCTTTGGTTTTCGAATAGACCAAAATGTCATCTATAAATACCACTACTAACTTGTCCAAAAACAACTTGAACACACCATTCATTAGTCCCATAAATGCTGCAGGAGCATTCGTAAGACCAAACGACATTACTAAAAAAATTTTAGTGACCGTATCGCGTTCTGAACGCAGTCTTTGGTACATCCTCCGGCCTCACCTTCAATTGATGATAACCGCTTCTCAGGTCTATCTTGGAAAAGTATCTCGCTCCCTTCAATTGATCAAACAGGTCATCGATCCTCGGTAATGGATATCTATTCTTAATCGTGACCTTATTCAGTTCTCTGTAGTCAATGCAGAGTCGCATCGATCCATCCTTCTTTTTCACAAACAACACCGGCGCTCCCCACGGTGATACGCTCGGTTGAATGTACTTCTTGTCCAACAATTCTTGTAGTTGTACCATTAATTCCTTCATCTCTACTGGTGCCATTCGGTATGGTGCCTTCGATATTGGAGCAGTTCCAGGCGCCAAATCGATTACAAAATCTACCTCTCTATTTGGTGGAAGTCCTAGTAAATCGTTTGGAAATACGTCGATGAAGTCCCTCACAATCGGTATCTCTTTTACCTTTGGATTCTCTTTTTGACTATCGACTATATAAGCTAAGTATCCTACACACGGCCTTGTCTCAATAACTTACGGCTCGCTTCATCATCGGACAACTTCGCATCAGGCGACTTGCTACCATAAAATACAACCTTTGATTTGAGTCATAAGGTTAATACGCTTCTTTTTGCAATCAATTCTGACCCGTAATTGAATAACGATCTATTCCCAAAATAACGTCAAATTTCCCAAGTCGAATAGGGATAAGATCTACGTTCATGATATTACCCTTAATATCACTCTCTGAGTTCTTAAACACGTATTTAACAGAATTATCTCTCTATTCGTAATTTCTATATTCATAGGATATTCAACTCATCCATAAGCAAATCTAAACTATTAGCAAAGTCTTGGATATAAAGGAACAAGTAGCTTTTCCGAATCAAATAAACCATAAGCATTAATTTCATTGATCGGAATGATACGACACCACATCACGAGACTGGATTGCATCCTCGCACCGTCATATTGAAAGTGCAGGGATTTGATCGGTTTGTTATTGCGGTTGGTCCGGTGATGGTTAAGGCATTTCCACTATTATTTCCCCTGGTTTCCTCGATCCCGACCTCCCGATCCCTTCTTGGGACAATCTCTTGCAGATGGTCCTTGAACCACAAATAAAACAAGCACCCTTCTTTGGGTTTGGGACAGGTTTGGTGCTATGTGGCCTTCTGCCCACAATTGTAGCACACTCTTTTTCCTTTCATACAAACTCCCATATGGGCTTTTCCTGCAAGTCGGGCATGCTTCGATTCTTTTCTTCTAACTACCTTCGATTCCCCAGATGATGAGTCAGTTCGTTCCACCTTTCTTCTTCGATTGAAATTTCCACCTCCTGTGCCACTTCCACCGACCTTGTTATTTCCTTCACCTTCACTCTTCTTCTTCTTTTGATCTTGATTGTACTTGGTCACCGTGATCGCTTCCTCCTTCAAATGAGGATGGCCTTTTTCAAGACTCAAGAAACATGTTTATTTGAAACATTGATACCTTCTTTGTACACCCAAGGCTTTAGTCCTTGCTCAAACAAATCTCGCCTTCCTCTCATCCGTGTGAACTTGATATGGGGCAAACCTTGCCAATTCGTTGAATTTAGCCTCATAGTCAGGCACGCTCATATTTCCCTGCTTCAACTCTAGAAATTGAACCTCCATCCGGTTACGTGAACTAGTTGGGAAATACATTTGAAAAACATCTCTTTAAATCTCTCCCACGTAATTATACCTTCACCTCCTCGCACTTTGTTTGCTTGCCACCAGTAGCTAGCCTCAGACTTCAGCATAAACGTTGCAAAAGCGGTCTTCTGGTCTTCTCTAACCCTATCAACGTCGAAAACCTTCTCCATTTCCATAATCCACGTTTAAGCCTCGATTGGATTCATGGAACCTTTGAACTCTGGCGGTCCCCCACGCGCTTGAAGTCCTTAAACGTTGTGTTTGGTGGAGCTTGAGGTTGGTTATTCATGGCTCCGGTCAAGTAAGTTCACCAACCGCGCATGCGGGATTAGCGTGGGCATAATTGTTATTATTGGTTGACTCTTCCGAGCCGGTTGGACGTTGTTGTCTTCTCCTTGGCGGCATTTTTTACATTAAATAAGCGCTTTATTAGAACTTTATTTATTTCTCTAAATAGTTAAGGCATTACTTAATAATTTAACATATCATTTAACACATCATCTCAAACAACTTGATATATTTGCATTCAAATCAAAGTTTTAACATTAAACGATAGCATAACGCTATTTACATAAACTATCTCGGAATAAAGAATCCACGAGATTTAAAACATTCAAATATTCTTTCGTTCATAAACACGCCGAATTTACATATAAAAACTAATTAAGTCTTTCACATAATTAAACAAATTCTATCCTTTGTATGCTGTCAAGGTGTTGAATAGCCTTGCCACGCTCCTCATCCATGATACGAGACATCGCCCCTGCGATCCAAAGATATACGATGGAAGTCCTTGAACCGAATGGGGTACCTCAAAACTCGATCTTGGGCCTCATCCATTGCATGATTAAGTGTAGAATATGTCTCTTCAAGCTTTGCCTTCTTTAGACGACTATCATCTTTCGTGACGATCATTTCGACGCGATTCTCTTACCCATCCTCTTCTCGCTATGTTCGGTCTTTCGGAGGTTTCCTTTAGTTCCTTCTTCAGCTTTTCTATCTCCTCGGTCTTATCTTCAGTTTGTCCCTTCTCATGGACCAAATCCCATTCCACATTTGCCAGTCGAGAGTGAAGAGTCGAAATCTCCCTCTCCTTCTCCCCTAGAGTAATATGTTGAATAATCGCTCGCTCAGTAAAATCCTAGACCTCGTCTTGTAACTCCACGTTACGGTCGTATAACGTGTCATACATCTCTACATCAACGGTGTACCATGGTAACTCTTCTTCTTCCTCTTCCTCTTCCTCAACAAATTCCTCCTCAGGATCAGTCTTGGGCTCATGCTCCTGACCAACAACGGTGATCAATGGAGATGACTCCTCTGTATGCCAATTTGCTCCCTAACGACATGAATGTCTCTGGGGCTCCTCCTCTCTGTTTGTCTTATAGGTACACGGGTTCTTCCTCCCCAGCTTGACTAGCTTCTCCAACATTCGACATCCTGACAACAAAATTTTAAGTTTTAGTTACTAAGTCGTATCATCTAACGCATACTTTAACACATAAACACATAAGGTCTTTTATTATCTTCAATGAATTACATAAATTCATTTCTTATAACTCGATAAGAGTTTTCCATCACTATCTTCTTTCTATAAGCCTACTACCTAAGGTTGTTCCCCCACCTAAGGTTCATAACCTACAGCTTTGATACCAACTTGTGACACCCCCAAATTCGGGTACTTCAATTCCACGGGATTTGGTGTTCACTGTACAAATATCATCTATCTATCTACCCATAATAAATGCAAACCATGCAATAGATAGAAATAATAATAAATCTCCCCTTATGGGGTTACATCAACTACATAACAAATACAATCCCAGGTTACTCTAACCTTAAACATCTGTGCGGAATCATAAACAATTAAGTCTTAAACAACATCATTAACTTACATCTTAAACAAATACATCATCATATAAAACAACAAGTCTTCATCACTTGTTAACCTTGCCCTTGCCTTTAATAGTAGATGGTTCGTCGGTTCTTTCGTTCTTAACTGCAATGTTATTATTACGCAAGAGTGAGCACAAATGCCCACAAGTATAACAATGAAATAACAGTATAATAACATGCAAGTGAATCAAAGACATTTGAATAAAAGCTCAACTTTTGAATCAAGAATGAATAACAAGAATCAAAAGATTTCTGAGGGTCATAAGACCTTGAACTATGTCCTAGGTTATCAAGGGTTATACTTGAAACCTTTAACAGTCATAAGACTATGGACCTTTCTACTCGTACTTAGGGGGATCAACCCTTAGTACCATACTGTGCACAATATCTTAACGCTAACGCATAAGTAAATCCCTTTGCAGGGTTGTTCATCTCAATTTGACATTCGAGTCCGCACCAAAGGAAGTTTGGTTTGGACAATTCATCAAGGGTTCAGAAATTTAGAACGCTCATCAACTATGGACTAGTCGAATCAATAAGGGTTCACTAGTCTAATAAGGTTCAATAATAATGATATTCAAATTGAATAATAATCTCAGAAAGTATACAATAGGACAATTATTGTATAACTGAATCATGCTTTGAAAAGATAATCAATCTTTAATATAACATTTGAACATGAATAATAATAATGATAATTTACTCGAGGTAATTAATAATTAACAATAATGACAAGTAGGGTTAGGAAACTTGCCTCGCATGCGTAGGCTAAACGATTACTACTTACATTTCACCACAAATCCTACACACATACCATATGTATTCACGACATTCATTAGTTACATTTTCACTTAATTATTTAATATAAACTCCACTTTATTTAACAAATCATTACCCTTCTAATTTAATTACTTAATTAAATTAGAATATTTTCATTCTCTTACTATTATTACACTCTAATAAATTATTTCATAATAATTTCCATCGAATATTTAATTTATTCCATAAATATCTCAATTAAAATATTTACTTTATTTTATAAATATTTTAATAATAATTTTCATCGAATATTTATTTTATTCCATAAATATCTCAATTAAAATATTTAATTTATTTTATAAATATTTAAATAATAATTTTCATCGAATATTTATTTTATTCCATAATATCTCAATTAAAATATTTAATTTATTTTATAAATATTTTAATAATAATTTTCATCGAATATTTATTTTATTCCATAAATATCTCAATTAAAATATTTAATTTATTTTATAAATATTTTAATAATAATTTTCATCAAATATTTATTTTATTCCATAAATATCTCAATTAAAATATTTAATTTATTTTATAAATATTTTAATAATAATTTTCATTGAATATTTATTTTATTCCATAAATATCTCAATTAAAATATTTAATTTATTTTATAAATATTTTAATAATAATTTTCATCAAATATTTATTTTATTCCATAAATATCTCAATTAAAATATTTAATTTATTTTATAAATATTTTAATAATAATTTTAATCAAATATTTATTTATTTTTTTTTTTTTATTTTTTTTTTTTATTTTTTATTTTATTTATTTATTTATTTATTTTTGACCGTCGGGGCGGGGTAATTTAGTTTGGAAAGCGCATTCGAAATTAAGTTACCTGCACTCATTTTCTGCGATTTTCAGTAGTTCCTGGATTCATGAACATAACAAGGCCAAATTAGGCCAAAAAATCAATCATGAGTGTAAAATTATACATGAATATGGCCATAACTTCCAATTAGTTATTTTTTTACAATTTAGACTTACCCAATCATTGTAATACATATATAATCATTACTTAACTCATCTAGCATGATTTTTAACAAGTTACAACACATAATTTGCAAAATCAACACATTTACTTCCTTTATTCTTGATGTTCTTGAAGGTTTTGAAAATAAAACATGAAAATTGTCCCTACGGATTCATTTATAACACCGAATTCGTTCATTTAAACTTTGGTCTCTTCAGTATCAACATGCATAACAACATACGAGTGTAAAATTTAGGGATAATATACGATCAATACATAAAATATCACGTATAAGGCCATAAGGCCAAAACCCATACTACGTAATTTTGTAGAAATCATCTGGCACGTAATTTCATGAAAGCGATGATATGGTTTACAAAATATATATAATAAAATACGATTTGATATGCCATAACACAAACAAAACCCATAATCATTACTCCTATCCCAATTACAGATGTTAAACCAAAACTTTGAAAGCCATTTTTATAAAAACTAAATGACGTAACAATGAAAATTGGGTTGGAGAGAATTACCCAAGTGTATAATTAATGGAAGATGAATTCTTTCTTAGATGACTCTCACAATCCTCTTAACAAACTCTGACTTCTCAACTCTTTCTTTGTATTTCTCTCTGTTATGATTTCTAGACTTAGGCAAATAATGAAGATGAAATAAAAGAATACGTAAACTAAATAATAACAACTGACGCGTTGGTGGTCAGTTACCCAGTCATGGGTTAACTGGCCCCAACTCTCTTTAGTGCCATGTTTGCCTAGCTAGAATAGGTTTCAAAAACCATTTAATTTAATAAAACTTTATCATATAGTTTAATTCATGTCACACCCATTTCAAATATCTTATTTAATATAAATAAAATATAATAACTTCTCATAAATTCACATAGTCACATAATTAATTTCCTCATTAATTAATAATGTCAAATTATTAACTCTCTAATTAATAATTAAATTAATTAAATAACATCATGCTTAATTAAAATAATTCATTTAATTCAATAAGCTCACATAATTACATACTTGAATAATAATTATTCTCCACATTAATTTAATAATGTAACACATATAATTAAATTAATCTACCACAATTGCATCAATTAATATTTAATCTAATAATTAATTCATGAAAAATATTTATTCAATTCAATAAATATTAAATTAAATTACAAAAATCTCGTTCGTCACAAGGTATATATATATATATATAAAAGCTGTAAATATATATATACAGACAGGATCACCTACCACGAAGCACCTCCATGGGGGATCAGAAATGTAAATAAAGCTGTTAAAAGCTATCAACTGCAACGGAGGAAACTCCAGGCGGGACAAAATGTAAATAAAGCTATAAATACGGTCAACCGCCACGAAGGAAACTCTAGGCGAGACGAAATGTAAATAAAGTTGTAAAAACGATCAACTGCCACGAAGGAAACTCCTGGGAAGGGCGAAAATAAATAAATAAATATATATATATATATATATATATATATATATATATATATATATATATATATATATATATATAAAAGCAATAAACATATAGGATGTAAAATCTGGGCTCATCGAATATAGTTAGACCACAGTTCATATATATAGTATATATATATATATATATATATATATATATATATATATATATATATATATATATATATATATATATATATTAAAGTTAATAAGCTTCTCGCATCAAGTATAGACTTGATGCAGAAGGAAACATTATCGAGTTATGCCTCGATTGAGCATGAACTTGATGCAGGCGTTTATTGGCTTTAATATATATATATATATATATATATATATATATATATATATATATATATAGACCGAAATGAAACCACGGATCAAGTCCAAAAGCAAGCAACACGACTCTCAGCGTGTAGAAGGGTGTGTGCAAAGATGAAGAGAAGGACTCTAAAGTGTATGAGAAGGCTTACAGCTGACTGCCAAAGAATGTTTCTATATCTTTAGAGTGGGTAAACACAGGCTTTTGTAGGTAAAAAAGGGCTATATATGAGCTCATAAGTGTTTAAAAGGGGAAAGTACACTTCATGGGGTGAGTACAGAGCAAATTGGGCAGGGCTTCCTCGCCTTTTTCTCTTTCAAAATGTACAGCCCAAGCCCTCTATTTATAGGCATTTTAGTCATAGTGTACTGCGGCAGGCTGCCATAGCAGTGTACGAGAGAAACCGGGTGGGCCCGAGTTTTTCGGGTCGGGTCGTCTCAAAGTATATGCACTCAGGCACTGTAATGTCCACTCGAACTTTCAGAAGTGCAATCCGAGCATCCGTTTTGAGGTATACAGGACCTATTTCAGACCACCGTTGTCGAGAGTTGTATGATGGCATGGGATTAGAGTTTGTGCGAAGTCATTGAAGATGGGACGATGCCCTCCGGTCTTCAAGCTTCAACTTTCATTCGTTACCCCGCACAATAGTCACTTGGGATTGGTTAGTCTTGTGGGACATCGTTGCGAAGAGACGTGACGTGGCATCGTGTTGACGAGATGACGATGTTGCCCCTCACCGGTGTTATCACGGATTAATTTGATCAGCGAGACGTTGCTCAGGCTTCACTGAGATTGGACTGCTGCAATTTGTTGAAGGTCCTCATTATCATATTTGAGGTGTGCATGTCTTCCCGATGTTATCGCTGGGTCGGTACAGTGTATCTCGCTGTGAGTGCCGAGATTGAAGCTGGTTGCATTTGAAATAAGCATTTCCGGGGTTATCGCCGCAACTGCATTCCTTGGGGCTATCACCAAGGTTGGTAGCTATTCTCATGGTTGGGACTGAGACTGGATACCTCGGGGTCATCTCTGAGATTAATCGGTCTTCTCCGGTGTGTGTTCCGGTATTGTATCTGCAGGCCTCGGGGTTACATCTGAGGTTAGAATTGTTACTCCCAGATTACGATCTAGGGTTGATGCTGAACTTCCGGTAGTATCCGGTATAGATTTGGATTGTCTTTCAGGGTTCCCTCTTAAAAGACGAATATGTCCTCCTGCAATGTTAGTGACAGTAGTACAGAAAATTTTGAGTGTCTACATGAAGGATGTTTCTTTCGCTAATGACTATATTGTCACTATACTTTTTTCCTTTATAGTTCCTTCGCTAAACAACTCCTCATGTGAAGGAATAAATTCCTTCACAAAATTTCTTTCGCTATAGGCCAGTAGTGAACTTTAGTGTCTGAATCACTATCTGTCAGTTCTATTGTTTCTGGATCTGGTACTACGTTTTTTAATACCACGACCTCATCAAGGTTGCTTGCACTATGAGCCTCTATTTCAACTATTGGCTTTGATATTGGCTCCTTCTTTACGATCTGAGGGTATCTCAATTCTTTTCCACCTGACATCTACATACAAATTATCCTGATTAGCATATAGTATATACAAACAGCAAACAATAGTTTTATAAAAGTTATCTTTTATTTTGTTTAACGATGAATTTATTCAATTCATCTCCTTTTAAACTCTATATGAGTTATTTGTATTTTCAACGTTTCCCTCTGTTCTAAGGTTATAGCCTAAGGTCTATCCCACCTAAGGTTTCTAACACTATTTCTGATACCAACCTGTGACGCCCCCAAATTCAGGTACTTGAAACCCGAACTCGGTGCTTCATGATACCATTTCTATGAGCGGAATAATACTAATAATAATAACAATAATATAGATACCAAACTTAATTTACATAAATCAGAGTCTAAATCCCAGGTACGCGACCTTTAAACATTCATTACATCATAGATAATAAATATTATTGTCTTAATAAACTTTAGCTATTACACAGAATATTATAAAACTCATTCGAACAACTTCCTTCCCCCTTGTTCTTGCTCGAACCTAAGTTGATCATATACTTAGCTGAAAACATTTAAATTTAAAGCAAGAATGAGCATTTGATTGCCCAACAAGTAATATCAACAATAAACATTAGCTGAAAGGATTAAATGTTTTCTTTATACAACACTTCTATAACGAATCAACTGTTGTGAAGCAAGGTGAACCAATAATAACAACATATCAAATCTATATCAAAATTTTGAAACTACGTATTGACTTTAAATGGAGATCAGTCGACATACTATGAACATTGTTTTCTATTTTCAAAAAGGTTTATAAAAATTCATCTGCAGACCGTCATAACTTATAGGCACGGGGGGTGATCAGCCCGTTATGCGCTGTATTGATCAATACTACATGCAAGAACAATATTATCATTCATCTTATCCACCTTAGGTGCACAAAAGTTTTCCCCATGTTCGGGATGTTCATACTTAGTCAGGAATCCGAACCAAAAGAATCTGGTTGGATACAATAAAGTTCTATCTTGTTCAACAATATTTTTAAGTTTATGTCTTGCCGAATCAAATAGCTTAGACGATTTTTAAGTCATCGTATACATACTGGAAATAAATAAGTATATATCAACATGTGATTAAATACAATGATTATTTAACTGAAGACACTTGTCTAACCCTATTTAGAAATTAATGAACAGAATAAATATCTGAATTATACAATAATACTGTGTTGATAAACAATGATCAGATAATTTAAGAACTTGTATGAATACAAAGATTGGATACATAATCGATAACAATGATAATATAATTCTGAAAATTTCTTACTCATGTCCATTACATAAAGTAAATGCAAAGTTAGGATACTTGTCTGAGCTACTGCTTACTATTGCGCAATTTAGTTTTATCTTTTATACCGAAGCCTATCAATAATAAGATCATTCGTTCGATTAGAATAATATATCATATCACATAGTACTGCTATTTGCAGTTAACACATAACCTAATCACATTGTCACATAAGTTTAACAGTCATTGATTCACAAACAAACACTTATCTAGTCAAATTATACCAGTCCAGATCAATTTCTAAAACATTTCGGTGTACCGATGGTTTTATCGGGTAATTATCGAGTCTAAGACTCTATCGTGCAGTTCAATATTCCTTTAGATATTTTAAATATTAGTAGAATTATTTTTCATAGCCTTTTAATAATTTATTTAAATATTAATTTATTATTCACCAAAATATTAAAAGTCATTTATTATTACTTAAAATATTTTTAAATCATTTATATCCTTTTTTAAATGATTTTAAATTCAATAAACCATTTTAAAACTATTTATTTAATATAATGATTAAATAACTATAATATCATTAAATATTAAATTATTAATGAAAATTACATTTAAATATTAAAAGTTATATTTTATAACTTAAAATATTTTTAAACTATTTATTTTCATTTAAAATGATTTTTATAATATTAAAATCATTTTTAATTAATTTATTTAATATACTCACTAAATAAATCTAATATCATTAATATTAAATAATTAATGAAATTTATCTTAAAATATTAAAAGTTATGTTATGTGAAAACCTATCTGGTAGTTAAAGATGTAAATTCCGATGTGTTTATAAACAAAAGAATATTTTAATGTTTTAAATCCTGAAGATTCTTTATCTCGGGATAGTTGATGTAAATAGTAATGATGTTATCGTAGTTTGTTAAAACTTTTGATTAAATAAATATATCAAGTTTTTTAAGAAAGTGTGTTAAGTGATTGTGTTAAATTGTTTGAATTAAGCCTTAAATATTTAGAGAATTGGATAAAGATCTAATAAGCATATATTTTAACAAAAATATGTCACCGAGAAAAAGGCAAAACCGTCAACCAGCTCAAGAAGAATCGACGAATAACAACAACGCCAATACTAACCCCATTCAACAATTGGTGAACTTATTAGCTGGAGCGATTCATAATCAACCCCAAGCTGCACCGAATACGGCGTTTAAGGATTTCAAGGCGGTGGGACTGCCAGAGTTTAAATGCTCAATGAACCCGATCAAGGCTCAAACTCGGGTTATGGAGATGGAAAAGTTTTTGATGTCACCAGAGTCGGAGAGGACCAGAAAATCGCTTACGTGACGTTCATGCTGAAATCTGAAGCCAACTATTGATGGCAAGAAAATAAAATTCTGGGAGGAGAAGGTATGATCACATGGGAGAGGTTCAAGGAGATGTTCTTCGAGATGTATTTTCTGACCAGCTCGCAGAACCAAATGGAGGTCCAGTTTCTGGAGTTGAAACAGGGGAATATGTCTGTACCAGACTATGCGGCAAGATTCAATGAGTTGGCTAGGTTCTCCACATATCAAGTGCACACGGATGAGAGAAAAACAAGAAGGTTTGAACAAGGACTTAAGCCCTGGTTGTATAGTAAAGTGTCGATGTTTCAGTTGAAGACGTTCGCTGGGGTCTAGAGAAGGCCATATTCCCTGAAGGTGGAAGCGATGCGGTAACCAAGTTTAATCAGGATCTGAAGAAGAAGAAAATTGAAAATGAAGGAAATAACAAGGCTAGTGGAAGTAACACGGGAGGTAGTAATAATCAGAAGAGAAGGTGGTCTGACAACTCATCAACTGGAAATCAGCAAGGAGGTTAGAAGAAGAGGATCGAAGCATGCCCGACCGGCAGGAAAGCTCATTTAGGAGTGTGTATGAAAGGTAAATGAGTGAGCTACTATTGTGGTCAGGAAGGCCACATAGCACCTAACTGTCCTAACCCAAAGAAGGGTGCCTTCTTCACTTGTGGCTCAAAGGATCATCTTGCAAGGGACTGTCCTAAGAAGGGATCTGGAGGAGGAGGAAATAGGGGAATCAGCGGTGGAAGCGCTCTGACTATCATAGGACCAACCGCAACCAACCGACCGACCACCAGGACTTTCAACATGGCAGTGCAGGATGCTGTGAAGTCTTGTGATGTGGTGTCAGGTATCATTTCGATCAATAAAGTTAATGCTTATGTATTATTTGATTCGGGTGCTACTTGTTCATTTATATCCGATGACTTTGCTAAGAACTTAGAATTGCCTAAGGATGAGTTAGAATACTCCATGAACATAGAAATTGCGAATAGAGAAATAATCCCTGTTAAGTACGTATATAAGAACTATAGGGTGAATATTAAGGGTAATATTATGAACGTAGATCTTATCCCTATTCGACTTGGGGAATTTGACGTTATCTTGGGAATGGACTGGTTATTCAATTACGGGGCTATAATTGATTGCCAGAAGAAGCGTATTAACCTTATGACTCTGTCAAAGGTTGTGTTTTATGGTAGCAAGCCACCTAGACAAGCGAGTTGTCTGACGATGATGCAGGCTAGGAAGCTGTTAAGACAAGGCTGTATTGGATATCTCGCTTACATAGTCGACAGTCGTAAAGAGAATCTGAAAGTAAAGGAGATACAAGTAGTGAGGGATTTCGCAGACGTATTTTCGAACGATTTGCCAGGACTTTCGCCAGATAGAGAGGTTGAATTTGTGATCAATTTGGCACCAGGAACGGCTCCAATATCGAAGGCACCGTACCGAATGGCACCAGTAGAGATGAAAGAATTGATGGTACAATTACAAGAATTACTGGACAAGAAGTACATTCAACCGAGCGTATCACTGTGGGGAGCGCCGGTGTTATTTGTTAAGAAGAATGATGGGACGATGCGACTCTGCATCGACTACAGAGAACTGAATAAGGTCACGATTAAGAATAGATATCCATTACCGAGGATCGATGACCTGTTTGATCAATTGAAGGGAGCGAGATATTTTTCAAAGATAAACTTGAGAAGTGGTTATCATCAACTGAAGGTGAGGCCAGAGGATGTACCGAAGACAGTGTTTAGAGCGCGATACGATCACTACGAATTTTTTGTAATGTCATTTGGTCTAACGAATGCTCCTACATCATTTATGGGCTTAATGAATGGAGTGTTCGAGCCGTTTTTGGACAAATTCGTAGTGGTATTTATAGATGACATTTTGGTATATTCGAAAACCAAGGAAGAACATGTAGAGCATTTGAAGGTAACGTTAGAGGCGTTGAGAAGGGAGACGTTGTATGCCAAGTTTTCGAAATGCGAATTTTGGATCGAACGGGTACAATTTCTTGGACATGTGATTGATAAAGACAGAATTTCGATAGATCAATCCAAAGTCAAAGCCGTGATAAACTGGGTTCAGCCGAGAACGCCATCGGAAGTATGAAGTTTTCTTGGATTGGCAGGGTATTACAGAAGATTCATTCAAGATTTTTCCAAGATCGCAACTCCGTTAATGAATTTGACTCGAAAAGCTGTGAAATTTGTTTGGACGGAGAAGTGTGAGGAAAGCTTTCAGGAACTAAAGAAGAGGTTGAGTACAGCACATGTGTTATCTTTTTCGGATGATACATGAATTTTTTTATTTATAGTGATGCGTCGCATAAAGGACTTGGTTGTGTGCTTATGCAAAACGGCAGAGCCATTGGGTATGCATCACGATAGTTGAAGGATTATAAGAAGGGGTATCCAACCCATGACTTGGAGTTAGCTGCAGTGGTTTTTGCTTTGAAAATATGGAGGCACTATCTCTACGGGGAGAAGTGTGAAATATATACAGATCACAAGAGTCTGAAATATATTTTTACACAGAATGATTTGAATATGCGCCAAAGAAGGTGGCTAAAGTTAATTAAGGACTATGATTATGAAATTTTATACCATCTGGGTAAGGCAAATATGGTTGCTGATGCCTTAAGTAGAAAGGGTCGGGAGAAATTGATGATGTTGACCGCTTAGAAGGAGCTAATTTCAGCCATGGAGAAGTAAGACCTGGAAGTTAAGTATCCTATAGAAATTGATGAGAAGCTGTTCCAGATGCAATCTTGTACAACCCTACTGGATAAAGTTAAGGAGGCTCAACTTCAGGATGAAGAATGTAAAAAGGTGAAAAAGAAGATATCTTAAAGAATTGAACCGAGATTTAAGATGGACAAGGAAGGAATACTGAGATTTGAAAGCAGAATTTAGGTACCGCCAGTACCAGAGATTAAGGAAGACATTTTGAGCGAGGCTCATAGCTCACGATATTCGATTCACCCTGGTAGTACTAAGATGTACCAAGATCTTCGAAAACATTTCTGGTGGCCAAATTTGAAATGAGATGTTGTAGAGTGTGTTGCCAAGTGTCTGACATGTCAGAAAGTGAAAACAAAACATCAGAGGCCAAGTGGGTTGCTACAACCGTTGGAAATCCCAGAATGGAAATGGGAACATATTACGATGGATTTCGTGGTTGGTCTTCCGATAACACAAAAAGGCTATGACGCAGTATAGGTTATCGTTGATCGACTGAAGAAATCCGCACATTTCCTTCCGATCAGAATCAAATTTACCTTAGACCAGTTGGCAAAATTATATGTAAAAGAGATTATTTCGAGACACGGAGTTCCGGTGTCAATTGTTTTAGATAGGGATCCGCGCTTTACATCGAACTTCTGCAAACGTCTACAGGAATGCATGTGTATGCATTTGCAAATGAGTACGGCATATCACCCTCAGATAGATGGGCAGAGTGAAAGAACGATTCAGACATTAGAAGATATGTTAAGAGCTTGTATAATGGACTTTAAAGGTAAATGGGAAGATCACCTACCGCTCGTAGAGTTCGGCTACAACAACAGTTACCACGCTAGTATTGGCATGTCGTCGTATGAAGCGTTATACGACAAGAAAGTACAAAACTCCACTATACTAGGATGAAGTTGGTGAGAGACGATTATTAGGTCCCGAACTAGTACAGCAGATAACAGAGATAGTCAAAGTGATCCGAACAAGACTAGTAGCAGCTCAAGATAGGCAGAAGAAATACGCCGACTCACACTATAAAAATGTTAAGTTTGAATCGGGTAGTTATGTGTTTTTGAAAGTCTCTCCCTAGAAGGGAAAGATCAGGTTCGGAAAGAAAGGGAAATTAAGCCCAAGATTCATTGGACCCTTTGAGGTACTGCGAAGGATTAGAGAAATTATGTATGAGGTAGCCTTACCTCCAACACTCGAGAATGTCCACAACATTTTCCATGTTTCACTTTCACGACCCTACAAACCCGATTACAAGCACGTAATTGAATATGAACTCCTACGTTTTGAGAAAGACATCCTATGAAGAAATTCATGTTCACATTGTCGACATGAAAGAACAAGTTCTCAGAAATAAAGCAATACCTTTTGTTAAGGTAATTTGGAGGAACCACAATGCTGAAGAAGAAACGTGGGAACTCGAAGAACATATGATGAAGAATTATCCTCATTTATTTACTTAATTTATGTATAGCGATTCTGGGGACAGAATCTTTGTAGGGGGGGAATGTAAGCAGACGATGATTGATTGAGTCGTGATTCTGAGGACAGAATCATTTTAAGGGAGGAAAGATGTGACAAACAAGATTTTTGTAGTTTTATTTGAATATTTATTGAATTAAATAAATATTTTTCGATGATTTAATAATTGGATTAAATAATTAATTGATGAAATTGTGGTAGATTAATTTAATTATATGTGTTATATTTATTAAATTAATGTGGAGGATTTTATTATTCAAATTATGTATTTATGTGAGCTTATTGAATTAAATAAAATATTTAATAAACATAATGTTAATTTAATTAATTTAATAATTAATTAGAGATTTAATAATTTGACATAATTAATAAATGAGAAATTTAATTTTATGACTTTGTGAATTAATGAGAAATTATTATATTTTATTTTATTTAAATTAAATTAAATAAGATATTTGATTTATTGTGTAAATGGGTGTGACATTATTAAACTATAGTATAAGAGGTTTATCAAAATAAATGGAAATGAACCTTTTAAGGCTAGCCAAATGGAGCCCTATTGGGAGTTGGGCAGTTAACCACGAATTGGATTAACTGACCACAATTGCGTTAGTTTTTATAAATTATATACGTCTTCTTCTTTTATTTTTTTAAGTCTGGCAAAGCAAATCACAGAGAGAAATTGAGAATTTGTTGATGGAAATTGTGAGTTGTGTGATTAAAGAAGTATCTGAGAAAGGTTTCATCTCTACTAATCTACACTCTACACTCTGGGTAATCTCTTTAACCCAATTTCAATTCACGTTGTTTACATTTTTATAAAAATGGATTTCAAGTCTCTGTGATTGAAAAAGAGTAATAATTGTGTATATATATGATAATGTTCCATAATAACATGTTATTATCATATATGTATGTGTTCGTAACATCAATTTCATAAAAATGTTGTATATTGTTTCTTCTAAATTACAGAGTATAGAAATATGGCCATATGGCCCTTACACACAAATTTAATGTGTTAATCATATGGTGTATCATAAATTTACATTTTTATATGATTATGTATATTAAAATGAAGAAAAAAAAATTTGAATAGACAAATTCGGTGTTATAATGAATCCGTAGTGTCAATTTTATGCTTTATCTTTAAAAACTTTCAAAATCACCAAGAACATGAAATTACATGATTTGATTTTGGAAATTGTATGTTTTAACTTGTTAAAATCATGCTAGAAGGGTTGGGTAGTAGTTATATGTGCATTACAGTGTCTGGGTATGCTTGTGAATGAATTAATTGGGTGTTTTGGTCATGTTCTGCAATTTTTCGTGAATTGTAGTTTCGAGTTCATTTTTTTTTTTTTGCATGCATGGCACCAATTTCCGGGCAATAAGACCAACGTCCTTGTGTGAAAGCCACCAATACATGACACCATTGATCAAAGCGGTATTTGGCGTATTCTTAATGTTTCCTCTGCCGATTTGTCAAGAATGAGCATTTTAGTGGTTTTATTTTAGGGACGGTAATAGTAACCTAATCTAATGAACATAAAAATGTGTTAGTCATATAATGTGGTAATTAAATAGATCCTTAACAAGTAATAATGTAAATTACATGTTTAATTAAATTGTTGAACGCGTAGTTAGCTTGTTGTTCGTGTAGTGTAATATTATGTGAAAACAAGTGTGGTAATTTGACTAAGTATAGTCATAATCCGAGTTTAAACAAAAAGAATGAACTTGTGATGACTAGTTACGTGATAATTAACTGGTATTGTGAATGTAAATGGTATGTAGGATTAAATCGAGGAACGTGTATAATTAAAGTGTAACCTACGCACGAGGCAAGTTTCCTAACCCTACTTGTTATCGTTATTCAAGTTTATAATCCTTACATCTTTACACTGAGTAAATTCTAGACATCTATTCTATAATGATCAAGTTCAATATGTTATATTCAAGATCTTTTCAAAGTATGATTTCTGTTATACAATTCTTATTCTATTGTATACCTCTTGAGTTATTATTCAATTTGAATATCAGTTATCGTTGAACCTTGTAAGACTAGCGAACCCTATTGATTCGACTAGTCCATAGTTGATGAACGTTCTAAATTTCAGAACCCTTGTTGAATTATCCAAACCAAACTTCCTTTGGTGCAGACTCTAATGTCAAACTTAGATGAACAACCATGTATAGGGGATTACTTATGTGTTAGCGTTAAGATATTGTGCACAGTATGGTACTAATGGCTGATCCCCCTAAGTACTAGTAGAAGAGTCCATAGTCTTATGACTGTTAAAGGTTTCAAGTATAACCCTTGATAACCTAGGACATAGTTCAAGGTCTTATGACCCTCAGAAGTTCTTTTGATTCTTGTTATTCATTCTTGATTCAAAAGTTGAGTTTTTATTCCAGAAGTCTTTGATTCACTCGCATGTTATTACAATGTTGTTTTCCTTATTATACTTATGGGCAATCGTGCTCACTCTTACATAATAATAACATTGCAGTTAAGAACGAAAGGTTCGACGAGCCTTCTACTAGCGAAGGCAAGGGCAAGATTGTAATAACCCGGGATTTTGAATAATCTGAATTTTTTGAATAATTATTTTTTCTTTATTATTAATATTGATTATCAATTTTGTGACGAGTATCTGTGATACGAGTCTCGAGCAGCAGTCAATTTTTGTATTAACTGATAAAATAAGAGTAGAGTTGTGCTTAACATATTTAGAAACCCTAACCCTAGTCGCGGATAGGGATTCGATAAAAAATATAATTAAAATAATTATATTAATGAGTACGTGTTTGTACTGTATGGAGTTATTGATCAATGATTGATCGGGTAGAGTACAATATTTGAAACCCTAATCTCAAGATTATAAACCCTAACGTACCGTTAGAAATCCTAATCATAAGTCGGGAAACCCTAAGTTTAAATTCAAAAATCCTAAACCATAATTAAGAAACCCTAATCCTAATTAGTAAGCCCTAAAGTGATTAGTAAATATTAATATAAATAGGAAACCATAATTATACTTTAGAAATATTAATTTTTATTTAAAACCCTAATTACATTTTTAAAATTCTTAATTTTCTATTTTAAAACCCTAATTAGAAAATTCTAGAATTGGAGTTTGTAAAACCTAGGGGTTAGAACCTTAGGGTTAAACCCTAAGGATTAAACCCTAAGGGTTTGAATAATTGACCATACTGCCATTAAATTTAGATTACAAATGACAAAAGTGCCCTTTTTGTACCCGCATATGATCTTCTACTCAATGCGTCAGCTACGACGTTCGCTTTTCCAAGATGGTATTGAATGGTATGATCGTAATCTTTCAATAGCTCAAACCATCATCGTTGTCGCATGTTGAGTTTTTTTTAGTGAAGAAATATTTGAGGCTTTTATGATCCTTATAGATCTCCACCTTCTCTCCATACAGGTAATGCCTCCAAATCTTAAGCGCAAAAATGACAACTGCCAACTCTAGATCATGAGTAGGATAATTCCTCTCATATTTTTTGAGTTGTCGTGAGGCATAGTCTATGACTTTCCCATGTTGCATGAGAACACATCCTAAACCTTTGCCTGAAACATCGCTGTATATGAGAAATCCCTCCGAACCAGCTGGTATTGTCAGAACAGGTGCTGAAATGAGCCTCCTCTTGAGTTCTTGAAAACTCTTCTCACATTCCTCGCTCCAACCGAATTTTGTATCTTTTCGAGTCAGCTGAGTTAATGGAGTAGCGATTCGAGAAAATCCTTCCACGAACCTCCGATAATAACCAGCTAAGCCCAAAAAGCTACGTACTTTGGTCACTGACTTAGGTTGCTCCAAACTTTGAATTGGTTCAATATTTGCCGGGTTAATAGATATTTTGCGATTTAATATCACGTGTCGAAGGAATGCTACTTCCTCAAGCCAGAACTCATATTTCTTCAACTTGGCAGATAACTTGTTTTCACGAAGCTTTTGGAGTATCAGCCTCAAGTGTTGCTCATGATCTTCACGGTTTTTGGAGTAAATGAGGATGTCACCAATAAAGATGACCACAAAGTGATCCAAATATTCTGTGAATACTCGGTTCATCATATCCATGAAGGCAGCAGGAGCATTAGTCAATCCAAAAGACATGACTAAGAATTCGTAATGCCCGTACTGAGTTCTAAAAGCAGTCTTTGGAATGTCATCAATTTTAATCTTTAATTGATGATATTCGGATTGAAGATCGATCTTTGAAAAGAATTTGGCGCCTTGCAACTGGTCCAACAGATCATCAATACAAAGTCGCATACTTCCATCTTTTTTCTTCACGAATAGAACAGGAGCACCCCAAGGAGATGTACTAGGATGAATGAAACAGATGTCTAACAATTCCTATAGTTGGGTTTTTAACTCCTGAAGTTCAATATGAGCCATTCGATATGGGGCTTTGGAAATGGGTTTTGTACCGGATTCAAGGTCGATACAAAATTCAATTTCACGCTCTGGGGTAGGCAGGGGAAGTTCTTGAGAATACGTCGGAAATTTATTAACAATAGAAATATCATTCAAAACTAACGTATTTTTGTTTAGATCGATTGACATGAGCTAAGAAAGCTTGACATCCATTTTTAATAAGCGAATAGCTTTATGGCTTGAGATGACAGTGATTGATTTTAATGGTTTGGTTGCTTGAATTCGCATAATAGGTTGGTTAGGAATATGAAAGCAAACAACCTTACGAAAATAATCGATTTTAGCATGATGAGTAGTTAACCAATAAATCCCTAAAATCACATCAAATGCAAGTATTTTCAAAGAGATAAGATCGACACGTAATGTGCGGTTACCGATTTGAATCAAACAAGACTTATAAATAGTGGATGTAATGAAGGTTTCTCTCAATGGAGTTTCAACAGATAAATCAAAGTCTAATTTCTACGGAGTTAAATTTAAACGTTGAGCGCAAGTATGAGAAATAAAAGAATTGGTAGAACCGGTATCAAATAAGGTATAGACTTAGCTAGAGTTTATAATTAGCTTACCCGTGATCACCTCGTTTGGATTCATCGCTTTTTGGGAGGTTACGATAAACGCTCTCCCTTGAACTACCGGTTTTGTCTTGTCTGGGAAGCCTTTGATGCCTCCATCCCAGCTGGACTTGACTTCGGTGCACGACAAAATCGGGCTAGGTGACCTTCTTTTCCACAATTGTAACATGCTTTGGACTGTTGCGTACAGTTTGGACTGATGTGTCCTTCCCCTCCGAATTTGTAACATACGACCGACGATCGTTCTCCTTCCTTAACAACATGTGTTGGTGCTGACGTCCTTCCAGCATTATTGAATATCCTCTTCTTGAAATTCTCACTTTTATTGTCCTTGCCATGATTACCACCGAAGTGGTTACCATTTCTGGCATGTTGACTTCCACCATGGTTGTTGTCACCGCTTCGATGACTGCTACCACTGGTATTATCATTTTACCGGCTGCTCTCTCTTGGTTGGGTTGGGTTGGGTTGACTCGTTATCGCGCTCCAATAACTGAGCCCTATATATAACATCTGAATACAAACATAATTTGTGAGAAATTAGGTATTGACGTATCTCAGGTTTCAAACCTCTTAGAAACATCCGCGTCATTCTCTCCTCATTATCAACCAAGTGGAACGTAAACTGGGACAACTCGGCAAACTTACCTTCGTACTGCAACACGGTCATATTGTTTTGCTCCAGCTTGATAAACTCTACCTCCTTCATGTGATGAATACTTTTGGGAAAGTACTTGTCGTTGAACAGTTCTCGGAACTTCTCCCAAGAAATCTTCAGTGCGGCAGGTTGAGTACGCTTTATCGATTCCCATCAATAATTTGCCTCTCCTTGCAACATAAAGGTGGCAAAGGGAACCTTTTGCTCCTCGGAGCATCCCAAGACATCAAATATCTTGCTGATCTACTTTATCCACGTCTCCGCCTTAAGTGGTTTTGGATCTCCAATAAACTCCGGTGGTCCCAACTTCTTGAACTGTTTAGCGGTGACCGTCCGAGAGTTGTCAGTGTTTCCACCTGCATTTTGAACAGGAGTCGTTCTCGCCTGATGTTGTATGAATTGCATAAAGCTTCTGAACATCTCATCGTTCATCATTTGGTCAGCGTTGTTGTTTTCCTGAAGATTATTGCCATCCTGATGCACATTATCCTGAGTATTGATCGTTGGTGACTCAACGGTCTCATGTGCTTTATTGCTTATCTCAACATTTTCGGATGTCATTTTCAAATACTGCCACAAAACAAGGGTTAATTGACATATCACATATTATCTGTAATACCCGAAAAAAAAAATATTAAATAAAAAAATGTATTTTATTTTAAAACATATTAATTGGACTTTGTCATTTATTTGGGTCAAACTAGTTATTTAATTTGTGTGGGCTAATAAATATTAATAAGTGATGGGTAAATTAATTTAGTACAATTTGGGCTTTAAAAATCAATTGGGTTTTATTTATATATGGATAATAAATCTTATTAGAACTAGGAGAATTAATAAAATATTGATAATAAATAACTAAAACACAAACCCTATTGTATACTCAAGTCATTATTCGTCTGATAAAAGAAAAGTCGAAGAAGAGAGAGAAGCGGCAGCGAGGAAATAGAAACGAAGGAGGAAGGCCATCACAAAGGTAATATTATTACTTGAGAAAAAAAATCCTTTGTAACTTACTGTTGTTGAGTGGGAGGATCATGCAAAGCTATTTTATTTATTAATTCTATTAGGAATGATTCCCTGGGAGGGATCTCTTCTGCCTTTATTATTTATGATTATTATTTTTTTGTTTATGTTGATTTGTAACTAACAAATGAAAAGGTCTAATTTGGAGTAGTTGTTTGGAACAGTGGGTTAACATTAAAAATTAATGTGTTGTTATACTATTATTTCAAGTAATGGAAGCTTTTATATTTTAAAACAGAGGGGAACATTTATAATTAAGAATCAAAATTAGAGTTTATGTATATATATATTTATGAAACGAAGATGGGATAAATATATGTTCATGGTCAGTACTATTTTATATATATAAATAGCATGGTTCATACAATGAACCTGAATGGTTCTAAAAAAAATAAAAATAAAATGGCTACTATTATATTTGGTTACTGATTCGTCAAAAATAAAAAAAGGGAAAATGATTAAAAGATCAATTTTAATTTAATTGGGTATGTATTATAAAACTGATATAGATTGGGAAATAGTTACATGTTATTATAAAAGTAAATGATTATTAAATGTAATGTTATAACTTTATTAATTAATAATTAATTTGTTTATTCTTTTAATTAGTTCGGACGGAGGGAGTTTAGCGAACTATATTTGAGGTTATAATTTTGAATATTACATCGCTTAATTCAGGTACGGATTCCGTACTCTTTCAGCGACATTCTTGTTAAATTTGATTTGTTAGTTTTGTCCCTTATTTCGAATTTCGTTATTATTTCACCTAATTATTTCTTGTGCAATTCATATAATAGTTTCATTTTGGAGTTGATACATATGACTCGTATTTGTACTCTTTGAATTAGGTTATCATGTTTAGTACTATTTATTTTAGATAATTGTAGAGCGGTACATGTTGCTACCTTCTTTTTGAAACCTTGTGATTATAACTTGATTTGGTTCAACATGTACATATAGAACCCTTTTGTTGGTATTAAGTCGCATGTGTTGTGACATGATATTTTTGTTAGAATATACCGTAGGGTATACCTGAGCTATAACCACATGTGGGGGTACCACAGGCATGTCGTCTTGGCAAGAGAGGCATGACACTTTCCGTGGCGGTGTGATTAGTCCACGGGGTCTCCGTTTGGGCTCCGGAGGAAGTGGGCCATTTGGTGTTTTATTGTGGGAGGCGTATGGGTTAACCCTAGTTTGTTGTTCTGTGGATTTGTGATGTTGTGCCAAACACACCTATCTGATTTGCATACATTTGGATTCGCGGTCCAATGTGTGATTGCCTGCGTGGCATTATTTTGACTTGCCTGCGTGGCAATGTATATTTCTGAGCTCAATCAGTATGAAATGACACCAGCCATTTGATTCAGCCTATTATTTCATTGTATTAATTTCGTTCTTTTATGTTCAATTCAGTTAATTGGATTAGTTATTTCAGTTCAGTATTTCTCTACTCTTCTGTTTGTTTCGTTAGTTCTGTTGGTTTAGATATATTCTATTCAGATCTTTGGAGATTTTATTTTTCGTCGGAGGCAATATTTTATCTTTGTTGATTTCGTCTTTCAGTTGTATATCTTTTGTATCTTTATATCTGTACTGGGCAATTGGCTCATGCTGTGTTTTTCTTCTGGCAGGTTTGCAGGGGTGATTTAGGGCTTGTGTGATGAGAGTGTTACCTTTGGCCATCTAGGTTGATTCGATTTTTGGTTTTGATTATTTTGACTCTAGTTGAATAATTGTAATTAGTACTTCATTGATGGATATCATTATTAATACTTTGAAGTCATTAGTGCTCTGTTTACTAATTTTGAGGTTTGTTGTGATTTGCGCGTGACCTCCCTTTCCTTTTCGGGAAGGGGGTGTTACATTATCCCTATACTCTGACCTACCAAATAAATACCAAACAAACTTAGGTAGGTCATACTAGCGAAGGAATTTCCCGTCTCTCCCCTCCTAGTTCTAGTCTCACATCTCAGCCAAGGATCATATCCCTAAGCTTTGATACCAACTGTGACGCCCCAAAATAGGTATACATCACCCATTCCGAGTCGCCAAATACATGGTACAAAAATTCAAATACAACTTAATTATACAACTATCGTGTAAAATACGACAAAATATAAGCTGAGAGTTTTAATACGAATATTGTCTTCTAGACTGTATTCAAACTCAAATGGAGTCCTTATTACATTTATTATCACACTATTTCACTGAATAGTGAGGACTACTAATGCAAACATCAGGACCGTCACTCCGTTCCCCGACTAGTCCCAGCTATATTCTCATTTCCTGAAGAGAATAGTGAAAACAAAGGGTGAGCTCAACTAGTCTAATAAAAAATATTATGACTAAGTTAATGCAGAATAAACTATCGTTAGCCTTCAACAGTGTTAAACTGATAAAATATAATAAACATCAAGTTTAACTGCAGCGGAACAAGCAATCCATTAGAAGAGTCAAGTAGAACATGATATCTACTATCTTCTATGATTTAAAAAGTTTTTCATCAACTTTATCGCTGAGACTCAGCTTATTAAATAAACCACATCATCGAATCATCCTTGCACTACGGGTCAAGGATATTCATGTAATCATCAATTGCCATGATCATATCAACAACTGTCCATAAATGCACTATGGGCCAATGTGGACTTTTACCACATCATTTGTAACATTACAGGCATGATTATACCGAATAATCCATGGTCATAATCATACTAATCAATAGTACATCTATGCACGTAAGCCACATATGACTTTTATCACAATATAAGCATGAGAATGATGACAATGATATAAGAATTCAATTAAAAGAAAGCAAAGGATACATTTTTAAAGATTTATAATTTAATTTATCCAGAATTCAATAATGTCCAAATTGTCAACATGATACTGCTTTGTGGAGTAAAATTCAAGAATAATATTGTATCAAAAATGATTTGGACAACAAAGAAATCAATTTTTGACATGATTAATTCTTCGGGTGAATAGTACCCAACTGAATAGTACCCCGTGAATAGTACTTTGTGAATAGTACCCCGTGAATAGTACTTTGTGAATAGTACTCATGAATAGTACTTTTTGAATAGTACCTGTGAATAGTACTTTATGAATAGTACCCCGTGAATAAGATCAAGTATAAATGAATAATCTTGATGGAATGATACTCTCGGCATAAAAAGCTTAAAATTTAACAAGAATGTGCAGAAAATATCCTTATAAAACGATACTAAATGAAGCGCAAATTTCAACGATATTCCACTAATTTCACGGAGTATAGAAGAAATACTTTAACAAAATGAGGGTATATGTAACGACCCCAAAATTTATACAATTTAATTATTAACTTCGGTCGTTAATAACACATCTACCTTCTGATTTTACATCATTATTCGATGTTAAACTTTATATAATGCGGAATAATTTAAACTTTCACGTCTACTTACTTTAATTCCCTGAATCAAAACCTTTATCATCTAAATGTCTTTGAATCAATCTTATTTTATGATTCACTTTATCACTGTTATTATAAAATTTTACATTTCAATCCGATAATCTTTACATATCAGATAACTCTAACATTAGCTTTACAACTCAACATAAAACTATACATCATAAAACATTTAGTACATATCATGAATCTTAATCATGGTATAAAGAAATAACAACTTTAGCTAAAATATTAATCTTCGTGTATTATTTCTTATCCACGTCATTCGAGTAGCACATAGTGTTACCTTCAATCCTTAACCTGCAAAAATAGTTATTTGCAAGGTTGAGCTCGACAGCCCAGCAAAATCTAACAGTTTTTATGCATCACGTAGCACATAATAACATGCTCAACATATATCTCATAAACATTGGACTAACATAACATACATCTTATAGTTCATATAACAAGTATAAAGATTGAGTTCCTTACTCAATCAACATGCTTTACTCAATCAACGTAGTCATAAGTTGACTTTAACATTTCATACATTCAACATATATACAACACATCATGCTCTTTGCAATAAAGATTTAAAACAATCAAATTCACATAGCAAATAGGAACTGAAAGACTTGCCTCATTCGTTGTTTTATCCATACGCTAACCTTTTGCGTTCCTTGCACGACCTACACCGTATGTGAGATCAAAATTGCTCATTATCAGTCAAAGCTTTAATCTAACTGTTAATCTTATTTTAAAGTCTTATCTTAACTTATTATTTCTTGTTTTGTCTTTACAGATATCCGACTATGTTATTTAAATAACTCAGTTCCATATTACATAGATTGGTTTTCCAATTGAACCAACATTTTCAAAAGTACATCTCTATATATCTCTTATATTGCCAAATCCTTGTATGTGCATGTATCTTTATTATATGCGATAATATTGTGTTGGTAACCAAATATTACTACATATTATAGCATTTGATATTAGCACTTGAATTAGAATTGAAATGTTTGCCCATAATAACCACCACCAAGCAAAGATAGCAGTATCCAACCAAGCTATTACATTTATCAGTTGTATTGGAGAAAGCCATCCATGTTTTTTTTTCTCATGAGATAAATGCGATGTCTCATGATAAATTAAGAGATAAATTTATATAGTCACAAGGTAAAAATACATGTAAATATGATATTAGACTTAATCTCTTAATAGCCTATATAAGTTACAAAAATTTATATAGAAAATTATATTGGATAAAGCAATCCTCCTAAAATATTTTGGGAGTTCCCCAATTCATGCACCACCACCACCACTTTGCTTTACATTTTCTCCAGTTTATGGATTTTAGTTAACTAATAAGTATCACCTTTTTGACACGACAATAAAGTTTTATTCATTTTCATTTATCAAAAGTAATAGAAAATAATCTACTTTAAAAGAAGCCTTTTTTTCCCACTCCATCAATTACACGTTTAGATGGGAAAAATTTCACTTAAAACTTTATATTCTCCTAGTCAAGTTTTTTTTTACTTGCTATGCATTCGTTTTATACTTTGGATCACTCTTGCTGGAACAGAGTACTACGTTTTTGTGGTGACAGAGCTTTATACATTGTCTATTAGACCTATTATGTAAAGTTTCCAAATGATAAACTTTTGATGAGGACCTATTGTCTTAATATATAATTTCTCTTATATAATATTTGATTGCTCTTCATTTTTGACATATTTCTTTCCTTAACATCGAACTGAATATATATTCTGGGTCACCCAAGTACTAAATTCAGGACCACCAATTTTATCTAATTTTCTTTACAAACCATTGAATGGCTTTTATAATTGTTTGATTTACCTAATCCACATAGATTATAACATATCACATATGTAATTGTTACCTTGCCCACAATATTGAAATTTTTCGTTTTACACAACAAGCCCCAAGTCATTCACTACATCACTACTAACTTTAGCGACTTTGAAAATTTCCAGTTTACAATCTACATATCCAATCAAACCTAAACTTTAGCATGTTATAGAAGGAAAAACATATTATTTTTAAAAATATAACTTAATAAATTCAAACATCTTAGACAAGTATTACAGAGTCATGAAACTGCCTGCCACGCTATTTTTAACCAAACTTTACTTGTTTTTTTTATAAACAGTTCTTAAACTCGGTTCAACTTGCCCAACTTACTTGAGGTATTTCATAAAACAACTATAAAGAATTTTTAAAAACTAATTTGGCTAAATCTTGGTTTTTATACACGACATCCTTTAAGAGGCCTTAAATCAAACACCTCATGTGCATTTTTTTAAACAGATCCCAAACATGTTTATACATGATTCTAACTAAAAATTTCCTTTCTTATCTCTCCATATGATTTGCATAAACCTCCTCAAACTAATTCACAACCCACTCATAAACCAAGCATAACGATAAAGAAACACAAGCACTTAATATCCAATTTTCTGAAAAAAAAAATTTAAAAACATCAATATTACCTTGCACCAATTGTAATTTGCTGAAATTCACTTTAATGATTAGCTTATACACTCCCTCTTGCTACTACTGATGTTCGAATGCTTGTTGCAATTCGAATGCTTGTTGCAATTTCTTTGTTAACAGCACTTATGATACCATCCTCGTTCACTTTTACCCCAACTCCTAAAGAGTTTAGGGATGTTCTCACATAATATCTATGAATACTTATATTTTTGAAAGTATAGAAATGAGAAATTAAATAGTTTTATAAGGAGAGAGATCATAACGGTAAGAAGAAGAATGAGAAAGAGAAGGGATGGATGAAATGGAGATGAAGGCTAAGGTCAGCCTTCTATTATCAGACATGCTTAGTGCCTACCAAGTCCCTTAAATCCCTCCACCTCATGCTTATACTCATAGCTCAGCATAATACATGTGGTTTCAAATTCTCATTATTAGCATTATTAGCATCCTTAAAGCCTCGTTTCAATGATAAATTTTAATAATGAATATTCATTATACCTTACATATACACTACCATTATATGTATACAAAATACATATAACACATCACACTCATTACATTTTTATCAAATATATACATAAATTTATTTTATGTATATCACTATATATGTTATGAATAAATACATAATTCAAAATATATGCATCTCATAATAAGAATTTTAATTATTAAATTCTTATTTTAATAATTTATAAAATTCTAGGTTGTCACATCCTTCCCCCTTATAAGGATTAGTCCTCGGAATCAATCGAAACCTCCCACCTCGGGTTTTCACCAAATCTCTTTTCAAAATTTATCGTTGAATATCTCTAACACATTACCTTAATATAGGTTTTATTTATTACCACTCCAACCATTCTTCACAATAAATTCTTGTAAGTTTTATTTCATAAACTTTACTTATACTCAATTATATTTGAGTATTACATATTCTTGGACTCGTTCATTATCTTTCTCTAAGGATCATTATCATGCACTAGATTCTTAAACTCTTGGGACATTACAGTATAATCAGGAATACGAGACGAAATAATATTACTCACACACTACAGAGTATGGAAGAAAATATTATTCCTATGAATACTGAACAAAATAATATCCCTTACCTCAGAAGAAGACTGGATACTGGAATAGTGAGGTAGCAGACTTCTCTTCTACTTTCTCTCTAAAGCTTCTCTCTATTGCTTCTCTTTCTATAATTGCTCTTATGAGTCTTAGTGAATTGGTGATGATGAAAGAAGAATGAGCTTCTATTTATAGGAAGATATAGTATCGATAATTGCATGTTTTGGGACTCGAAATATTACAGTATAGTACCTTTATCTTTTCCTTCATTTTTAATTTAGTCCTGCAAGTATGATCAAACTTGCACCATCTCCCCTAATAGTACATCATGTGAATCAATAGTTCTATACATGTGAAAAAAATAATTACAGTATAGTATCTGCATCTATATACCTCCATTTTAAATTTAGTCATGCAAGTATTATCAATCATGCACCACCTCCCCTAATAGTACATGCATGTGAATTAATAGTATACAAATGTGAACAAATAGTTATAAGCATGTGAATTAATAGCAATTAATTGCTCATTTATCCGATTAATTACTCGATTGGTCAATATAACCTCCAGACATCAATCATTATCGGAATAGATGTCGATTTCCACTAACACTAATAATCCCCACACAATGGAAATATAAATTTCATCTTTAATCAACACGAACTTATTCATCATTAATATTATAACTCACAATATTTAACAACCAGATCATTCCCAGGAAAGAGGGGGCTTTCCGATAAGGATTCTCCCTATTGGCGCGCAATTAGGTGACCAAACCTCTCCTTGACAGAACTTTCTAGACATTGTCAATATTGCAAATAATAATATAAATAACTTTGTCGTCTCAATTATTGATTTAATAATAATAAATATTATCACGGATGATCTTTGTGACAATAATTGAATCAATAATATGAGAGATATTATGCAGCAATTACTGTAGCAATAATTGAGTATAACTGAGTGACTTCTCACGTAAGCATCAATAATCAATATCGTGTGCTACTATGCAACCACGCGTATTACTGTACTTTTACCACCGGGTAGTTCAACGGTAAAACTTTCGCCGTTATTTTTATAAAAAGATAATTCTGTCATTTTCTAACTACGATAATACTTCCGTTGTAGGGTCCACCAATGATTGTGTCGTCGTACGAATATTCCTGTTAAAACGAATATTTCCCGACCAATCAAATATTATATAACCACTTGCTTACTTTGTAAAATTTGTAAATAATACCCACAACTATAACATTATTATCAAATCCACATCATAATATTCAAAAATATATTTCGAGAAAAAATAATCTTTATTCATAAAAGTTGGGGTCTTACAAAACGAGTCTGTTCAACCGGCCTCAGAGAAATCAAGTAAACATGACAATACTTCATATCAAAACCAATCAGTAAATTCCTATCAATCATCAAACTCTAAACTGTTATCACTGATATAGTGTGTGTGTGTGTGTGCTCAACACCCATGCTAACTGATGCAAATTCAAATTTAATACATAACAAGTCTCTTAGAAGGCATCATACAGTACAAACTCAAGAATTTCAAAAACAGTCAAGATCCAACTAAAATCAAACAATTACCAATATCAAGGGTCCAAATAGGGTACTTATGCTTTATTTTTCATATACGGGTGCTTTTTGCTCTTATTTCCCGTTTTATTCATATATATTTTTATACACATGACTATGCAATGTCTTATTCTCTTAGGTTTTTCAATGCTACCTTAATGAGCTTTCGATCAACGAGTCCCAGACCATTAAGACCTTAGGGCGCTAGGTGTAAAGACAATCCCCTCGGGCTTACTTACTCAAGTAACAAAGGCCACAAAACTAGACAAGCATGCCATGGTGTTTATTCTTTTTTTTTCTTTTTTTATGAAGCTTATATACCCCCAAATTTTTCCCTAAACTTAGGTTCTTGCCTAATTTCCGCCTTCACTGCCTATCATTGTCATTATTTTATTCAAACTAGCATTATCCTTTAGAAGTCCATTATGTATCAATTATAACTAAATCAATCAACATAGTTGTTGTTATCGTGCTAACCTTATTATACCATGTTCAAACAGGAAAAGATTCACTTCATAACAGAACATCACGTCAAAAGTTCTAATAGTCGGTACTATATATACTTGTTAACTTGAAGTCAGTCTCATCATTTGCCAAAATAGACTATAACATATCAAATAGCTGGACTCATGCAAGATAAACACAATAAAAAATAATTTTTTTTTTATGATATATATATATATATATTATTTTTATAATATGAAATAAACATAACAGAATTAAAAACTAATAAAACTATTTACAATACTACACTACAATACTACTCTACTATGCAATTACACTAAATGAATGCAACATATCATGAACCTAACTCTAATCATGAAACTAACATATGCAAAACTAACATGCTAAATTAAACATGCAAAAACACTAAATTAAACTAACACCCCCAAACTTAACAATTACAATGTCCTCATTATAAAAATAACGCATTAAGTGTACGAGGACTTCCCTGTAATCATTAAGCTTGAGGTGGTGGTGGCTGTGGCTCATCATTGTCTGAATCTGAAGGTGGAAATCGTGGCATTGGTACAGGCTGTGTGACACCCCCAAATTCGGGTACTTCAATTCTCACATGATTTGGTGTTCACTATACAGATATCATATTTCTATCTACCCATAATAAATGAAAGCATAAATAGATAGAAATAAATCCTCTCCTTAAGGAGTTACATCATCTGAAATAAATACATAAATCCCAGGTCATACTAACCTTAAATCTCAAATGCGAAAATAAAAACAAATAATAGTCTTACACAACATTAACATAAGTCTGAAACATAAATACATAACCACATAAACAACAAGTCTTCATCACTTGTTAATCTTTCCCTTGCCTTTCTTTAGTAGAAGAGACTCGTCGGACCTTTCGTTCTTAACTGCAATGTTATTATTACGCAAGAGTGAGCACGATTGCCCACAAGTATAATAATGAAACAACAATATAATAACATGCGAGTGAATCAAAGACTTCTGGAATAAGAACTCAACTTTTGAATCAAGAATGAATAACAAGAATCAAAAGAACTTCTGAGGGTCATAAGACCATGAACTATGTCCTAGGTTATCAAGGGTTATACTTTAAACCTTCAACAGTCATAAAACTATGGACTCTTATACTCGTACTTAGGGGGATCGGCCCTTAGTACCATATTGTGCACAATATCTTAACGCTAACGCATAAGTAAGTTTGGTTTGGATAATTCAACAAGGGTTCTGAAATTTAGAATGTTCATCAACTATGGACTAGTCGAATTAATAAGGGTTCGCTAGTCTTACAATGTTCAACAATAACTGATATTTAAATTGAATAACAAACTCAAGAAGTATACAATAGAATAAATATTGTATAACTGAATCATACTTTGAAAGATTAATAGCCTTTAATATTACAATTTGAACTTGGTTAATAATAACAAGAACTTGCTCGATGTAAAGAGGTAAATTTATAAACTTATATAATGATAAAGAGTAGGGTTAGGAAACTTGCCTCGTGCGTAGGTTACACGTTAATTATACATGTACCTCGATTTAAATCATGCATACCATTTACATTTACAATACCAGTTAATTATAACGTAACTAGAATCACAAGTTCATTCTTTTTGTCAAATCTCTTGTTATGATTATACTAATCAAATTACCACACTTGTTTTCACATAAAATTACTCTACCCGAATGATAAGCTAGCTATGCGTTCACCAATTCATTTAAACACGTAAGTATCTTATTGATATAATATGAGTCTATTTAAACATCACATAATATGACTAATACATTTTTATGTCTGTTAGGTTAGGTTACTATTACATTCCTGAACTTTAACAATTTAAGAAAATCATTTCTGAACAATCTGCAGAGTGGCGCCTGCAGCCGGCGTTGTGGCGTGGCGAACTAGAACCAGAACTGTAATTCGTAAAAAATTGCTGAACATGGCCAAAACACCTAATTAATTCATTCACAAGCATACCCAGACATTGTAATACATATATAAATACTACCCAACCCTTCTAGCATGATTTTAAGAAGTTAAAAGACATAATTACTTGAATCAAATTATATAATTTCACTGTTCTTGATGCTCTTGAAAGTTTTGAAAATAAAACATGAAGATTGGCACTACGGGTTCGTTATAACACTAAATCTGTCCATTTGAAGTTTGTTTTCTTCGTTTAAATATGCATAATCATATACAAGTGTAAATGTATGATACAATATATGATTAACGCATTAAATTTGTGCGTAAGGGCCATATGGCCATATTTTTATACTCTGTAACTTTGAAGAAATTATATACAACATATTTTTTATGAAACTGATGTTATGGAACCATACAATATATAGTAAAAATATGATATGATAACATATTATCACATATATCCACATAATCGCTACCCTTTCCTACTACAGAGACTTTAACAGAAACTTAAAAGCCATTTTTTATAAAAACTTCAATGACGTAAATTAAAACTTGAATTTGAGGTTTTACCCTTGATTGCTCTGCTTGGATTACACAAGGGTGATAACAACTTCCAATTTCCCACAATTCTTCTCTTTTAATCTCACTAATTCCAAATTCTCTTTGTGAACTTGTTTATTCCAGACTTAGAAAAATAAAAGAAGGCGCACATAGTTATAAGAACTGTCGTTGTGTGGTTAGTTAATCCGATCATGGGTTAACTGCTCCCAACTTCCCATAGGGCCTTGTTTGGTTGTTCTTAACAAACCCATTCCCATTTAATTTCATTAATCATTATAATATAGTTTTAATCATGTCACACCCAATTACATAATAAATCAAATATCATATTTAATTTAATTTAAATAAAAAATATATTAATTTCTCATTAATTCACATGGTCACATAATTAATTTTTCTCATTTATTAATTATGTCAAATTATTAATTCTCTAATTAATTTATTAAATTAATTAAAATAACATTATGCTTATTAAATATTTCTTTTAATTCAATAATCTCACATAAATACATACTTTAAATAATAAAATTTCTCCACATTAATTTAATAAATATAACACATATAATTAAATTAATGTACCACAATTCATCAATTAATTATTTAATCCAATAATTAAATCATCGAAAATATTTATTTAATTCAATAAATATTAAAATTAAATTACAAAATCTCGTTCGTCACATCTTTCCCCCTTAAAAGGATTTTGTCCTCAGAATCACGACTCAATCAATTCGTCCCGTTACATTCTTCCCCCCTTACAAAGATTTTGTCCCTAGAATCACTTACACATACGTTAAGTAAATAAATGAGGATAATTTTTCATCATATACTCTTCGAGTTCCCACGTTGCTTCTTCAGCATTGTGGTTCCTCCAAATTACCTTAACAGAAGGTATTAATTTATTTCTGAGAACTTGTTCTTTCCTGTCGACAATCTGAACAGGAATTTCTTCATAAGATAAGTCTTTCTCAAAATGTAGGGGTTCATATTCAATCACGTGCTTGTAATCGGGTTTGTAGGGTCGTATAACTGAAACATGGAAGACGTTGTGGACATTCTCGAGTGCTGGAGGTAAGGCTACCTCATACGCAACTTCTCCGATCCTTCGTAGTACCTCAAAGGGTCCAATGAATCTTGGGCTTAATTTCCCTTTCTTTCTGAACCTGATATTTCCCTTCCAGGGAGAGACTTTCAAAAACACATAACTACCCGATTCGAACTCATCCTTTTTACGGTGTGGATCGGCGTATTTCTTCTGCCTATCCTGAGATGCTACTAGTCTTGTGCGGATCACTTTGACTATCTCTGATGTCTGCTATACCAGTTTTGGACCTAGTAATTATCTTTCGCCAACTTCATCCCAGTATAGTGGAGTTCTGCACTTTCTGCCGTATAACGCTTTATAAGGCGGCATGCCAATACTAGCGTGGTAACTATTGTTGTAACCGAACTCCACGAACGGTAGGTGAACATCCCAATTTCCTTTAAGTCCATTATACAAGCTCTTAACATATCTTCTAATGTCTAAATCATTCTTTCACTCTGCCCATCTATTTGAGGGTGATATATCGTACTCATTAGCAACTGCGTACCCATGCACTCCTGTAGACGTTTCCAGAAGTTCGATGTAAAGCGCGGATCCCTATCACAAATAATTGACACCGGAACTCCGTGTCTCAAAACAATCTCTTTTACATATAATTTTGCCAACTGGTCTAGGTTAAATTTGATTCTGATCGGAAGGAAGTGTGCGAATTTTGTCAGTCGGTCAACGATAACCCATACTGCGTCATAGCCTTTCTGAGTTGTCGGAAGGCCAACCATGAAATCCATCGTAATGTGTTCCCATTTCCATTCTTGGATCTCCAATGGTTGTAGCAATCCACTCGACCTCTGATGTTCTTCTTTTCACTTTCTGACATGTTAGACACTTGGCAACACACTCTGCAACATCTTATTTCAAATTTGGCCACAAGAAATGTTTTCGAAGATCTTGGTACATATTGGTACTACTAGGGTGAATCAAATATAGTGAGCTATGAGCCTCGCTAAAAATTTCTTCCTTCATGTCTGGCATTGACGGTACCCAAATTCTACTCTCAAATCTCAATATTTCTTCCTTGTCCATCTTGAATCTCGGTTCGATTCCTTCGGATATCTTCTTTTCACCTTTTTATATTCTTCATCCTGAAGTTGAGCCTCCTTAACTTTATCCAGTAGGGTTGTACTAGATTGCATCTAAAATAACTTCTCATCCATTTCCATATGATACTTCACTTCCAACTCCAACTTCTCAATTGCTGAAATCAACTCCTTCTGAGAGGTCAACACCATCAATTCTCCCGGCCCTTTCTACTTAAGGCGTCGGCAACCACATTTGTCTTACCCGGATGGTATAAAATCTCACAATCATAGTACTTAATTAACTCCAACCTCCTTCTTTGGCGCATATTCAAGTCCTTCTGTGAAAAAATATATTTCAGACTCTTGTGATCTATATATATTTCACACTTCTCCCCATAGACATAGTGCCTCCAAATTTTTAAAGCAAGAACCACTGTAGCTAACTCTAAGTCGTGGGTCGGATACCCCTTCTCATAATTCTTCAATTGCCGTGACTCATACGTAATGACTATCATTTTTCATAAGCATATAGCCAAGTCCTTTATGCAACGCATCACTATAAAAAAAAAAATTTCATGTATCATCCGAAAGAGACAACACAGGTGTTGTACTCAACCCTCTTCTTCAATTCTTGAAAGCTTTCCTCACACTTCTCCGTCCAAACAAATTTTATAGCTTTTCGAGTCAAATTCGTTAACGGAGTTGCGATCTTGGAAAAGTCTTGAATGAATCTTCTGTAATAGCCTGTCAATCCAAGAAAACTTCGTACTTTCGACAGCGTTCTTGGTTGATCCCAATTTATCACGACTTTGACTTTGGATGGATCTACCGAAATTCCGTTTTTATGAATTACATGTCCAAGAAATTGTACCCGCTCGATCCAAAATTCGCATTTCGAAAACTTGGCATACAACTTCTCCTTCTCAACGCCTCTAACGTTACCTTCAAATTCTCTTCATGTTCTTATTTGGTTTTCGAATATACTAAAATATCATCTATAAATACCACTACGAATTTGTCCAAAAACGGCTTGAACACTCCATTCATTAAGCCCATAAATTATGCAGGAGCATTCGTTAGACCAAATGACATTACCAAAAAATCATAGTGACCATATCATGTTCTGAACGCTGTCTTCGGTACATCCTCTGGTCTCACCTTCAGTTGATGATAACCACTCCTCAAGTCTATCTTGGGAAAGTATCTTGCTCCTTTTAATTGATCAAACAAGTCATCGATCCTCGGCAATGTATATCTATTCTTAATCGTGACCTTATTTAGTTCTCTATAGTCGATGCAGAGTCACATCGTCCCATCCTTCTTCCTCACAAATAACACTGGTGCTCCCCACGACGATACGCTCAGTTGAATGTACTTATTGTCCAGTAATTCGTGTAGTTGTACCATCAATTCTTTCATCTCTACTAGTGCCATTCGATATGGTGCCTTCGATAGTGGAGCCGTTCCTGGCACCAAATCGATCACAAACTCAACTTGTCTGTCTGGCGGAAGTCCTGGAAAATCGTCCGAAAAATACGTCTGCGAAGTCCCACACTACCGGTATCTCCTCTACTTTCGGATTCTCTTTACGACTGTCGACTATGTAAGCTAGATATCCTACACAGCCTTGTCTTAACAACTTCCTGGCCTGCATCATCATCAGATAACTCGCTTGTCTAGGCGACTTTTTACCATAAAACACCACCTTTGATGGAGTCATAAGGTTAATACGCTTCTTTTGACAATCAATTATAGCCCCGTAATTGAATAACTAGTCCATACCCAAAATAACATCAAATTCCCCAAGTCTGATAGGGATTAGATCTACGTTCATAATATTACCCTTACTATCCACCCTACAGTTCTTATGTACGTACTTAACATGTATTATTTCTTTATTCGCGATTTTTATGTTCATGGGGTATTCTAACTCGTTATTAGGCAATTCTAAGTTCTTAGCAAAGTCATCGGATATAAATGAACAAGTAGCACCCGAATCAAATAATACATAAGCATTAACTTTATTGATCGGAATGATACCTAACACCACATCACGAGACTGCACAGCATCTTGCACTGTCATGTTAAATGTCCTGGCGGTCGGTCGGTTGGTTGCGGTTGGTCCTGTGATATTCAGAGCACTTCCACCACTATTTCCCCTATTCTCTCCTGATCCTGATCCTCCAGATCCTTTCTTAGGACAGTCCCTTGCAAGATGATCTTTTGAGCCACAAGTGAAGCAGGCACCCTTCTTAGGACAGTTAGGTGCTATATGGCCTTCCTGACTACAATTGTAGCACACCCGTTTTCCCTTCATACATACTCCTAAATGAGCTTTCCCGCAGGTCGGGCATGCTTCAATATTCTTCTTCTGACCTCCTTGCTGATTTCCCGTTGACGAGTTATCAGACCACCTTCTCTTCTGATTGTTACTTCCTCCCGTGTTACTTCCACTGACTTTATTAATTCCCTCATTTTCACTCTTCTTCTTCTTCTTCTTCTTCTTCTTCTTCTTCTTCTTCTTCTTCTTCTTCTTCTTCTTCTTCTAATCCTGATTATACTTAGTCACCGCATCGCTTCCACTTTCAGCGAGTATGGCTTTCTCCAATACCCCAACGAACGTCTTCAACTAAAACATCGACACTTTACTATACAACCAGGGCTTCAGTCCTTGTTTAAACCTTCTTGCTTTTCTCTCATCCGTGTGCACTTGATATGTGGCAAACCTAGCCAACTCATTGAATCTTGTTGCATAGTCTGGTACAGACATATTCCCATGTTTCAACTCTAGAAACTGGACTTCCATTTGGTTCTGTGAGCTGGTCGGAAAATACATCTCGAAAAAGATCTCTTTGAACCTCTCTCAAGTGATCATACCTTCTCCTCAACGGACCTTATTTGTTTGCCACCAATAACTAGCTTCGGATTTCAGCATGAACGTTGCGTAGGCGGTTTTCTGGTCCTCTCTGACTCTGGTGACATCAAAAACTTTCTCCATCTCCATAACCCAAGTCGGAGCTTCTATCGGGTTCATCGAACCTTTAAACTCTGGCGGTCCCACCGCCTTGAAATCCTTGAATGTCGTATTCGATGGAGCTTGAGGTTGATTATTAATCGCTCCAGCTAATAAGTTCACCAATTGCTGAACGGGGTTAACATTGGCGTTGTTGTTGTTATTCATCGATTCTTCTTGAGCTGGTTGACGGTTTTGCCTTCTTCTCGGTAGCATATTTCTGTTAAAATATATGCTTATTAGATCTTTATCCAATTCTCTAAATATTTAAGGCTTAATTCAAACAATTTAACATAATCACTTAACACAATTTCTTAAACAACTTGATATATTTATTTAATCAAAAGTTTTAACAAACTACGATAACATCACAGCTATTTACATCAATTATCCCGAGATAAAGATTCTTCAGGATTTACAACATTAAAATATTCATTTGTTTATAAACACATCAGAATTTACATCTTTAACTACCAGATAGGTTTTCACATAATTAAACTAATCTTATCACTGCATGTTAAGGCGCTGAATAGCCATGCTACGTTCTTCTTCCATTATGCGAGACATCGTCATGCGATCTAGCATGTATGATGGTAGTCTTTCGAACTGAATTGGGTATCTCATAACTCGATCCTGGGCCTCATCCATTGCATTTTGAAGTATAGAGTACGTCTCCCCAAGCTTAGCCTTCTTCGCACGACAATCCTCTTCTACAAGATTAGCACGACGTGATTCCCTTACCCCAAGCCTCCTCTGCTATAGTCAGCCTTGCTGAGCTCTCTTTCAGTTCTTTCTTTAACTTCTCTATTTCCTTGGACTTCTCCTCAGTTTAACCCTTCTCGTGAACCAAATCCCACTCTACATTTCCTAGACGTGTGTGAAGAGTCACAACTTCCCTATCCCTCCGCTCAATGGTAATTTTTTGCATAATCGTTCGCTCATTTAGCTCCTGAACAGTGTCACGTAACTCTACGTTACGGTCATACAGCTCATCGCACATCTTAGCATCAATAGAGTTCAGTGGGAACTCATCTTCTTCCTCTTCTTCTTCAGGATCCTCCTCTGGATCAGTCTCAGGCTCATGCTCCTGACCAACAATAGTGATCAACGAAGATGGCTCTCTCTGTACCAACTACTCCCGGATGACATGAATGTCTCAGGGCTCCTCCTCTGTAGGTACTTGGGGTTCTTCCTCCCCAGCTCGACTAGCTCCTCCAATATCTAACATCCTGACAACACAGTTTTAAGTTTTAGTTACTAAGTTGTACTAGTGAGCACATAATTAACACATAAGCACATAAATTTTTTATTATCTTTAATGAATTAAGAAATCCATTTCCTAGAACTCGATAACAGTTTACCACCACTATGTTCTTAATCTTCTATAAGGTTACTACCTAAGGTTGTTCCCCCACCTAAGGTTCATAACCTACAGCTTTGATACCAACCTGTGACACCCCCAAATCTGGGTACTTCAATTCCCACATGATTTGGTTTTCACTATACAAACATCATATGTCTATCTACCCATAATAAATGAAAGCATAAATAGATAGAAATAAATCCTCTCCTTAAGGAGTTACATCATCTGAAATAAATACATAAATCCCAGGTCATACTAACCTTAAATCTCAAATGCGGAAATAAAAACAAATAATAGTCTTACACAACATTAACATAAGTCTGAAACATAAATACATAACCACATAAACAACAAGTCTTCATCACTTGTTAATCTTTCCCTTGACTTTGCTAGTAGAAGACTCGTCGAACCTTTCGTTCTTAACTGCAATGTTATTATTACGCAAGAGTGAGCACGATTGCCCACAAGTATAATAATGAAACAACAATATAATAACATGCGAGTGAATCAAAGACTTCTGGAATAAGAACTCAACTTTTGAATCAAGAATGAATAACAAGAATCAAAAAAGAACTTACGAGGGTCATAAGACCTTAAACTATGTCCTAGGTTATCAAGGGTTATACTTGAAACCTTTAACAGTCATAAGACTATGGACTCTTCTACTCGTACTTAGGGGGATCATCCCTTAGTACCATACTGTGCACAATATGTTAACGCTAACGCATAAGTAATCCCCTATACAAGGTTATTCATCTCAGTTTGACATTAGAGTCCGCACCAAAGTAAGTTTGGTTTGGATAATTCAACAAGGGTTCTGAAATTTAGAACGTTCATCAACTATGAAATAGTCGAATCAATAAGGGTTCTCTAGTCTTACAATGTTCAACAATAACTGATATTTAAATTGAATAACAAACTCAAGAGGTATACAATAGAATAAGTATTGTATAACAGAATCATACTTTGAAAGATTAATAGCCTTTAATATAACAATTTGAACTTGGTTAATAATAACAAGAACTTGCTCGATGTAAAGTGGTAAATTTATAAACTTATATAATGATAACGAGTAGGGTTAGGAAACTTGCCTCGTGCGTAGGTTACACGTTAATTATACATGTACCTCGATTTAAATCTTGCATACCATTTACATTTACAATACCAGTTAATTATAACGTAACTAGCATCACAAGTTCATTCTTTTTGTCAAATCTCTGGTTATGATTATACTAATCAAATTACCACACTTGTTTTCACATAAAATTACTCTACCCAAACGACAAGCTAACTACGCGTTCACCAATTCATTTAAACACGTAAGTATCTTATTGAAATGTTATGAGTTTATTTAAACATCACATAATATGACTAATACATTTTTATGTCCGTTAGATTAGGTTACTATTACATTCCTGAACATGAACAATTTAAGAAAATCATTTCTGAACAATCTGCAGAGTGGCGTTGTGGCGCCACCATCAAGCTTGTAGTGGCGTTATGACGTGGTGGCCTATGTGCTGTATGGTTTTTTTGCTTGCGGTCGGCTTCTATGGTAGCGGTGAACGAAGCGTAATTCACGAAAAATTGCAGCACATGGCCAAAACACCCAATTAATTTATTCACAAGCATACCTAGACACTGTAATACACATATAACTACTACCCAACCCTTCTAGCACGATTTTAACAAGTTAAAACACACAATTACTTGAATCAAATTATATAATTTCACTGTTCTTGATGTTCTTGAAGGTTTTGAAAACAAAACATGAAGATTGGCACTATGGGTTCGTTATAACACTAAATTTGTCCATTCAAAGTTTGTTTTCTTCGTTTAAACATGCATAATCATATACAAGTGTAAATTAATGATACAACATATGATTAACGCATTAAATTTGTGCGTAAGGGCTATATAGGCCATATTTTTATACCTATAACTTTGAAGAAACTAAATACAACATATTTTTTATGAAACTGATGTTATGGAACCGAAAAATATATAGTAAAAATATGCTATGATAACATATTATCACATATATCCACATAATCGCTACCCTTTCCAACTACAGAGACTTTAACAGAAACTTGAAAGCCATTTTTTTATAAAAACTTCAATGACGTAAATTAAAACTTGAATTTGAGGTTTTACCCTTGATTGCTCTGCTTAGATTACACAATGGTGATAACAACTTCCAATTTCCCACAATTCTTCTCTTTTAATCTCACTGATTCCAAATTCTCTCTGTGAACTTGTTTATTCCAGACTTAGAAAAATAAAAGAAGGCGCACATAGTTATAACAACTGACGTTGTGTGGTCAGTTAATCCGATCAGGGGTTAACTGCTCCCAACTTCCCATAGGGCCTTGTTTGGCTATTCTTAACGAACTCATTCCCATTTAATTTTATTAATCCTTATAATATAGTTTTAATCATGTCACACCCAATTACACAATAAATTAAATATCTTATTTAATTTAAATAAAAAATATAATAATTTCTCATTAATTCACATGGTCACATAATTAATTTTTCTCATTTATTAATTATGTCAAATTATTAATTCTCTAACTAATTATTAAATTAATTAAAATAATATTATGCTTATTAAATATTTCTTTTAATTCAATAAGCTCACATAAATACATACTTGAAATAATAAAATTTATCCACATTAATTTAATAAATATAACACATATAATTAAATTAATCTACCACAATTTCATCAATTAATTATTTAATCCAATAATTAAATCATCAAAAAATATGTATTTAATTCAATACATATTAAAATTAAATTACAAAATATCGTTCGTCACAGGCTGCTGGTATGGAAACTGAGCATTTGGGTTAAAACTTTGGAGGGTCTCATTCAATGAGGCGAAGGACATGTTCATGGCCTGGAACATATGGTCCTACCTGGCCGCGAGTCTCCTCATCTGTATGTTAGCTTCTTTGTTATGCCCATCAACTTGTCTCTGGAGGTTGTGAAATTAAGGGCTAAACATATCTCTGTCGGTCTACTGCATCTCCCCAGTTTCTTGCTCTCCTATCATCTCATCCACCTGGAACTCATCGTTGTCAAAGGTGTCCTCAGCATCAGCCTCCTCCTCAGAGGCTGGTGGAATTATAAACCCTACTCCTTTTGGATGTGATTCCCCCCCCCCCCGGGCCACACTATGTAACGTGATATCATCCGTTAGTCCAAAATCTAATGCGGATGTTGGGTAGTCTCATCATCAAACCACCTAACTCTAGCTTGTCTGCATAGCCCACAAAGGAGGGATGGGTGTGGCAAGCCGTCAAAAAATGGCCCTCACAGGCATCTTCGTATTGAGAAATTGATGATGGCCCCCACGTCGATAAGAAAAGTCTTGCACGATTGCATACAAAAGAAGTATATTCTCCTTTGTCACCTCAATAGTATATGTGGTCGGTAATAGCTTGGTGCACAAGAACGCATACCAAATCTTTCCATAGTGGCTCAGGTCCTTGATGTAGAAGATTGTGTCCCATTTTCGTCCCTTGACCCATGTGGTGCCCAACTTTGTTATTTAAGCTAAAATTGCCTCATAATCGAGATCGTGGTCACGCAAATATGCAAGCTGGCATTCCACATGAACTCGCATGCAGTAATACTCGTTAATGTCTTCCGAACTGAACGGAACTTGTTTGCCCTTGATGAATGCAATGAATGGGGCTTTATCCTCCTCATTAGCATAAAATTCCTTCACCACATTGAAGATCGCTGGCTCTGGATCGTCAGTGAACCTATCCCATCCTTTTTTATATATTTGTCTCTTTATTTGGCCATCTACGTTGTCGGGTGCCAAGCCTCGCTCTGGAGTTAGTGCCTTAGTCACTAGATAGTTATACCGATCGGCGGCGTTGGCACTCATGAACTTTCTCCTGTCAAAGGCTCGAGTCGGTGGTGTAGACCCTGAGCTTTCACCTCGCTGTCTCTTTCATGCTGGTTTTGGTGCCATGGTAATCAAATGGATGAACTCGAGCCAAAATACCCCCAAACTTCACTTGAACAATTCGTCAAACACGTGGTGTGCACGACTCACAATACCCCAAAAATTGGTAATAGAACTTCTAATATGATGAGAAATTCTAAGAACTAACCGCTTACCCTTAGTGTATTGACAAATTGGTTGATTCTCCCCTCCCTTTTTGCAGTAAAAAATTGCACTATAAGAAACCTCACTTTGAATGATTGAAATTGTATGAACTTAGGTGGAGATGTTGTGTAGTTAGGGTTTGAATTTATAGATAGGAGATAGTGTATGTATTTAGTAGGTTAATATAATGGGTACGTGGGAATTATTGTAGCTAATTCGTGGGTTAATGGGGGTATAGGAATCGGTTGTGGGAGAAGGAAGTGGAGAAGATGGGCTAAAATGTTGTAACTTCTGAATTTGAACTTTTTCACGTTCCGTACTCCGCCTTGATGGGGGTAATAAGCTTCTGAGATACGCCCGCAGAGGAGGGGGGTAATACATTCTGGTTCAAGACCCTAGCCCACGTGGGGGTATACTTTGTTAATTTCCTTGGGGAAATATCTATTTCGAGTCAGAGACCCCCGCCTTAATGGGGTTCCTCATAAATTGTCCATCCCGGTAGGCGGGGGTGGTACTGCTGCGGTGAGCTTGATTTTTCCAATTTTTGCATCCAACACATATCCATGAGCATCCCAAGTGCCTGAAACACAATAAAATTATAAGTTTAAATTAATGTCATTAGCATTGAACATTGAAGATTGAATTTACTAGAAATCATGACTCACTAACTACTTAATAAATCGAAATAAACTTACGCTATATTAACTTATACTCTAAACTATGAATTAATTAGCATAATTAAAAATACTGAAAGAAAGTAAAATTGGGTTGCCTCCCAATTAGCGCTTGTGTTTATGTCTTTTAGCCTGACTACTCCCTATTTATGGTGCGTCGGTAAGTGTGATTGCAGTGACTTCATTGTCGATGTTGCCACCCCAGTAATGCTTCAACTGATGACCGTTGACTTCGAATGTCTCCAATGGATTCTTGTTGTAGAACTCAATGACGCCATGTGGGAAAACCCTCTTAATTGTGAATGGCCCCGACCATCTTGATTTAAGCTTTCCTGGGAACAACCGTAGTCATGAGTTGAACAATAATACTGCTTGTCCAGGTTTAAACTTTTTCTGCATGATCTTTTGGTCGTGCCACTTCTTAACCTTTTCCTTGTACATCTTTGAGTTCTCGTATGCTTGCAGTCGAAACTCATCTAGTTCGTTCAGTTGGAGCAATCTTTTCTCTCCTACAGCTGCTTGATCAAAATTAAGTTTCTGAGTGGCCAAATACACTTTATGTTGTAATTCCTGTTGCCTAATTTTTAATAGCACTTTACCACGCAAGTATACGCATTCAATTGTAATATTCAATAAGCAAGGATATCGTTCCCACGAGGAAATAGACTAATATTTATTAATTACTAATTCTAATGCAATTAATCCTATTTTAAAGTACAAAATTTTGTTTGTGATTTGAAATTTAAACTTAACAAAACTAATGATTAAAATCAAAATTTCACAAGAATAATTGCAGATTTAACAGGTTAAGATTACAACTTCCCTTGGTATTTCGTTTAAATCAATTCACTTTCCATTTAAAGAAATTAATTAATATGAATCATTATCCAAGAATGATTTATAAAATTCACACTTTTTCCAAAACACGTGAACAAATCCTCCTAACTCCGATCCTTAAGACACAAAATTACAAGGAACACCCTACTCAATTAATTGACTATATTCCTATGTGAATCAAGTTAATTAGGGTTTACGCATAAATTCTTTCAAAGGATACAAAAGACACATAGGTATATTCCTATCCTACATGCTAATCATATTAACCCTATTCAGATTATATGAATAGATGGTATCATATCCAGATCTCAATCTATACTCCATCTTCCAATTTTATATAGATTATCATAATAATTGTTGGCCAAACAATTAATCAATAAGCAAAAGATATAATAAACAATTCAATAAAAACAAACTTTCATTCAATGGGAAGGTTCAATTTAAACTACATACCAAGTTAGTTGTAATCTTAATGAAAATTTGGTTCATGCTAATAATAAAGAAAAACATCATCAGATTAATAATCCAAACATCCCAGATAATTACAAAAGATAAAACTAGAAGAAGAAGAAACTACGAATTTGCTCAATACTCTCTCTTTGATCTTGACCCTTTGCAATTTTCCTTCGTGTTTTTCTTCGTTGTCTCTCTGCAAATCTCTTGAAAAATTACGTGATCGTCTTTTCTAAAGTCTCCTCCTATTTGTATTAGTCTCCCACCTCATTGATTCCTTTTGGCTTTAAAATCTCACTTAGCGATGAAAATCCTCCTTTTTCGCATGAGGCGCCTAGGCGCTCAACTGGCTCATTTCAAGCGCTTAGGCGCTTGACCGAGACCACGTAATTACAAAATGCCACTCACTCTAATTTTAATGATTTTTTGACCTTTTCTTTCTACGAAATGACCAATTTGTCCCTCCGGCTCCAACCTACAAGAAATAAACACAAAACACATAAAAAGATACTAAAAACAATTAAAGATAACAATAATTAAGTTTAATAATATCGGATTCATAGGTATAAAACCTACTCATCAATTCCATTAGGAGGTGACATGATTTCCCGTAGACTAATTGGTTTGGAGACATCCCAATTAGTGTTTTATATGCTGTCCTATATGCCCATAGTGCATCATCCAATTTTAGAGACCAATCTTGTGACACCCCCAAATCCGGGTACTTCATTTCCGCCGAATTTGGTGCTCACTATCAAAATAATTACATCTAACTAACAATGATAAAGGATAAAACATTAAATAACTTAAACAATAATATTTTCCATTAAAGGGTTACATCATCTCATAAACAATCCTAGGTAATCTAACCTTAAATTATTACGTCAGTTTGCAAAATACATTATAACATAAAATAAGTCTTATAACTTCATGTATTTAAATAAACTTTAATTAATTCTTCAACACTTGGACATCTTGCCCTTTCCCTTGCTAGTAGATGACTCATCACCTCTTTCGACTGTAGCTGCATTGTTTAATTGCAAGAGTGAGCAAACAATTGCTCACTAACATAAAGATAGTATAATAACAACATGAGAGTGAACAATAAAGAACTTGTTCTACGAATCAAAATAGAAAACAAGTTCGAACTTTAATTATCTGAGGGTCTTAAGACCACGAACTATGTCCATGGTGTTTAGGTATTATTACCTTAACCTTAACAGTCATTAGACTGTATAGACTCTTCTTAACGTACTCAGGGGGATCAGCCCTTTGTACCATGTATTGTGCACAAACATCTAAACATTACATGTACAAAATCCCCTATGTTAGGGTTGTTCGTCTCAGTTTGAATTTAGAATTTCTGCACTAAAGAAAGTTTAGTTTGGAACTAGCTTATCAGTGTTTCTAGAATTTTAGAACACTTATTCAATTTCCGTCAATAAAGGTTTAATACAAGAATGTATAACTGAACAAGGCTATCAAAGTTAAAGATGGGATATTAACAATATATAACTGAATAAACATAATACACATGCAAAGTACTATGTTCAAAAGAGTTAGAACAATCTTATTTGAATCGACGTATTAGAACAATATATGCCTTGTATAATAATTAGAAAAGTGAAACTTGCTCGATATAACGAATTAGGTTACAAGAGCTTAATCAAACGTATATAAGAATAGAATAATTAATATTGCTCAATGGATTTTAGGAACTTGCATTCATTAATAAAAGAATGAAGTTAGAAAACTTGCTCAATGTAACAGTTAAGGTTTAGAAACTTGTACAATTATGAAAGTAGAGTTAGAGAACTTACACAATTATGAAAGTAGAGTTAGAAAACTTGCACAATTATGAAAGTAGAGTTAGAAAACTTGCCTTGTTTTTAAGCTACACAAATGTACTATAATCTTCAATTACCCTACATACATCATTAAAATCGCAACAACAATTAGTTGTATGAATATTAGCTTTTAGGGTTTAAACCATCATTTAGGGCACAACCTTATCCTAGCACCTAACCACGTTGGTTAACATCTTAACGATTCTGAAATCACACTATAAACCTTATCATTTATATTTAATTTTTGAAAACATCACATTTGGTTCATTACATAACTTATTCAAGTAATTACTTAAATTATTTTACACTTTATATAACAACGCATGAAAATTTGTTATTGTAGTTTATATTGTGCCTTAACATTATTAACATGCATGCTAAACTAATATAAGTCCATTACATGATCTGCGCAAATAAGCGAGACTTCTTTGTCGTGTGGTATCGGCTACTTCATGGCGATCGCATACGAGTAATATCTTTGAGTAGCGTGTGCCCTTGGCGCCCATAAGTTCGCGCTGCTTGGCTTCAGAACAATAACGCCACAGCATGATGCCTCGATTCGATTTTTACAAACGTGAACTAATACTCTGTTAAAGACAAAAAATCCCAATTCTACAGAATTTCTCCCAAATTCAACATCTAAAACTTTGGAATATCCTAGTTAAGCATGCTATACACCATTCCGTATACAAAACATCACATATACATCTTAGTCAGACCTTTGGCGTCCATTCGCTGAGGCGTTCATAAACATTTCATATAACTATGAATCAAGAATGTCACTTAAGTATGAGTTTTAAGAACTCGTACTTAACCTTATATTCTCTACTTATAACCTATCTATCTGATATACACATGAGAAATGAATCACCCTTTTAACATATATATAACAAATAGCGCGACACAAACATTTGAATGATTATCAGTGCCAGAAAATAAGTGGTTTTTACACAAAGTACAAATTCCCCGCCCATACAAGGAATCATACAACTCAGCTGCTGACATGATTCCTCAATTAAAATCCCCACCTAATCTTAACTCCCTTCTTAATACGAATTTCATTCAACTCGTATTCATAATCCTTTCCTGAATCTGTACTCATTCATAGACACACAACAATCTTGCTGTAAACTTTTCAATCATTCACCTGATTCTTCTCCATACTATAACCTTATCAGACCACGGAGTGATCTCATCGTATACATTACGATTCATTTTTATGTCTTGATCGTTTTGTTTTACGATCTCCTATCACTGTACTTTTAGTCTTTTAGACTTGATCTATTCATCACTCTTTGTTGACTTTATTATCGAGTTAGGGGAACTCGTATCTTTATAACTTCATAGAGATTCGTCTTTGAATCTTACCAATCGACTAACTCTATGTGAGTTAGATCTTATCCTAATAACTGCGGTTATTAGTCTCAGGTATTCCTACCTAAGGTTCATAACCTACAGCTTTGATACCAACTGTGAGAGCCCCAAATCCGGGTCCTAAATCACCACGGATCTGGTACAATCATTCTATAACTATTACTATATGTGGAAGATATAAATATAAATTGTTTATACAATAAACTTTACACACTATTCCCCAAGGTCGAGTTACCTTCACTTAATACACAATTCATAACTTATTTGACTTACAACAACATTAATATATAATACATATACAAATTTAGCTGCAAATGTGTGACACCCCCAAATCTGGGTACTTCGATTCCACGGGATTTGGTGTTCATTGTACAAATATCATCTATCTATCTACCCATAATAAATGCAAACCATGCAATAGATAGAAATAAATCTTCCCCTTATGGGGTTACAACATCTGAATAATAAACATAATCCCAGGTCATACTAACCTTAAACATACATGTAAGAAACATAAACAAATAAGTCTTAAACAACATCATTAACTTAATACATAAATTCAACATCTCAACAAATAACAAGTCTTCATCACTTGTTAACCTTGCCCTTACCTTTACTAGTGGAAGGTTCGTCAGTTCTTTTGTTCTTAACTACAATGTTATTATTACGCAAGAGTGAGCACTATTGCCCACAAGTAAAATAATGAAATAATAATGTATAATAACATGCGAGTGAATCAAAGACTTCTGAAATAAAAGTTCAACTTTTGAATCAAGAATGAATAACAATAATCAAAAGATTTCTGAGCGTCATAAGACCTTGAACTATGTCCTAGGTTATCAAGGGTTATACTGGAAACCTTTAACAGTCATAAGACTATGGACTCTTCTTCTCGTACTTAGGGAGATCAGCCCTTAGTACCATACTGTTCACAATATCTTAACGTTAACGCATAATAAATCCCTATACAGGGTTGTTCATCCCAGTTTAACATTCGAGTCCGCACCAAAGGAAGTTTGGTTTGGATAATTCAATAAGGGTTCTGAAATTTAGAAGCGTTAAATCAACTATGGACTAGTTGAATCATTAAGGTTCGCTAGTCTAACAAGGTTTAACAAAGAATTGAATATTTAACTTGAATAAAATCTCAAAGGTATACAATAGAATAAGTATTGTATAGCAGCATCATGCTTGAAAGATTAATAGGCTTTAATATAACAAAACAGACTTGATCAATAATAATGAGAACTTGCTCAATGTAGAAAGGTGAATTCATCACTTATATAACGATAACAAGTAGGGTTAGGAAACTTGCCTCGCGCGTAGATTACACGTTAATTAAACACGTTCCTTGAATTTAATCCTACATATCATTTCCATTCACAACTATAGTTAATTATAATGTAATTAATCATCATAAGTTCATTGTCTTTGTCTAATTTTGATTATGACTATACTTAGTCAATTTATCACATTCATTGTCACATAATTTACACTTCACGAATAACAAGTTAATTATGTATTCAATAATTCAATCTACTGCATAATTATGTTATTTGCATGATAAGTATCTATTTTAACATCTCATTATACTTCTAACATATTTCTATGTTCTTTAAATTAAGTTGCTATCACATTATTAGACTTGAATATTTTAAAATTTTCATTTACGAACATTACGGAGAGTTAACATTTTGTATTTCACTTACTTGATCTTATTGACTGCATTTTTGCGTGGTATGCTATGACTTGAGACTTAATGATGAGATTTGAGACTTCGATTACGGGTTGGCGTAGAAGCGAAAACTCTAGATTATGATTCTTAGTTAGCGAAGAACACGAGTTCAAATGAAATAACCACTATCGATCATTAATTTCATCAATTAAACATACCCAAATTCTAGAATTCATACATAATCGTTACCCGACATTTATAAAATGATTTTAATCCATTCAAACACAAAATTACAGAATTAAAATAGGTGAATTTCACTGTTCTTGATGTTCTTGAAGGTTTTGAACATAAATCATAAAAATTAACACTACAGATTCGTTATAACACCAAATCCGTTCATTTAAAGTTTGGTCTCTTCGTATTAACATGCAAAATAATATACGAGTACAAATTTTACAAAACCATTTATGTTTGACATATTAAAATTATTTATAAGGGCCATATGGCCATAACCCATACTCTGTAAATTTTGAAGCAATCATATACTATGTATTTTCATGAAACTGATAATATGGCAACCTATATAATATATAATTGAATACGATTTGATACATATTAATACATACTCAACTCATAAACATTACTCCTTTCCCAAATCTGAGAGGTTTGAACAAAAACTTGAAAGCCATTTTCATGAAATCTTAATGACGTAAAAAGAAATTGGGTTTGGAGAAATTACCAGTAGTATAAAGTGTATATTTTGAGGCTTAGAGATGCTTTCAATCAATCTTTGAGTTTCTCACAAAATTCTCTCGAATTCTCTCTAAAATCTCTCGGCTCTCAATTTTGCTTTTCCAAACTTAGCAATAATGAAAAGGGAAGAATACATTATAATAATAAGGGAAAAAGGCGACGCGTTGTGGTCAGTTACCCAATCATGGGTTAACTGTCCTCAACTCCCAATAAGGCCATGTTTGGCTAGCTTTAAAAACTCATTCCTATTTATTTTTAAAAATCAATTATACTATAGTTTAAATCGTGTCACACCCAATTACACAATAACTCAAATATATTATTTTAGTTTAATTTAAATAATATAAATTAATTTCTCATTAATTCACATAATCAATTAATTAAATTTCTCTTTTAATAACAATGTCAAATTATTAAATCTTGAATTAATAATCAAATTAATTTAATTAAAATAACATTAGGCTTATTAAATATTTCATTTAATCCAATAAGCTCACATAAATACATATTTGAATAATAATTATTCTCTACATTAATTTAATAAATATAACACATATAATTAAATTAATCTATCACAATTGCATAAATTAATTATTTGATCTAATAATTAAAACATCGAAAATATTTATTTAATTCAATAAATATTAAAATTAAATTATAAAAATCTCGTTCGTCACATCTTTCCCCCCTTAAAAGGATTCTGTCCCCAGAATCACGACTCAATAAATTCGACCTGTTACATTCTCCTCCCCTTACAAAGATTCTATCCCCAGAATCACATACACATAAGTTAAGTAAATAAATGAGGGTAATTCTTCATCATATTCTCTTCGAGTTCCCACGTAGCTTCTTCAGCGTTGTGGTTCCTCCAAATTACCTTAACAGAAGGTATTACTTTATTTATGAGAACTAGTTCTTTTCTGTCGACAATTTGAACAGGAATTTCTTCATAAGATAAGTCTTTTTCAAAATGTAGGGGTTCGTATTCAATTACATGCTTGTAATCAACTTTGTAGGGTCGTAACACAGAAACATGGAAGACATTGTGGACATTCTCGAGTGCTGGTGTGACGCTCCCAAAATTAGGTATACATCATCCATCTTGGGTACATGGATACATGGTATGTAATTCAAATACAACTTACTAATACAAGCTGTATGGTGTACAATACGACAAAACATAAGCTGTGGGTTTGAATACAATTATTGTCTACTAGAGATTATACAAACTCAAAAGGAGTCCTCATTACAATTATTATCACACTATTTCACGAATAGTGAGGACTACTAATACTATCCTGCGGACCATCACTCCGTTCCCAGACTTCGTCCCGGCTATATTCTCATTTCACGAAGAGAAACGGTGAAAGAAAGGGTGAGCTCAACTAGCCCAAGAAGAAATATTATGACTAAGATAATGCGAATAAATTATCATTAGTCTCCAACAATGTTAAAGCGATAAAATATAATAGACATCAAGTTTAAGCTGCGGTGAGAACAAGCAACCCATTAAAAGAGTCAAGTAGAAAATAAAATCTACTATCTTTTATGATTTAAAGGTTTTTCATCACTTTGTTATCATTTGAGACTTAGCTTAATAAATATTCCACATCATCGAATCACCCCTTACGCTTTTCGGCCGAGGATATTCTTTAGTATCACGACCACAATTATCCATGCACTCTGGACCAAGAATATTTGTGTATTCATTAATGGTCATGATCATGCCAATTTGCATCCATCAATGCACTACGGGCCAATGAAGACTTTTACCACATCATTTGTAACATTACGGTCATGATTACACCGAATAATCCCTGGTCATAATCATACCAAGTCCATCTATGCACTACATGCCACAGATGACTTTCAAAAATATAAATATGAGGATGATGACAATGATATAAGAATTCAATAAAACAAGTTCAAGAATTAATTTATCCAGGAACTAATAATGTCCAAATTGTCAACATGATACTGCTTTGTAGAGTAAAATTTAAGAATGCTCCAAAGAATATTTCCACGAAAAGATACTAGATGAAGCGCAAATATCAAGGATATTCCACGAATTTCATGGAGTATAGAAGTCAAAACTTTAACCAACTGAGTATACTAAAGAATGGAATAACAAAAGAAATCACCATGCATCTTTGTACTTAGCATAGGCGAGTTATTCCAGCGAGAATACTAAATAATGAGAACTAGGTCGGTGAAATTCACCAAGCGAGGATGTTCCAATGAGAATACTAATAAGGGCGGAATCGGGTTAGGTGTAAAAACACAGACGAGGATATTCCAATGAATAATAATAAAGACAGAACCGGTCGGTCGTAAAAAAGCGCGAGATAGGATATTCAGCGAGAATAATAAAGGCGGAATCAGTCCGGCGAAAACACCTGAATAGGATATTCCAACAGAATAATAAAGACGGAATCATAGAAGAATGTCACTAAGTATAGGGTAGACCGCGTATACAGGTTATTCCAACAGAATAATAAGAAATGGAATAACAATAGTTCTCTTCATGAATAAGAAAGAATAACACTCCTTAGCGTAAAAGAAACTGAATATAAGAGTAGGGAAGTAGCAGAATACTTTTCTATAATTTTTCTATAATTTTTCTCTCTGGAGTTTCAGTGAATTCGTAAGAAATAATGAAGGAATAAGCTTCTATTTATAGGCGAATGGAAGGGCACTGTTCAAGTACGAAATAATTTTGCAGGATTATTTCTTCAACCAACTAACAACTAAGTCAAACAACTAACCAATAAGATTTCAACAAAAATTAAAATATAATACATATATATAAACACATGTTTTCAACTTATATATATCATTATTATATATACACCACTTAATTTTTTCTCCCCATAACCAATATCAATCCCCACCCACCCGATAATCAAATTCACTACACTCTTACACATCACTATCACCTTTATCACTTTCACTCTTTCTTTTCCCCACCATTTTCCACTCACATATATAATATATTTACACACATCATATACATATATATACCTCCATACGTATACTCTTCCATTTCCAAAATCATTTTTCCAACACATATGGGCCCCACATGTGGCCCCCACCTTTAAAATTTTTTTACCAATTATTTTGAAAAATGGGTAAATAGGAATCCATAAAATAAGCAAAACTTCATAAAAATCAGCTTAATAATTTTAACAACATTTATCATCTTTATTACAATTCACAATATTAATCGACCGTGTCGTTCCCGAGGAAAGAGGGGCTTTCAATAAGGATTTCTCTCCATTTGGTAGCGCGATTAGGTGACCAAACCTCTCCTTGATGAACTTCTAGACATCGTTAATATTGCAAATAATAATATTAATAATTTTGTCGTCTCGATTATTGATTTTAACAATATAATAAATATCGACAATAATTGAATCAAATAACGTGAGATACTATGCAACAATTACTATAACAATAATTGAACAAAACTGAATTACTTCTCACGTAAGCATCAATAATCAATATCGTGTGCTACTATGCAACCACACGTATTTTTGTACTTTTACTCTGAAAGTAGTTCGCGGTATCAGCGGTAAAACTCCGCCGTTATTTTCATAAAAATATTTTTGTCGTTTTCTCAATCAGGCAATAATTACATTAATGGGGTCCACCAATGATTGCGTCGTTGTACGAATATTCCCTACTAAAACGAATATTCCCTGACCAATCGAATATAATATAACTTGCATACTATGCAAAATTTATAAATATTACCCACAACTATAACATTATATCAATTTCTCTCCATAATATTCAAAAATAATATTTATAGAAAATTCATCTTTATTCAAAAAGTTGGGGTTTTACAGCTGGAGGTAAGGCTACCTCATACGCAACTTCCCCGATTCTTCGCAGTATTTCAAAGGGTCCAATGAATCTTGGGCTTAATTTTCCTTTCTTTCCGAACCTGATCTTTCCCTTCCAGGGAGAGACCTTTAAGAAAACATAACTACCTGATTCAAATTCTATATTTTTATGATGTGGATCAGCGTATTTCTTCTGTCTATCTTGAGCTTCTACCAGTCATGCTCGGATCACTTTGACTATTTCTGCTGTCTTCTGTACCAATTCTGGCCCTAACAATTGTCTTTCGCCAACTTCATCCCAATAAAGTGGAGTGCTACACTTTCTGCCATAACGCTTCATAAGGCGGCATACCTATACTAGCGTTGTAACTGTTGTTGTAGCCGAACTCTATTAACGGTAGGTGATCATCCCAATTTCGTTTAAAGTCCATCACGCAGGCTCTTAGCATATCTTCTAATATCTGAATCGTTCTTTCGCTCTGTCCGTTTGTTTGAGGGTGGTATGCTGTACTCATTCGCAATTGCGTACCCATGCATTCCTGAAGACGTTTCCAGAAATTTGATGTGAAGTGCGGATCCCTATCTGAAACAATTGACACCGGCACTCTGTGCCTCGAAACAATCTCTTTTACATATAGCCTGGCCAACTGATCTAAGTTGAATCTAATTTTTATCAAAAGGAAGTGTGCGGATTTCGTCAGTCGGTCAACGATAACCCATATTGCGTCGTAGCCTTTCTGAGTCGTCAAAAGGCTAACCACAAAGTCTATTGTAATATGTTCCCATTTCCATTCTAGGATCTCCAACGGTTGAAGCAATGCACTTGGTCTCTGATGTTCTACTTTCACTTTCTGACAAGTAAGACACTTGGCAACACATTCTGCAACATCTCATTTTAAATTTGGCCACCAGAAATGTTGTCGAAGATCATGGTACATTTTGGTACTACCAAGGTGAATCGAATATCGTGAACTATGAGCCTCACTCAAAATTTCTTCCTTAATCTCTTGTACTGGCAGAACCCAAATTCTACTTTCAAATCTCAGTATTCCATCCTTATCCATCTTAAATCTCGGTTTAGTTCCTTCAGATATCTTCTTTGTCACCTTTTTACATTCTTCGTCCTGAAGCTGAGCCTCCTTTACTTTATCTAGTAGAGTTGTACCATATTGCATCTAAAATAACTTCTTATCAATCTCCATAGGATACTTAACTTCCAACTCCAGTTTCTCCATTTCTACAATTAGCTCCTCCTGAGCAGTCAACTTCATCAATTTCTCACGACCCTTTCTACTTAAGGCGTCGGCAACCACATTTGCTTTACCCGGATGGTATAAAACCTCACAGTCATAATCCTTCAACTGTCGTGATTCATACGCAATGACTTTGCCATTTTGCATCAGCACACAGCCAAGTCCTTTATGCGACGCATCACTATAAACAACAAAATTTCCTGTATCATCCGGAAGAGATAACACAGGCGCCGTACTCAACCTCTTCTTTAATTCTTGAAAGCTTTCCTCACACTTCTCTGTCCAAACAAATTTCACAGTTTTTTGAGTTAAATTCGTTAGCGGAGTTGCGATTTTGGAAAAGTCTAGAATGAATCTTCTATAATATCCTGCTAATCCGAGAAAACTACTTACTTCCAACGGCGTTCTCGGCTGATCCCAGTTAATCACGGCTTCAACTTTGGATGGATCTACCGAAATTCCATTTTTATCGATCACGTGCCCAAGAAATTGCACTCGTTCAATCCAAAATTCGCATTTCAAAAACTTTGCATACAACTTCTCCCTTCTCAATATTTCCAACGTTAACCTCAAATGTTCTTCGTGTTCTTCTTTGGTTTTCGAATATAATAAAATGTCGTCTATAAATACAACTACGAATTTATCCAAAAACGGCTTGAACACACCATTCATTAGTCCCATAAATGATGCAGGAGCATTCGTTAGACCAAACGACATTACCAAAAATTCGTAGTGACCATATCACGTTCTGATGTCTTCGGTACATCCTCTGGCCTCACCTTCAGTTGATGATAACCACTCCTCAAGTCTATCTTGGAAAAGTATCTCGCTCCCTTCAATTGATCAAATAGGTCGTCGATCCTCGGTAATGGATATCTATTTTTAATCGTGACCTTATTCAGTTCTCTGTAGTCAATGCAGAGCCGCATCGATCCGTCCTTCTTTTTCACAAATAGCACCAGCGCTCCCCACGGCGATATTCTCGGTTGAATGTACTTCTTGTCTAGCAATTCTTGTAGTTGTACCATTAATTCTTTCATCTCTACTGGTGCCATTCGGTATGGTGTCTTCGATATTGGAGCAGTTCCTGGTGCCAAATCGATCACGAAATCAACTTCTCTATCTGGCGGAAGTCCTGGTAAATCGTCTGGAAATACGTCGACGAAGTCTCTCACAATCGGTATCTCCTCTACTTTAGGATTCTCTTTACGACTGTCGACTATGTAAGGTAAATATCCTACACAGCCTTATCTTAACAACTTCCTGGCCTGCATCATCGTCAGCAAATTCGCTTGTCTAGGCGACTTGCTACCATAAAACACAGCCTTTGACGGAGTTATAAGGTGAATTTGCTTCTTTTGGCAATCAATTACAGCCCCATAATTGAATAACCAGTCCATTCCCAAGATAACGTCAAATTCCCCAAGTCGAATAGGGATAAGATCTACGTTCATAATATTACCCTTAATATCCACTCTATAGTTCTTATGTACGTACTTAACAGGGATTATCTCTCTATTCGCAATTTCTATGTTCATGGGATATTCCAACTCATCCTTTGGCAAATCTAAACTCTTAGCAAAGTCATCGGATATAAAGGAACAAGTAGCACCCGAATCAAATAATACATAAGCATTAATTTTATTGATCGGAATGATACCTGACACCACATCACGAGGCTGAGGCGCATCCTGCTGCCGTCATGTTGAAAGTCACGGCGGTCGATTCGGTTTTATTACTGGTTGGTCGGTGATAGTCAAGGCGTTTTCACTGTTGTTTCCCCGATTTCCTCATGGTCCTGTCCCTCCCGCTCCCTTCTTAGGACAGTCTCTTGCCAGATGGTCCTTTGAACCACAAGTGAAGCAAGCACCCTTCTTTGGGTTAGGACAGTTAGGTGCTATGTGGCCTTCCTGACCACAATTGTAGCACACTCTTTTTCCCTTCATACAAACTCCCAGATGAGCTTTCCCGTAGGTCGAGCATGCTTCAATTCTCTTCTTTTGACTTCCTTGTTGATTCCCCGATGATGAGTTGTTATTCCACCTTTTCTTCTGATTAAAATTACCACCTCCTGTGCCACTTCCACTAGCCTTGTTATTTCTTTCACTTTCACTCTTCTTCTTCTTTTGATCTTGATTGTACTTGGTCACTACATCGCTTCCACCTTTAGCGAGGATGGCCTTTTCCAGTACTCTAGCAAAAATGTTTAGCTGAAAAATTGATACTTTGCTGTATACCCAGGGCTTCAGTCCTTGTTCAAACTGTCTCGCCTTTCTCTCATTCGTGTGAACTTGATACAGGGCGAACCTCGCCAACTCGTTGAATCTAGCCGCATAATCAGGTACGGACATATTCCCTTACTTCAACTCCAGAAACTGAACCTCCATTTGGTTCTGTGAGCTAGTCAGGAAATACATCTCGAAAAACATCTCTTTGAATCTCTCCCAAGTAATCACACCTTCACCTCCACGGACCTTGTTTGCTTGCCACCAGTAACTGGCTTCAGACTTCAGCATAAACGTTGCAAAAGTGGTCTTCTGGTCTTCTCTAACCCTAGCAACATCGAAAACCTTCTCCATCTCCATATCCCACGTTTGAGCCTCGATCGGGTTCATGGAACCTTTAAACTCTGGCGGTCCCACCGCTTTGAAATCCTTAAACATAGTATTTGGTGGAGCTTGAGGTTGATTATTCATTGCTTCAGCTAGTAAATTAACCAATTGCTGAACAGGATTAGCATTGGCGTTATTGTTGTTATTAGTAGATCCTTCTTGAGTTGGTTGACGTTGTTGTCTTCTTCTTGGCGACATATTTCCGTTAAAATATATGCTTATTAGATCTTTATTTATTTCTCTAAATAGTTAAGGCATTACTCAACAATTTAACATAATTATTTAACACATTATCTCAAACAACTTGATATATTTAATTAAATCAAAAGTTTTAACATCAAACGATAGCATCACTGCTATTTACATCAACTATCCTTAGATAAAGAATCCACAGGATTTAAATATTAAAATATTCCTTCGTTCATAAATACATCGGAATTTACATATAAAAACTAATTAAGTCTTTCACATAATTAAACAAATCCTATCACTGCTGGTTAAGGTGCTGAATAGCCTTGCTACGCTCCTCTTCCATGATGCGAGACATAGTCCTGCGATCCAGCATGTACGATGGTAGCCCTTCGAACTGGATTGGGTACCTCAAAACTCGATCCTGGGCCTCATCCATTGCCTTATTAAGTGTGGAGTACGTCTCCCAAAGTCTAGCCTTCTTTGCACGACCATCCTCTTCCGCAAGTTCAGCACGACGTGACTCTCTTACCCAGCCCTCCTCTACTACAATCAGCCTTTTCGAGCTTTCCTTCAGTTCCTTCTTCAACTTCTCTATCTCCTCAGTCTTATCCTCGGTTTGACCCTTTTGGTGGACCAAATCCCATTCTACATTTCCCAGTCGTGAGTGAAGAGTCGAAATCTCCCACTCCTTATGCTCGAAAGTAATCTGCTGAATAATTTCCCGCTCAGTCAGATCCTGGACATTGTCTCGTAACTCTACGTTATGGTCGTATAATGCGTCGTATATCTCAGCATCAATGGAGTGCTGTGGAAACTCCTCTTCTTCCTCTTCCTCTTCAAATTCCTACTCAGGATCCTCCTCAGGATCAGTCTCGGGTTCATGCTCCTGACCAACAACGGTGATCAATGGAGATGACTCCCTCTGTACCAACTGTTCCCTAACGACATGAATGTCTCGGGGCTCCTCCTCTATCGGTACTGTAGGTACTCAGGGTTCCTCCTCCCCAGCTCGACTAGTTGCTCCAACATCCGACATCCTGACAACAAAATTTTGAGTTTTAGTTACTAAGTCGTACTAATGATCACATAATTTAACACATAAGCACATAAAGTCTTTTATTATCTTCAATGAATTACAAAAATTCATTTCCTAGAACTCGATAAGTGTTTTCCATTACTATATTCTTTCTATAAGGCTACTACCTAAGGTTGTTCCCCCACCTAAGGTTCATAACCTATAGCTTTGATACCAACCTGTGACACCCCCAAATCCGGGTACTTCGATTCCACGGGATTTGGTGTTCACTGTACAAATATCATCTATCTATCTACCCATAATAAATGAAAACCATGCAATAGATAGAAATAAATCTTCCCCGTATGGGGTTACAACATCTGAATAATAAACATAATCCCAGGTCATACTAACCTTAAACATCTGTGCGGAAATATAAACAAATAAGTCTTAAACAACATCATTAACTTAATACATAAATTTAACATCTCAACAAATAACAAGTCTTAATCACTTGTTAACCTTGCCTTTACTAGTGGAAGGTTCATTGGTTCTTTCATTCTTAACTGCAATGTTATTATTACGCAAGAGTGAACACTATTGCCCACAAGTAAAATAATGAAATAACAATGTATAATAACATGCGAGTGAATCAAAGACTTCTGAAATAAAAGTTCAACTTTTGAATCAAGAATGAATAACAATAATCAAAAGATTTCTGAGCGTCATAAGACCTTGAACTATGTCCTAGGTTATCAAGGTTATACTGGAAACCTTTAATGATCGTAAGACTATGGACTCTTCTTCTCGTACTTAGGGAGATCAGCCCTTAGTACCATACTGTTCACAATATCTTAACGCTAACGCATAAGAAATCCCTATACAGGGTTGTTCATCCCAGTTTAACATTCGAGTCCGCACCAATGGAAGTTTGGTTTGGATAATTCAATAAGGGTTCTGAAATTTAGAACATTCGTCAACTATGGACTAGTCGAATCATTAAGGGTTCGCTAGTCTAACAAGGTTTAACAGTAACTGAATATTTAACTTGAATAAAATCTCAAAGGTATACAATAGAATAAGTATTGTATAGCAGCATCATGCTTGAAAGATTAATAGGCTTTAATATAACAAAACAGACTTGATCAATAATAATGAGAACTTGCTCAATGTAGAAAGGTGAATTCATCACTTATATAACGATAACAAGTAGGGTTAGGAAACTTGCCTCGCGCGTAGATTACACGTTAATTAAATACGTTCCTTGAATTTAATCCTACATATCATTTCCATTCACAACTATAGTTAATTATAATGTAATTAATCATCATAAGTTCATTGTCTTTGTCTAATTTTGATTATGACTATACTTAGTCAATTTATCACATTCATTGTCACATAATTTACACTTCACGAATAACAAGTTAATTATGTATTCAATAATTCAATCTACACGCAATTATGCTATTTGCATGATAAGTATCTATTTTAACATCTCATTATACTTCTAACATATTTCTATGTTCTTTAAATTAAGTTGCTATCACATTATTAGACTTGAATATTTTAAAATTTTCATTTCGAACATTACGGAGAGTTATTTGCATGTTTCACTATTATACTTGATCTTGTGACTGCAAGGCCTGGTGCATGGCTATGACTTTGAGACTTTCATGCTTGTTGCTTTTTGAGACTTCGATTACGGAGTTGGCGTAGAAGCGCGAAACTCTAGATTATGATTCTTAGTTCGCGAAGAACACAGAGTTCAGCGAAATAACTACTATATGATCATTAATTTCATCAATTAAACATACCCACATGCTAGAATTCATACATAATCGTTACCCGACATTTATAGAATGATTTTAATCCATTCAAACACAAAATTACAGAATTAAAATAGGTGAATTTCACTGTTCTTGATGTTCTTGAAGGTTTTGAACATAAATCATAAAAATTAACACTACGGATTCGTTATAACACCGAATCCGTTCATTTAAAGTTTGGTTTCTTCGTATTAACATGCATAATAATATACGAGTATAAATTTTACAAAACCATTTATATTTGACATATTAAAATTACGTATAAGGGCAATATGGCCATAACCCATACTCTATAAATTTTGAAGCAATCATATAATATGTATTTTCATGAAACTGATGATATGGCAACCTATATAATATATAATTGAATACGATTTGATACATATTAATACATACTCAACTCATAAACATTACTCCTTTCCCAAATACAGAGGTTTGAACAAAAACTTCGAAAGCCATTTTCATGAAATCTTAATGACGTAAAAAGAAATTGGGTTTGGAAAAATTACCCAGAGTATAAAGTGTATATTTTTAGGCTTAGATGCTTTCTTCAATCACTGAGTTTCTCATAAAATTCTCTGAATTCTCTCTAAAATCTCGCTGGCTCTCAGTTTTTGTTTTTCCAAACTTAGCAATAATGAAAAGGGAAGAATACGTATAATAATAAGGAAAGGAGGCGACGTTGTTGTGGTGATTACCCAATCATGGGTTAACTGTCCTCAACTCCCAATAAGGCCATGTTTGGCTAGCTTTAAAAACTCATTCCTATTTATTTTAATAAATCTATTATACTATAGTTTAAATCATGTCACACCCAATTACACAATAACTCAACTATATTATTTTAGTTTAATTTAAATAATATAAATTAATTTCTCATTAATTCACATAGTCAATTAATTAAATTTCTCTTTTAATAACAATGTCAAATTATTAAATCTCGAATTAATAATCAACTTAATTTAATTAAAATAACATTAGGCTTATTAAATATTTCATTTAATCCAATAAGCTCACATAAATATATATTTGAATAATAATTATTCTCTACATTAATTTAATAAATATAACACATATAATTAAATTAATCTATCACAATTGCATAAATTAATTATTTAATCTAATAATTAAATCATCAGAAATATTTATTTAATTCAATAAATATTAAAATTAAATTACAAAAATCTCGTTCGTCACAACACGTATACTAAAAGATAGAACTGGCTTTGACCTTTCCTTGTATCCGACGTATTCATCTTAATCTGCAATGTTTATCATGATATAGTAAGTGTGAACATAAGTTTACCCAGCAAGTATAAGTTTATTTAAGGATATATCATGATTGAAAGAATATGAATAATAAGCTGGCTATAATTCAACAATATAATTATGAACTAGCATGAACAAACTTTTGACTGAACAAGTATTAAACATGAACAAATATATCTGGACTAAATGGTAATGAAGGTGATCAGCCTTTCATACATGACTTATACATGCAATATGTATAGAGTACAATTCTACAATGGCAATCAACAATGATTATCCATAAGCATATCTGAATGAAACAACTCTAAGTAGAGTTAAGTAAAACTTGCCTATTTCGTTGATTATCTCTACGCATTATAATAAGCTTTGTCTGATCGAAGACCTAATATATAAATAATATCGATATACAAATTAGAATAATATCATCACAGTATTTAAAATAACCTATAAACATAATCTTATCCGTCTATAACACACATAAGACTTAACCTCAAGTCAAACTTTGACAGTCTGTGTAACAACCCGATATTTTCTATATAATTAAATCAAAAATTTTGCGTATAATTTTTTTTATTTTAAGGATGAGGATTTGTACAAGATAATGTGTGTATGTAATTATGTAATAAATAAAAATATATTTATTACATGAATGTTTAAAAATAATTTTATTTTAGAATTATTGATTATTATAAAGTTTATTCTTTTAATAATTAATTTTATAGTAGAAATGTTTTTATTATTTATTTTCCATGAAAATATAATTATATATTATTTAAATAATATATGAAATGATTATTAGAATTATTTAAATAATTAATCTATTTTAATATATGAATTTATGCTAGTTTAATTAAGTTAATTATTTTAACTTAATTAATAATGTTAAATATGAATAATAAATCAGATATGGAATCCAAAACCCTAATTTTGGATTTTGATCAAGTAATGAGAATATTAATATAATATTATTTTATTTCGGTGCTATGAATAGGTACAGTATAATTGTACACTGATAATGATTGGTCAATTATGATACAGTATTACAAAACTATAGTATTATTTTAATAAACCCCAATTCGATAGTCAAAAAAGACTGTAAGATTTCAAGTAATTATGTTACGTTATAAATGTCAAGTGTTATGTGGTATATGATACGTATTATTAAAATTTAATATTAATTAGAGAAACCCTAATTAATATCTAGAAATCCTAATTTTTGAAAACCTAATTAATTAGAAATCCTAATTAATTGAGAACCCTAATTACTAAATTTGGAAACCTAATTTCTAAATTTAGAAACCCTAATTACTAATTGTAAACCCTAATCATGAAATTAGAAAACCTTAATTAAATAATTAAAAATCCTAAGTAATAATTAGTAACCCTAATTGTTATATGGGTAATACTAATTGCTAAGTATTTGCTCTAATTGTTAAATTAGTAAGTTTAATTATAATTATTAAATTATTGAACTTAATGTTTAATTTCTAAATATTAGAAAACCTACACTAATTAAGAAAACCCTAATTATATTTTTTTTAGAAACTAAATTGTCATATATTTTTAAATCCTAATTTTGAAAATTCTAGATTTTTTTTGGCTTTTAAAACCTAAAAAGGGTTCAAACCCTAAACCCTAACCCAAACCCTAACCCCTAAGGGCAAAGACCAAATTTCCCCTCTTGCATAATTGAAGCTAACATGTAGGTTTTGACCTTAGGTGAGTTGGTGACCAAATCCAACCACCCCATATGACATTAAATAACAAAAATAAGCAACAATCTCGGCATAATACATTGCATCTAAGTGTATATCATTTTAGTCTCATTTTGTACAAACCCTCAACCAAAGTCCATCTCTCTCTCTAACCCACGAAATTGGCAAGTATTTCAGTCCCAAAACACAGCCCCACTAACACCAATATCAAATCAGTACGTAGCCTAGATCAAGAAATGGTCCAAGAAAGGTATAAACCCTAACCAAGATATTTGATCTTTGATTCCATGTTAGACGTTAGTTTTTGTATGTTAAACATGTTGTTTGGAGTCCATATAGTTGATCTGGGTTGGTAGTTGATGGATCAATAACATCTAAGTGCACGAATTTGAAAATTTTCAAAATCTGGAAAAATATTTTTTGTGTCTGACAGCCTAATGTCAGACTCTGTGGATCTTTCTCTGTTTATGTTTTTGGCTGTTTAAATGTTTTAACATGTAGTCTATAATGATATCTTTGATCTGGAACTAGAAATCGAATCATATCATGTCTGGATCGTAAGATACTGTTGGTCGAAAGTGAGTTAATGAAACACGAATTCTGAAATCAGGTAAACCCAGAAACCCAAAATTTCTGACAACGTTTTGAAAGCGTTAGATCTGGCTTTTGGTAAGGTTTTTGGCCATGTTGTTGTATTCCATCTGTAGACGGACATGTAAGCTATATGATTAAGCCTCTATAACACTTAGATCATGCATATAATAAAAGATATGGCTGGTCAAAGTAGAGTTGACCAGCTGTTTTGTCTCAAATCTGGAAAACCCAGATTTCTTCATGAGACGTTTTTCTGACAAGGTTTGACTTGCTTATATCTTGTGCTTTAGTTGTTATTAGAATGATCTTATGATACCCAGTTGTTCCTTGACATCTCTACTTCCATTATAAACCTTTAGATCATACAAACAAGCCTTTGGATCAATGTTACGGAGCCTCAAAAGTGGTAGCAAGAACTGTTCTTCAATTCTGGAAAACCCAAAAAAATTGAAGAACAGTGTCTGACAGGTTTTCCAGAGCTTGGATCTCACTTATGTTATGATGTTTGGCCATGTTTGTTATTGAATCGTGTAGTCTTGTTTGAGTACTATAAGATCTGACCAATATTAAGCCTAGAAACCTAATTGTCTAAGATCTACGAATGGTCAAAGTCACGGCCTTGAACACTGACTGTCAGTGTTCTTGAGCCTCAAGAACACCTATCACGACAGAAATGTGTCGCTATAGCCTATAGCGACGATTTCTTTTATTTTTGTTTTCTGAATTTTTGAAAAATGATTAAAAATAGAAAATAAATTCTAAAAATTACAAAAATGTTTTAAAAATTATTTTAAATTATGAAAATAACTTTTAATTATTTAGGATATTTTTCATTAATATTTATAATTATTTAAATATTAATGATATTTAATTTATTTAATTAATGTATTAAATAAATTGGAGAAAAATGATTTTAATGTTATAAAAATCATTTTAAATAAGAATAAAGTGTTTAAAAATATTTTTGAGTTATAAATGTAACTTTTAATATTTTTTGATGAATTTCATTAATTAATTAATATTAATGATAATTAAGTTATTTATTGAACATATTAAATAAATTATGGAAAATAGAAATAATGATTTAAAAATTATAGGAAATGATTTAAAGGTTATAAAAATAATTTAAGTTATAAAATATAACTTTTGATATTTTGTCATGAAAAATATTAATTATTTACTATTAATGATATTAGAATTATTTAATAATTAAATTAATTTAATTAATTAAAATCATTTTAATATTATAAAAATCATTTTAAATGAAAATAAATAGTTTAAAAATATTTTAAGTTATAAAATATAACTTTTAATATTTAAAGGTAAATTTCATTAATTAATTATTATTAATGATATTAAGTTCATTTAATAATTATATTAAATAAATTAGTTTTAAAATGATTTTATTATTATAAAAATCATTTAAAATGATAATAAATTGTTTAAAGGTATTTTAAGCTATAAAATATAACTTTTAATATTTAAAGGATAATTTTATTAATAATTTAATATTAATGATATTAAGTTTTTTAATAATAATATTAAATAAATAGTTTAAAAATGGTTTTATCTATTTAAAAATAATTTAAAATGATATTAATGAATTAAAAAATATTTTAAGTTATAATTAATGACTTTTAATATTTTGATAGATAATCTTGATAATATTTTAATATTAATGGTAATTATTTAAAAATGATTTTAATTATTTTAAAAATCATTTCTGAGTAATATTAATACTTTAAAAGTATTTTAAGTTATTATAAATAATATTGATATTTTGGCAATGGTTTCATTAATAGTTTAATATTAATTAAATATTAATGATAATAGAATTGTTTAATATTTAAATCATTTAATAATGATTAGGTGTTTGAAAATTCATGATAAATTATAATAAATGTTTAAAAATTATTATAATTCATTTAAAAAAATATGACCGATGATACTTACAGATATTGAACTACGAGGATAGAGTATTAGACTCGATAATTGCGAAATAAAGCCGCTTAAGATAATCGGCGTGTTTGTAAATTGATCCGGACTTAGATAATTTGATTAGATATGTGTTTATTTGTGATTCAATGGTTGTGGAACATACGTGACAATGTGATTAGGTTATGTGTTGACTGCAATAAGTAGTGCTATGTGTTATAGTATGTTATTCTAATCGATCAAATGATCTTATTACTAATAGGTGTTATATAAAGATAGAACTAAGTTACTTATGGTGTAGTTAGCATTACAGGTGCAAGTATCTTACCTTTGCATTTCCTTTATGCAATGGATATGAGTAAGAAGTTTCAGAATTTTATTATTATTATTATGCTATATTATTAACCCTATTGTGATATATTCTATATCCGGTCATTGTTTATCAATATGTTAGTATATGGTAATTCAGATATATATTTTGTTCGTTAATTTCTATATATATGGTTATACAAGTGTCCCCACTTGGATAATCATTGTAGTTAAAACACATGTTGATATATATATATATATATATATATATATATATATATATATATATATATAAAGCCATCTAAGCTATTTGACCTAGCTAGACACATATTTAGAAATATCGTTGAATAAGTTAAAACCTTTTTGTATCCAATTAAATTATTTTGGTTCGAATTCCAGACTAAGTATGAACATCCCGTTCACGGAAAAAATTTTATGCCCTAAGGCGGACAAAGGATGAACGATAATATCGTTCTAGCAATGTAGTATTGATCAATACAGGGCTCATTGGGATGATCACCCTCGCACTCGTAAGTTATGACGGTTTGCAGATGAAGTTCTGCTAAACCTTAGCGAAAACTAAAAATAATGTTCATAATTTGTCGACTAATACCTATATATATAGTCAATACGTAGTTTCAAAAATTTGAGATAGAATTGTTATGATTATCGGTTCAGTGTACTTCACAACTATAAATTCGTTGTAGAAGTGATGTACAAAGAAAATATTTATTTCTTTCAGCTAATTATATTTCTAATTGTTATTACTTGTTGGGCACCCAAATGCTCATTCTTGCTTTAAAATTAAATGTTTTCAGCTAGGCATGATCAACCCGAAGGTTCAGACAAGAACAAGTGAATAGGAAAGCAAACAGAATATGGTTAATGGTATCTTTTGTAATAGTTAGACAATATATAGACAATGATATTTATTATATATCATATAAATAATTATAGTAAAGGTTGCGTAATTGGGATTAGACTCTGATAAATGTAAATTAAGTTTGATTTTTATATTATTGTTATTATTATTAGTATTATTCCGCTCATAGAAATGGTATCGTAAAGCACTGAGTTCGGGATTTCAAGTACCCGAGTTTGGGGGCTTTACACTTTGAGTCGAGTTCGCCACAATTCTGACATCCCGACGGTCTAGTCAGCTAAAATTTCAAGTTTAAGTTCAATTAAACTCTGTCTAACCCTTAGCAAATATCTTATATAATTATATTATCAGTCAAAACATTTTTCATAATCTCGTAATAATTTCTCAGATAATTATTATCATTTATCATGAATTTTCCATCATTAAAAACATATTTATATAATATAAATACCACAATATTCTATTATCATTAATATCTATTTATTATCAAATATTAATGAAATACATGTCATAATATTATAATATATTTATAATATCACAAAGTATTTTAATACTTTAAAATCACCTTTATATGATTTTTAAACAATTAAATTTATTATCCAGATAATTGCTATTAATATTAAAATATTAATATTTTTATGACAAAATATCAAAAGTTATATTTTATAACTTAAAATATTTTTATATGATTTATAAAACATTAATTCTATTTTTCCATAATTTATTTAATATATTTATTAAATAAATTAATTATCATTATTATGATTTTTCAATCATTACTATCATATTTATATGATTTAAATACTTTAATCTCATATATTAAAAGTTTTTCTTGAACATAAAAGTCAAATATCAATCCAATGACTTGATTTGGAATCCAAAGAATTTGGATTCTAAATCCGATAACTAGATGGCCAATCCAATGAAACCAAGCGCAATCCGAAGAATTGGATTTCAAATCCAGCAACTAGATTGCAATCTAGCAAGCTGGATTCAACATATTTTCAATTCAGTAAACTATTTTTCAATCCAGCAAACTGGATTCCATATCCTTATCACGAAAATACCAAATCAATTAATTTTTTTTCTATCCTTTGTCCAAACACATATACATATAAATCATACAAAAAAAGTATTTTTCCATAATTTTCCAACTTCCTTTAGTATTTTTTAAAAATCATTTTTAGTGTGTAGCTTAAGAAATTAGCCCTATCATGCTCAACTCCAGAAATTCCCATCTCTCGGCAAAATATTATACGTGTTAACGTGACACTCCAATTTAAATTTCGTGGCCATCGTAGTTATAGAACTCCGGTTATAGCAATTTTCGTTGAAAAATCACAAAAATTGAAATGATCATAACTTGGTCATTTTAAGTCGGAATGAGCTCATTTTTGGACAAGATGTACTTAATACCATATATTTTCATGTCCAAAAAAAGGCCGGAATTGTTCAAACAATTTAAGTTGTCGAAACACCCCTGGAAAGTCCTTGGTTGTAGCAAAAATGGAAAAATGAGTTTTTCGTACTTTGTTAAAAATATTCCATACGGAAATATACAACTCCTTTTTCAGTGATTCTACTTGGAGATGTTAGATAACTTATCATAGTATCCTCCTAAATGTTTCCAGAATTTTTAAATGTCCAAAAAATGACTAAACTGCCCCTACTATTGACTGTCCAAAAATAGTCAGTTTTTCCTTAAAAGACACAAAACTATTTTTGCTAAATCAGTCACTACGGACTGTATTCTCTACATTTTTGAGTGCTACCACTTGGCTTTAGTAGATAACTTAAATATCTAGCGCCTCTCTTTGACGGATCGCAAAAAGAAGGTGTAGATCAAAAATGGTGGAAATCCAAAGTACATAGAAATTTTAGGGCTCATAAACTAGAAAAATTACTTTTCTTTGTTTTTTTTGATTTTCAACTAAAACAACATCCAATATGGGTATATCTAAACATCAAACACTCAATAACAAGTATATTCATGGTTTTTGAGTTTAGAAATATAGATTCAAGATTTAATTTATAATAATCAAAAATTACATAAACAAAATGGGTTTATACATATGCTTAATTTTCTTTCTCCTCCAAAAATATGAGATGGATCTTGGGTGTATGAAGATCAAAGTCTTCTCTTCTCTTCTCTCTTGGAGCTGCCGAAATCCCCTATCCTCTCTCTCTCTCTCATTGATTTTGTTAGCCAACTAGGAAGTGAGATGAAAGAGAAAGAGAATGAGTTTTGTTTGTTAGTAAAAATATGTAGATATATTTGTATATCTAATTATTATCTCCCAACATCTCTAGCTCTTCTCTCTCATTAATAATCATTTCATTAGTATGTGGGTGATTAGTATGCAAGGTGATTCCTTAAAAGAGATGACACCTAGTTAATTGAAAATATCTTTTCTAAATGGGTGGTGCTTAAAATGGTGATGTGCACCCATCATTTCCTCTCCTTTTCTCCCTCTCTACCATCCGGCCATGTGGCCATCTACTCACCTCAGTTTAGTTTAATAATTGCTTTTATTTTACTTCCAAATGACCATTGTGTCCTTCCATACTTTGATCAAGTTTTGGGCTTCTTAAATTATTGTTTGGGCCACTAAATAATTTGATTGGGCCAACACTTGTTCCACCATATTTAATCTCTTGGGCTTTTAAATTAATTCTTTGGGCTTTCCAATAAAAATATTTGGGCCATGGAAATAGATTAGGTCCAATACTTTTAATATACATAACCTTATATATTTAATTAGGATTTCTAGTACATTTGTTTTGGACTTTAAATAATTAATTCTACTATTCTTTTAATGTTTTGGGCTTACAAATTTAATTTCTTTGGGCCATAACAAATAACATATAGGTTCATTTACATAAGTATACAACAAATAGAAAGTAATTACAAGAAAAGTGCATCAATCAAATAATTACAAAAAGAGTGTAATTATGACCCATATTACAAAAATAGTACAATTCGCATTAATAAGGAAACCTAAAATTAAGGACAAATTACTGTCATAATTAATAATTCAAATTCAAATACTTGGATCTAACAACAAAAACAAATTCAAATTCAAAATAATAATTCAAATTTAAATATTCAAATTCAAATCTTCATCTCCCTCACATACACTTTGAAATAATAGTCCACCTTGCATTACACCGTAAGCTACCATGCGAATCTCCGTTGTCCAAAACGTCAATGAGAATAAGAAGAAGATTCGCCCTACAAAAAGTTTAAAAATAAATAAATGTAACTATTAATGTTCTGAAATTTTTTTTATAACTATTTTGTTACTCATAAATAATAAAATAGTTACCTTTGTATGAATGGTTGGCTACCAACTCCATCACATTCAAACGAAATTTGTAACTTAATAAAACTGAATTGGTAACCAAACTTGTATACAAGGTAACCAAACTTTTATACCAAGATAACCAATCTACCTTCACACCTGCAGTATGAATTAGTTACCTTGGTCTGAAAGTTTGGCAACCAACTGCATAAAGGTTTGGCTACCAACTGTATTACATATAAAATAAATTGGAAACTTAATAAAATAGAATTGGTTACCTTGGTATGAAGGTTTGGCTACCAACTGCATTATGAAAAAACTGCAGAAACAGAGCGATGGTAACGTTCTTCCCTTCTCCTTAGTCTCCACCCTCATCCCCATAAATGTGCATCCCAGCAATGAATTATGTCTAAATGATCTACAAAAAGTAGACAAGGTTAGCTGGATTATAACTTTGGTACAAATGTACAAGCAATTTTCAAATTTCTTAAAGTATATATATCACCTTACTACTAATTAACAGGTATTTACATTAATGGTGTACATTTTGATATATATATAAATATATATATATATATATATATATATATATATATATATATGATGCCTTAGTATGTGTATATATATCAAATATTAGAACCAGTTTGTGCTTCAATGACGAGCTCTTTCGAAGAGAATCTCACAAATCCTCTCCGATTACCAAAATTCGATGAGGAGCCATGATCGCTTAACTGCATCACCCATGATCGTTGCTCGCTTTTTTGTCGCTGCTCTCTTTCTTCTTCATTATTATTATTAAAAGGTTGAATTTGTTAAATAACTTGAGGAGAGAGAGAAGAAGTTATAACTAATCCCTAAATTAAGGAATTCTAATTGAATTATAATTCTCTAAATTAAGGAATTCTAATTACACTAGAATATGTAAATAAATATGAAAGTGTATTAGTTATGTAAATATTATATGAGTGCACTATTGATGTAATTATTTTTAAAAATGTATTAGAATATGTAATTGTCCCTAACATATACCAACACTCTTAATATTACCATTCCCTAATTATTTAATTAGATTTTTCATTCCATCAAAGTTGAAATTTAAAATGTTTGCTTTTATGCATTCAATCTCATAACCCAATGAGACATGTCTCAATCAGGTTTAAAATAATTTATAACTCGAGATAATAAAATTTATTTCTTAGGTTAGTATAATCTTACATACTAACATTCTTTATTAGCACATAATCACATAAATATCAGTATACACCAAACATATACACTTAAACCCTTAATCCTGAATAAATCTCCAGAAAAATTTTAAATTCACAAAATTCCTTCTCGGAAATCTCAAATCCATTCACTTATTTTCTGTCTAAGTTTATTATTTAACCTTTATTCAATATTTTAAGATTTTATAAATATCCAAATTCTCGAGTTGTCACATTCACCCCTTCTTCTAAATTTCGTCCCCGAAATTTATCTTACACCTTACACCTTGAACCATTCACACACAACATCACATGCTACCCAATACACCTCTCACAAGAGTAAAAATTTTGAAATTATGTTGAGGAGTTATATAGACTATTGTCTGTCATTTTCACAAAGGTTTTATGGAAATTCATCCGCAAACCGTCATAACTTACGAACATAGTGGGTAATTAGTTCGGTATGCCCTGTACTTATTAAGTACTGCTGGTCGAATATGTTTCTCATCACTGCCATAGGCACAAAATTTTTACCTCAGTCTTATCGGATTCCGCACCAAAACAATATGGTTCAGGAAAATTTTCAAAGAACTCTTAGAGTTTTATAAATGTTTGTCTAGCTGAATTAAATAACATAGACTCATATCAATAATTCAATTCAATCGAATTATGTAAGTGTAGCCAAATCCCGTTGGCAAATTAAAATTTTGAAAATATTTTTGAGAATGACGTCATGATGTCGTCATTGTATGACTTTGTCATAACACATCATACAATAGTGGAACAATGATTTTTAGATTGAATTCACACTAAGTATTCATGTATTTATAACTCTATCAATTTTTTATCATCTCTGCACCAGGTTACATGGTACATGAGTGATAAATAAAATATATTTTGATATTTCAAATCATTTGCGTCTAGCTGGAATAAGTAGCATAGACTATACTTTAAACCGTTTCAAAAATGATTACGAGTCTACATATTTATTTTTTAAAAGCACATAGTGCGTATTTAGCTTGATGTCAAAATTTTGAAGTCTAGCATAGCTAGTAGTTTTGGGAAAACTTATGTCTCCACTAATAATCAGTTGCTTAACAATCTATCTGTTCCTAGTATCCTCAATACTCTATTTACACACAACTATACCCAGTTCGTCAAACCACACTTATGAGTTCATGAACTTGCCACAATCATATGAGTTTAAGAACTTGTCCTAGTCAGACCTTTGGCGTCCATTCGCTGAGGAGTTAATAAATATTTCATATAACTATGAATCAAGAATGTCACATAAGTATGAGTTTTAAGAACTCATACTTATAAAACTCATACTTAACCTTATATTCTCTACTTATAACCTATCTATCTGATATACACATGAGAAAGGAATCACCCTCTTAACATGTATATAACCAATAGCGCGACACAAACATTTCAATGATTATCAGTGCCAGAAAATAAGTGGTTTTTATACAAAGTACAAATTCCCCGCCCATACAAGGAATCATACAACTCAACTGCTGACATAAGTCCTCAATTGAAATCCCCACCTAATCTTAACTCCCTTCTTAATACGAATTTCATTCAACTCGTATTCATAATCCTTTCCTGAATCTGTACTCATTCATAGACACAAAACAATCTTACTGTAAACTTTTCAATCATTCACCTAATTCTTCTCCATACTATAACCTTATCAGACCACAGAGTGATCTCATCGTATACATTACGATTCATTTCTATGTCTTGATCGTTTTGTTTTATGATCTCCTATCACTTTACTTTTAGTCTTTTAGACTTGATCTATTCATCACTACTGTTCAACTTTATTATCAGAGTTGGGGAACTCTGTATCTTTATAACTCGCCGAGATTCGTCTTTGAATCTTACTGATCGACTAACTCTATGTGAGTTAGATCTTATCCTAATCACTGCGGTTATTAGTCTCAGGTATTCCTACCTAAGGTTCATAACCTACAGCTTTGATACCAACTGTGAGAGCCCCAAATCCGGGTCCTAAATCACCACGGATATGGTACAATCATTCTATAACTATTACTATATGCGAAAGATATAAACATAAATTGTTTATACAATAAACTTTACACACTATTCCCCAAGGTCGAGTAACCTTCACTTAATACACAAATCATAATTTATTTGACTTACAACAACATTAATATATAATACTTATATAAATTTAGTTGCACACGTATACTAAAGCTGGAACTGTCTTTGACTTTTCCTTGTATCCGACGTATTCGTCTTAATCTGCAATGTTTATCATGATATAGCAAGGGTGAGCATAAGTTTGCCCAGCAAGTATAAGTTTATTTAAGGATATATCATGATTGAAAAGAATATGAATAATAAATTGGCTATAATTCAACAATATAATTGTGAACTAACATGAACAAACTTTTGACTAAACAAGTATTAAACATGAACAAATATATCTGGACCGAGTGGTAATGAAGGTGATCAACCTTTCATACCTGACTTATACATGCAATATGTACAGAGTATAATTCTACAATGGCAATCAGCAATGATTATCCATAAGCATATCTGAATGAAACAACTCAAAGTAGAGTTAAGTAAAACTTGTCTGTTTCATTGATTATCGCTACGCATTATAATAAGCTTTGTCTGATCGAAGACCTAATATATAAATAATATCGATATACAAATTAGAATAATATCATCACAATATTTAAAATAACCTAAACACATTTATCAAAAGTTATATTTTATAACTTAAAATATTTTTATAACACTTAAATCATTTTTATATGATTTATAAAACATTAATTTTATTTTTCCACAATTTATTTAATATATTTATTAAATAAATTAATTATCATTTATTATAATTTTTCAATCATTACTATCATATTTATATGATTTAAATACTTTAATCTCATATATTAAAAGTTTTTCTTGAACATGAAAGTCAAATACCAATCCAGCAACACAGATTTGGAATCCAGCAAGCTAGATTCTAAATCCAGTAACTAGATGGTCAATCCAGCAAATTGGATTTCAAATCAAGCAACTAGATTGCAATCCAGCAAGCTAGATTCAACATATTTTCAATTCAGTAAACTGTTTTTCAATCCAGCAAGTTGGATTCCATATCCTTATCATGAAAATACCAAATCAATTTATTATTTTTCTATCCTTTGTCCAAACACATACATATAAATCATACACAAAAAGTATTTTTTTTCATAATTTTTTAACTTCCTTTAGTAGTTTTCAAAAATCATTTTTAGTGTGTAGCTTAAGAAATTAGCCCTATTATGCTAACCTCCAGAAATTTCCATCTCTCGGCACAATCTTATACGTGTTAACGTGACGCTCCAGTTTAAATTTCGTGGCCATCGGAGTTGTAGAACTCCGGTTATAGCAATTTTTGTCGGAAAATCATAACAATTAAAATGATCATACCTTGGTAATTTTAAGTCGGAATGAGCTCATTTTTGGACAGGATGTACTTAATACCATATATTTTCATGTCCCAAAAGGTCGGAATTTTTTAGATAATTTAAGTTTCTAAAACAGCCCCTGGAAAGTCCTTGGCAGTAGCAAAAATGAAAAAAAAATGAGTTTTTCGTACTTTGTTAAAAATATTCCATACGGAAATATACAACTCCTTTTTCAGAGATTCCACTTGGAGATGTTAGATAACTTATCATAGTATCCTCCCAAATATTTCCAAAATTTGTAAATATCCGAAAAATGACTAAACTGCCCCTACTCTTGACTGTCCAAAAACAGTCAATTTTTCCTTAAAAGACACAAAACTATTTTTGCTAAATCAGTCACTATGGACTGTATACTCAACATTTTTTAGTGCTACCACTTGGGTTTAGTAGATAACTTACATATCTAACCCCTCTCTTTGACAGATCGCAAAAAGAAGGTGTAGATCAAAAACGGTGGAAATCCAAAGTACATAGAAATTTTAGGGCTCATAAACTAGAAAAATTACCTTTATTTATTTTTTTGATTTCTAACTAAAACAACACCCAATATGGGTATATCTAAATATCAAATACTCAATAACAAGTATATTCGTGGTTTTTGAGGTTAGAAATATAGATTCAAGATTTGATTCACAATAATAAAAAAAATATATAAATAAAATGGGTTTATACCTATGCTTGATTTTATTTCTCCTCCAAAAATATGAGATGGATCTTGGGTGTATGAAGATCAAAGTCTTCTCTTCTCTTCTCTCTTGGAGCTGCCGAACTCCCATATCCTCTCTCTTTCTCTCTCTTTGATTTTGTTAGCCAACTAGGAAGTGAGATGAAAGAGAAAGAGAATGGGTTTTGGTTGTTAGTAAAAATATATAGATATATTTTGTATATCTAATTATTATCTCCCAAAATCTCTAGCTCTTCTCTCTCATTAATAATCATTTCATTAGTATATGGGTGATTAGTATGCAAGGTGGTTCCTCAAAAGAGATGACACCTAGCTAATTGAAAATATCTTTTCCAAATGGGTGGTGCTTAAAATAGTGATGTGCACCCACCATTTCCTCTCCTTTTCTCCCTCTCTACCATCCGGCCATGTGGCCATCTATTCACCTCATTTTAGTTTAATAATTGCTTTTATTTTACTTACCAAATGACCATTGTGTCCTTCCATACTTGGATCAAGTTTTAGGCTTCTTAAATTATTGTTTGGGCCTCTAAATAATTTGATTGGGCCAACACTTGTGCCACCGTATTTAATCTCTTGGGCTTTTAAATTAATTCTTTGGGTTTTCCAATAAAAATATTTGGGCCATGTAAATAGATTAGGTCCAATACTTTTAATATACATAACCTTATATATTTAATTAGGATTTCTAGTCCATTTGTTTTAGACTTTAAATAATTAATTCTATTATTCTTTTAATATTTTGGGCTTACAAATTTAATTTCTTTGGGCCATAACAAATAACATATACCAACACTCTTAATATTATCATTTCCTAATTATTTAATTAGGTTTTTCATTCCATCAAAGTTGAAATTTAAAATGTTTGCTTTTATGCATTTAATCTCATAACCCAATGAGACATGTCTCAATCAGGTTTAAAATAATTTATAACTCGAGATAATAAATATTATTTCTTAGGCTAGTATAATATTACATACTAACATTCTTTATTAGCACATAATCACATAAATATCAGTATACACCAAACATATACACTTAAACCCTTAATCCTGAATAAATCTCCAGAAAAATTTTAAATTCACAAAATTCCTTCTCGAAAATCTCAAATTCATTCACTTATTTTCTGTCTAGGTTTATTATTTAACCTTTATTCAATATTTTAAGATTTTATAAATATCCAAATTCTCGGGTTGTCACACTGACTCTCTGATATCTAGTTAGCTTTAGGCATAGAAATAGAATGCGTATAATAAACCCACGTACTCTTCCGTTAGAAAATAACAAAAGGCGTCAGTTGAATAATACCAAAGGCTACAAGGCCTTGTTTGGCTAAACACATAAACCCCCAACTAGATTATTTTTATATTATTTATATCATATAGTTACTTTGTGTCACACTCTAATTAATTTAAATAGCTTAGCTTAATTAATTTAAATAACTTGTAATGGTAATTAAAATAATTTCTATTATAATTATATTTATGAAAATAAATAATTATATATCTAATTTAATTAATAAATTAGACACATCATTTTATTTAATTTATTTATTTCCTTTAAATTAAATAATTCATTTAATTTAATTATCTACTTAAATATTAAGCAATTGATTTAATTTAATTACTTCCTTAAATTAAATCCATTAGATAAAATTATCATTATTCAAATTAATATTAATTAATTTAGTTACCAAATTAATTCACCATAATTCATCAATTATTTATTTTCCTCCATAAATAAATTATTTAAAATATTTATTTAATTTAATAAATATTTAAATTAAATTACAAATTTCTCAATCGTTACAAATCTTTTCTGCATGGATTCACTACTTTCTCTAAAATCTTCTTCACCTCTCTGTTCGAAACCTGAGCTTGACCACTCGTTTGGGGGTGATATGTCGTAGCCACCCTATGATTAAACCCATATTTCGCCAAAAGAGCTGTAAACGATCTGTTGCAGAAGTAACTACCCTCATCACTAATAGTTGCTCTTGGCATGCCAAATCTTGTAAAGATATTCTTATGTAAGAACTTGAGAACCACTTTGGCATCGTTTGTGGGGAGTGCTATGGCTTCAACCCATTTCGACACATGAGAACCACGTTGGCATCGTTTGTGGGGAGTGCTACGGCTTCAACCCATTTCAACACATAATCTACAACTAGCAAGATGTACAGGTTATTGAAAGATGGAGGAAACGGTCCCATAAAATCTATCCCCCATACGTCAAAAATTTCAACTTCCATGATAGTGTGTAGCGGCATTTCATTCCTCTTTGAAATATTGCCCACCCTTTTGCATCTGTCATAATTTTTCACTAACTGATGGGCATCCTTAAACACCGTAGGCCAGTAAAATCCTGCTTGTAGTACCTTGGCCTCTTTCCTCTCACAACCATAATGTCCCCCATATGTAGATGAATGACATTCGTGTAGAATATTCTTCACTTCACTATATGGCACACACCTTCGAATCATCTTGTCGGTGCACTATCTGAATAAATATGGCTCATCCCACATGTACCACTTAACATCATATAGGAATTTATTTTTCTGTTGTCGCGTCAGATCAGGGGGAAGGATGTTGCTCACCAAATAGTTAGCAAAATCCGCATACCATGGAAACTCGGAATTAACTCCAAATAGTTGTTCATCCGGGAATGATTCATTGATCACACACTTATTTGCTCTATCTTTATCCGGATTTTACAACCTAGAAAGATGATCTGCTACTTGATTTTTTGTTCCCTTTCTATCCTTTATTTCCAAATAGAATTCTTGAAGGAGAAGGATCCATTTGATTAATCTAGGCTTAGCATCCTTCTTCAAAATCAAATAGCAAATCGCCGAGTGATCCATATAAACCACCACCTTAGTCCTAATCAAGTATGCTCTAAATTTGTCAAAGGAATATACCACTACAAGTAACTCTTTCTCGGTAGTTGTGTAGTTCAATTGTGCATCTGTAAGAGTTTTACTTGCATAGTATATAGCGTGGAATATTTTATCTCGGCGTTAACCCAAAACAGCTCCTACTGCATAGTCGCTTGCATTGCACATTAGTTCAAAGGGCATAGTCCAATGCACGATCGATCAAATCAACAGTAGTTAACTTCTTTTTAAGCGCTTTCGAATGTTGTTTTACACTCCTCATCAGAGTTGAATAATGCATCCTTCTCTAAAAGACTGCACAAGGGTTTTGAAATCCTGGAGAAATCCTTTATAAATCTTTTGTAGAACCCGGCATGTCCAAGAAAACTGCGGATTCCCTTTACTGAATTCGACGGTGGAAGATTCTCGATTGTGTCTAACTTTACCTTATCAACCTCTACACCTTTAGCAGATACCTTGTGCCCCAGAATTATCCCTTCTTCAACCATAAAGTGGCACTTCTCCCAATTAAGTACCAAATTAGTTTCCACACACAGCTTCAAGACCATGACCAAATTCTCTAGATAATTATCAAAAGTGTTTCCATTGATTGAAAAGTCATCCATGAAAACTTCAACCTCTTTCTCTACCATGTCCGAGAAGATAGCCATCATGCATCTTTGGAATGTAGTTTGTGCATTACATAACCCAAAGGACATCCTTCTGAATGCAAAGGTGCCATATGGGCATGTAAAGGTGGTCTTCTCTTGATCCTCGAGAGCTATGACGATTTGGTTGTACCTCGAGTATCCATTCAGTAAGTAGTAGTATTCATGTCCAGCTAGTCAGTCCAACATCTGATCAATAAAGGGTAGAGGAAAGTGATCCTTCCGGGTTGCCTTATTTAGCTTTGTATAGTCCATGCACACCCTCCATCCGGTCACTGTCCTCGTCAGAATCATCTCATTATCTTCATTCTTAACCACTGTCATTCCACCCTTTTTCGGCACACACTGTACTGGACTAACCCATGCACTGTCTGAAATCGGGTAAATAATTCTCGCATCCAGCCACTTCAATATTTCTTTCTTTACTACTTCTTTCATGATTGGATTTAAACCTTCTCTATTGCTCCACTATTGGCTTCGCATCCTCTTCCATGAGAATCTTGCGCATGCAAAAGGAGGGGTAGATCCCTTTTATATCGACAATGGTCCAGCCTATTGTAGACTTGTATTCTCTCAAAATCTTCAGCAATTTACCTTCCTGCAATTCGTTAAGTGCAGATGCAATAATAATAGGTAAAGTATTTGAATCACCTAAATAAGCATACTTGAGGTGTTTAGGAAGTGGTTTGAGCTCAAGAGTGGGTGGCACCACAAGTGAAGGTTTCATCTGAGCTGAAGCTTTTTCCTCCGTGTCTAATGGCTCGAATGGAACTTTGAATCTACTAACTCTCGGCAAAGCATCTAGCATGTGTAAATAATCCACGAACTCTGGATCATCCAAATCCTCATCCCCCAGCAGTTTAGTTTCCAATGGATCACTGACCAAACCTTTTACCATATCATCATTAACTATCTGGTTGATGACATCCACCTGGAAGCACTCCTCTTCATTTGTAGGGAACTTCATGGCTTTGAACACATTGAACGCGACTTCCTGATCTTGTACCCTTATGGTTAATTCTCCTTTTTCACATCAATGAGAGTCCTACCCGTAGCCAAAAATGGTCTCCCTAAGATAATTGGGACGTTCTTGTCTTCCTCATAATCCAAAATTATGAAATCAGCTGGAAATATGAATTTGTCCACCTTAACCAAAATATCCTCCATAATTCCTCTTAGATAAGTTACCGATCGTTCAGCTAATTGCAGCGATATGTTCGTAGGTTTTGGAGCTGGTAGACCCAATTCGGTGTAAAAGGATAATGGAATGAGGTTTACACTTGCCCCCAAATCACACAAACACTTTTTGAAGACCATGTTACCGATCGTGCAAGGTGTAGTAAAACTCCCCGAATCCTTCAACTTTGGAGGTAACTTTCGCTGTTAAAATGTGTTGCATTCCTCCGTCAAAGCCACAGTTTCATAATCATCTAACTTTTTCTTCCTAGACAGAATACCCTTCATGAATTTGGCATAACTAGGCATTTGTTCTAGGGCTTCTGCGAAAGGAATATTAATTTTAAGTTTCTTAAAAACTTCCAAAATTATGGCAAATTGCTTGTCTAATTTCTATTTTTGGACCCTCTGCTAAAACGGCGATGGAGGATACACAATTGGCTCAACATCTGATTTGCTCTTGTCCCATTGCTTTTCCCCATCCTATTTCTCTGCAACCAATTTGTATTCATTATCCTTGACATCCTTATGTGCTGAATTTTCTACAGTTTTCCCATTAAGATGTTTTCCACTCCTCAAAGTGATTGCTTGACACTGCTCATGATTCCCCTTCGGATTATTTTCTATGTCACTTGGCAGAGTCCCTTGCGGTCTATTATTTAATTCTAAGGCCAACTGTCCCATCTGATTTTCTAAATTTTTGATGGCCACTACTTGTGTTTTCATTGCCACCTTATTTCCTGATATATATTTCAACAAAAGCTCTTCTAAGTTTGTTTTCTTTTTTTGATGCGGAGCTACTTGTTGATGCTGATTTTGAAACCCAGGAGGATAAGAAGGTCGTGGAGCCTACTAATTTTGATTGTTACTCCATGAAAAGTTAGGATTGTTCCTATTCCCCAGGTTGTAGGCATTTTGATACATGTTCTGTGGAATCCTATTGTAGCTACCCACAAACTGAACCGATGTTGGGTTGATGGCACACTGCTCTATAGGATGTTCTCCTGCACATAACTCGCAAACATATGCCACCTTCTGTGGTTGTGCACCCGTCAGAGTATCCATTTTCTTTGATAAGGCGTAAATCATGTGCCATGATGTTATTACTCAAATCACCTCTAATACCTCAGCTACCTTAGGTTGTGTCATCCTCGATGTAGGCCACTGGTAGTTATTAGCTGTCGTAGTCTCAATTAACTCATATGCCTCCTCATAACTCTTGGCCATAAACGCTCCACCCAAAGCTGCATCTATACTAGTCCTGAGATTCTCATTCAACCCGTTGTAAAACATATTCATCTGCAGCCATTTGGGTAGTCCATGATGAGGGCACTTTCTGAGCAATTCCTTGTACTGTTCCCATGCCTCATATAGAGACTCCCCATGCTGCTGCTCAAACATGGTGATCTCATTTCTCATCTTTGCAGTTTTAGCTGGTGGAAAGAACTTAGTCAGGAACTTCTGAGCAAGGTCATCCCAAGTAGTTATTGATTTTGACGGTAGAGAATGTAACCAACTCTTCGCCTTGTCTCGCAAGGTGAATGGGAACAAGCGAAGTCTGACTGCTTCATCCGACACCCCATTGTATCTGAAGGTGTCACATATCTCCAAAAAGCTTACTAAGTGTTCATTCGGATCGTCGTTGGCTAGTCCCCCAAACTTAACTGATTTTGAATCATCTGAATCATCCCAGGCTTGATCTCAAAAGTATTTGCAGCAATCGTCGACATGGTGATACTTGACTGAAGCTCAGTCACCTTAGGAATAGCAAAATCCCTTAGCGCTTTTGGATCTTCTGCAACCATTATTTCTTCTTTTTCAGAGTTCTCAAAGTTTTCCCTTGTGTCTTTAATCAACTTACTTAGCCTTTGAAACTATTTCTCGATATCATCCTCGAAAGGAAGCAAGTTTGGCTTCTTAGACCGAGTTTGCATAAACTAACTCCAAGAACCTGAAATAAGCAAGAACAAAATAAAAGAAAAAATGTTTAAGTAAAACTGGACTAATTAAACTGATATTGAAAAATATTAAAATCTATACTAAGTCCCCGGCAACGGCGCCAAAAACTTGTTGGTTAAAATCTAATTACGCTCACACGCAAGTGAACGTGGTCAATAAGTAATATAATGATAAGTCAAGTATTGTTCCCATAGAGACTAGTATTAAATTAATCCTAACAATTACTAGCTTTATATTAATCCAAATTTTATTAAACTATCCAATTCAATGATTATAACTATTAAAAACTAAAAAATATAAAAATATTGAGCAATCAACAAACTTAAAAACTGTAATTTCAAGCAAATAATGGAGAATTAGGCTTACAACTTCACTTTAAGTATCACACTGATTATTACACCTTATTTCAGTTCAATTTCACTATCCCAGTTTATTAATCAAGAACACTCAAGTAGAACTAGCCATCTCTCGATGCACTAATACCATATTAACTTAAATCCACAAATTAGATAGAATTAAGATAAACACGTTAATCAACTAATTCACTATATCTCTATGTGAATTACAATCAAACAAGGTTTAAATTCACTAATTCACTATATCTCTATGTGAATTTGAGAAGTTTGAGAGAAAATTGTGAGTGTGTAATTAACAATTATTTGTGAAAGGATCATCATTGATCACCTCTTCTATATACTCTGGGTAATTTCTCCAAAACTAATTTCCCTTTTACGTCATTAAGATTTCATGAAAATGGCTTTCAAAGTTTTTTTTTAAACCTCTGTATTTGGAAAAGTGTTTTTTTATGTGGATATATGTGATAATATGTCAGCATAACATGTTTTACTATAGGTTTCCATATCATCAGTATCATAAAACATGTCGTATATGTTGCTCAAAACTTATAGAGTATAGAATATGGCCATATGGCCTTATACGTGATTTTAATATGCCAAAGATAAATGATTTTGTAAAATTTACACTTGTATATTATTATGCATGTTAATACGAAGAGACCAAACTTTAAATGAACGGATTCGGTGTTATAACGAATCCGTAGTATTAATTTTCATGATTTATGTTCAAAACCTTCAAGAACAGTGAAATTTACATATTTTAATTCTGTAATTATATGTTTTAATGGGTTAAAATCATTCTATAATTGTTGGGTAATGATTATGTATGAATTCTAGCATGTGGGTATGTTAATTTAGTGAAATTAATGATCATGTAGTGTCCATTTTGCTGAACTTTGTGTTCTTCGCGAACTGGGAATCAAAATCTGGAGTTTAGGCCATGGCGACGCCAACTCAGTAATGAAGTCTCAGCCAGAAAGCGCCACCGCCACCGCAACGCCAAGTCTCCAACCATGGAATGCCTGGCACCCATGGCCTTAAGAGTCTGGCGCATGGCCTTGAAAGTACAAATATAAAAGTGCATATGCATAAATACCACTCGCAAAATGTCCGTAAGCTAATTTTAAAAAAATGTTTAAGTCTAGCAATGTGGTATTAACCTAGTTTAATAAACATAGAAATATGTTAGAAGTATAATGAGATGTTAAAATAGATACTTAACATGTAAATAAGATAATTGCATGTGAATTGAATTATTGAATACATAATTAGCTTGTTATTTGTGAATTGTAAATTATGTGACAATGAATGTGATAAATTGACTAAGTATAGTCATAACCAAAGTTAGACAAAAAGAATGAAGTTGCTATGATTAGTTACGTTATAATTGAACTGTATTGTGAACGTAAATGATATAGAGGATTTAATCAAGGAACGAGTTTAATTAACGTGTAATCTACGCACGAGGCAAGTTTCCTAACCCTACTCGTTATCATTATTCGAGTTATTCTCATTATTATTAATCAAGTACAATTGTTATATTAAAGATTAATTATCTTTTCAAAGTATGATTCTGTTATACAATAATTGTCTTATTGTATATCTCTTGAGATTATTATTCAATTTAATTACCATTTATTGTTGAACCTTGTTAGATTAGTGAATCCTCATTTGATTCAACTAGTCTATAGTTGATGAATGTTCTAAATTTCAGAACCCTTATTGATTTATCCAAACCAAACTTCCTTTGGTGCGAACTCTAATGTCAAACTGAGATGAACAACCCTGTATAGGGACTACTTATTCATTAGCGTTAAGATATTGTGCACAGTATGGTACTAAGGGCTGATTCCCATAAGTACGAGAAGAAGAGTCCGTAGTCTTATGACTGTTAAAGGTTTCAAGTATAACCCTTGATAACCTAGGACATAGTTCAAGGTCTTATAACCCTCAGAAATCTTTTGATTCTTGTTACTCATTCTTGATTCAAAAGTTGAACTTTTATTTCAGAAGTCTTTGATTCACTCGCATGTTATTATACATTGTTATTTCATTATTTTACTTGTGGGCAATAGTGCTCACTCTTGCATAACAATAACATTGCAGTTAAGAACGAAAGAACCGACGAACCTTCCACTAGTAAAGGCAAGGGCAAGGTTAACAAGTGATGATGACTCGCTATTTGTTGAGATGTTGAATTTATGTATTAAGTTAATGATGTTGTTTAAGACTTATTTGTTTATGTTTCTACACAAATGTTTAAGGTTAGTATGACCTGGGATTATGTTTATTATTCAGATGTTGTAACCCCATAAGGGGAAGATTTATTTCTATCTATTCCATGGTTTTCATTTATTATGGGTAGATAGATAGATGATATTTGTACAGTGAACACCAAATCCCGTGGAATCGAAGTACCCGGATTTGGGGGTGTCACGAGTTGGTATCAAAGCTGTAGGTTATGAACCTTAGGTGGGGGGAACAACCTTAGGTAATAGCCTTATAGAAAGAACATAGTGATGGAAAACTCTTATCGAGTTCTAGGAAATGAATTTTTGTAATTCATTGAAGATAATAAAAGACTTTATGTGCTTATGTGTTAAATTATGTGCTCACTAGTACGACTTAGTAACTAAAACTCAAAATTTTGTTGTCAGGATGTCGGATGTTGGAGGAACTAGTCGAACTGGGGAGGAGGAACCCCGAGTACCTACAGTACCGATAGAGGAGGAGCCCTGAGACATTCATGTCGTTAGGGAGCGATTAATCAGAGGAGTCATCTCCAGATTGATCACCATTGTTGGTCAAGAGCATGAACTGAGGCCGATCACGAGGAGGATCATGAGGAGGAATTTGAAGAGGAAGAGGAAGAAGAGGAGTTTCCATAGCACTCCATTGATGCTGAAATGTACGACGCGTTATACGACCGTAACGTAGAGTTACGAGACGATGTCCAGGATCTGACTGAGCTGGCTATTATTCAGCAGATTACAATAGAGCAGAAGGAGGGGGAGATTTCCACTCTTCACTCACGACTGGGAAATGTAGAATGGGATTTGGTCCACGAGAAGGGTCAAACCGAAGATAAGACCGAGGAGATAGAGAATTTGAAGAAGGAACTAAAGGAAAGCTCTGAAATGTTGATCATAGCAGAGGAAGGCCGGGTAAGAGAGTCACGTCGTGTTGATCTTGCAGAAGAGGATGGTCGTGCAAAGAAGGCGAAGCTTGGGGAGACATACTCTACACTTAATCATGCAATGGATGAGGCCCAAGATCGAGTTTTGAGGTACCCCATCCAGTTTGAAGGACTTCCATCGTACATGCTGGATCGCAGGACGATGTCTCGCATCATGGAAGAAGAGCGTAGCAAGGCTATTCAGCGCCTTGACAGACAGTGATAAAATTTGTTTACTTATGTGATAAACTTATCTAGTACTTAGATGTAAATTCCAATATGGTTATGAACAAAGGAATATTTTAAATATTTTAAATCCTTTAGATTCTTTATCTCAGGATAGATGATGTAAATAGCAGGGATTCTATCGTTTGATGTAAAACTTTTGATTGAATGAATAAATATCAAGTTGTTTGAGATAATGTGTTAAATAATTATATTAAATTGTTGAGTTAAGTCTTAACTATTTAGAGAATTTAATAGAGATTTAATAAGCATATATTTTAAATGTAATTATGCCGTGAGAGAAGAAGACAACAACGTCAACCAGCTCAGGAAGCGTCAACAAATAACAACAATAATGCCAATGCTAATCCCGTTTAGCAGTTGGTTAACTTACTGACTGGAGCAATGAATAATCAACCTCAAGCTCCACCAAATACTACGTTTAAGGATTTCATGGCGATGGGACCGCCAGAGTTTAAAGGTTCCATGAACCCAATTGAGGCTCAAACGTGGGTTATGGAAATGGAGAAGGTTTTCGATGTTGCTAGAGTTAGAGAAGACCAGAAGACCGCTTTTGCTACGTTTATGCTGAAGTCTGAAGCTAGCTATTGGTGGCAAGCAAACAAAGTTCGTGCAGGTGAAGGTGTAATTACTTTAGAGAGATTTAAAGAGATGTTTTTCGAGATGTATTTCCCGACCAGTTCGCAGAACCAGATGGAGGTTCAATTTCTGGAATTGAAGCAGGGAAATATGAGTGTACCTGATTATGCGGCTAGATTCAATGAGTTGGCGAGGTTCGCCTCGTACCAAGTACACACAGACAAGAGAAAAGCCAAAAGATTTGAACAAGGACTAAAACCCTAGGTATATAGTAAAGTATCAATGTTTCAGATAAACACATTTACCGGAGTACTGGAAAAGGCCATCCTCGCTGAAGGTGGAAGCGATGCGGTGACCAAGTACAATCAAGATCAAAAGAAGAAGAATAGTGAATGTGAAGGAAATAACAAGGCTAGTGGAAGTGGCATAGGAGGTGGTAATTTTAATCAGAAGAAAAGGTAGAATGACAACTCATCATCGGGGAATCAGCAAGGTAGTCAAAAGAAGAGAATCGAAGCATGCCCGACCTGCGGGAAAGCTCATCTGGGAATTTGCATGAAGGGAAAAAAAGTGTGCTACAATTATGGTCAGGAAGGCCACATTCCACCTAATTGTCCTAACCCAAAGAAGGGTGCTTGTTTCACTTGTGGTTCAAAGGATCATATGGCAAGAGACTGTCCTAAGAAGGGATCTGGAGGGACAGGTTCAGGATGAAACCGGGGAAACAATAGTGGAAATGCCTTGACTATCACCGGACCAACCGCAACAGACCGACCGCCACGACTTTCAACATGATGGTGCAGGATGCAGTTCAATCTCGTGATGTGGTGTCAGGTATCATTCTGATCAATAAAATTAATGCTTATGTATTATTTGATTCGGGTGCTACTTGTTCTTTTATATCCGATGACTTTGCTAAGAGTTTAGATTTTCCTAAGGATGAGTTGGAATATCCCATGAACATAAAAATTGTGAATAAAGAGATAATCCCTGTTAAGTACGTACATAAGAACTGTAGAGTGGATATTAAAGGTAATATCATGAACGTAGATCTTATCCCTATTCGACTTGGGGAATTTGACGTTATCTTGGGAATGGACTAGTTATTCAATTATGGGGCTGTAATTGATTGCCAAAAGAAGCGTATTAATCTTATGACTCCGTCAAAGGTTGTGTTTTATGGTAGCAAGTCGCCTAGACAATAAAGTTGTCGGCGATGATCTGAGTGAGGAAGTTGTTAAGACAAATTTGTGTAGGATATTTAGCTTACATAGTCGACAGTCGTAAAGAGAATCCTAAAGTAGAGGAGATACCGATAGTGAGAGACTTCGTTGATGTCTTTCCAAACGATTTGCCTGGAATTCAGCCAGATAGAGAAGTTGATTTCGTGATCGATTTGGCACCGGGAACCGCTCCAATATTGAAAGCACCACACCGAATGGCACCAGTAGAGATGAAAGAATTAATGGTACAATTACAAGAATTATTGCACAAGAAGTACATTCTCTACGGGGAGAAGTGTGAAATATATACAGACCACAAGAGTCTGAAATATATTTTTACACAGAAAGACTTGAATATGCGTCAAAGAAGGTGGTTGGAATTAATTAAGGACTACGACTGTGATGTTTTATACCATCCGGGTAAGGCAAATGTCGTTGTCGACGCCTTAAGTAGAAAGGGTCGGGAGAAGTTGATGATGTTGACCGCTCAGGAGGAGCTAATTTTAGAAATGGAGAAACTGGAGTTGGAAGTGAAGTATCCTATAGAAATTGATGAGAAGCTATTTCAGATGTAATCTGGTACAACCCTACTGGATAAAGTTAAGGAGGCTCAACTTCAGGACGAAGAATGCAAAAAGGTGACAAAGAAGATATCTGAAAGAACTGAACCGAGGTTCAAGATGGATAAGGAAGGAATACTGAGATTTGAGAGCACAATTTGGGTACCGCCAGTAACAGAGATTAAGGAAGACATTTTGAGTGAGGCTCATAGTTCACGATATTCGATTCACCCCCGGTAGTACCAAGATGCATGAAGATCTTGACAACACTTACGGTGGCCGAATTTGAAACGTGATGTTGCGAGAATGTGTTGCCAAGTGTCGACTATCGTAAAGTAAAAAGCGAACATCAGAGACCAAGTGGATTGCTACAACCGTTGGAGATCCCAGAATGGAAATGGGAACATATTACAATGGACTTCATGGTTGGCCTTCCGACGACTCAGAAAGGCTACGATGCAGTATGGGTTATCGTTGAGCGACTGACGAAATCCGCGCACTTCCTTCCGATAAAAATCAGATTCAACTTAGATCAGTTGGTAAGGCTATATGTAAAAGAGATTGTTTCGAGGCACGGAGTTCCGGTGTTTATTGTTTCCAATAGGGATCCGCACTTTACATCGAACTTCTGGAAACGTCTACAAGAATGCATGGGTACGCAATTACGAATGAGTCTGACATATCATCCTCGAGATAGATGGGATGAGCGAAAGAGCGATTGGACATTAAAAGATATGTTAAGAGCACGTGTGATGGACTATAAAGGAAATTGGGATGATCACTACCAGTTAGTAGTGTTCTACATACAACTTGATTACCACGCAAGTATAGCATGCCGCCTATATGAAGCGTTATACGGAAGAAAGTGCAGAACTCCACTTTATTGGGATGAAGTTGGAGAAAGATAATTGCTAGGGCCAGAATTGGTACAACGGACTGCAGAAATAGTCAAAGTGATCCGAGCACGACTAGTTGCAGCTCAAGATAGACAGAAGAAATACGCTGATCCACATCATAAAAATGTTGAGTTTGAATCGGGTAGTTATGTGTTTTTAAAGGTCTCTCCATGGAAGGGAAAGATCGAGTTAGGAAGAAAGGAAATTAAGCCCAAGATTTATTGGACCATTTGAAGTACTTGAAGAAGCGGAGAAGTCGCGTCGAGGTAGCCTTACCTCAAAGCACTCGAGAATGTCCTACAACGTCTTCCATGTTTCTGTTTTACGACCCTACAAAGCCGATTACAAGCATGTAATTGAATATGAACCCCTACATTTTGAAAAAGACTTATCTTACGAAGAAATTCCTGTTCTAATTGTCGACAGAAAAGAACAAGTTCTTAGAAATAAAGTAATCACGTTACTCATTGAGGTAATTTGGAGGAACCACAATCTTTGAAGAAGCTACGTGGGAACTCGAAGAGAATATGATGAAGAATTACCCTCATTTATTTACCTAAATTATGTGTAAACGATTCGGGGATGAGAATCTTTGTAAGGGGATGGGGAAAATGTAATGGTCGAATTTATTGAGTCGTGATTCGGGAAACGAGAATCCTTTTAAGGGGAAAGATGTATGACGAACGAGATTTTTGTAATTTATTTCTTAATATTTATTTAATTAAATAAATATTTTCGATGATTTAATTATTAGATTAAATAATTAATTGATGCAATTATGGTAGATTAATTTAATTATATGTGTTATATTTATTAAATTAATGTGGAAAATAATTATTATTCAAGTATGTAATTATTTGAGCTTATTGAATTAAAAGAAATATTTAATAAGCCTAATGTTATTTTGGTTAATGTAATAATTAATTAGAGATTTAATAATTTTACATAATTAATAAATAAGAAATTAATTATGTGATTATGTAAAGTAACGATAAATTATTATATATTATTTAAATTAAAGTAAATAAGATATTTGAATTATTGTGCAAGGTGTAACATGATTTAAACTATAGTATAAGAGATTTATTAAATTTAATGATTTTGAACCAATAAAGCCTAGCCAAACATAGCCTTAGTGGGAGTTATGGACAGTTAACCCATGATGGGTAACTGACCATAATGCGCGTCAGTTCTTTAATTTATACGACGTCTTCTTCATTCTTCATTTTTCTAAAGTCTAGCAAAGAAATCAGAGAGAGTTCACAGAGAGAAATTTGAGAAGTTTGAGAGAAAATTGTGATTGTGTAATTAACAATTATTTGTGAAAGGATCATCATTGATCACCTCTTCTGAAACTATACTCTGGGTAATTTCTCCAAAACCAATTTCGCTTTTACATCATTAAGATTTCATTAAAATGGCTTTCAAAGTTTTTGTTTAAACCTCTGTATTTGGAAAAGTGTATTGTTTATGTGGATATATGTGATAATATGTTAGCATAACATGTTTTACTATAGGTTCCCATATCATTAGAATCATAAAACATGTCGCATATGTTGCTCAAAACTTACAGAGTATAGAATATGGCCATATGGCCTTATACGTGATTTTAATATGTCAAACATAAATGATTTTGTAAAATTTACACTCGTATATTATTATGCATGTTAATACAAAGAGACCAAACTTTAAATGAACGGATTCGGTGTTATAACGAATCCGTAGTATTAATTTTCATGATTTATGTTCAAAACCTTCAAGAACATCAAGAACAGTGAAATTTACATATTTTAATTATGTAATTATATGTTTTAATGGGTTAAAATTATTCTATAATTGTTGCGTAATAATTATGTATGATATCTAGAATGTGGGTATGTTAATTTTGTCAATTTAATGATCATGTAATGTCCATTTTATTTGAACTCGTGTTCTTTTGCAAGCTGGGAATCAAAATCGTAGTTTAAATTTTGCGACGCCTTAACTCAGGAATGAAGTCATGCATGAATACTAAGTCTGATCATGACACCAAGAGTCCGTGGTAGTAGTGCCGTTCTTGGCGTAGCGCCTAGTACAGAAATATAAAAAGTGGCATATAATTTTCCTGTGAAGAATATCGAAACGAATTTTAAAAAATGTTTAAGTCTAGCAATGTGGTATTAACCTAGTTTAATAAACATAGAAATATGTTAGAAGTATAATGAGTTGTTAAAATAGATACTTAACATATAAATAACATAATTGCATGTGGATTGAATTATTGAATACATAATTAGCTTGTTATTTGTGAATTATAAATTATGTGACAATGAATGTGATAAATTGACTAAGTATAGTCATAACCAAAGTTAGACAAAAAAATGAAGTTGCTATGATTAGTTATGTTATAATTGACTGGTATTGTGAACGTAAATGATATGTAGGATTTAAATCAAGAAACGAGTTTATTTAACGTGTAATCTACGCACGAGGCAAGTTTCTTAACCCTACTCGTTATCATTATTCGAGTTATTCTCATTATTATTAATCAAGTTCAATTGTTATATTAAAGATTAATTATCTTTTTAAAGTATGATTCTGTTATACAATAATTGTCCAATTGTATACCTCTTCAGATTATTATTCAATTTAATTACAATTTATTGTTGAACCTTGTTAGACTAGTGAATCCTCATTTGATTCAACTAGTCCATAGTTGATGAACGTTTTAAATTTCAGAACCCTTATTGATTTATCCGAACCAAACTTCCTTTGGTGCGAACTCTAATGTCAAACTGAGATGAACAACCCTGTATAGGGATTACTTATGCGTTAGCGTTAAGATATTGTTACGCGATATGGTACTAAAATTTGATCCCCTAAGTACGAGAAGAAGAGTCCATAATCTTATGACTGTTAAAGGTTTCAAGTATAACCCTTGATAACCTAGGACATAGTTCAAGGTCTTATGACCCTCAAAAATCTTTTGATTCTTATTACTCATTCTTGATTCAAAAGTTGAGCTTTTATTTTAGAAGTCTTTGATTCACTCGCATGTTATTATACATTGTTATTTCATTATTTTACTTGTGGGCAATAGTGCTCACTATTACGTAATAATAACATTGCAGTTAAGAACGAAAGAACCGACGAACCTTCCACTAATAAAGGCAAGGGCAAGGTTAACAAGTGATGATGACTTGTTATTTGTTGAGATGTTAAATTTATGTATTAAGTTAATGATGTTGTTTAAGACTTATTTGTTTATGTTTCTACACAAATGTTTAAGGTTAGTATGACCTGGGATTATGTTTATTATTCATATGTTGTAACCCCATAAAGGGAAGATTTATTTCTATCTATTGCATGGTTTGCATTTATTATGGGTAGATAGATAAATGATATTTGTACAGTGAACACCAAATCCAGTGGAATCAAAGTACCCGGATTTAGGGGTGTCACAGGTTGGTATCAAAGCTATAGGTTATGAACCTTAGGTGGGGGGGAACAACCTTAGGTAATAGCCTTATAGAAAGAACATAGTGATGGAAAACTCTTATCGAGTTCTAGGAAATGAATTTTTGTAATTCATTGAATATAATAAAAGACTTTATGTGCTTATGTGTTAAATTATGTGGTCTTCAAATGCGACTTAGTAACTAAAACTCAAAATTTTGTTGTCAGGATGTCGGATGTTGGAGGAACTAGTCGAAGCCGGGAGGAGGAACCACAAGTACCCTCTGATCTTAGATAGAGGAGGAGCCCCGAGACATTCATGTCATTAGGGAACAGTTGGTACAGAGGGAGTCATCTTCGTTGATCACCATTGTTGGTCAGGAACATGAACCTGAAACTGATCCTGAGGAGGATCCTGAGGAGGAATTTGAAGAGGAAGAGGAAGAAAAGGAGTTTCCACAAAGACTCCATTGATCTTTGAAATGTCTGACAACGTTATCTGACCATCGTAACGTAGAGTTACGAGACAATGTCCGAGGATCCGGTTGGCGGGCTATTATTCATTGATTACACACCAAATGAGAAGGAGGGTGATTTTGACTCTTCACTCACGACTGGGAAATATAGAATGGGATTTGGTCCACGAGAAGGGTCAAACCGAAGATAAGACCGAGGAGATAGAGAAGTTGAAGAAGGAACTGAAGGAAAGCTTTGAAAGGCTGATCATAGTAGAGGAAGGCTGGGTAAGAGAGTCACATCGTGCTGATCTTGCAGAAGAGGATGGTCGTGCAAAGAAGGCGAAGCTTGGCGAGACATACTCTACACTTAATCATGCAATGGATGAGGCCCAGGATCGAGTTTTGAGGTACCCCATCCGGTTTGAAGGACTTCCATCAGACATACATCTTTGGATCGCAGACGATGTCTCGCATCATGGAAGAGAGCGTAGCAAGGCTATTCAAATACGCATGACAGACAGTGATAGAATTTGTTTACTTATGTGATAAACTTATCTAGTACTTAGATGTAAATTCCAATGTGGTTATGCATAAAGGAATATTTTAAATATTTTAAATCCTTTGGATTCTTTATCTTGTTTGAGATAATGTGTTAAATAATTATATCAAATTGTTGAGTTAAGTCTTAACTATTTAGAGAATTTAATAGAGATTTAATAAGCATATATTTTAACAGAATTATGCCGCCAAGAAGAAGACAACAACGTCAACCAGCTCAGGAAGAGTCAATAAATAACAACAATAATGCCAATGCTAATCCCGTTCAGCAGTTGGTTAACTTACTGACTGGAGCAATGAATAATCAACCTCAAGCTCCACCAAATACTACGTTAAGGATTTCAAGGCAGTGGGACCGCCAGAGTTTAAAGGTACCATGAACCCAATTGAGGCTCAAACGTGGGTTATGGAAATGGAGAAGGTTTTCGATGTTACTAGAGTTAGAGAAGACCAGAAGACCGCTTTTGCAACGTTTATGCTGAAGTCTGAAGCTAGCTATTGGTGGCAAGTAAAAAAAGTTCGTGGAGGTGAAGGTGTAATTACTTGGAAGAGATTTAAAGAGATGTTTTTTGAGATGTATTTCCCGACCAGTTCGCAGAACCAGATGGTGGTTCAATTTCTGGAATTGAAGCAGGGAAATATGAGCGTACCTGATTATGCGGCTAGATTCAACGAGTTGGCGAGGTTCGCCCCGTACCAAGTACACACGGACGAGAGAAAAGCCAGAAATTTGAACAAGGACTAAAACCCTGGGTATATAGTCAAGTATCAATGTTTCAGATAAACACATTTATCGGAGTACTAGAAAAGGCAATCCTTGCTGAAGGTGGAAGCGATGCGGTGACCAAGTACAATCAAGATCAGAAGAAGAAGAAGAGTGAAAGTGAAAGAAATAACAAGGCTAGTGGAAGTGGCACAGGAGGTGGTAATTTTAATAAGAAGAAAAGGTAGAATGACAACTCATCATCGGGGAATCAGCAAGGTAGTCAAAAGAAGAGAATCGAAGCATGCCCGACCTGCGGGAAAGCTCATCTGGGAATTTGCATGAAGGGAAAAAGAGTGTGCTACAATTATGGGCAAGAAGGCCACATAGCACCTAATTGTCCTAATCCAAAGAAGGGTGCTTGCTTCACTTGTTGTTCAAAGGATCATCTGGCAAGAGACTGTCCTAAGAAGGGATCTGGAGGGACAGGATCAGGAGGAAACCGGGAAACAACGAGTGGAACGCATATGACTATCAAGGACCAACCGCAACAAACAGACCGACCACCAGGACTTTCAACATGACGGTGCAGGATGCAGTTCAATCTCGTGATGTGGTGTCAGGTATCATTCCGATCAATAAAATTAATGCTTTTGTATTATTTGATTCGGGTACTACTTGTTCCTTTATATTCGATGACTTTGCTAAGAGTTTAGATTTGCCTAAGGATGAGTTGGAATATCCCATGAACATATAAATTGCGAATAAAGAGATAATCCCTGTTAAATATGTACATAAGAACTGTAGAGTGGATATTATGGGTAATATCATGAACGTAGATCTTATCCCTATTTGACTTGTGGAATTTGACATTATCTTGGGAATGGACTGGTTATTAAATTATGGAGCTGTAATTGATTTCCAAAAGAAGCGTATTAACCTTATGACTCCGTCAAAGGTTGTGTTTTATGGTAGCAAGTCGCCTAGACAAGCGAGTTATCTGACGATGATGCAGGCCAGGAAGTTGTTAAGACAAGGCTGTGTAGGATATTTAGCTTACATAGTTGACAGTAATAAAGAGAACCCTAAAGTAGAGGAGATACCGATAGTGAGAGACTTCGTCGATGTCTTTCCAAACAATTTTCCAGGACTTACGCCAGATAGAAAAGTTGATTTCGTGATCGATTTGGCGCCGGGAACCGCTCCAATATCGAAAGCACCATACCGAATGGCACCAGTAGAGATGAAAGAATTAATGGTACAATTACAAGAATTATTAGACAAGAAGTACATTCAACCGAGTGTATCGCCGTGGGGAGCGTCGGTGTTGTTCGTGAAGAAGAAGGATGGAACGATGAGGCTCTGCATTGATTACAGAGAACTGAATAAGGTCACAATTAAGAATAGATATCTATTACCGAGGATCGAAGACCTGTTTGATAAATTGAAGGGAGCAAGATATTTTTCCAAGATAGATTTGAGAAGTGGTTATCATCAACTGAAGGTGAGACCAGAGGATGTACCGAAGACAGCGTTCAGAACGCGATTTGGTCACTATGAATTTTTGGTAATGTCGTTTGGTCAAACGAATGCTCCTGCAGCATTTATAGGACTAATGAATGGTGTGTTCAAGCCGTTTTTGGATAAGTTCGTAGTGGTATTTATAGATGACATTTTGGTTTATTCGAAAACCAAGGAAGAACATGGAGAGCATTTGAGATTAGCATTGGAAGTATTGTGAGAAGGGAAAAGTTGTATGCCAAGTTTTTGAAATGCGAATTTTGGATTGAGCGAGTGCAATTTCTTGGGCACGTGATCGATAAAAACGGAATCTCGGTAGATCCATCCAAAGTTGAAGCCGTAATTAAATGGGATCAGCTGAGGACGCCATCGGAAGTACGGAGTTTTCTTGGATTAGCAGGATATTACAGAAGATTCATACAAGACTTTTCCAAGATCGCAACTCCGTTAACAAATTTAACTAGAAAAGCTGTGAAATTTGTTTGGACGGAGAAGTGTGAGGAAAGCTTTCAAGAATTAAAGAAGAGGTTGAGTACGGCGCCTGTGTTATCTCTTCAGGATGATACAGGAAATTTTGTTGTTTATAGTGATGCGTCGCATAAAGAACTTGAACGTGTCTTGATGCAAAACGGCAAAGTCATTGCGTATGTATCACGACAATTGAAGGATTACGAGAAGGGATATCCAACCCATGACTTGGAGTTAGCTGAAGTAGTTTTTGCTTTGAAAATTTGGAGGCACTATCTCTACGGGGAGAAGTGTGAAATATATACAGACCACAAGAGTCTGAAATATATTTTTACACAGAAAGACTTGAATATGCGTCAAAGAAGGTGGTTGAAATTAATTAAGGACTACGACTGTGATGTTTTATACCATCTGGGTAAGGCAAATGTCGTTGTCGACGCCTTAAGTAGAAAGGGTCGGGAGAAGTTGATGATGTTGACCGCTCAGGAGGAGCTAATTTCAGAAATTGAGAAACTAGAGTTGGAAGTGAAGTATCCTATAGAAATTGATGAGAATCTATTTCAAATGCAATCTGGTACAACCCTACTGGATAAAGTTAAGGAGGCTCAACTTCAGGACGAAGAATGCAAAAGGGTGGCAAAGAAGATATCTGAAGGAACTAAACCGAGGTTCAAGATGGATAAGGAAGGAATACAGAGATTTGAGAGCAGAATTTGGGTACCGCCAGTACCAGAGATTAAGGAAGACATTTTGAGTGAGGCTCATAGCTCACGATATTTGATTCACCCTGGTAGTACCAAGATGTATCAAGATCTTCGACAACACTTCTGTTGGCCGAATTTGAAACGTGATGTTGCAGAATGTGTTGCCAAGTGTCTGACCTGTCAGAAAGTAAAAGCAGAACAACAGAGACCAAGTGGATTGCTACAACCATTGGAGATCCCAGAATGAAAATGGGAACATATTACAATGGACTTCGTGGTTGGCCTTCCGACGACTCAGAAAGGCTACGACGTAGTATGGGTTATCGTTGACTGACTAATGAAATCCGCGCACTTCCTTCCGATAAAAATTAGATTCAACTTAGATCAGTTGGCAAGGTTATATGTAAAAGAGATTGTTTCAAGGCACGGAGTTCCGGTGTCTATTGTTTCCGATAGGGATCCGCGCTTTACATCGAACTTACGGAAGCGCTCTACAAGAATGCATAGATACGCAATTATGAATGAGTACTGACATATCATCCTCGCACGGATGACGAGAGCGAAAGAACGATTGGACATTAGAAGATATGTTAAGAGCACGTGTAATGGACTTTAAAGGAAATTGGGATGTTCACCTACCGTTAGTAGAGTTATGGCTCTGACAAAAAGTTACCACGCTAGTATAGCGCATCGCGCCTTATGAAGCGTTATCGCGAGAAAGTGCGAGAACTCCACTTTATTGGGATGAAGTTGGAGAAAGACAATTGCTAGGGCGAGAATTGGTACAATGGAATCGCGAAATAGTCAAAGTGATTCGAGCACGACTGGTTGCAGCTCAAGATAGATAGAAGAAATATGCTGATCCACATCATAAAAACGTTGAGTTTGAATCGGGTAGTTATGTGTTTTTAAAGGTCTCTCCATGGAAGGGAAAGATTAGGTTTAGAAAGAAGGGGAAATTAAGCCCAAGATTTATTGGACCATTTGAAGTACTTCGAAGTATCGGAGAAGTCGCGTACGAGGTAGCCTTACCTCTAGCACTTGAGAATGTCCACAACGTCTTCCATGTTTCAGTTTTACGACCCTACAAATCCGATTACAAGCATGTAATTGAATACAAACCCCTACATTTTGAAAAAGACTTATCTTACGAAGAAATTCCTGTTCAAATTGTCGACAGAAAAGAACAAGTTCTCAGAAATAAAGTAATACCTTACATTAAGGTAATTTGGAGGAACCAATATTTGAAGAAGTTACGTGGGAACTCGAAGAGAATATGATGAAGAATTACCCTCATTTATTTATGTAAATTATGTAAAGCGATTACGGGGCCAGAATCTTTATAAAGGTGGGGGAGAGAATGTAAGAAGGTGAATTTATTGAGTCGTGATTCTGGGGATTGAATCCTTTTAAGGGGGGAAAGATGTGACGAACGAGATTTTTGTAATTTAATTTTTAATATTTATTTAATTAAATAAATATTTTGATGATTTAATTATTAGATTAAATAATTAATTGATGCAATTATGGTAGATTAATTTAATTATATGTGTTATATTTATTAAATTAATGTGGAAAATAATTATTATTCAAGTATGTAATTATTTGAGCTTATTGAATTAAAAGAAATATTTAATAAGCCTAATGTTATTTTAGTTAATGTAATAATTAATTAGAGATTTAATAATTTTACATAATTAATAAATAAGAAATTAATTATGTGATTATGTAAAGTAACGATAAATTATTATATATTATTTAAATTAAAGTAAATAAGATATTTGAATTATTGTGCAAGGTGTAACATGATTTAAACTATAGTATAAGAGATTTATTAAATTTAATGATTTTGAACCAATAAAGCCTAGCCAAACATAGCCTTAGTGGGAGTTATGGACAGTTAACCCATGATGGGTGGCTTGACCATAATCTTAAATCGATTCTTTAATTTATCTGACGTCTTCTTCATTCTTCATTTTTCTAAAGTCTAGCAAAGAAATCAGAGAGAGTTCACAGAGAGAAATTTGAGAAGTTTGAGAGAAAATTGTGATTGTGTAATTAACAATTATTTGTGAAAGGATCATCATTGATCACCTCTTCTGAAACTATACTCTGGGTAATTTCTCCAAAACCAATTTCGCTTTTACATCATTAAGATTTCATTAAAATGGCTTTCAAAGTTTTTGTTTAAACCTCTGTATTTGGAAAAGTGTATTGTTTATGTGGATATATGTGATAATATGTTAGCATAACATGTTTTACTATAGGTTCCGATATCATTAGAATCATAAAACATGTCGTATATGTTGCTCAAAACTTACAGAGTATAGAATATGGCCATATGGCCTTATACGTGATTTTAATATGTCAAACATAAATGATTTTGTAAAATTTACACTCGTATATTATTATGCATGTTAATACAAAGAGACCAAACTTTAAATGAACGGATTCGGTGTTATAATGAATCCGTAGTATTAATTTTCATGATTTATGTTCAAAACCTTCAAGAACATCAAGAACAGTGAAATTTACATATTTTAATTATGTAATTATATGTTTTAATGGGTTAAAATCATTCTATAATTGTTGCGTAATAATTATGTATGATATCTAGAATGTGGGTATGTTAATTTTGTCAATTTAATGATCATGTAGTGTCCATTTCGCTGAACTCTGTGTTCTTTGCAAACTGGGAATCAAATTACGTAGTTTATGCATACTTAAACTCAGAATCGAAGTGAAGTATGTGCATGGCGCTTAAGTCTACAATCATGACACCAAGAGTCCTACCAGTAGTGCCATTCTTGTATGCAACGCCTAGTACAAGTATAAAAGTGAAATGCAATACTCACTCTGAGAATATCCGAAACGAATTTTAAAAAATGTTTAAGTCTAGCAATGTGGTATTAACCTAGTTTAATAAACATAGAAATATGTTAGAAGTATAATGAGTTGTTAAAATAGATACTTAACATATAAATAACATAATTGCATGTGGATTGAATTATTGAATACATAATTAGCTTGTTATTTGTGAATTATAAATTATGTGACAATGAATGTGATAAATTGACTAAGTATAGTCATAACCAAAGTTAGACAAAAAGAATGAAGTTGCTATAATTAGTTACGTTATATTTGAACTATATTGTGAACGTAAATGATATAGATGATTTAAATCAAGGAACGAGTTTAATTATCGTGTAATCTACGCACGAGGCAAGTTTCCTAACCCTACTCGTTATCATTATTCGAGTTATTCTCATTATTATTAATCAAGTTCGATTGTTATATTAAAGATTAATTATCTTTTTAAAGTATGATTCTGTTATACAATAATTGTCCAATTGTATACCTCTTCAGATTATTATTCAATTTAATTACAATTTATTGTTGAACCTTGTTAGACTAGTGAATCCTCATTTGATTCAACTAGTCCATAGTTGATGAACGTTTTAAATTTCAGAACCCTTATTGATTTATCCGAACCAAACTTCCTTTGGTGCGAACTCTAATGTCAAACTGAGATGAACAATACCGTATAGGGATTACTTATGCGTTAGCGTTAAGATATTATACACAAGATGGTACTAAGGGCTGAGCCCCCTAAGTACGAGAAGAAGAGTCCATAGTCTTATGACTGTTAAAGGTTTCAGGTATAACCCTTGATAACCTACGACATAGTTCAAGATCTTATGACCCTTAGAAATCTTTTGATTCTTGTTACTCATTCTTAATTCAAAAGTTGAGCTTTTATTTTAGAAGTCTTTGATTCACTCGCATGTTATTATACATTGTTATTTCATTATTTTACTTGTGGGCAATAGTGCTCACTCTTACGTAATAATAACATTGCAGTTAAGAACGAAAGAACCGACGAACCTTCCACTAGTAAAGGCAAGGGCAAGGTTAACAAGTGATGATGATTTGTTATTTGTTGAGATGTTGAATTTATGTATTAAGTTAATGATGTTGTTTAAGACTTATTTGTTTATGTTTCCCATACGAGATGTTTAAGGTTAGTATGACACTGGGATTATGTTTATTATTAGGATGTTGTAACCCCATAAGGGGAAGATTTATTTCTATCTATTGCATGGTTTGCATTTATTATGGGTAGATAGATAGATGATATTTGTACAGTGAACACCAAATCCCGTGGAATCAAAGTACCCGGATTTGGGGGTGTCACAGTTGTCTCTTGTTATCTCCAGCATAAGACACGTTTTCTGACCATAAATCGACGCCAAATACAGTTCCAAACCAAGCCAACTTCATTCCAACAAGCCACTGCAGAAACACAATTGAAACAGGAGTCTTGGTCTAATCTCGTACCCCCGCCCCGATGGGAATTTTTCCTCTCTTGGTGCCCGTGATTTTGGCGTGCTTATTTTGATCGAGTACCCGCCCAAGTAGGGTTTTGTATGTGTATAATGTCATGAACGGGTCTATTCTAACTTGATCAGCTTTTACTCCTTTACTTGGCCAGTTTCACCACGAACCCACCTTTTAAGTCTTAATGCTACACCACCACACCTAAACATAAAACAACAATAAACAAGTAAAAAGAATTACAAAAAAAAAAGAATTAACACAGTTTAAGCTCGAATTAGATGTTAGAGTTTATGCCCTAGAGGCCAATTATTTGATATAATTGCTTAACGTTTTGATATTATATTTGATTGAATAAATATATGATTTTATTATGTTTTATTTACTGCGTAATATAATTGTTAACATAAGTTTCAAGTATGTGACTTGAACATGAGATTATATATTACCATTAGTATCAGTGTTCTTAAATGTCCCTAGCCGAGTATCATTGTTGATGGGACAACAATGATGCATTGAGACTAGTATGTGGATTGACTGATGACCAAATCTCATTGGTCATAAATATATGAGATATTAAGTCAATGCATAGGTACATGTTAGAAGAACGATGTCTTTGGATGCAGAACCCACCATGAGAATTCTATATGGAGCATTATGCGAAGTGTCATTAGCAATTCTCATAGTGACAATGATGTAATGGTCCTCCGACACGAAATCGCTATATTACTACACGAGAATTTATGTACTTTGATATCATCAAATGTCACCTTTAATAGTGGTGGACTATAAAGGTGATTATTGGGTTCATCATTAATCGTGTGAGAAATATGAATGATCTAGATGGAATTTAACCATCCTATATATTATGGGTGATATCCATAGGCCTCTTGATTGAGTAGGACTATGAAATGCATGGCCATGCTCAAATAGTGATTTGTTTCATATAGTCTACTCATTGATCAAGAAAACTCAGATTAAATTATGAAGAGTATGACACATTCCATGACTCGAGTTTAATCTAAGATATTAAGGTTAAAAGGATTAAATTACATTGAAACATTGGTCACGAAAAGGTTGCATCGAATCATCGATCTTATTATTACTTGGGTAGCGATGATGCATTACTAGATGCAGCTCAACGTTTATAATTTTATAATATGATTTTAAAATTATTGCCAACGTAATAATAACTATATAAGTCACACACATTGAACGTTATTTAAAAGGGAATTAATTTAAATTTTAAGGATTTAAATATATTAATATGATTAATAGTATTTAAATCACTTAATTTAAATTAAAAGGATAATTTGTATATATGTATATTAATTAAGTAAGACTTAATTAAGAGATATATATATAAATTCGGATTTTATAAAATTAGGTTTTGATTTGATTAATTCCTTTTAACTACTATATATATGATATATAGCAGACTACTTAGGGTAACATATTATAATTGAAAAACCCTAGCCGCTTCTAGAGAGAGACTAGAGAGAAAAGCAGATTCGAGAAAATCCATTCCTTTTGGTGGCTAGACTGCAAGTCCTTCTTATTGCAGAATCGTTAGAAATGGTTCGTGTGGCGTTCGATGTGGATATTGTAGGCGCATGATCGGTTTGTATTAGCGTTGGATATTCGAGGCCCGATCGGGTTTTGATTCTCGCTTTTTTTATATATCGGTATAATCTCTAACCCTCTGAATTAATTGATTTTTCGCATGGATCCTGTTTTTAGGTTTTCGGAAATTGCTTTAAAATTTTAATTTCCGCTGTGCGTTTCTGTGCCGAAGCCCAACATTAGAGACCGATTCATAGGTATAAAACCCACTCATCAGAAATCTTTTGAACATAGAAGTTGCGAATAAGTAAGTAATTCATGTAGAATACGTTTACCAAAATTGTCACGCAAACATTAGAGATTGTGAACTAAGCGTAGACTTGATCCCAATAAGATTGGGAGAGTTTGACATAATATTGGGAATGGATTGGTTGTATAACCATGTTGCGATAATTGATTGTCAGAATAAAAGTGTAAACCTTCAGACTTCAAATAATTCTAAAGTAGTGTTTTATGGTAGCTCGTCGCTTAAGCAATCGTGTTGTCTTACGATGATGCAGGCCAAGAAATTGTTAAGGAAATGATGTGTAGGTTATTTAGCTTATATTGTTGATACTCGAAAAAAGGGAGTAGAAATTAAGGATATATCCGTTGTGAGAGAATTCCAAGATGTATTTCCTTATGATATGCCTGGTCTTCCGCCAGACAGAGAAATCGAATTAGTAATAGACTTAGCACCGGGAACGACACCGATCTCGAAAACTCCATATCGTATGGAGCCAGTAGAAATGAAGGAATTGATGATACAATTGCAAGAGTTGCTAGATAAGGGTTATATTCGGCCAAGTGTGTCTCCTTGGGGAGCACCAGTTTTGTTTGTAAAGAAGAAGGATGGATCGATGAGGCTTTGTATAGATTACCGAGAATTAAACAAAGTAACGATTAAGAATAGATATTTGTTACCAAGGATAGACGACCTTTTTGATCAATTGAAGGGAGCGAAGTGTTTCTCGAAGATAGATCTACGGATGGGTTATCACCAGTTGAAGGTACGGGAGGAGGACATATCAAAAACGGCGTTCTGAACTCATTGCGAACATTTTGAATTTCTAGTGATGTCATTCAGGTTGAAAAATGCCCCGGCAACATTTATAGACTTGATGAACTGAGTCTTCAAGCCATTCTTAGATAAATTCGTAGTAGTTTTCATCGACGATATCTTGATCTACTCAGAGATGGAAGAAGAACACGCTGAACATCTGAAGATGGTTTTGGAGGCGCTAAGAAAGGAGAAGTTGTATGCAAAGTTTTCCAGGTGTGAATTTTGGATGAAGAAGGTTCAATTCTTAGGACACGTGGTGGATAAGGATGGAATTTTAGTAGACCCTACAAAAGTATAGGCGGTAAGCAATTGGGAACAACCAAAGACGCCAACCGAAGTAAGAAGTTTCTTAGGGTTAACTGGGAACTATCAAAGATTTATCCATGATTTTTCTAAGATAGCAACCTCGTTGACCAATCTAATGATGAAGACGGTGAAGTTCGTGTGGACGGACAAGTGCGAAGAAATTTTCCAAGAGCTGAAGAAGAGACTAAGAGAAGCGCCTGTATTATCATTACCAGATGATACGGGAGGATTTGTGGTGTATAGTGATGTGTCGCACAGAGGACTTGGATGTGTGGTAATGCAGCATGGCAAGGTCATTGTGTACGCATCGCGACAATTGAAGGATTACGAAAAATGATACCCTACTCACGACTTAGAGTTAGCGGCGATAGTTTTACGTTAGAAATTTGGAGACATTATTTATGCGGAGAGAAATATGAGATATACACGGACCACTAGATTCGAAATATATCTTCGCAGAAGGAGTTGAACATGCGACAGAGAAGGTGGTTAGAATTAATCAAGGATTATGACTGCGATATTCTTTATCACCTAGGAAAATCAAACGTAGTAGCCGAAGCGCTAAGCAAGAAAGGAAGGGAGAAGTTGTTTCAACTAACAACTCAGGAGGAGTTAATAAAGGAAATGGAGAAATTGGAAATATAAGTAAAGGAACCGGGGAGGTCTGACGAAAAATTATTTGCAATGGAAGCTCGTACAACCTTGTTGGACAAAGTAAAGGAATCACAAGAGAAGGATGAAGAATGCGAGAAAATCAGGAAGAGGATCACAGAAAATGAGGAAGAGAGATTCAAAATGGATAAAGACGATATTTTGAGATTTGAAGGCAGAGTGTGCGTGCCAGCGGTAAGCGAGTTGAGGGAAGAAATATTGCACGAGGCACATAATACGACGTATTCCGTTTATGCAGGAAGTACAAAAATGTACCGAGATTTGAGGTAACATTTTTGGTGGCCCAATCTAAAATGAGAAATCGCAGAGTGCTTTAGTAGATGTCTTACTTGTCAACGGGTCAAAGCAAAGCACCAGAGGCCGATTAGTCTACTTCAATCGTTCGAAATACCAAAGTGGAAATGGGAGCACATTACCATGGACTTCATGGTGGGACTCCCAGTCATGCAGAAAAGCTTTGATGCCATTTGGGTTATCGTAGATCAAATAACGAAGGCGGCTCATTTTTTACCGATCAAGATCCGATATAATTTGAATCAGTTAGCGAGCATGTACGTAAAGGAAATTATTTGCCGACATGGAGTGCCGGTGTCAATTATCTCTGATCGAGATCTGCGCTTCACGTCAAAATTCGGGAAAAGCTTGCAAGAGAGGATGGGAACACAATTGAGGTTGAGTAGCGTGATGGACTTCAAGGGAAGTTGGGACGATCACCTACCCCTAGTGGAATTTGCATATAACAATAGTTACTAGGCGGGTATCGGCATGCCACCGTACGAAGCTCTTTACGGGATAAAATGTTGAATGCCATTATGTTGGGACGAAGTTGGAGAACGACGAATGTTGGGACCAAATTTAGTGCAACAAATCGCAGACATGGTGATAGTGATAAGAGCCAGATTGGTAGCTGCACAAGATCGCCAGAAGAAATACACAAATTTGCATCGTCAAGACTGCGACTTTGAAGTCGGAAGCTACATATTCTTGAAAGTATCTCCTTGGAAAGGGAAAATACGATTCAGCAAGAAGGAAAAATTGAGTTCGAGGTTTATAAGACCATTCGAGATACTGAAGCGAGTGGGTGAAGTGCCATACAAAGTTGCATTACCACCCAAGTTGGAGCACATCCACAACGTGTTTCACATCTTCGTGTTGCGTTCGTACAAGCCTGACTACAAACACGTGATTTCCTATAAGCCCATTCAAGTGGAGAAGAATTTGGCGTATGAAGAAATTCTTATCCAGATATTAGATAGGAAAGAGCAGACGTTAAGAAATGAAATTATATCTTCTGTAAAAGTACTTTGGTGAAATCACGACGCCGAAGAGGCCACGTGGGAATTAGAAAATAAGATGAGGAGGACTATCCCCATTTATTTGTGTAACCTTGTACCAATTAGATGACCGGAATTTTTATAAGGGGGAGAGGATGTAATACCCAAGAATTTCTAAATATTATTAATAAATAATTAATAGGAGTCGAATATTTACTTGTGTATAAATGAATATTGTGTAGCATGGTTTGTAGAAATACTATTCAATTAAGTTAATCGTTGAACGCTACAACAATAAAGTAATGTAGTGAGATTGGTGAAGAGCTTGATATAAAGCTTATGAGATTTTGCCTAGTGTGGCAAAATAAAACTTACTAAGTGAATTAAGAAAGAAACAGTTTAATAAGAGGAAGATTAATTATGTGTGATTGTATAATTTCATGTATAGATTGAATAGACTCTTAATTAGTAGTATTATCAATATGGAATTTAGTTCATGTTATATGAAACTAGTATGGTGATAGAAGTCAGAACTGACATGAAGCTAAACCAGTTTGACATTGCCAGATGGACAGAGCGAAAGAACGATTCAGACTTTAAAAGATATGTTAAGAGCCTGTGTGATGGACTTTAAAGGAAATTGGGATAATCACCTACCGTTAGTAGAGTTCGGCTACAACAACAGTTACCACGCTAGTATAGGCATGCCACCTTATGAAGTGTTATACGACAGAAAGTGCAGAACTCCACTTTATTGGGATGAAGTTGGAGAAAGACAATTGCTAGGGCGTAATTGGTACAACAGGCCATGAAATAGTCAAAGTGATCCGAAACACGGTTGGTTGCACTCAAGATGAAGTAAGAAAATACGCTGATCCACATCATAAAAACGTTGAGTTTGAATCGGGTAGTTATGTGTTTTTAAAGGTCTCTCCATGGAATGGAAAGATCAGGTTCGGAAAGAAAGGGAAATTAAGCCCAAGATTTATTGGACCATTTGAAGTACTTGAAGAAGCGAGAAGTCACAGACGAGGTAGCCTTTTTACTTCCAAAGACTCGAGAATGTCCACAACGTCTTCCATGTTTCTGTTTTACAACCCTACAAAGCCGATTACAAGCATGTAATTGAATATGAACCCCTACATTTTGAAAAAGACTTATCTTACGAAGAAATTCCTGTTCTAATTGTCGACAGAAAAGAACAAGTTCTTAGAAATAAAGTAATACGTTCTGTTGAGGTAATTTGGAGGAACCACAATGCTGAAGAAGCTACGTGGGAACTCGAAGAGAATATGATGAAGAATTACCCTCATTTATTTACCTAAATTATGTGTAAACGATTCTGGGGACAGAATCTTTGTAAGGGGGATGGGAAAATGTAACGGGTCGAATTTATTGAGTCGTGATTCTGGGAACAGAATCCTTTTAAGGGGGGAAAGATGTGACGAACGAGATTTTTGTAATTTATTTCTTAATATTTATTGAATTAAATAAATATTTTCGATGATTTAATTATTAGATTAAATAATTAATTGATGCAATTATGGTAGATTAATTTAATTATATGTGTTATATTTATTAAATTAATGTGGAAAATAATTATTATTCAAGTATGTAATTATTTGAGCTTATTGAATTAAAAGAAATATTTAATAAGCCTAATGTTATTTTAGTTAATGTAATAATTAATTAGAGATTTAATAATTTTACATAATTAATAAATAAGAAATTAATTATGTGATTATGTAAAGTAACGATAAATTATTATATATTATTTAAATTAAAGTAAATAAGATATTTGAATTATTGTGCAAGGTGTAACATGATTTAAACTATAGTATAAGAGATTTATTAAATTTAATGATTTTGAACCAATAAAGCCTAGCCAAACATAGCCTTAGTGGGAGTTATGGACAGTTAACCCATGATGGGTGGGTAACCATAATCTTATGCGTCGATTCTTTAATTTATCTGACGTCTTCTTCATTCTTCATTTTTCTAAAGTCTAGCAAAGAAATCAGAGAGAGTTCACAGAGAGAAATTTGAGAAGTTTGAGAGAAAATTGTGATTGTGTAATTAACAATTATTTGTGAAAGGATCATCATTGATCACCTCTTCTGAAACTATACTCTGGGTAATTTCTCCAAAACCAATTTCGCTTTTACATCATTAAGATTTCATTAAAATGGCTTTCAAAGTTTTTGTTTAAACCTCTGTATTTGGAAAAGTGTATTGTTTATGTGGATATATGTGATAATATGTTAGCATAACATGTTTTACTATAGGTTCCCATATCATTAGAATCATAAAACATGTCGTATATGTTGCTCAAAACTTACAGAGTATAGAATATGGCCATATGGCCTTATACGTGATTTTAATATGTCAAACATAAATGATTTTGTAAAATTTACACTCGTATATTATTATGTATGTTAATACAAAGAGACCAAACTTTAAATGAGCGGATTAGGTGTTATAACGAATCCGTAGTATTAATTTTCATGATTTATGTTCAAAACCTTCAAGAACATCAAAACGTTGAAATTTACATATTTTAATTATGTAATTATATGTTTTAATGGGTTAAAATCATTCTATAATTGTTGCGTAATAATTATGTATGATATCTAGAATGTGGGTATGTTAATTTTGTCAATTTAATGATCATGTAGTGTCCATTTCGCTGAACTCTGTGTTCTTTGCAAACTGGGAATCAAATTACGAGTTTTATTTATTGCGACGCCAACTCGAGCGAAGTCATGTGCATGGCGCTAAGTCTCTGATCGCATGACACCAAGAGTCTCAACAGTAGTGCCATTCTTGTATAACGCCTAGTACAAGTATATAAAAAGTGGTATACCTCCTCAGTATGAAATCCAAACTTAATTTTAAAAAAATGTTTAAGTCTAGCAATGGTATTAACCTAGTTTAATAAACATAGAAATATGTTAGAAGTATAATGAGTTGTTAAAATAGATACTTAACATATAAATAACATAATTGCATGTGGATTGAATTATTGAATACATAATTAGCTTGTTATTTGTGAATTATAAATTATGTGACAATGAATGTGATAAATTGACTAAGTATAGTCATAACCAAAGTTAGACAAAAAGAATGAAGTTACTATGATTAGTTACGTTATATTTGAACTATATTGTGAACGTAAATGATATAGATGATTTAAATCAAGGAACGAGTTTAATTATCGTGTAATCTACGCACGAGGCAAGTTTCCTAACCCTACTCGTTATCATTATTCGAGTTATTCTCATTATTATTAATCAAGTTCGATTGTTATATTAAAGATTAATTATCTTTTCAAAGTATGATTCTGTTATACAATAATTATCTTATTGTATACCTCTTGAGATTATTATTCAATTTAATTACCATTTATTGTTGAACCTTGTTAGATTAGTGAATCCTCATTTGATTTAACTAGTCCATAGTTGATGAACGTTCTAAATTTCAGAACCCTTATTGATTTATCCAAACCAAACTTCCTTTGGTGCGGACTCTAATGTCAAACTGAGATGAACAACCCTGTATAGGGACTACTTATGCATTAGCGTTAAGATATTGTGAACAGTATGGTACTAAGGGCTGATCCCCCTAAGTACGAGAAGAAGAGTCCGTAGTCTTATGACTGTTAAAGGTTTCAAGTATAACCCTTGATAACCTAGGACATAGTTCAAGGTCTTATGACCCTCAGAAATCTTTTGATTGTTGTTACTCATTCTTGATTCAAAAGTTGAGCTTTTATTTCAAAAGTCTTTGATTCACTCGCATGTTATTATACATTGTTCTTTCATTATTTTACTTGTGGGCAATAGTGCTCACTCTTGCGTAATAATAAAATTGCAGTTAAGAACGAAAGAACCGACGAACCTTCCACTAGTAAAGGCAAGGGCAAGGTTAACAAGTGATGATGACTTATTATTTGTTGAGATATTGAATTTATGTATTAAGTTAATGATGTTGTTTAAGACTTATTTGTTTATGTTTCTACATAAATGTTTAAGGTTAGTATGACCTGGGATTATGTTTATTATTCAGATATTGTAACCCCATCAGGGGAAGATTTATTTCTATCTATTGCACGGTTTTCATTTATTATGGGTAGATAGATAGATTATATTTGTACAGTGGACACCAAATCCCGTGGAATCAAGTACCGGATTTGGGGGTGTCCTGAGTTAGTATCAAAACCAGAGGTTATGAACCTTAGGTGGGGGGAACAACCTTAGGTAATAGCCTTATAGAAAGAACATAGTGATGGAAAACTCTTATCGAGTTCTAGGAAATGAATTTTTGTAATTCATTGAAGATAATAAAAGACTTTATGTGCTTATGTGTTAAATTATGTGCTCACTAAGTACGACTTAGTAACTAAAACTCAAAATTTTGTTGTCGGGGATGTCGGATGTTGGAGGAACTAGTCGAGGCGGGAGGAGGAACCACGAGTACCTCTGATCAAGCGGAGGAGGAGCCAAGAGACATTCATGTCGTTAGGGAGCGATTAGTAGAGAGGAGTCATCTCCGATTGATCACCATTGTTGGTCAGGAGCATGAACCTGAGACTGATCCTGAGGAGGAATTTGAAGAGGAAGAGGAAGAAGAGGAGTTTCCATAGCACTCCATTGATCTTTGAAATGTCTGACAGCGTTATAATGACCGTAACGTGAGAGTTACGAGGCGATGTCGAGGATCCGGTGAAATGGCTATTATTATTGATTACTCTAGAAGTAAGAAGAAGAGGGAGATTTCGACTCTTCACTCACGACTTGGAAATGTAGAATGGAATTTGGTCCACGAGAAGGGTCAAACCGAAGATAAGACCGAGGAGATAGAGAAGTTGAAGAAGGAACTGAAGGAAAGCTCTGAAAGGCTGATCATAGTAGAGGAAGGCTGGGTAAGAGAGTCACGTCGTGTTGATCTTGCAGAAGAGGATGGTCGTGCAAAGAAGGCGAAGCATGGGGAGACATACTCTACACTTAATCATGCAATGGATGAGGCCCAGGATCGAGTTTTAAGGTACCCCATCCAATTTGAAGGACTTCCATCATACATGCTGGATCGCAGGACGATGTCTCGCATCATGGAAGAGGAGCGTAGCAAGGCTATTCAGCACCTTGACATACAGTGATAGAATTTGTTTACTTATGTGATAAACTTATCTAGTACTTAGATGTAAATTCCGATGTGGTTATGCACAAAGGAATATTTTAAATATTTTAAATCCTTTGGATTCTTTATCTTGTTTGAGATAATGTGTTAAATAATTATATTAAATTGTTGAGTTAAGTCTTAACTATTTAGAGAAATTAATAGAGATTTAATAAGCATATATTTTAACAGAATTATGCCACCAAGAAGAAGACAACAACGTCAACCAGCTCAGGAAGAGTCAACAAATAACAACAATAATGCTAATGCTAATCCCGTCAGAATTGGTTGGTTAACTTCTTATTTGGAGCAATGAATAATCAACCTCAAGCTCCACCAAATACTACGTTTAAGGATTTCAAGGCAGTGGGACCGCTAGAGTTTAAAGGTACCATGAACCCAATTGAGGCTCAAACGTGGGTTATGGAAATGGAGAAGGTTTTCGATGTTACTAGAGTTAGAGAAGACCAGAAGACCGCTTTTGCAATGTTTATGCTGAAGTCTGAAGCTAGCTATTGGTGGCAAGTAAAAAAAGTTCGTGGAGGTGAAGGTGTAATTACTTGGAAGAGATTTAAAGAGATGTTTTTCGAGATGTATTTCCCGACCAGTTCGCAGAACCAGATGGATGTTCAATTTCTGGAATTGAAGTAGGGAAATATGGCGTACTGATTATCTTGGCTAGATTCAACGAGTTGGCGAGGTTCGCGCGTACCAAGTACCTGCAGACGAGAGAAAAGCGGAAGATTTGAACAAGGACTAAAACCACAGGTATATAGTTAAGTATCAATGTTTTAGATAAACACATTTTGTCGAATCTTTGGAAAAGGCCATCCTCGCATTTGAAGGTGGAAGCGATCACGGTGACCAAGTACAATCAAGATCGATGAAGAAGAAGAAGAGTGAAAGTGAAAGAAATAACAAGGCTAGTGGAAGTGGCACGGAGGTGGTAATTTTAATCGAAGAAAAGGTGGAATGACAACTCATCATCGGAAATCAAACAATGTAGTCAAAAGAAGAGAATCGAGCGTGCAGAGACTGCGGGAAAACTCATCCGGGAATTTGCATGAAGGGAAAAGAGTGTGCTACAATTATGGGCGGGGAAGGCCACATAGCACCTAATTGTCCTAATCCAAAGAAGGGTGCTTGCTTCACTTGTGGTTCAAAGGATCATCTGGCAAGAGACTGTCCTAAGAAGGGATCTGGAGGGACAGGATCAGGAGGAAACCGGGGAAACAACAGTGGAAACGCCTTGACTATCAGCGGACCAACCGCAACAAACCGATCGACCACCAGGACTTTCAACATGACGGTGCATGATGCAGTTCAATCTCGTGATATGGTGTCAGGTATCATTCCGATCAATAAAATTAATTCTTCTGTATTATTTGATTCGGGTGCTACTTGTTCCTTTATATTCGATGACTTTGCTAAAAGTTTAGATTTGCCTAAGGATGAGTTGGAATATCCCATGAACATAGAAATTGCGAATAAAGAGATAATCCCTGGTAAGTACGTACATAAGAACTATAGAGTGGATATTAAGGGTAATATCATGAACGTAGATCTTATCCCTATTTGACTTGGGGAATTTGACATTATCTTGGGAATGGACTAGTTATTCAATTATGGGGCTGTAATTGATTTCCAAAAGAAGCGTATTAACCTTATGACTCAGTCAAAGGTTGTGTTTTATGGTAGCAAGTCGCCTAGAGAAGCGAGTTGTCTGACAATGATGCAGGCCAGGAAGTTGTTAAGACAAGGCTGTGTAGGATATTTAGCTTACATAGTCAACAGTCATAAAGAGAATCCTAAAGTAGAGGAGATATCGATAGTGAGAGACTTCGTTAATGTCTTTCCAAACGATTTGCCAGGACTTACGCCAGATAGAGAAGTTGATTTCGTGATCGATTTGGCGCCGGGAACCGCTCCAATATCGAAAGCACCATACCGAATGGCACCAGTAGAGATAAAAGAATTAATGGTACAATTACAAGAATTATTAAACAAGAAGTACATTCAATCGAGCGTATCGCCGTGGGGAGCGTCGGTGTTGTTCGTGAAGAAGAAGGATGGAACGATGCGGCTCTGCATTGATTACAGAGAACTGAATAAGGTCACAATTAAGAATAGATATCTATTACCAAGGATCGAAGACCTGTTTGATAAATTGAAGGGAGCAAGATATTTTTCCAAGATAGATTTGAGAAGTGGTTATCATCAACTGAAGGTGAGACCAGAGGAGGATGTCAAGAAGGCTGCTCAGAGCAGCGATTTGGTCACTACGAATTTTTGGTAATGTCGTTTAGTCTAACGAATGCTCCTGCAGCATTTATGGGACTAATGAATGGTGTGTTCAAGCCATTTTTGGACAAGTTCGTAGTGGTATTTATAGACGACATTTTGGTTTATTCGAAAACCAAGGAAGAACATGGAGAGCATTTGAGATTAGCATTGGAAGTATTGAGAAGGGAAAAGTTGTATGCCAAGTTTTCAAAATACGAATTTTGGATTGAGTGAGTGCAATTTCTTGGGCACGTGATCGATAAAAACGGAATCTCGGTAGATCCATCCAAAGTTGAAGCCGTAATTAAATGGGATCAGCCGAGGACGCCATCGGAAGTACGGAGTTTTCTTGGATTGGCAGGATATTACAGAAGATTCATACAAGACCTTTCCAAGATCGCAACTCCGTTAACAAATTTAACTAGAAAAGCTGTGAAATTTGTTTGAACGGAGAAGTGTGAGGAAAGCTTTCAAGAATTAAAGAAGAGGTTGAGTACGGCGCCTGTGTTATCTCTTCCGGATGATACAGGAAATTTTGTTGTTTATAGTGATGCGTCGCATAAAGGACTTGGCTGTGTGCTGATGCATAACGTCAAAGTCATTGCGTATGCATCACGACAATTGAAGGATTACGAGAAGGGATATCCAACCCATGACTTGGAGTTAATTGCGAGTAGTTTTTGCTTTGAAAATTTGGAGGCACTATCTCTCACGGGAGAAGTGTGAAATATATCTGCACCACAAGAGTGCGAAATATATTTTTTACGTAAAGACTTGAATATGCGTCAAAGAAGGTGGTTGGAATTAATTAAGGACTACGACTGTGATGTTTTATACCATCTGGGTAAGGAAAATGTCATTGCTGACGCCTTAAGTAGAAAGGGTCAGGAGAAGTTGATGATGTTGACCGCTCAGGAGGAGCTAATTTCAGAAATAGAGAAACTAGAGTTGGAAGTGAAGTATCCTATAAAAATTGATGAGAAGCTATTTCAGATGCAATCTGGTACAACCCTACTGGATAAAGTTAAGGAGGCTCAACTTCAGGACGAAGAATGCAAAAGGGTGACATAGAAGATATCTCAAGGAACTAAACCGAGGTTCAAGATGGATAAGGAAGGGATACTGAGATTTGAGAGCAGAATTTGGGTACCGTCAGTACCAGAGATTAAGGAAGACATTTTGAGTAAGGCTTATAGCTCACGATATTCGATTCACCCTGGTAGTACCAAGATGTATCAAGATCTTCGACAACACTTCTGGTGGCCGAATTTGAAACGTGATGTTGAAGAATGTGTTGCTAAGTGTCTGACCTGTCAGAAAGTAAAAGCAGAACATCAGAGACCAAGTGGATTGCTACAACCGTTGGAGATCCCAGAATGGAAATGGGAACATATTATAATGGACTTCGTGGTTGGCCTTCCGACGACTCAGAAAGGCTACGACATAGTATGGGCTATCGTTGACTGACTAATGAAATCCGCGCAATTCCTTCCGATAAAATTTAGATTCAACTCAGATCAGTTGGCAAGGTTATATGTAAAAGAGATTGTTTCAAGGCACGGAGTTCCGGTGTCTATTGTTTCCGATAGGGATCCACGCTTTACATCGAACTTCTGGAAACGTCTACAAGAATGCATGGGTACGCAATTATGAATGAGTACAACATATCATCCTCAGACAGATGGACAGAGCAAAAGAACGATTCAGACATTAGAAGATATGTTAAGAGCCTGTGTGATGGACTTTAAAGGAAATTGGGATGTTCACCTACCGTTAGTAGAGTTCGGCTACAACAAAAGTTACCACGCTAGTATAGGCATGTCGCCTTATGAAGTGTTATACGACAGAAAGTGCAGAACTCCACTTTATTGGGATGAAGTTGGAGAAAGACAATTGCTAGGGCCAGAATTGGTACAACAGAACGTAGAAATAGTCAAAGTGATCCGAACACGGTGGTTGCGACTCAAGATGAGCGGAAGAAATATCTTTGATCCACATCATAAAAACGTTGAGTTTGAATCGGGTAGTTATGTGTTTTTAAAGGTCTCTCCATGGAAGGGAAAGATTAGGTTTAGAAAGAAGGGAAAATTAAGCCCAAGATTTATTGAACCATTTGAAGTACTTCGAAGAATCAGAGAAGTCACGTACGAGGTAGCCTTACCTCTAGCACTTGAGAATGTCCACAACGTCTTCCATGTTTCAGTTTTACGACCCTACAAAGCCGATTACAAGCATGTAATTGAATACGAACCCCTACATTTTGAAAAAGACTTATCTTACGAAGAAATTCCTGTTCAAATTGTCGACAGAAAAGAACAAGTTCTCGTAAATAAAGTAATACCTACATTAAGGTAATTTGGAGGAACCACAACGCTGAAGAAGCTACGTGGGAACTCGAAGAGAATATGATGAAGAATTACCCTCATTTATTTATGTAAATTATGTGTAAGCGATTCTGGGGACAGAATCTTTATAAGGGGGGGGGGGGGAATGTAACGGGTCGAATTTATTGAGTCGTGATTCTGGGGATTGAATCCTTTTAAGGGGGAAAGATGTGACGAAACGAGATTTTTGTAATATAATTTTTAATATTTATTTAATTAAATAAATATTTTCAATGATTTAATTATTAGATTAAATAATTAATTGATGCAATTGTGGTAGATTAATTTAATTATATGTGTTATATTTATTAAATTAATGTGGAGAATAATTATTATTCAAGTATGTAATTATGTGAGCTTATTGAATTAAAAGAAATATTTAATAAGCCTAATGTTATTTTAATTAATGTAATAATTAATTAGAGATTTAATAATTTGACATAATTAATAAATAAGAAATTAATTATGTGATTATGTAAAGTAATGATAAATTATTATATTTTATTTAAATTAAATTAAATAAGATATTTGAATTATTGTGCAAGGTGTAACATGATTTAAACTATAGTATAAGAGATTTATTAAATTTAATGATTTTGAACCAATAAAGCCTAGCCAAACATAGCCTTAGTGGGAGTTATGGACGAGTTAACCCATGATGGGTAACTCAACCATATCTTGCGTCGATTCTTTAATTTATCTGACGTCTTCTTCATTCTTCATTTTTCTAAAGTCTAGCAAAGAAATGGAGAGAGAGTTCACAGAGAGAAATTTGAGAAGTTTGAGAGAAAATTGTGATTGTGTAATTAACAATTATTTGTGAAAGGATCATCATTGATCACCTCTTACGAAACTATACTACGGGTAATTTCTCCAAAACCAATTTCGCTTTTACATCATTAAGATTTCATTAAAATGGCTTTCAAAGTTTTTGTTTAAACCTCAGTATTTGGAAAAGTGTATTGTTTATGTGGATATATGTGATAATATGTTAGCATAACATGTTTTACTATAGGTTCCGATATCATTAGAATCATAAAACATGTAAATATATATGTTGCTCAAAACTTAGAGTATAGAATATGGCCATATGGCCTTATACGTGATTTTAATATGTCAAACATAAATGATTTTGTAAAATTTACACTCGTATATTATTATGCATGTTAATACAAAGAGACCAAACTTTAAATGAACGGATTCGGTGTTATAATGAATCCGTAGTATTAATTTTCATGATTTATGTTCAAAACCTTCAAGAACATCAAGAACAGTGAAATTTACATATTTTAATTATGTAATTATATGTTTTAATGGGTTAAAATCATTCTATAATTGTTGCGTAATAATTATGTATGATATCTAGAATGTGGGTATGTTAATTTTGTCAATTTAATGATCATGTAGTGTCCATTTCGCTGAACTCTGTGTTCTTTGCAAACTGGGAATCAAATTACGAGTTTTATCATGACGCCTAACTCCGAAGCGAAGTCGTGCCAAATACTAAGTCTACAATCGCAGACACCAAGAGTCCTACCAGTAAGTGCCATTCATATAACGCCTAGTACAAGTATAAAAAGTGAAATACTTAAATACCACTCTGCAGTAATGTCCGTCGAAGCGAATTTTAAAAATGTTTAAGTCTAGCAATGTGGTATTAACCTAGTTTAATAAACATAGAAATATGTTAGAAGTATAATGAGTTGTTAAAATAGATACTTAACATATAAATAACATAATTGCATGTGGATTGAATTATTGAATACATAATTAGCTTGTTATTTGTGAATTATAAATTATGTGACAATGAATGTGATAAATTGACTAAGTATAGTCATAACCAAAGTTAGACAAAAAGAATGAAGTTACTATGATTAGTTACGTTATATTTGAACTATATTGTGAACGTAAATGATATAGATGATTTAAATCAAGGAACGAGTTTAATTATCGTGTAATCTACGCACGAGGCAAGTTTCCTAACCCTACTCGTTATCATTATTCGAGTTATTCTCATTATTATTAATCAAGTTCGATTGTTATATTAAAGATTAATTATCTTTTCAAAGTATGATTCTGTTATACAATAATTATCTTATTGTATACCTCTTGAGATTATTATTCAATTTAATTACCATTTATTGTTGAACCTTGTTAGATTAGTGAATCCTCATTTGATTTAACTAGTCCATAGTTGATGAAGCGTTCTAAATTTCGTAACCCTTATTGATTTATCCAAACCAAACTTCCTTTGGTGCGGACTCTAATGTCAAACTGAGATGAACAACCCTGTATAGGGACTACTTATGCATTAGCGTTAAGATATTGTGAACAGTATGGTACTAAGGGCTGATCCCCCTAAGTACGAGAAGAAGAGTCCGTAGTCTTATGACTGTTAAAGGTTTCAAGTATAACCCTTGATAACCTAGGACATAGTTCAAGGTCTTATGACCCTCAGAAATCTTTTAATTCTTGTTACTCATTCTTGATTCAAAAGTTGAGCTTTTATTTCAGAAGTCTTTGATTCACTCGCATGTTATTATACATTGTTATTTCATTATTTTACTTGTGGGCAATAGTGTTCACTCTTGCGTAATAATAACATTGCAGTTAAGAACGAAAGAACCGACGAACCTTCCACTAGTAAAGGCAAGGGCAAGGTTAACAAGTGATGATGACTTGTTATTTGTTGAGATGTTGAATTTATGTATTAAGTTAATGATGTTGTTTAAGACTTATTTGTTTATGTTTCCGCACAGATGTTTAAGGTTAGTATGACCTGGGATTATGTTTATTATTCAGATGTTGTAACCCCATAAGGGGAAGATTTATTTCTATCTATTGCATGGTTTACATTTATTATGGGTAGATAGATAGATGATATTTGTACAGTGAACACCAAATCCCGTGGAATCGAAGTACCCGAATTTGGGGGTGTCACAGTTGTCTCTTGTTATCTCCAGCATAAGACACGTATTCTAACCATAACTCGAAGCCAAATACAGTTCCAAACCAAGCCAACCTCATTCCTACACGCCACTGCAACAACACAATTAAAACAGGAGTCTTGGTCTAATCTCGAACCCCCGCCTGAAGACGGAATTTTTCTGTCTTAGAGTGCTTGCCCGTGGGTATACATTCTTGATCGAGTACCCCACTCTGCCAGGGTTTTGTGTGTATAATGTCGCCCTTGAAGGGTCTATTCTGCTGTAGTCCAGTTTTTGCTCCTTTACTTGGCCAGTTTCACCACGAACCCACCTTTTAAGTCTTAATGCTACATCACCACACCTAAACATAAAACAACAATAAACAAGTAAAAAGAATCACAAAAAAAAAAGAATTAACACAGTTTAAGCTCGAATTAGAGACCGATTCATAGGTATAAAACCCACTCATCAGAAATCTTTTGAACATAGAAGTTGCGAATAAGTAAGTAATTCATGTAGAATACATTTACCAAAATTGTCACGCAAACATTAGAGATTGTGAACTAAGCGTAGACTTGATCCCAATAAGATTGGGAGAGTTTGACATAATATTGGGAATGGATTGGTTGTATAACCATGTTGCGATAATTGATTGTCAGAATAAAAGTGTAAACCTTCAGACTTTAAATAATTCTAAGCTAGTGTTTTATGGTAGCTCGTCACTTAAGATATCGTGTTGTCTTACGATGATGCAGGCCAAGAAATTGTTAAGGAAATGATGTGTAGGTTATTTAGCTTACATTGTTGATACTCGGAAAAAGGGAGTAGAAATTAAGGATATATCCATAGTGAGAGAATTCCAAGATGTATTTCCTTATGATATGCCTGGTCTTCCGCCAGACAGAGAAATCGAATTAGTAATAGACTTAGCACCGAGAACGACACCGATCTCGAAAACTCCATATCGTATGGAGCCAGTAGAAATGAAGGAATTGATGATACAATTGCAAGAGTTACTAGATAAGGGTTATATTCGGCCAAGTGTGTCTCCTTGGGGAGCACCAGTTTTGTTTGTAAAGAAGAAGGATGGATTGATGAGGCTTTGTATCGATTACCGAGAATTAAATAGAGTAACGATTAAGAATAGATATTTGTTACCAAGGATAGACGACCTTTTTGATCAATTGAAAGGGAGCGAAGTGTTTCTCGAAGATAGATCTACGGATGGGTTATCACCAGTTGAAGGTACGGGAGGAGGACATATCAAAAATGGCGTTCTGAACTCGTTGCGAACATTTTGAATTTCTAGTGATGTCATTCGGGTTGACAAATGCCCCGGCAACATTTATAGACTTGATGAACCGAGTCTTCAAGCCATTCTTAGATAAATTCATAGTAGTTTTCATCGACGATATCTTGATCTACTCAAAGATGGAAGAAGAACACGCCGAACATCTGAAGATGGTTTTGGAGGCACTAAGAAAGGAGAAGTTGTATGCAAAGTTTTCCAGGTGTGAATTTTGGATGAAGAAGGTTCAATTCTTAGGACACGTGGTGGATAAGGATGGAATTTTAGTAGACCCTACAAAAGTATAGGCGGTAAGAAATTGGGAACAACCAAAGACGCCAACCGAAGTAAGAAGTTTCTTAGGGTTAACTGGGAACTATCAAAGATTTATCCATATTTTTTCTAAGATAGCAACCTCGTTGACCAATCTAATGATGAAGACGGTGAAGTTCGTGTGGACGGGCAAGTGCGAAGAAATTTTCCAAGAGCTGAAGAAGAGACTAAGAGAAGCACCTGTATTATCATTACCAGATGATACGGGAGGATTTGTGGTGTATAGTGATGTGTCGCACAGAGGACTTGGCTGTGTGGTAATGCAGCATGGCAAGGTCATTGTGTACGCATCGCGACAATTGAAGGATTACGAAAAATGATACCCTACTCACGACTTAGAGTTAGCGGCAGTAGTTTTTACGTTAGAAATTTGGAGACATTATTTGTACGGAGAGAAATATGAGATATACACGGACCACTAGATTCTGAAATATATCTTCACGCAGAAGGAGTTGAACATGCGACAGAGAAGGTGGTTAGAATTAATCAAGGATTATGACTGCGATATTCTTTATCACCTAGGAAAATCAAACGTAGTAGCCGAAGCGCTAAGCAAGAAAGGAAGGGAGAAGTTGTTTCAACTAACAACTCAGGAGGAGTTAATAAAGGAAATGGAGAAATTGGAAATATAAGTAAAGGAACCGGGGAGGTCTGACGAAAAATTATTTGCAATGGAAGCTCGTACAACCTTGTTGGAAAAAGTAAAGGAATCACAAGAGAAGGATGAAGAATGCGAGAAAATCGGGAAGAGGATCACGAGAAAATGAGGAAGAGAGATTCAAAATGGATAAAAGCGATATTTTGAGATTTGAAAGCGAGAGTGTGCGTGCAGTGATGAAGCGAGTTGAGGGAAGAAATATTGCACGAGGCACATAATACGACGTATTCCGTTTATGCAGGAAGTACAAAAATGTACCGAGATTTGAGGTAACATTTTTGGTGGCCCAATCTAAAATGAGAAATCGCAGAGTGCTTTAGTAGATGTCTTACTTGTCAACGGGTCAAAGCAAAGCACCAGAGGCCGATTAGTCTACTTCAATTGTTCGAAATACTAGAGTGGAAATGGGAGCACATTACCATGGACTTCATGGTGGGACTCCCAGTCATGCAGAAAAGTTTTGATGCCATTTGGGTTATCGTAGATCAAATAACGAAGGCGGCTCATTTTCTACCGATCAAGATCCGATATAATTTGAATCAGTTAGCGAGCATGTACGTAAAGGAAATTATTTGCCGACATGGAGTGCCGGTGTCAATTATCTCTGATCGAGATCTGCGCTTCACGTCAAAATTCGGGAAAAGCTTGCAAGAGAGGATGGGAACACAATTGAGGTTGAGTAGCGTGATGGACTTCAAGGGAAGTTGGGACGATCACCTACCCCTAGTGGAATTTGCATATAACAATAGTTACTAGGCGGGTATCGGCATGCCACCGTACGAAGCTCTTTACGGGATAAAATGTTGAATGCCATTATGTTGGGACGAAGTTGGAGAACGACGAATGTTGGGACCAAATTTAGTGCAACAAATCGCAGACATGGTGATAGTGATAAGAGCCAGATTGGTAGCTGCACAAGATCGCCAGAAGAAATACACAAATTTGCATCGTCAAGACCGCGACTTTGAAGTCGGAAGCTACGTATTCTTGAAAGTATCTCCTTGGAAAGGGAAAATACGATTCGGCAAGAAGGAAAAATTGAGTTCGAGGTTTATAAGACCATTCGAGATACTGAAGCGAGTGGGTGAAGTGCCATACAAAGTTGCATTACCACCCAAGTTGGAGCACATCCACAACGTGTTTCACATCTTCGTGTTGCGTTCGTACAAGCCTGACTACAAACACGTGATTTCCTATAAGCCCATTCAAGTATATTAGATAGGAAAGAGCAGACGTTAAGAAATAAAATTATATCTTCTGTAAAAGTACTTTGGTGAAATCACGACGCCGAAGAGGCCACGTGGGAATTAGAAAATAAGATGAGGAGGGACTATCCCCATTTATTTGTGTAACCTTGTACCAATTCCGATGACGGAATTTTTATAAGGGGGAGAGGATGTAATACCCAAGAATTTCTAAATATTATTAATAAATAATTAATAGGAGTCGAGTATTTACTTGTGTATAAATGAATATTGTGTAGCATGGTTTGTAGAAATACTATTCAATTAAGTTAATCGTTGAACGCTACAACAATAAAGTAATGTAGTGAGATTGGTGAAGAGCTTGATATAAAGCTTATGAGAATTTGCCTAGTGTGGCAAAATGAAACTTACTAAGTGAATTAAGAAAGAAACAGTTTAATAAGAGGAAGATTAATTATGTGTGATTGTATAATTTCATGTATAGATTGAATAGACTCTTAATTAGTAGTATTATCAATATGGAATTTAGTTCATGTTATATGAAACTAGTATGGTGATAGAAGTCAGAACTGACATGAAGCTAAACCAGTTTGACATTGCCAGGGACCAAACAGTAGCTACGCCCTCCTCAAGTACAAGTTAAGTAGCAATGCTTGGCTTAATGGCGTAACATGAAAAGTTAGTTATTGCAGTGACTATTAAATGGAACATTATTGTCATGTGTGACATCATTAAAATCATATGATAAGAGTACATTTAAATTGTATGAGGTACCCAGTAGTCCAATAAAATCATATATACCATTTTAATACAAAATTAATTAATTAACTGTGTATTCCAGAAATTCGGGAAGGGATTAAATGTTTAAAATGGACATTTAATATTGGATAGTGATATAATATTGATATATGTGCAATAATAATATCTATGGGAAATACCCGGACAATAATACCTAGTTGTGTTATTTTATCTGCATTAAATATTAAATTATGTGAACCCAATGTACATGGATTATATGATATGGGTATATATTAAATCCCTAATTTTTCATAGTGTAGTAGAATTAACACATTAAAATTATATTTTGGAAATCAAAGAAACCAAACTAAGCATTATTTTACTAAGTTGTTGAGCACTTAAATCATTGTCCCAAAATAAGTTGCCCAAACAGTATTCCATTTTCCTTTACGTAATTTGTAGAGCAATGAACAGTGGCTATAGCTAGGTGATGATTGGTTGTGGATGGCTGGAAAGTGGTGGTTGAGCAACCCTTTGATATCCATTGTTTCCTTATTATACCCCATGGATTCAACCTTTGGTGTAAAGAATTTAACTAGACCACAACTCCTCTATAAAATAGCAGATATGTTATTCAATTTCACGTTGCTGAGAGTGTCTGTTAGAATTTCAAGAATTAGAGTCTGAGTTGCTGGTTGTTTAAGGTGGAGTTTAGCAATTGCAGAAGGTAGAAACTAGGCTATCTAAGCTTCTACAAAGGTAAATTCTTGTTTTCAATTCTTAATTTTAAGATTTGCAAATCATAGAAAGTTTACTAAATTCTTGCAAATTAGATTTGGAATTGTGCTACCAAAGTGTTTGTGAAGTGTGTATACATGTATGGAACCATTAATAAAGATCTTGATCATGTTTAAACTAAAGAAATCAAAGTTGGGTTGATACTCTGCAGAACAGAGCACCTTTCTGGTTCTGTTCCAAGAAGGGCGCAATTGCTTTGATTTATCTTAGGGTCTGTGCAAAGGCAATGCCTTAGGTCCCCTAGAACTAGATTACGGTTTACATTGTCTTGTGTTGTTTCTAACCTGGTATTATGACCTATACATGTATGAAAGGAAGCATAACATGTGATATAAAGCTTTTTTATGAGATATGAATTGTCCAAAATAATTTAGTAGGAGTTCTTTAACAAAAACTTAATGTTTTGAAAATGAACTTTGATGGAACTTGTATTATGCAAATTCTGAGCATGATAGTATACATATATGACTAATTTCTGAACATAAATGAGCATGAGTGGTGATTTATAGTTCCTTTGTTCATGACCAACTTGTTTAGGCTTTGAGTTAAATGACTTTTTTAAAGAAGACTTGACATATTGAGACTAATATCCATGAATACCACATGGAGTATGTTCTGACCTTGTGAGTATGCAAACATGACCTAACTACACATAAAAAGAGATTTAAAGATGTTTTATATGTGTTAGATTGCATTCTTCAAGTTTAAAATGATTTCAAAAGCAAACTCGGATATTTTTCAAACTAAGTTGCATTTGTGTGAGTAGTTAAGTTCTGAAGATTTAAGATGGCATGTTTATGTTCATTGTGTCTCTAAACATGATTCTTATGTGTTAGACATAATGAAAGTTAACCAAGCATGAGTTTTAAGCATGTTTTAAAGTGATAAACGATGTTAGCTATGAATAAATAATGTGAACAATTGCGAGCATGTATATTACATTTTATATGACCTTCTCACATGTACATATGGTTAACCTAGTAAGCCTTGTGATTCCATGACCTTATTTGGCCTTAATTTCGTGGAAATCCTAAACTAGCACCCTAACATGTAAATTTGATCTTAAAGTTGCCATACAAGTATGTAAAGTCCTCTAGCATGTGTGCATGATAACTGTTAATGTCTTAGTATGCTAAAAATTGGACTAAAACCAGGAGAGCAGAAGCTCATCTCTAGTCAGGCCTGGGGACAGCTCAGTTGAGCCGTCCCTAAGCCTAACCAGGGCGCAGCTGCGCCACCCTGCAATGCCTGCAATGCAGTCTATTTAATTTGTTTGTTATCTGAGATGTGGTACACGTTTGTATTTTTGTATTAATCTGTATTACATGTCTAAATACAGTATTCAAAGTATCAATAAGCATGCTAACGATAGAATCATATGTTTGAGATGTGTTTACAAACTTTTAAAAGTTAAGTCAAAAGATGATTAAGAACTATGTTATTTAATTTCATAGTTTTACAAACTGATTTAGTGTTATGTATATGTAATGTAAGACCCCAACTTTTTATGAATAAAGATTTAATTTTCTCTAAATATTATTTTGAATAATAAGGTGTGATTTGATATAATGCTATTGTTATGGGTGATATGTGCAAATTTTGCAAAGTAAGCAAGTTGTCATAAAATATTCGCATGGTTGGGGAATATTCTTTTTATCGGGGATTATCTGTACGACGACACAATCATTGGTGGACCCCACAACGGAATAAATTTTAGATATATAAAGTAACAGAAATAACCTTTTTTATAAAAATAACGGCAAAACTTTTACCGTTAAACTATTGAAATATCCGGTGATAAAAGTATAGTAATACGCGTTGTTGCACAGTAGCACACAGTATTGCACATTATCTCTGATTATTGATGCTTACGTAAGAAGTCACTCAATTTTATTCAATTATTATAACAGTAGTTGCTGCATAGTATCTCATATTAATTATTCAATAATTGTCACAGTATCATCTCCACAATATTTTATCTTATTAAATCAATAATTAAGACGACACAGTTATTCATATTATTATTTGCATTATTGACAATGTCTAGAAAGTTTTGTCGATGAAAGGGGTTAGGATATTTAATTGCGCGCCAATAAGGAGAAATCCTTAACGGAAAGCCCCCTCTTTAATAGGAATGATCTGGTTGTCAGTATTGTGAGTTATAATATTAATAATGAATAATTGTTAAAATATTAAAAATGTGTTCATTGAAGATAAATGAATTACAAAAGTTAAAGGGGAATAATGCAAACTTGGAAAACTTTAGGGGTACCAAAGTGTAATAAGTTAACCAATCCATGTGACCTTGAAGCAACCAATCACAGAAGAGATGATGCAAGCATGATGTAAGGATGATGTTACCTGGACTAAGGTGCAATTAATGAGGTACTAAATTGTATTAAGTCAAGCCCCTAACGTGCAATTATCGAAACTATGTTTTTCTATAAATAGAAGCTTATTTCTTCTTTCATTCTCACCAATTAACTAATACTCACAAGAGAAACTATAGAGAGATAAAATATAGAGAGAAAGAAGAAGAGTATTTTGCTACTTCACTATTGCAGTATCCAATCTCCTACTAAGGTAAGGGATATTATTTTTCGTATTCATTCTTTAATCTGTGAGAATAATCTGTCTATGATGACGGGTGAAAATCCATTTGCAGTTTCGTATATTATTTCTTTTTATATTCTTAAATCTAAACTCACTATGGTGAGTATTGCTTCTATAATCCCTGAAATTAGTAGAATATCCTTGAGTTTTGCGCTTCATCTAGTATCGCTTCGTTGGAATATTGGTCTGAACTTTCTTATTAAATTATAATATTTTCACTCGGGGTACTATTCATTTGGTACTATTCATTCGGGTACTATTCACGGGGTACTATTCACGACAAAAGTGATTTCTTTTCTATCCAAATTATATTTGATATATGAATCTTATTCTTAAATTTGAATCCACATTTTGATCATCATGTTGACTATTTGGACATTCTTGAACTCTGGATAAATTGAATTATAAATCTCTAATACTTAAACTTGATCTCACTTGATTAACTCCTTATAGCATTGTCATCATCCTCATGCTTATGTTGTGGTAAAAGTCATCTTTGGCCCACAGTGCATAGATGGGTTGTTGATTGGTATGATTATGACCAAGAATTTGGTATTGGTATCATCATGACCTGTAATGTTACAGACAAATAATGTGGTGAAAATCCTCTTTGGCCCGTAGTGCATAGATGGACAATTGTTTGGCATGATCGTGACCACTGGTGATACAAACGAATATCGTTGGCTCGTAGTGCATGGATAATTTGTTGGTGATACATACGAATATCCTTAGTCCGTAGTGCATGGATAATTTGTTAATGTGAAATGTTTATTGATTGGTATTATAGGGATAAAATATTAATTATGGATTTTTAAATCATAGAAGATAGTAGACATCATTCTCTACTTAACTCTTCTAGTGGATTGGTGTTTCTGATACAGTTATTGATCTAAAACTTGTTGTCTATTGTATTCTATTAGATTTTTTCATGTTGAGGACTAATGATAACTTGTTTTACATTATCTTGGTCATAATATTCTTTACTGGGCTAGTTGAGCTCACCCTTTTCCTTTTGGTTCCATTGTTCTTCTCAGGAGGCGAGAATATAGCTGGGACTAGTCGGGGAGTGAAGTAATGGTTCAAGATGGTTTTTTTATAGCAGTCCTCACTATTTTGTAAAATGATGTAACAATAATTGTAATGAGGACTTTATTTGAGCTTGGATATTGTCTACGAGAAAATATTTGTTTTGAAACTCAGCTATTATGTTGTCGTATTTTGCATGACAGTTGTATAAATGAAGTTTGTATTTAAATTTTGTACCATGTATTTGGCGACTCAGAATGGGTTGTATGGACCTATTCTGGGGGTGTCACAGTAGGTATCAAAGCTTAGGGATATTATCTCTGGCGGAGATCTAAGGTTAAAACTAGGAGGGGGGAGACAAGTAAATCATTCGCTAGTATGTCCTACCTAAGCTTATTTGTTATTTAATTGGCCGGTCAGAATATAGGGATAATATATTGGCATGTCAATTTCTTTAATTAACCCTTGTTTTGTGGCAGTATTTAAGAATGACATTTGAAACTCTAGAGATGAACTCATATAGAGTTTTAAGTGATGAATTTAGGAGATTTATTTAAAGAATAAATATTGGAGTATAATATCTTGTTATAACAAAGATTTTTATTGGGGAGTATTAATTAAGTTATTAAACTTGATTGTAGGATGTTTGGTGAAGAAGAAATTAGAGATATTCATGTGATAAGTGAAGAATTAATAGTTGCACCCGAGCTAGTCGCAGAGGTAGCAGCTGAGAGTGAGGAAGAAGAGGAATCTGGGGAGGATTTATTAGGAGAATTTTATGATCGAAATATAGAACTGCAAAATCATATTCATGAGTTAGAAGAGCAGGGTGAAGAACGGCAGGCGGTCGTGGAACAAAGGGATGAAATAATTCAAGATTTTACTACCCGATATGCGATGCTTGAATAGAAGCTCTCTTTGGCAGAGTATATGATAATAGAGCTGAAATCTGAGAATGCAAATGTCAAGTATCAGCTAAAAGAAGAAATAACTGAATGAGTGAGAAGGGAGGATGCATGGGTAAAAGCCGCACGACGCGTTGATATTGTATAAAAAGACGTCCGATCCAAGAAGGCTAAAATAGATGATATGTATTTCTCTTTTTGGACAGCAATTGGGAGAACCCAACATCGAGTTTTGAATTACCCTGTACAGAGCGGTAAACCCCAATTCGATATGGATCGAAGATTAATGATTCAGATCATGGATCAGAAGTACGATGAAGCAGTTGAGGGTGGAATATGTCCTATAAAAATTCAAGTCCAGCGGTAATGATGACACCAAAGGCTGTCCCGAACAAGTCAAAGTCGATGGTTCAAGAAAGAACATTTTTTGTGACTTCCCAAAAAGCGAGAAACCCGAGCAAAGTTATCACGGGTAAGCTAATCATAAACTCTTGCGAAATCTATACCTTATTAGATACCGGTTCTACCCATTCTTTTATTTCACCTGTTTGTGCTCAAACGTTTAAACTCGACTTTGGAGAAATTAGACTTTGACTTATCGGTTGAAACTCCATTGGGAGAAACCTTCATTACATCCACCATTTATAAATCTTATTTGATTCAAATCGATACCCTCACATTACCTGTTGATCTCATCTCTTGGAAAATACTTGCATTTGATTTGATTTTAGGAATTGATTGGTTAACTACTCTTCATGCTAAGTTTAATTGTTTTCGTAAGGTCGTTAGTTTTCATATTCCTAACAAACCTGTTATGCGAATTCAAGCAACCAACCCACTAAAGTCAATCACTATAATATCAAGTCATAAAGCCATTCGTTTATTGAAAAATGGATGTCAAGCTTTCTTAGCCCAAGTCCCGGATTTAAACAAAAATACGTCAGATTTGAATGATATTTCTGTTGTTAATAAATTTCCTGACGTATTTCCCGAAGAACTTTTTGGCCTACCCCCAGAGCGTGAAATCGAATTCTGTATTGAATTTGAACTCGCTACAAAACCCATTTCCAAAACCTCATATCGAATGACTTCTATTAAACTTCAGGAGTTAAAAACCCAACTACAAGGGTTGGTACCTAAGCCTCTATCTGGTGACTTCCTTTGTGGAATGCACCGAAGCCAGACTCTTTGTAAGGGACGCCATATTTGTGCGGTGGTAAACTGATAGGTGCCATTATGAGGTGTTATCCAATGTTGGGATATGAGTCACACTTGAGAGCAACCTAAGTTAGTAACCGAAATACATAGCTTTCTAGGCTTAACTGGTTTTTATCGGAGATTCGTGGAAGGATTTTCTCAAATTGCCACTCCATTAACTTAGCTGACTCGTAAAGATACAAAATTCGGATGGAGCGAGGAATGTGAGAAGAGCTTCCAAGAACTCAAGAGGAAACTCATTTCAGCACCTGTTCTGACGATACCATCCTGGAAAAGCAAACGTGGTAGCTGATGCATTGAGTAGAAGATCATATGCAGGTACGAATGCAATATTGTCAACATAAAGACCCATTTTGTATAACTTACAAAGGATGGAGATAGAGTTAAAGACTTTAGGGACCCACGTGAACATAGCGAATATACGAGTAGAACTGACTTTAATCGTTAAAGTTATAGTTGCTCAAGCTACAGACCTAGAGCTTATGCGTATGAAGAAGAAAGTACAAGGTGTTATTCTAGAAGCCAGAATCGACGAATAGAGGAAATCTCAACCCTCGATTCATTGGTCCATTTAAAATCCTTGATTGAGTAGGAACTGTGGCCTATAGACTCGCCTTACCGCTAAGTATGTCTCGTGTTCATAACAGTTTTCACATATCTATGTTACGTAAATATGTGGAAGACCCAAACCACATTATTGAATTAGAACCAGATGAAATATGGAAAGATTTAACGTATGAAGAGGTACCTGTTAAAATCTTGGATAAGAAGGATATAATCTACGCTCAAAGGTTATACCTTAAAGTTTTATGGAGAAACCACGATATTGAGGAAATGACCTGAGAGTTATAATCTGAAATGAAAATAAGATATCCTCACCTCTTCGACATACCAGGTGTTAGAGTTTATGCCCTAGAGGCCAATTATTTGATAAAATTGCTTAACGTTTTGATATTATATTTGATTGAATAAATATATGATTTTATTATGGTTTTATTTACTGCGTAATATAATTGTTAACATAATAAAATTTCTTAGAATAGTGATACAAATTATATAGTTTCAAGTATGTGACTTGAACATGAGATTATATATTACCATTAGTATCAGTGTTCTTAAATGTCCCTAGTCGAGTATCATTGTTGATGGGACAACAATGATGCATTGAGACTAGTATGCAGATTGACTGATGACCAAATCTCATTGGTCATAAATATATGAGATATTAAGTCAATGCATAGGTACATGTTAGAGAACGATGTACTGGACAGACCCACCATGAGAATTCTATATGGAGCATTATGCGAAGTGTCATTAGCAATTCTCATAGTGACAATGATGTAATGGTCCTCCAGACACGAAATTGCTATATTACTACACGAGAATTTATGTACTTTGATATCATCAAATGTCACCTTTAATAGGGTGGACTATAAAGGTGATTATTGGGTTCATCATTAATCGTGTGAGAAATATGAGTGATCTAGATGGAATTTAACCATCCTATATATTATGGGTGATATCCATAGGCCTCTTGATTGAGTAGGACTATGAAATGCATGGCCATGCTCAAATAGTGATTTGTTTCATATAGTCTACTTATTGATCAAGAAAACTTCAGATTAAATTATGAAGAGTATGACACATTTCATGACTCGAGTTTAATCTAGGATATTAAGGTTAAAAGGATTAAATTGCATTGAAACATTGGTCACAAAAGGTTGCATCGAATCATCGATCTTATTATTACTTGGGTAGCAAGTGATGCATTACTAGATGCAGCTCCTTTATTTATAATTTTATAATATGATTTTAAAATTATTGCCAACGTAATAATAACCTATAAGTCACACACATAGAACGTTATTTAAAGGGAATTAATTTAAATTTTAAGGATTTAAATATATTAATATGATTAATAGTATTTAAATCACAATTTAAATTAAAAGGATAATTTGTATATATGTATATTAATTAAGTAAGACATAATTAAGAGATATATATATATATATAAATTCGGATTTTATAAAATTAGGTTTTGATTTGATTAATTCTTTTAACTACTATATATATGATATATAGCGACTACTTAGGTAAGATATCATAATTGAAAAACCTAGCAGCGCTTCTTAGAGAGAGACTAGAGAAAACAATTTCAAAAATCCATTCCTTTTGGTGGCTAGTACTGCAAGTCCTTCTTATTGCAAAATCGTTCGACGGTTCGATGCGGCGTTCAGTGTGGATCTGTGTAGAGGCTTAAATCGGTTTTGTATTGCGTTGGAGATTCGAGGCGCTATGATCGGTTTGATTCTCGTTTTTTGTTTATATCCGGTATAATCTCTAAACCTCTGAATTAATTGATTTTCGCATGGATCTGTTTTAGGGTTTGGAAATTGCTTTAAAATTTTAATTTTTGCCGTGCGTTCGTCGCGTCAAGCCCAACGGTGGTATCGAGCTACTTACGAAAAGATTAATTGATTACGTGTTTTAATTGTATTCGATATATATGATATATGATGATGCATGTTTTACCGATATAAAATTGAATATATGATATTAGTTGTATGTGTATTACGGTAATATATATGATGATATCTTATTAATCGTATCTTTAATCGGTGGAATAACAATATAACTATTCTAATCGGATTAGAAGCATGAAGAATCGTTTTAATATGATTAATCGAAACTAGAAATATATGATAAATTGCAGGTGTCTTGTTATTCGTTTTAATATGATTAAATCAAAGCTGGACATATATGATTTGTTATTATGGGTGTTTTGGTGGATTAAAATGTATGATTCTCAAACTGTTTTAGATTCAGTATGGAAAAATTCTGCAATCTGAGAATGTAGCGCTAGGGGAAGACCCCCCTTGGACCCCCCGTCAGAAGCAAGACGATGGTCGTGTCCCTATATTTTATATATAGTTTTCTTTAATTATATATAAATTTTTATGTGCTTATTGTGATATGCATGGTGCTGATTATGGCCTTTTGACCCATAGGTTAGTGGTTTTGGTTTTGAAATACGGCTTGCATGTCGTGCCTTTCTATAAATTCTAATGTAATATTCTCTTCTCATCTAAATCCCCTCGAATGTAACTCGAGGTTTCTTTATGTTATGTAATAATCTGTAATTGATGAAGATGTCAAGATGGAGAACACAATGGAAAAATGATGATGGAGAGGAGGCGCGTCTTTAGAGGAAGATCCAAGGAAGTTATTTATTTTAAGATCTTTTACCACCTTAGATTGACCTTCAATCTTTCATTAGCTTTGAAAAGATTGATGATGGATTGGGCCATAAGCATGACACATTTAATTTTGCACTTTATTTATGCTTGTATGTGATATGATATGATTAATAATGTGCATGCTTAACAAGATTAAAATTGGTGAGATCTAAATTAATAAAATCCTCATTAAATTATTAAGTCTAAATCGGATGCCTTCCAATGAATAACACTCATCAAGACCTTGATCAATAGATGTAGGTTTTCCAAAGCAAAGTACCCTATTTATCTAGGTAAGATGCGATAAGATAATTGTGATATCCAAACTATTAAAATCATTGGGCCCGACTTAACTAAGTTATCTCAATAGGATTGTGGACTTAGAGGCTTAGAGTTTGGTTGGTACCATTAGATGGACTAGAAACAAATGTTGTTTACCAAACTATCCAGGAGTTATATATGATATAATTGACAAAGGATTGTCTACCTAAATAATTATGTTTTGAGAGAATAGCCAAAGCTAACTTAAGGCATAATGAAATATGGATCTTGGCTCACTAGAAAGATTTAATAGAAAATCCTTTCCGAATTAATGGTGAGGGCTATTAATTTGAATAAAATAGTGGGAGGTATATATTTTGAATGTACTATTATCAATTATATAATATCAACTCACGTAATTTGACTTATTATTGTTGCACTTATAAATTGTAGATATCAACCGGCAAACAACAACAAACACAAATAGTCTTTCATTACTGAGCAGTCCTTGAAAAGGACAAGCTAAGTGGAATTAATTTCCTTGACCGGCATAGGAACTTGAGGATTGTCCACAAACAAGAGCGTAAGCTATATGTCCTTGATGGGCCCATTCTGCAAAGCACCGGTATCGCCATCGCACCACGTGCGGAGCATAATGCTTACAAGAAGCATCAAGATGATGCTCTGGATGTGAGTTGTGTCATGCTAGCAACCATGAACGCTGAGCTTCAGAAGCAACATGAGTTGATGGATGCTTATGAGATGATCGAGCATCTCAAGAAATTGTTCGAAGGGCATGCTCGACAGGAGAGGTATGATACAAGCAAGGCGTTGTATCACTGCAAAATGGGTGAACGTGATCCAGTTGGTCCACATGTGCTGAAAATGATTGGGTATATTGAGTACCTTGATAGGTTGGGTTTTGAATATTAAGGTGTGATTTGATATAATGTTATAGTTATGGTTGATATGTGAAAATTTTGCAAAGTAAGCAAGTTGTCATAAAATATTCGTTTGGTTGGGGAATATTCTTTTTATCGGGGATTATCCGTACAACGACATAATCATTGGTGGACCCCACAACAGAATAACTGTCAGATATAGAAAGTGACAAAAATAACCTTTTTATAAAAATAACGGCAAAACTTTTAATGTTAAACTGTTAAAATATCCGGTGATAAAAGTACAGTAATACGCGTTGTTGCACAGTAGCACACGGTATTGCGCATTATCTCTAATTATTGATGCTTACGTAAGAAGTCACTCAATTTTATTCAATTATTGCAATAGTAGTTGCTGTATAGTATCTCATATTATTGATTCAATTACTGTCACAGTATCATCTGCACAATATTTTATATAATTAAATTAATAATTGAGATAACATAGTTATTCATATTATTATTTGCATTATTGACAATGTCTAGAAAGTTTTGTCAGGGAAAGGGGTTAAGTTATTTAATTGTGCGCCAATAAAGAGAAATCCTCATCGGAAAGCCCCCTCTTTCCTGGGAATGATCTGGTTGTCAATATTATGAGTTATAATATTAATAATGAATAATTGTTGAAATATTAACATGTGTTCATTGAAGATAAGTGAATTACAAAAGTTAAAGGGGAATAATGCAAACCTGGAAAACTTTAGGGGTACCAAAGTGTAATAAGTTAACCAATCCATGTGAACTTGAAGCAACCAATCAAAGAAGAGATGATGCAAGCATCATGTAAGAATGACATCATCCTTAAAGAAACACAAAGATGATGTGTAAGGATGATGTCATCATCATAATGTCATGATGATGTCACTTGGACTAAGGTGCAATTAATGAGGTACTAAACTGTAATAAGTTGAGCCCCTAACGTGCAATTATAAAAATTATGTTTTCCTATAAATAGAAGCTTATTTCTTTTTTCATTCTCACCAATTCACAGAGACTCGCAAGAGAAACTATAGAGAGAAAGAAGAAGAGTATTTTGCTACTTCACTATTGCAGTATCCAATCTCCTACTAAGGTAAGGGGTATTATTTTTTCGTATTCGTAAGGGATATTATTTTCGTATTCATTCTTTAATCTGTGGGAATAACATGTCTATGATGACGGGTGAAAATCCATTTGTAGTTTCGTATATTATTTCTTTTCATATTTTTAAATCTAAACTTATTATGGTAAGTATTGCTTCTAAAATTACAGAAATTAGTAGAATATCCTTGAGTTTTGTGCTTCATCTAGTATCATTTCATTGGAATATTGGTCTGAACTTTCTTATTAAATTTCAATATTTTCACTCGGGGTACTATTCACTCGGGTTCTATTCACGGGTTACTATTCATTTGGAGTACTATTCACGGGGTACTATTCACTCAGGTATTATTCATTCGGGATTACTATACACGGGGTACTATGCACTCAGGTATTATTCACTCGGGGGTACTATTCACACTTGTACTATTCACTCGGGTTACTATTTATTCGGGTTACTATTTTTGACAAAAGTGATTTCTTTTATGTCCAAATTATCTTTGATATATGAATCTTATTGTTAAATTTGAATTCACATTTTGTCATCATGTTGACCATTTGGAGATTCTTTAATTCTGGATAAATTGAATTATAAATCTCTAATATTTATACTTGATCTCACTTGATTAATTCCATATATCATTGTCATCATCATCATGCTTATGTTGTGATAAAAGTCATCTTTGGCCCGTAAAGCATAGATGGACTGTTGATTGGTATGATTATGACCAGGAATTTGGTATTAATATAATCATGACCTGTAATGTTACAGATAAATGATGTGGTGAAAGTCATCTTTGGCCCATAGTGCATAGATGGACAGTTGTTTGGCATGATCATGACCACTGGTGATATAAACGAATATCCTTGGCCCGTAGTGCATGGATAATTCATTTATGTGAAATGTTTATTGATTGGTATTATAGGGATAAAATATTGATGATGGATTTTTACATCATAGAAGATAGTAGACATCATTCTCTACTTGACTCTTCTAATGGATTACTATTTCCGCTACAGTTGTTGATCTAAAACTTGTTGTCTATTACATTCTATCAGATTTTTTCGTGTTGAGGACTAATGATAATTTGTTTTACATTATCTTAGTCATAATATTCTTTACTGCGCTAGTTGAGCTCACCCTTTTTCTTTTGGTTCCATTGTTCTTCTCAGGAGTCGAGAATATAGTTGGGACTAGTCGGGGAGTGGAGTAATGGTTCAAGATGGTTTTTTTATAGCAGTCCTCACTATTTTGTAAAATAGTGTAACAATAATTGTAATGAGGACTTTATTTGAGTTTGGATATTGTCTACGAGATAATATTTGTTTTGAAATTCAGCTATTGTGTTGTCGTATTTTGCATGATAGTTGTATAAAGGAAGTTTATATTTAAATTTTGTACCATATATTTGGCGACTCGGAATGGGTTGTATGGACCTATTCTGTGGGCGTCACATATAAGGTATGTGATGACATACATATGGAATTATAAAACTAAGTTGACTCTTATGTATGCGTGTAAAACTTAAATGTCAAGTATGGGTTCGTAGCTAATGAATATCCTATACATATAATTATGTTATAATAGGATTCGAAAAGTGTTGATAAGCTATACTTTGGTAAACTCTTCTTGAGGCAAGTATCTAAACCTTATTTCTTTGATGCAAGTTTCCTATCTTACACAACTTTGAATTTGTGCAAGTACTCGAACCCTACTATTTATTGAGCATTACTTGAGCTTGTACTATTATTGGTTGTACAAGTAAACAATTGAAAGTATGATTCTTATCTTATGACATAATGTTTCATAGTTAGGATAGAGTTGTTTATATTCTTTGAACTTTGATTACGAGTATTGAACTTATAATTGTTCTTATATACATTTAAAGAGCGGTCTATGCCATTTAATTCGGCTAGACCTAAATCATAATTTGAAAGCGATCCAAACCAATTGAGTAGTTCGGAGTCTTTTATTGACTAAGATGAACAACCTTATTTGAAGGGGAAACTATATAATTATCGGGAGACCGACGTGCGTTCTTGTGTGCGATACGATATGCATAACATAGAGTACTTTAGGCTGATCACCTGTTGTACTTTTTTTTGTTGGATTATCAGTATATTACTGTTAATTCTAGTAGAAGTTCATAGTCCTTAGGGACTGCTCAGTATTCACTACTTTGAAATCTTGAATTAATTAAGCGTTGAATCTTATTGATATCTTTCTGTCCTTAGCGACTATTGTTGAGAACCATTGATACTTCTTGTTATCTTTGAACTATCATTATTGTTGTACCCTTGAGAAATTTAAACTATATTTAGCACCTTTATTGATATATTATTTGTTGGGCAAACTTGTTGCTCATTCTTGCTTTCCCTAAAAATATTTCAGTTAAGGCAGAGCAAGGCGGACCCTTAGGTACTGATAAGGGCAAGGGCAAAGCTACGGAGTAGTTCATATTTGTCTAGAAATATTATGATTATGTTCAAGACATATTGTGTTATGTAGTAGTTATGTCTAATCTATGTTTAAGTTATGTAAGAGATGTTTTAAGTTACGAAACCTTGGGACGTGAATGATTATATTAAATAAATGTAATATATTCTGTTATTTCTGTTGCATGAAATGTTATTTAGTCATTAGATTTGTAGTACGTGATGAACCAAATTCGAGACATGAGTGGTCTGAATTTGGGGGCGTCACAGGGGGAGTTTGTTTGTATTATTGCATTAGAATTTTTTTTATTATTTTTTTAGGAAAATATACTTTAAAAACACCAAAAAAATCGGAAAAAATAAGTATTTTGTTTGACTTTTTATGAGTTGGATTAAATCTAATAAGTGTATGTGGAGTAAAAACTCATGAGTAAGATTAAAAGATTTAGAACTCTTGAACCTTTGATTGAATAAAATCTTAGTTCGAAACACCATCTGAAATTAAATTGAATTCCTATGCAGTTTTGCACTACACATTTACACTAACTCTTAGTTGTGGATATAAACTATGATTCGATTAATTTCAAGAAAAAATAATTTATGATTCGAGTAATTTCAAGAAAAAAAGAAGAAAGAAAAAAAAGTTTAAAAAAGAAATAATTAACTGCTTCAATGTCCATTGAACGAAATAATGAGTATCCAATCCTTAAGAAGTATCGATATTCACACTGAAAAGTGTGACAGTTAAAATCAGCTCGACTAGTCTAATTTTGTGGCCTTTATTACTCGAGTTAGTAAGCCCTTAAGGTGTCTCTACACCTAATGCCCTAAAGTCAACTGGTTTGGGAGTCATTGGTCCAACGCTCGCTACATGAGTAACTTTGAAAAGACTAAGAAAATGAGACATTGTAAAAGTCAAGAAAAAAATCAAAAATGAAAAAAAAAGAAATTAAAAGAAAAATGAGTTTGCTTATTTTCATAGTAAAAATTCCTACTGAGAGTTACATCATATACACATGCATGCATCACTTGGAATTAATTTAATGAAGGATGGTGTCTAAAATGAAGATTTAGTATTTTTGATAAGGTAAAAGTGTTATTTTGAATTTAATCTTGCTTATGTATAATATCCATGGATATTTAGAAGTTTTATTTCAATTTCATAATTTGTTGAACCCAAAAATGTTTTTTGAATTTTGTGGGTATATTCACTACAAACCCTCACAAGACACAACTCGTCCACTTGGGGTAACCTTGGGGTTTAAAGGCTTGTTGCACATGCTAAGTGCAATCGTGTTTCCTACGAAAATGGGGTATTATAGTTTTTGTTTTTATTTTCTTATTTTACTCGAGGACGAGCAAAAGTTAGGTATGGGGGTATTTGATAGACACATAATTCATACATTTTATTATTCCTAATTTTGTCCTTTTAATTATATTAGTTTATTTAATTAATATATTTTTATTTTATTTTGTAGGATTTAATATTTGCTGCAATAAAGTCAAAATCTTGGAGATCAAGTGATATTTAATGCTCTTATTCATATAAGGAATTATCCAAGAAGAATCCTACAACAGAAGGAAAGAGGTGGAACAATCTTGGTGTGCAAGTCAAATCCTACAAGAGAAAAGAAACTCTATCTAGAAGATCTGTTTGAGAAGTTAATTGTCACTAGGAAATTGAAACCTACATGGAAAGGGAACAAAAGAGACTAAGTTCAATGTATCTAAATTAGGGCAAAAATTTATTTTCCCTATAAATAGGTCTTTTGTTTTAGAGATGAGTATTAGGTATTGTATTAGTTTAGGTTAGGAGTGAGAGTAGATTAAATTTTTTTCTTCATTGTATGTTCATTCGATGATCGTTAATGAAAGGGGGTTTTCTTATTTATTTTTAATCTTTTCTTTTCTTTATTTTAGTTAGTTTATTTATTTTCATGTCTAGTTAATTTTTTTATATCTAGGATGAAGATGAAATTTAATAATTATTCATGATAATATTTTTCATCTCTTCTATTATTTATGCTTTTATGTTTAATTGATTTCGTCTTCGTGTTTCGTTATTGAAATACATTCATTTTATAGTTCTTATTTAATTTTAAATTAATTAAGAGGTTTTGATAGATTATTGTTAAGATATGAATTTTTTATAATCCATGATTGCTCAAAGTTTTAATGAGTTATAGTTATAGTTTTAATGAGGTTCATACATTGTTATTCGATTTGTCTTTGTCATTTCTTGATTGACGTTATCTTGACTTGCGAGACGTAATTTTAACACATCATCCAACAACCGGATGGAAAGTGACTACATTAAGATAAATTAGAGAGGAAATAATTGGTGAAAATTAGATATGTAGAGCATGTAAACAGATGCGGAAATGAAAAGGAAAAGAGAAGCAAACAGTATTTCTCAACTCTTAATTTCTTTATTACAAATGTTTCCTTTATCTAGAAAAAGGAAAATATTTCTCCTCTCATGCCAAGTGCCCTCACTTTGTCGGTCAGCGCAATAGCTATAAAAAGGTCAAACCTCGTGGAGATAGAAGAAAAATATGGGTAGTCGTAAGATGTCATCTCATGTGTATGAACTGCTCGGTAGAGTTAGCCAATTCAACATAGCTGTATTACAAATACTCATAGTGGTTGTTCGTCTATCAACTTATGAATTTTTTCTTGTGTTTAAAGTTCCAAGCGCATTTGAGAATCGTGTTCATCTACAAACACCATATTCTAAACGAAATGTAACTTATTTAACTCAAAATCGTAGTGGTTGGAGCTTAAATGCGCCACACCAGTTTTTTATGATGTAACAAATGCACTAAACGCTATAAAGGCTACCATTGCAAATGATATTAACGCTGGTAGTTGAACATAACCATAGAGAAAACTTTGGAAGCTCATGTAACCAGCTTGCTAAGGAGTCCTCCTCAGGCTTAGACTAATATTTTCTTTATTAATTTTCTGGTAAAAATTAAGTTTTGGTATTTTAAAAACAATTCTAGTCTTTAATCTACACTTCTAATTCTGTGATCAGCTCCACTTGTCTTTGTACTTCATTTATCTTACCTTCTAATAAAAACATTGGTGGTAGAGGAAGAAGACCCTGTACAAAATAGATAAACGGTAGTCATGTAAACAGTCTTATGACAATAAGCTAGAACCTGTATAAATTAACAAAGACGTAATGAATTAAGCACTAATGCACTTGAAACTGAAGTCAAATTTATAGCCAGTATCAGTCTAGAAAGAGCTTACATAGCGGTTGATGGATTACCGCCTGGTTCGTGATCTTGCACCTGTCATAGGAATCAAGTAAGAACTGGAACAGATGAGCGATGATTAATGAAGAAAAGATTCAGAATCGGACAAAATACCTACATTGAAAGACTCAAATCATGACCCAGTGTCCCTTTCTCAGGTCCAATATTTCATGTTCACCATCATCATAAACTACCTAAACAAAGAAGTTATAGGGATTAACTAACTAGGATGAGATAAGGAATCCAAATAATATGGTTTCATGATGCCATTTGCCTCACTTATTCTATGTTTCTAAGTTGAAAAATGAGTTGGATGAAAAACAAAATAACATATGAAAATATATTATAATTCCTATTATACCATATATTTTAGAAACACAACAAAATTATGTAAGGATAAAATAGTAATTTAAATGTAAAACTCAATTTTTTTTTTCATTTTCCCTTTTTAAACTCAATAACAACATAATAGAAAATTATTTTCTTTTCTATCCTAATATAATTTATTCATTCTTTTCTTTTCCATCCGAAACTCAAAAACATAGTGTTAGTTATCTCACCTTGTTCTTCTTTGTTGAATAGTCAAAGCAAGAAATAACTCCTTCGTAATACCTGCAGAAAAAGACTTTTGAAAATGAAAAATCAATTACGAGGAATCACTCCCCCCATGATACTAAAACAAAGAGATCTCAACAAATTTATAAAAATTGACAACAGATTATAAATGTTGCTAAAGTACTCACATCTTGTCTTTTGGCCACCAAACCTTAATCTTGCAACCAATGTATTTGTCACCGTGGTCTTTGATAATAAGAGCCATTTCAGAACCCTAAATGGAACATTTTAGCCATTAAACATGAGATATGAAATAAAGGTATACATGCCAAAATTGAAGTTAAATTTGTATTTTCTGAATGATTGTCTAAATAATAATAAAATCCCACAAGAAATGGGAAAAAACTCATTTGAAATTTCTGAAATAGTAAAACTAATATGCAAGTACAAATTCCAACTAAGATTATAAAAAAAATTCTTGAAGAATGATAATCATACCTCTTGCTTCCATAAAGCACACCTCCTCTTCCGTTTAACTTTGGAGTCTGATTCATGTTGCACTCCTTCTGTGTTGTCAATATCAGGTTGGGACCTGATTATTGCATCAACAATTTTCCCATTTTCCTGAAAAGTGTTGAAATTTATTTTCAGTAATGCAAATTCTATGTAGTAGAGACAGTAGTAAAACCACAGATCATTCAATGTTTTCTCATGTGTGTGAACTGCTTAGGACAGTTCTACAAGTCTAAGCTTAATTAGTTACATTACATATATACTTAGAGATTTGAAAGTACTGTTATTGATGAATCAAGATCCGACTTTGATTTAGAGATGATTTTAAATCTATCAAAAGATCATTGGGTCTGTTCCTAAAGCAGAGAGACGATAGGTCTAGAGCGAAAGGAACGAGCACCCTAAGTAAGGAGGGCCAGTTGTGACAATCGAGGATTTCGATTTACCTTAAAAATAAGGTTATATGATTATTATTTAATAAAAATAGATTTTTAGAAACAATATTCTATTTTAAGTGATTTAAAGTCGTAATATGACCTAGATATGTTGTGTGTGTGAATATGTGTGTTTAGGATTCGTAAAAAGAAAATAAAGTTTTTCTGAGAAAAACGCTAAAACGTACTTTTCATAAAACACTAATAAATGTTTTTTTCTAAAATTTTGAATTTCGTCATAGCGCTTATGTGAGGATGAGAGTTGAAATCTCTAATAAAAGTTTTTTAGGAAAAAAGACGTAAAAAGACTATTCACGCGAAAAATAAAAGACTTCACATGAAAAACACTTTTTTTGTTTTATTGAGTTTTTGAATTACGGCATAGTGTTTATTCGGGAAATGGGGACAAAAAGCGTAAACGAATTTAAGAAATGAGAAAGTCAATATTTTGACTAAACATAAAAGTTAGAAAAGCTAACTAAAAATAAACTAGCAAAAAAATAATAAGTTTTAAAATTAACTGAGCTAAGTGAAGCCTAGGGTTTGAAATGGTTTAGCTAAAGTTGAGCCTAGGGTTAATATGGTTTGGATAGGGTTTAGTCAAGACTTAAGCTCTAAGGTTAAACCCTAGATGCTTGGAATCAAAGTAAGCAAAAAGGGGCATGTGTCACTTGCTAGTTAATTATCATGTGGTTAAATGAATGGGAAAAAGGTGAAGAAAGGAAAGAAAATCCATGTGTCATGTGTTGGGAATTCAATCATATGGGAAATGAAAAGCCAAAAAGGAGTGTGACTAGGGGGGGACATGTGGGGTTCCAAATATTTCCACATGTGGAAATTAAATTTCCTAACACACTTAGTCAAAAATCATTTCATTTCATTTCACTTGCCTAAGGAAAATTATGAGAGAAATGAGAGCAAGAGAGAATAGAAAGAAGAGAGAAGGGCACAGGAAGAGGGAGAGAAGAAGGAGAGTAACAAGCTTTGATCATCCATCTTCTAAGCAAGAACAAGAAAGAACATCAAGAAGATAAACATGAAACTCTAACTCTTCATCTCTTTTATTTTTAAGCTTATATATTGCTTTGTTGGTGGTTGTTGGTTTATGGAATATCATGAAGGATTTTGGAGTTATAAGGGAGTGGGTATAGGGTATATAATTACAAATTACCGGTAAACAACATGTATAGTGAAACAATAATGAAAAAACACAAAAACTATGCATATACAAAGGATGTATTTTGGACAATAGCGGGTTGTTTTGGAACTATTTTTGGGTGGTATTATAAGTCTAAAAATTAAGTTCTAGTGTGTTGTATTATGCTCTTATATATGAGTAAAGATCATCACCCAATTAGAATGAAGGCAAAAGTTTTTGTCACGAAGTCATGTAGAATGTTTTTGTAAAACTAATCGAAAAAACTAAAAACCTGAGTTGACCCTTGACTTTTGGAACGTTTTTTCTGAGTTGTTCAAATTTTCTGAAAATTCAAATTTTCTAAGGATCTTATAGTACGTAGAACTAGGAATCTGTAGGCTTAAGCATGATCTCATTCCGACTTCAAAGGATGGAGTAATGGCCTTCAGAAAAAGGCATGTCGAATATTCCAAAGTAGAAAACTAGGGCTGAAGGATTTTGGGGCCACTTTTTTGCCTGATAATGGGTCTAGAAAACTTTTCTACCTAGTAAAATTTGTAGATGATGTTACAAGGAAGAAAATGACACGAGAACAGACTAATTCCGACTTAAAACGAACAAGTTATGAGGATCCAAAGTAGACACGACAAAATTGTTCGAAGTAGCTCATTTCTAGCCCCTCTGCCACTTGGGCGCGACCGATCCACTTTAGGCTAATTTCTTGGCGTGGCAGAAGCTGGGGCCAGACCAAAATAAACATGGGAAGTCATGCGGGGGAAGTCACCGGGCGTTGAGCGTTCGCATAGGCTCTCTGGGCATTCGATTGTGCAATCATTTAAACGCCGAGACAAATAGTGTTAAGCTTGTGTAACATTGTGATTCAAATAAAAATACAAACATTAGGAATGAAAAATGTTAATTATAAACCGATGTTAGATAAATGGGTGATACATGCAAAGCATAAGCAAAGGTGTGTTGCTTAAGCGTTCGTATAGGCGAATCAGACGTTCGAACATCAAAACGCCAAGACAAGTATTAAGTAACTTAAAAAATCGATTTCAGTGAAACAAACATTAGAAGATATGGAATGTAAATAATGTAACCCATTATAGAGGGTGGTTATGGGGGTTGTGACATTTCCAAATGTCGTGACGCTAACAAACATTTTTTAAAGTTTATTGCCCTACTTAAGTTATATAACGCAGAATACATAAAATGAGTAATATTGAAATGTAAACAAATATGTGTAGTCGTTATGTGACTAATTGATATATTATTATTAATTAAATGTGTAGAATAATTGAAGGACATTTTTAAAGTAATTATTAAATAACGCTTCAGGCAAATATTCATAAACTCTTTTGTGAGTTTTAGTTCTACAATTTATATTATTGTGCGAGTTTTTCAGCTTTATTTAAAGATTGTATTAAAGTGTTAATTTATGTAATATTTATATATTGTGTGAAATCTAAACGTATGCAATTAATTTTATAATTGCACAAGTTATTCGGTATACTAAAACTCCATTTCTATTTTAAGATTCAAAGTTCGATATTTCATGAACTATTATAAAATTATGCCAATGCCTTGTTGTTTTGGCTAGATACATGTTAAGATATGATTTGATTTTTTTTAAATCTTAAATGCTATCCAAACCAAATTAAATTGGTGTGGACTCTGACTTAAGATCCTTAGATGAACAACCCTATTATTAGAAAAAATTTTGATCGAATTTCCGATTGGCATTCGCGGTGTAGAAATAAACACATGTAGTCATTTAAAAGAAAAAAGTTGTGCATAACATAAGTACAATAGGCTGATCCCCTAGCGTACTTAGAAAATGACAATTTACGAATAAATTTCTTTTAAACCTTTTATGAAAATGAAAAATGTTCAAGTTCGTTTGACCGCTCAGTATGTAATTTCAAAAATGTTAAATAAAAAGAATTTCTTATTATTATTCCTATTTATTTGAAATAGTTTCACAACTATTGTTCAATTGTTGAAATGAAAGTATGATTCTTGATTTTGTTGTTATTTCAATTGTTTATACTTGTTGAGCTTTGCAGCTCATGTACTAATAATAATTAGTATATACAATATCATGTACTAAAGATTTAAGGTCTTAGAACCTAGGATGTGTAAGATTATGTTGTAATAGTTAGTATTTTCTTTCCTAATGGTTGGTTATATAGGTGAATGTACTTGAAAATCAGAGAATATTTTCATTCATGGTTTTTCTGTATCCTTACATGTACATATTTATAGAGATAGTAGAGATCCTACAATCAAGTTATTCCTATAATTAAGTTATTTAACTATTCCTACAATTAAGTTATTTGCCTAACACAAAAATATCTCTAAACCAAATATAATAGGAAAGAATTACAATAGAGAATCTTTGACTATTAATCCAATATCGCAACATTCCCCCTCAAGTTGGTGAATAGATGTCACACATGCCCAACTTGCCCAAAAACTTTGAGAACACTCGACTTGAAACAGCTTTGGTGAGAATATCGACCCAATTGATCTTGGATCGAATCTTAGGCAACTCCACAATTTTCTCATCTAAATTCTCCTTAATGAAGAATCATCTACCTCCACATGTTTTATGCGATCATGTTATACCCGGATTATGAAAGCAATATCACATGCTCGCTTTATTGTCACAATAAAAGTAGAAATCGATTACTGGCGAGATAGCCCAAATCCCTCAAGAGAAGTCTCAATAC